>CM064894.1:5109403-5723987 GCA_030347415.2 Decapterus maruadsi
AGCTCCTGCTTTTTGGATTCGGTCTACTTCACTGACTAAAACTTGCCTTCAGTTTTCCTTTTTTTCCGTTAGGATTTCTCTCTTCATTTCTAAAAAGGCACTTAGCGCGTTTTGAGTTTTTTTTCTCAAAGATGCACTTTCAACATGAGCCACCGCTGCAACTTAAAAAAACCAAAATTTACCCCTTAAGGTTGTACTCAGTATTCATTTTCACGCTGCATTCAGTAATGTCTTGGGGAAAGCAGTCCATTTTTCTGTACTTAATGAATAAGTGATGCATATGGAGTATTGCGGTGCCGTACTGCAGGGCTAAGCCTCCTGTGTCCCGTCTGCCAAAAATGATCAGAGCATGGATCGCCTCCAATTTTTCCTTAAACCTCTCTCCCTCGCCGAGCAATCCGCTTTTTCTCTCGTAATCTGTTTTGTGTGTCGTACACTTGTTTTGTTTTTCTAGCCCCTCTATTCCACCTTCCTCTCAATCCCTCGCTCGCCGTCTTGTCTCGTCTCTCCCTTTGTGCCGTCTCTTTCTCTCTAATCAGTTTTCCACACACCCTCCACTTTTGCCTCCCTGTCTCTCTGCATCTTTAATCCCCCCCTCTCTCCCAATCTGTGTGTTTTTCGCTGCCTCACCCCAACCCATCCCCATCCCCATGTTCCTGACTCATTTTCTGCCTTTGTCCCCCTTTTTCTGTTTGTCTCACTCGTGCTCACTTTTTCTTCCCACAGCTGGAGTGTGATAATTTCATCACAGTCATTCAGAAAGTAAACGACACGTTCATAGTATGTGGGACAAACGCCGGGAGCCCGAGGTGCTGGATGCTGGTAAGAGCTTCTTCAGGAAGACGCTGCTGCTGCATGTTGGAAATGTTACATCATTAATCTGAATAATATTTAACCCTCCTGTCGTCCTTCTGGGTCAAATGAACACAATCTGTTCCCTTCCTCCATCCTTCCTTCTTTCCTTCCATCCTTTCTCCCTTCCTTCTGTCCACAATGATTTTTACATTCCCTCCTCCCTACTTTCCTTTCGCCCATCCTTCTGCTTCCTTCCTGGACCTAATCTCTTCCTTCCCTCCATTTTTCTTTCCTTCCGCCCTTCCTTCCTTCGTCCTTACTTCTTCTTCCTTTCTCTTTTGATCTAATTGGCCCAATCTGTTGCCTCCCATCTTTCTTTCCTTCCTTCTTTCCCTTCGTCCTTCCTGCCTTGCTTCCTTCTTTCCCATTGTCCTTTCTGCCTTCCTTCCTTACTTTTTCCCTTCATCCTTCCTGCCTTCCTTCCCTTTTCCCCTTCGTCCTTCCTTCCTTCCTTCCCTTTGTCCTTCCTTCCTGCCTTCCTTCCTTCCTTCTTTCCCTTTGTCCTCCCTGCCTTCCTTCCTTCCTTTTTCCCTTTGTCCTTTCTTCCTTCCTTCTTTCCCTTTCCCTTCATCCCTCCTGCCTTCCCTCCTTTCTTTTTCCCTTCGTCCTCCCCTCCTTCCCTTTTCCCTTCGTCCTTCCTTACTTCCTTGTTTCCCCTTGCCCTTCCTTCCTTTCTTCCTTCTTTCCCTTTGTCCGTCCTGCCTGCCTTCCTTTTTTCCCTTTGTCCTTTCTTCCTTCCTTCTTTCCTTCCTTAATTCCTTCCTTCTTTCCCTTTCTCTTCATCCCTCCTGCCTTCCTACTTTTCTTTTTCCCTTCGTCCTTCCTTACTTCCTTGTTTCCCTTTGTCCTTCCTTCCTTTCTTCCTTCCTTCCTTTTTCCCTTCATCCTTCCTTCCTTCTTTCCCTTTGTCCTTCCTTCCTTCTTTCCCTTCATCCTTCCTTTTTTGGGGTTAAATCAATATAATTAGCATTTATGTATTTGTTCTAATGGTTCTATGAAGTTGTTTTTTTTTATTTATTACCATGTAGGATGTTTGAATATGTGCCTCTCGTGATACGGTGGCCACAAAAAGGGGAAGCGGGTCTTTTTTTCTTTCTAGAAAGCTGTAAGATGTATAATGCATAAAGACACAGGGCTGGAATAAACTGGATTCCAAATGCCAGACTTCCTCCAGGCTGAAATGTCTCCTACGCTCCACAGGTAAATGACACTGTGCTGACTGATGTCCAGGGCAGCGGACCGATTGCAGCAGCCTCCGACATCTCGCCACCCTACCCCTCCCAGAGGTCCATCAGCCTGCCTGCAGGTAACAAAGTGCATGTCTGTTTGTGGGAGTATACGACCAAGAGGAAACAACCTGAATCCTCTAAAGGCGTAAAGTCTTACAATGGCCATGACCAGCGGTGTGAGGCCTATAAGGCTCCGTGTAGATGATCGTCGCTGCCACTACAACCAAAACCAACGAGTCGTCGTTGCCAAATGTTTGTCCCCCAATTAGCCACGACCCCTGATTGATTCCCTTCCCTTCATGTCTTTGGTCAGTGAGGTGTTACGAAGCAGCAGCTACACACACAACAAGGATCTGACCACAACAATTAGCCCATTATCCCACTGCCATTTTGCTGATGGTTACCCAGCTAGCAATGGCTACTTTTAAAGGGATACTTTACCCAAAATCAATAATTCGCCAATTTTCTACTCACCGTCATGCCAAGGAAGGGTTTAGAGAACTTTTGCAGTCATCAAAACGCTTTAGGAGTTCCAGGGGCGGTCCGGCTGGTGACGGGTTTTCATATAACGGTGGTGGATAGAGTACAAAACCCACACTATAAAACATCCAGATACCTCCATACTGCTCGTCTGCACTGACCCAAGTGTTCTGAAGCCGCCACCTTTATATGACAATCTGTTGCCAGCCCAGAAAACTCCAAATTTGATCTCTGTTTTCCAAACCTTGTTGTAGCAGTAGCTCCCAGTGGCTGAGTAGACAATTTGTGAATATGATTTTCCATGTTTACATCATATCCAATGGTTTACAATGACTATTGTTGTTAAAGTAGCTATATCAACCCAAATTACAATGTTTCCCCAAATACGATCTCTAAATTATTTTTGTTTCTACACCTAGTAACAAAACTTTAACCATCGTGGTGCCATTGTAGGAGCAACAATAGCATGTTGGTCTTTGAAGGCACCGACAACAACGTCCTACAGATACGACATCACAGACGAGATGACCTTTCCCACAAAGCATTTATGAATCACTTCTAACTTTATTCCACTTTTGCATTCATGTTGCTTTTCATTGAACAACAGCACAAAAGTTTGCAGTCATGAAAAGCCGGGATAATGATGCTAATGCCCGGTTAGAAACACTTTCCACCTTTGAATCAGCGTAATTGCCACATAAAGAGGCAGTGGATGAGGTAATTGGGGACAATCAAAGGCTGAAGTAGTCTCACTGAGTTCCATTTCAAAAGGCTTCACCTTGTTTCAGGTGTCACCTGCTCAGATTTCTTATTTTGGAACAAAGACACCTTCAGCTCTTTATATTAACTTTGCTCATTTGTGTCGAGCGACTCTTGTGAGCGTCGGGCTCCCAGGAGCGATCTGTCTCACATTATCACTCTCTATTCATAACATGCAAATGAGTGAAGGCTTTTATCTAAAGTACCTGACGATAATTTAAAGAGTCATTCCTCTGCAAGACAGATTTCATAAATTATCTTGTGTTGTGCTGATTTATGGAACAGGACCTCTTGATCTTAGGTGTTTTTTTGTTTTGTTTTCTGAGGAAATACTGACTGTGTGGAGCAAACTGCCTCAGTGGTTTACATTTGTGCGTCACATTTGGCATTTCAGCATCAGAGCAGCTGACTGTTTGTGTTTATATGCATAAACGCTTGGTTTTTTATCATTTATCTCTTGGAATCGTCTTTAATAGCGTTGTGTTTTCGCATTTCTTTCACCTCTGGAAATCGCTTTTTGCTTTGGTTTGCTGGACAATTGCCTTATAATACTAATTATTATTAATATTTATAACCACGTATCAGGTCCTTCAACCCTGAAGAACCATCCAGGTTGTGTTATTCAACCCTCTCTAATGACCCTTCTCCTGAAATAGCGGCCCCGCGGCGCTACGGCACATCCACCGGACCTTTGGTTGTCGTGGTTACAATACAATTATAAGCCAGAGTGGCGTATCTATCTCTGTCACCAGGCTTAATTATAATGGCTTGGTTGGGTTTAGAAAAAAAGAAAGAAAGAAAAAAAAGCAAATTAGTTTGAAACAAGTAAACGGCCTTTGTTGTCAACAAACATGGTTCATTTTGCTTTAATAGTCATTGGAATCGAACGTCCTTTGAGGTCCTAATGGTTTTGTTTCCTTTAAAGCAGACTGTGCATCTGCTGCTGCATGTGTCTACGCCCTGCAGGTCGTGTTTACCTCCATTACTCCCCTCTGTGTCCGACTCCAGGTACATAAATATCTCAGGAAGCTCAATATCTGGCCTTGGTTCAACGTCCACAGACCAACGACCACTGATTGTCTGCTGTGTCCTACATATCACTGTTTGTGCAGATGTTCATGTTTAGACTACTACCTTACAGGAAAACACACATATACACCTTTTATTGCTCAGCAGCTTCTGCAGCTCTAGAGCGAATAAAAAGGGGCGGATGTTGTGGGTGGTTGTTCCTAATTGCGCTTAATTATGGAGTGACATCAACTAAACGGAGATGTTTTCCAATCAAAACCCTTTTGGTCTTTTCAGTTTCACTTCCCATAATGAGCGATGGATTGAACTGTCTGATTGTTTGTTAGTAAAAGTGTCTAATGAAGATGGATTGTTTTGCAGAGAATTAGCGAGAGGTTAGTTCGCCGCTGCAGGATCAATCGCCGAAGCAACGGGCCGACACCCTACGCCCCCTTCTCTTTTTTTTTTCCTTCTCTCTTAAGTTGAGCATCATTCTAATAATGATCAGCCCTAATTAAGATGTTACTTTCACTGTTTCAAACGCTTCCCCTCTGAACTGCTATGGAGAAGGAGCCCAGCAGGGGGGTTATGGGAATATGGTGATTGTCGGCTGCTCATTGGTGCAGTCAGCGATTCTGCCTTGATGTCTTCTTCCCCCCCTCGCGCTCCTGCTCCTCCCCTGTTTTTCATCCTGTCTCTTGCTGCCTTTTTTTTTCTTTCCTTCTCCTCTCTGTTTAATGCTCTCTCTGTGTGTCTTCTTCTCCTCCAGCTTCACTCAATCCCCCTCCTGTGTCGCTCCAATCGCTCGCTCTCTCCTTCTGAACCTTGTACCCATCCATCACGCTGACTGTCTGCCTCCCTTTTTTGCTCACAGTTCAACCCTTTCACTCTTTTTTTTTTTCTTCCCTCTCCGTCTCAGATGGGAATCTGTATTCCGCTATGTCGTCGGTGCGGGGTCACGCCGGCTCGATCCGGCGAACGTTTGGCACCCAGAAGCTCCTGAAGTCGGAGAACATTTGGCTGCAGAGTGAGTAGGAGGAAGGGAGTCATGCAGAAACCATACAGGTTTAGACTAATGAACATGGAGATGGTGGGTGGCAACTCTCTCTGTAAATCGTCTACTATCACTCCCATGGGGAAAACCAACATGTTGGTGCGTTCACTGTCAGCTCTCATGGTTTGACTCGTATTATTTACAGCAGTAAAATGCAAATCAGGGAGATGAAATTGTGAAACTTGTATTCAATCTCACGGAAACACTTCACTTGACGCCTATCTCTATAACACATTATAACCATACTTGAGTATAATAAGTTATAATGCAGTTCTAGCACTGCATAACTATAGTTATAAACACTTTATAACAATAATCATAACACACTACAAAGCATTTTATCATGACTTATAAGGTCAGGTATTATAATATGTTATAATTGTGACAATGCCTACATTGATAATGCATTATAAATATAGTTATAATGTGTTATAATTGGCTTATAAACATGTATAACTATCATTATAAACACTCATTAATTATCATAAGGCTTTATAACAATAAGCATAACACATTATAGAGCATCACAACTCTATTATAATACTAAGACCTTATAAATGCTCTTTGATATGTTATGCTTATTGTTATGAAGCCTTATGATAATTAATGAGTGTTTATAATGATAGTTATACAGGTTCATAAGACAATTATAACACATTATAACTATATTTATAATGCATTATCAGTGTGGTCGTTGTCAGAGAGTCACTAACATTTATAACCTATTATAATACCTGACCTTATAAGTCATGATAAAATGCTTTATAGTGTGTTATGCTTATTGTTATTATTATAATTATAGTTATACAGTGCTATAACTGCATTATAACTCATTATAATATGGTTATAATGTGTTATAGAGATGGGCGTCAAGTAAAGTGTTACACTATCAGCTGTATCTGCAAATAAGACAATAGACTGTAATCATGAAATAAAACAACACTGGAAGATGATACTGATGATGCTAAACTATAAACCGAGAATAATTACAACAGTGAACATTTTCATCTCATCATGCAGATCCTCAGTTTGCCGGCGCTGCCATCATCCCGTCACCACAAAAGTACAAGGAGGAGATCTACTTCTTCTTCAGCGAGTTCAACAAGACGGCCAGAGTGGACGAGGAGCCGTACAGGGCGCGCATCGGTCGAATCTGCACAGTAAAAAAAACCCCTAAAAATCACATTATAGATGGTTGTGTTTGTGGAAATGTGGTTAAAACCCAGGACTCTCGCCACTTCTCCTCTCACTGCACATATCTGTACATAGATGAGTTGTGAGCAGCGCGATCAAAGCGATTTCTGAGATTGTTTCATCTGAATAATTTCGCGAAGCCTGGAGATTTTGTTTCAAAAGAAAAACCACTGGTTTTAAGTGAATTACTAATGAAACGACCCTAAAGGATCGAAGGCTTCAAAGTTTGAACAAACCCCAGATGCAGAGGGGTTTTCTGGAGTCACTGAGAGTTTCCTGTTTCTGCTTTTTTTCCCGCTGTTTTTATACACGGCACAATAAATCACACTAAGTATGAAGGATTTAGAAACATCCCTACTCCTCTTCTTCACCGTCTGGGGAATCAAACACTCTCCAATCTGTGAGCAGGTGTTTCCTAAATCAGCTGCAAGCTCTGTGTGACTCATGATGATCCAGCTCACAAAAAATATTTAAAGGTCCCATATTATGAAAAACAGGTTTTTTTCTGATCTCTACATACATAAACTGATCCTCCTTGAGCCTATACCAACTCTTGAATGAGGAAATCAAGCGGGTCCTGCATGGACTCTGCAGCCCAGTGACTGGTAAAACGCTGCTCATACAGGCTGTTCAGACTCGGCTCCTGTTGTGATGTCACAATGGGAGCAAGGCCAGCCCCTCAGCACGATAAAACACCCACCATGTCTATTTCTATGGCTGCAGTGCACAGCAAGAAACTCCTGAGCTAAATTGATGAAATATCAACCAATTTTAAGCCATAAAGTGGTAATAATCTTTGCCGTGTACAGTCACCATGTTACTTAAAGGTGCATTGCACAGAAACAGCTTGTTCTCAGTAGAGCTCATTTGAGCGACTTATCAGTTTATTTACAATACAGTTTAGTTGGACGCCTGACAGCTGGGTGAAATTGAGTAAAAAGAGTAACATATGGGATCTTTAAAGGAAGATTACAACATTTTGTCTCACACTTCTTGCTATGACAGATCTGGAATAGCTATAGCAACCTCTGTAACCTGTAACAAAGCCACATAAGCTGGTAACACATGGGCTAAAATAATCTACAGACATCTTGGACCATATTCTGTGTTGAAAGCTTTTTAAATGTCAAACTATTTCCCAGGGAGCGTTGATAATCCTGAGTCGGATGGGGGAGGGTGGTCACTTTTACCTTTTTTTGAAGGGAAAACAAAAAGGATTGTGTCGCCAGAGCTCTTGTGTGTGTTTTATCCAGGTGGATGAAGGGGGCATTAAACCCGTGCTGCCGGACTCGTGGACCACCTTCATGAAGGCCCGGATCATGTGCGGCACAGGAAACACCCAGCAGCAGTACAACAACCTGAGGCAGGCCGTGGTGCTGACGGCGCAGGACAAGAGGGCCGGGGTCATGTACGGCCTGTTCAACAACGCCTGGTGAGTCCACGGCCGCTCACGTGTATCGTTTTACCTCGTGCCGACCAACCGCTTGTTTACATAGAGGCTTGTTTATGCCGTTACATGCAGCGGCTGTCGTTCGTCTGCTGTCTGCCCAATTTCACGTGAATGCAGCATGAAGAATACGATTGAGTTGCTTGTGATATACAACCGCAACGGGGAGTAATTCCTACACAATGCACCTTTAAGTACAGACTTAAAAGACGACACTGCCTCCGACCGCCGTATTTCCTTTATTTACAAGAACAAAAGACCGTGAGCTCTTTCGTGCAGCATCTGAAGCTCCCGTTTATGATGCAAGCTTTCCGGTCACCCTGCAACAAGCTCACATCTCGCTGTGCAGCTCTGCATTCACTGCAAATATAGAGATAGAGATAGAAGAAGAAATCCAGAAGTGTCGACTCTACTTTCATGTGACCAAGTTTCCATTTCCTGCAAATTCTCACCACTATTAAACCACAGAGACGACGTACAAACAACAGACTCGGTGTAAATCCTCTGGCCCTGCTGTGTGTGGGTGGGCGGTTATGCAGAGAGCTGTGCAGGGGTACTTTCGGGGGGGTGGAGGGGGAAGCAGACGGTGTAGATGCCTATAAATGTTTGCTTGGTCACAGATCTGACAAAATTCGATTTCAGTTAAATGATCTGTGTTGAGCTGCGGTCGCCTCCGGCTACAGAACAGAACACCAGACTGAAACCTGGAACTGACGGCAGACGCACACAAACCACCTTAAGGTTAAAAATTAGCACATTTTCTTTCTGTGTCACCTAAAAAAACAAAAGTGGTTTAGCTACGACCGAAGGAGGAGGAGGAGGGAGGAGGAGGAGGAAGAGAGGATCTACAGCTGGAAAACAATTGGTCCCACAGCATCCTTTTCTTTTCTTCTGAATTCCGAGACGGGATTTTCACATGAGACAAAAGGAACCTCTTTACTTTAACGAGACACAAATGCAAGACCCATGCAACTGGTATCGAGGGAGGGCGAGCAGACATTGCTTCATACTAATGGTGTGATGTGTGTGATGTGTGTGTGTGTCTCAGCCTCTCACTGAACCCCAGCTCTTTGTGTTATTTAGCCCTCCGTCTCGTCTCATCTCGTCTCCGTACATTTATCTCAGACTCACAATGTGCAACAAGTTACAGTACAGTACTTGGCCATTCCCGCCTCCATGTGCTGCGTTCACTGCCCGTCTGAACCGACGCCGAGAGAAAAATTACAACATGCTGGTCGAGATTTTCTATCTGCTCCTCTTCCCCCACAATTTCCCTCATAATAAGTTTCCCTGCTTTTTTTCCATGGTGGGTGTAATTACTCACAGTAACGGAGTAAATGTACTTGAGTACTGTGCACATCCAGAGGGTTTGTACTTTACTTGAGTATTAGATTTCTTTGGTACTTATTACTCTTACTTGAATACATTTCCAGGACAAATATTTTTTACTTTTACTCTTTTACTATTGAATACAAGGTGTGTTTGTCAAAGAAGGAAACTCTAACCCCTAAAAGCAGCAGCTCATCAGAGCCGGTGGTTTCAAAGAGTTAATTCTCAGAAACAAGAGTTAAAAGGTCCTTAAATTCATTTAGAAAAAAAAAATTGTAATTCATGATGTGAAAAATAAGACATTTACTCTTACTTTTACTTAAAGTAAATTTAAAAGCATGTACTTTTGGATACTTAAGTACCTTTTAAAAGCAAGTACTTTTTTTTACTCCTACTCGATATTGAACTATTTTTACTTGTAACGGAGTACATTTTGACCAGTAGTATTTGTACTCTTACTCAAGTACTGGGGTCGAGTACTCTGTCCACCTCTGATTACTGGTCTTCTTTGTTCAGGGGCAGAACTGTGATCTGTGCCTACTCCATTGAAGACATCGACCAGGCCTTCTCCACCAGTCGACTGAAGGGCTACAGCAGCCCGTTCAGCGGCGCTCGCCCTGGAATGGTAAGAAAAACCAACATGACTTTATTTTTTGGTTTATTTTGGCTTTTTTTTTCTTCCTTTTTTTGAAATCACATCCATCTGAGAAAACATGCAATTGCATGAGTCAGCTGTTATTCCAGAGGAGAAAAGATGGAGGAGCTATTTTTGAAAAGGCACGAGTTAATAAAAGAAAAAGCAATTTTGA
Organism: Decapterus maruadsi; assembly: GCA_030347415.2. Lineage (NCBI taxonomy): Eukaryota > Metazoa > Chordata > Actinopteri > Carangiformes > Carangidae > Decapterus > Decapterus maruadsi. Next base: position 5,119,568 of record CM064894.1, read on the forward strand.
GGTTCTTTGTCCAAGGGCGTTTTTTTTTATTTTTTATTTTTTATTCAAGTCCCCCCCCCTCGGCTCCCCCAGATTGAATCGATTGCATCACTCCCTTCTCCTCTCAGTGCGCCCCCAAGAACGTGACGGCGGACATCAAGAACCTGGGGGTGATCAGATACTACCCAGAAATTGAGGATATTATCCGGCCCGTCGGCGTGGCTCCTCTCGACCTCCCCACCGACGACCAGATCACGCACACGGTGGCCGACATCGTCCTGGCCGTCAACGACGAGCACTACAGCGTCCTGTACCTCGGAACAGGTGAGTGTGTGTGCATGTGTTAAATACTCCTGTCAGCTGTTTGGATGTCAGTCCGTTTTGTCTCGTTGCCAGTTAACTGTAAGCTTAAAGGGATAGTTCAACATTTTGCCAAATTGGCGCATTGCCATAATCCCTGTAGTCATAGCAGTAGGTTCATTACCTTTAATTGTCGGTGCAAGCTATTTTTAGAATGGTGGAGCAGAGCCGTGAGCTGCTCAGAGCTATGCTACGGATGCTAATGGGATTTCTTGGTTTCCCTCATCAAACTCATCAAATACACAATCCAACAACTCCACAACGCTCTGGTGGACAAGTTGTGACCTGCACATTCACCACGCTATGAGATAATAACACAACGTTACCACACAGAGTTGTTTTAGAGGTGAATTCATGCAAAACCACTGATTCGTGTTTCTGTCAGGGCCAGTTTTTAAGCAAGCAGTCTCTGCATTTGTCTCAAAAACAACTGTATTTTATGAGTTTAATTAAACCAAGAAATCCCATGAGCCTCTGTAGTGTAGCTCTGAGCAGCTCACGGCTCTGCTCTGCTGTTCTAAAAACAACTTGCACTGACAATTAAGGGTAATGAACCTACTGTTATGACTACAGGGATTATGGCGTTGGGCCAATTTGCCAAAATGTTACGCTCAAAACATTACGCTCTGAGCTGAAATATAAAACAATGTATAATTTTCACCGTCTGATCTCAACTGGTAGAAAAACACCCTAAAAGTGAATTTATAAGAACAACAGTTTGTGTTTGAGCTGTGTTTATCATTTTAACTCCACATTTCATCTTGCTCCCAGCACTTTAAGTTCTGTGCAGTTTGAGAAGTTGTTGAAGCACAGTGGAGCTCGAATGCTTGAAAGTTTGATGTGAAACAGGTTTTTATTCAAGCAGTGAATTTAGAGACACATGGGCTCTGTTCTTTGGTTTTTTATTGTGTTTATCGAATGAGTATCAAGAATCATGGAAATTCACTGGTATTGGTTTTGACGACTGAAATCCTGGTATCGTGACAAGCCTGGTGAAGTACAGAGTAGAAGAGATGAATTCCACTGCTGTGAGTCACACGTTATCCATCAAGGTTACACCCTGTGTTTGCTGAGACAGACAGGCTACTGTACAGTACAATGAGATATCAAAGAACAGTTCAGTCAGTCAGGACTGGTCAGTAATCTTGAATTATTGAATTATTAATAAGAATTTCTCTTACATTTCCGCCTTTGAGCATTCTCTGCTCACAAATTAGCATCAATCATTGATCATGAAACAAAAGAAAAACGTGAATCATTGTCAGATTATACAGAATCCAGTAAAGACATCCCGTCATTGGAAGTTATAATGGCATGAATCAGTGTTTGGTCACGATAAAGCAGAACAGAAGTCTGCTGAGGGTCAGGATCCTTTATTGAAACAAGTGGCATCACACTTGTGTTACGTTCAATGTGCATTGATGATTCCTCTGTTCTCTGAGTAGGGTTAGGGTTTCCATAAATCCTTTTCACGCTGACCCTCGACCAGAGAATAAAAAAAAGAAAAAAAAAGCACCCTGACAATTTGCTGCATCGTAGTTGTGTGTGCAGGAAAAAATATGGAGACAGTGACAAACAGTGACCTTGTTGTCTCTGCCAGGGTTGAACGATCTCTGCCTGCATCGCTCCTATTATTCTCTGCAAGGAGCCATCTGCAGAGCCGACAATCTGCTTCCTGTTTACACCGTGTGACACATGTCCGGACCACATGAACGGACACAATGTAGCACAACGTGGCCTGAACCAGAATATACTGATGATAGTATCAGTGTCTTACTGTTTTCCATATCATATTTAATGTATGTGTATTCATGTGTGTGTCATTACACTGTAGACACACGTTATGTAAATATATACGTCCGTCTGAAAGATGAGGATCGACATGTTTAAAGGGATAGTTCACCCAAAATTAAAATTTCACTCATTATCTACTCACCCTTGAAGCCCTGACATGAGAAATTGTTTCGAAAAGCTTGTTTGTAGCGGAAGCTCGGGACTTCAGTACAAGAGGGACATTTCAGACGAGCAGCATGGGGGTATTTGGATGTTTTTTGGTGTGTCTTTTTGGACGAAGAAAGTTGGTGTCCATTGACAACCATTATATGGACAAATACTGCTGTGCGGAGTGCGGACCCCCCCGTAACTCAGAGAAGGAACGGAGGACTCTGAAAATTTTCCCAGCTCTTAGTCGAGTGGATAATGAGTGAAATTTGAATTGGGTGAACTATCCCTTTAACATTGAGTAAGGAATTACTCTGCATGTCTTTATTGTCATTGCACGAGTACAATGAGATTGAGAGACTCTTCAGATACATTGTTAAAAAGACAAACAACAGAAAAACCAGTAAAAAGACACAGCAGAGTTTAAGTAAAAACATCAACTATGCAGATTTCAGCTAAAACGATAATACACGACATGAATATTGCACCACCAAACTGTATATTGCAGCGTACTGCTTCATTAGGTTATAAATTAAATATATATTGTTAACAGCATATGTTTGCAACATGTTATACCTCATAAAAAGTCATAATATAGATATTTTTTAGATTACACAGATTTGACTAGGGGTATTTCATAAGTACTACATGGATGGTAATATATATTACATGGCAACATCACCATAGGGACATTAGATCTCACATATTACATTTCTGCATTATTAAAAAATCCTTCCCAGTGTAACAACGCAGGACCAGGACCTATTTGTCTACATCTCCCTCGTGTTTCTGCCCTCGTCGGTTGGTTACCCCGGCAATAAGGCTGAATAAAAAGCGGGAAAAATCCCATTCTCAGCAGCCGATAAAGACTCTCAGCGCTGTTTGCACTTGCAGTCGTATATAGTATATGAGCCGTGTGCAACTCAAGGCTCCACCAGTGCAACGCTGATGGGTAAGAGGGGATGAAAACACATTTAACCACGGTGCAGGAAATAGAGTCAAAGGCAGAAAGACTCACTTGAAGTCTTGATTTAATCGCTGAATAAGTGGAAGGTCGAACTATATATCTTCTGCTATTCAAATGATGATGATTCGAGGCCTTTTCACGAGACTGTTTGATCAAAGCGTGAGATGCTGAGGCACTGCTGGTGCCCATAGCAGTTACTCCAAAAATTGCCTTGTGCCGCAGGGAGATTACTATGGCAACCATCACGAGTCATATGCCCGTGTGTGTATACGAGCGTCTCATCACTCTGAAGTTCACAGAAAGATGAGCGAGTGTCATCTCCCCCCCCCTCCTTTACTACCACTGCTGGATATGTGCTTGTCACTCATCCATCTTTTTCTGGTTTCTGGGTTGGCGCTATTTATAGCGTATTTAAAAAAAAACAAAAAAACAAAGACACAATGTAGTGTTAAAAAAAAAAAAGGAAGCATGGTGGCCTCTCGCTGAGGGCTTTACTAACTAAACTGTGTCAGTAATAGGAGGGAAACGGTGGAGGGAGAGCTATGAACAGCTACCGGTCTCTGTGGTGGCCTAAAAAGAAAAACTGGAACAATTTGAGTCACAGTTATCAAATGGCTGGAGGAACAGGTTGTACCGGAGATCAGGCTGTTCCACGCTCACTTTCAGCTTCTCTCAGATTTCAGAAAGAAAAAAAAACAGAAAAGGAAACACACTGCTGCTGCTGTGCAAATCCTGCACGCCCTGATCTCTTTTGAATTCAGGTTTGATCACGTTGTTCCCCCTCCATGCATCTCCGACTCCTGGCCTGCCTTCTTCCAGATCAATATTGCATCACTTTCAATTAAAGACTCCATCTATAAATATTCACAGGCTTGTTACGAGTCAAGTTTATCAATCTGCATAATTAATTTCAAAGAAAACGATACAAGGGAGAAGAAGAAGAAGAAGAAGAAGACCCCACCCCGTCTCTCCCCCATCCTTTCATGTAATAATCCAATCTTTTATGAGTGAGACAAACAGACAGACAGACGGGGTGGACAGACAGCTCGTCTTGATGGATCGTCCCATTTTGAAGAGTCCAAACCAGAGACCGCGGCGTCCGCGTGCACCTCGAGACCACAGGCTGCGAGATCGAAGCAGATGCATTTTGGTATAGCTGAGGGATATTAGTCTTCCCCTTGTGATAGAAATACCAATAAATATTCTTCGCAGAGACGAGCTCGGAGACACAAACCCGCACAGTTAATCTTTGTGCAAGAAAAGGCAGCCGTGGAGAGAGTAAATAACACTGTGAGTGCTCGGATAGTAAATTTCTATGGAGGGGGAAGGAGGGGGGGGGTGGGGTGAGCTCACCCACAATAAACCTCCCGCAGTTAAAGATTACTTAAAGCTTCCATTCACACCTGATCTATTTAGTGCACTTTGAATGAACTCTGGGTGCATTTGTCCCGTTTGCTATGGTTCATTGAGTTTAATGGGGACATTAGAGTCATATCATATGCATGGGTTCAAAAACTAAATATAATGTGATTTGGCTGCAATCTGACCAGTAAAAAAAAAAAAGAAGAGCAAACAAAACGATGAAAATTGACACAGCACAACCAGAAATATCACCATCTTTCTTGTGCCTTATTGTTTGTACAGAAAAGATAAGCAATTTTTTAGTTAAACAGAGCGTTTTTAAGTTTTGATCCATAAGAACAGTGTTTCTGTCTCTTCTCAGCTTCTCTCTGGAGATCTAGTAACAACAGATCGCTGTCAGCCAATCAGAAGAGAGGGTCTCTCTTCTGATTGGCTGGCTGATCTGATTTCAGAGTGGTCCAATAAAAAAATAAATCAGGTTTCAGAGTAAAACACCTAGGCAATCCAAATCCTGCAAGACTAGTGTTGGATGGTTTTGTCCAGGTTGTGGGCGGGGCTTTGGGTGAATGCTTTGTTGTGACATCACAAAGTGACAGGAAGTCCTGACGGCTGGTTTTTAAAGGCTTGGTTTCTGAATACAGGCTGTGTGCATTTCTCTGTGGACTGAGGCTTTGATACTTTCACAGTATTAATATAGAACCTAGAGCTGCTTTATAATCACACTACACATGGACATCTACCTTTATAACGTATGGAGCTTTAACACAAACATCTACCTTTATAACGTATGGAGCTTTAACACAAACATCTACCTTTATACTGTATGGAGCTTTAACACAAACATCTACCTTTATACTGTGGAGCTTTGGGTTTTAATGGTAAGTACCATTCAATCCAATACATTATTTAGAGACAGAAAAAACAATGAACTCCACTATTATCTTTAAATCTTGGATGAAAGTCTAGGTTTGTACTTTGCAGATGAAACACTCACCCAGCACCAGCACCATCAGCAGAAGCTTTGTTTTCCTCGTTACAAATTCAGCAGATAAAAGCAAAACACACTTTGGCTGCTCTACACTTAAAAAAAGCCCAGGCAGAGTGACTAGACCGTGGGTGCCATGTGCAAGGGCACCTTAATGGTGGCTGCAATGAAAGGAGAGAACATTAGTCATCTAATTTCTTCTCATCTAATTTCCCCGCCCGCAGAGGCACACGTCTTGTTTATTCTAGTCACACTTGTCTGACAAAGTGATGCATTTGGAGGCTAAAGAAATTCACTTTACTGTGTTGACCTAGAACAAAGTGACGGGGTGGTGCATCACCAGTTTACAGAGTCCTAATTAGCTAAATATCTTATCATCACACACCTAACAGTTTAAAGCCCCATATACAGTATATATATGGAGACTTGGCTGGAGCCACCGCTGCGAGACACACGCAGAGACACACAACGCTGCAGGATTTGACAAAGTGAATTTATCCGTCTTTTGATCAGCAGCCTGCAAATAATTCAGCAGAATATATGCATATAATAACCAGCTACTTCAATATCTGTCATCTTGAAAACATGACAGACAAGGATATTCACTGCGAGCAATTGGAAAAACTGCTCGGTCGCGCATCAGGCTTCTCGGCTTTGTTGTATAGAGACAGTGTTCCTTCAAAAACTCATTGTAAATCAAGGTGAAGCTATTTTTTTACTATTTGACTGACTGGTTTAACCTGGTTTGTCTTCACATTTACACTTTAAATGCAGTGTTTATAAGGATATTGGTTGAAAACATTGAAAAATTGGACAGATTGCCATTCAAACACAAAGATATAACACTTTATAAAGACTGTGTGGTGCTGCAGTGATGTTTTGAGCTATATGCACCGTCCATGACTGTCTGAGTGATATTAGTATTCCAGATATTTGACAAACTGGACAAATTAAAGTTTTTTTTTTTACCGGAGGAAACTTCTTAGGATCATAAAGTTATGGCAATGGGTCCTGAGGTAGACATGAATATCTGAACCGTATTTCAGATCCATCTGTGCGATAAAGGTCAAGACGAGCTCGTTGTATTTTTGTGGTACTCCGGGGGGGAAGTCGGAATATCACCTGAATCAGGAAGTCTGGAGATCATAAACCAAAATGTACCAAACTTCACACTCCCTCCTGTTGTTCGTCTGTTCCCTTCCTCCATCCTTCCTTCTTTCCTTCCTTTCTCCCTTCCTTCTTTCCACAATCCTTCTTTGCTTCCTTCCTTCCCGTCGTCCTTACTTCTTCTTCCTCTTTGATCCAATGACCTAATGTGTTCCCTATCCCTCTATCTTTCTTTCCTTCCCTTCCATTTCCCCTTCCTTCTTTCCCTTCCTCCTTCCTTGAACGAATCTATTCCCTCCCTCCGTCTTTTTTTCCTTCTCCTTTCCCTTCCTTCTTTCCACAGTCCTTTTTCCTTTCCTTCTGTCTTTCCTGAATTCCTTCGCTCCCTTCGTCCTTCTTCTTCCTTCCTCTTTTGATCCAGTTGACCTGATCTGTTCCCTATCCCTTCATCTTTCTTTCTTTCTTGAATAAATGTGTTGCATCTCTCAATCTTTCTTTTTTTCAATCCTTCCTTTTTCCCTTCCTTCTTTCCACAATCCCTTTCTTTCCTTTGCTTCTTTCCTCCCTTCTTCCTTCCTTGAATAAATCTGTTCCATCCCTCAATCTATCTTTCCTTCCTTTTCCCTTCCTTCTTTCCACAATCCCTTTTCCTTCCTTCCTTCCTTCCTTCCTTCCTTCCTTCCTTCCTTCCTTCCTTCCTTCCTTCCTTCCTTCCTTCATCCTTACTTTTTCCTTCCCTTTTGACCCAATCTGTCCCTCCCTCCTTCTACTGTATCTTTCCTTCCTTTTTCCCTTCCTTCTTTCCTCCCATCTTTCCCTTTGTCCTCCCTTCCTTCCTTCCTTCCTTCATTGATCAAGGAGAACAACAGGGTTAACTCTCTGATCCTGGTACTAGAGGAAACATCAGTCATCATAGGCTTCATCCTCTGAGGACCATGAATGTGTGCACAAGCCTTCATGGAAATCCAAGATGGTGATTTGCAGAATCCGTGCCGTTTTGTCAGCTTTGCAGAACTGAGCCGTTCTCATTCTGCTTAAGCATCAGCCTCTCGTCAGTCGTTTGTATTCCGTAGAAAAACAAACGAGCCACCGCTTCCCCGCCGCTGTGAACCAGTTCAAACATTTCCGTCTCTTATCACAACACTGATTTACTAAGCTGCGCTGCTCCTCGGTCCTCCAGCGCCCTTTCAAACACGCTCAGCTTGGACCCCAAAGTGCTGAGCGGGGTTGTAAAATGTCTGGCTGTTGTGTCCTGAAGGCAAGCGCCACTTAGAAGGAAAAGCTAGCGGGGTTGTCGACCTCACACTGGAGCAGTTGTAGTCTGTGACGCTGGGGTCTGTTGGAAATGGAGCAAGAAGAACGAGTGGTGGTAAAACATTCCTTCTCCTTCAGTAAGTCGCTGACAGATTGACTACCTGAAGAGGTAAAGCTGCCTGGACCATTTCAGTCATGGAGGTAAAAGCAGCAGCAGCAGCGATGGAGAGCTTCCCCTCAGGGACGGATGAAATGTCACAGCTGTACACTTGTTTCAAGTTTGACTTTATGATTTGAGATCAGACGCTGTTTTCCTTTCACGCGGCGCGACATACTGTAGGAGGTGGCAGCAGCTTAAAGGTCAGAGATGTACACCGAAGTGGCGCCGACTGGGGAAAGTGAACAACCACGACTCGGCGTAAAGGCTGCACCTTCCAGGGAGGATAAAACTTAGCCCTTTAATAATAGAAGAAGAAGAAGAAGACGTTTCTGTTTTTTTTCTTGCCTGAATGGGAAAAATATGTGCATTGACAGTCGGCCTCCAGTCAAGGCTTTTACATAGCATACCTGCACAGATGTGAGGTTTGCAGCCGTGGTGTTTTTACTGTAAGAGATAACGTGCACTCAGCAAACTCTTCCCGGATAAATAAAACAAGGAAAAGAAAGAAAAAAACAGAGTCACTTAGCAGATGCGGCATGACTTCTGCATTGTCACCCGTTCCCCACTCACAGTGCCTCGCTGCGTGTCTTTGTGCTGATGCGCCCTTTTGATAAAAGCGCTGAAAATAGCTGCAGACAGGATTAAAGCATCATATGAGAATAACCTGGATAAAATGTTATCTGTGACTACAGAGGAGGGAGGAAAAAAAAGAAGGAGATTTGAAGTTTATGAAAAGGAGACAAGGCAGTTTTCGGGACAAAGGAAGTCTACGTGACAGCGGGAACATGGCAGCCTAATTACAAATGAGAAAGTTCCTCTTGGAAGGGAGCGTTGAAGAAATGGAGATGTGAGATAAAAGGAGACCACTCTAATCACATTTTCACATTTGGGGAGAGTAAAGGAATCTGAGTTTTGTCAAAAGACAAAAAAAAAAATCTTTGAACCGTTTTCTGCAGGGAACCGTTACATCTCTTATTGGGGTAGGAAGGAGTGGTTGGTCTGGTGTCGGGGGATGTAAATAGTAGCTAAAGGTTGAGGAAGCCTTCCATTGACTTTTAGTCCGATGAAACTGCTGTGCACTCAGCACCGAAAATGGTACAAGGTAATAATAAAGAAATATCAGGCAGAACAAATGACTGTAAACAGACTGTGAGAGTGATGACTGCACTCAGCTGTCTGTTTTGTGCAGCAGCAGCAGGGTATTACACTTAGCAGGGTGATGGCTCTCAGCTACAATAATGACCCCCCCACCATCACCACCTCCTCCACCTCCTCCACCATTTTCAAAATCAAGCTGCATGCAAGACGGCAGAATATTGGCCACCTGTGCAAAGACAAACAAAGGTGTTAGCAAACCTGTGAGTGTTTGGAAGACGGACAAACACAGTTCCTGAGGCAAATTCTCACACTGATGTTGTTGTTACTGTTCATCTGTGCAGCACTGAGTCCCGTGAGTAATAGATTGGCGAGGTTTATTGGCAAAATCTGAATACTACCCATAAATATATTTGTATAAGTGTATAATTGCAATTCATTTGGTTTGCGTATAGTCTTATAATTAGGCTATTCGGGTCTTGCTTTAGAGAGTGTTGCCATCTTGTGCCGCCATGTTTGTACGGCAGCTCAAACGGAAAATCCAGAAAGCCCGAGAGCACGTTTCGCGAAGAAGGTGGAAGGAAAGAAGGAGGAGGAAACAGCAGACACACCGTAAAATGGTTTAGATCTTCACCTCATTGCTCCATGCTCGCCTTGCTCCGTTGTGGTAAACAAGTTTTTTTGGTCCTCGGAGGCCACCGTCACCAACCCTCAACACTGGATGCAGCACACGTTTCACAGACAAGCCACAACACAGAGTGTAAACAATCACCCTGTTCAGCACCATGGACAGCTACATGGGAAGTTGGAATTCCCAAACTCCGAGTTGGAATTTAAATCTTCAACAATCAATCTTAAATCTTAAAGTCGGACGAATCCCATCAAGCTTCAACATAAGAATTCAAGATGGCTGCCACTCGTGTCAACAGAAGTGAACACTCTGCAGTTTTACTGTTATTTTCTCTCATAATTGTTTCACGTTCAAGTCAGCCACATAGCACTGTTCAATTCTTATCCCTATACATTTTCCTATACGCTGTTTGTATGTGTAATATAGTTAAAAATGGCTAACAGTGCCTAACGGCTAATGGCCCAGTTGTTTTGTTGTAAGTTTTTATAAATTGCTTGCAATGAAATCCTCATAGCCTACATTAGATTGCATATTTTTCCCGCTTCTCTGCACTTCTGATGCACCATTATTTTTGGTGTTTAGCAAACCTACAGTACCGCGCAGACTTTCCAATACTATGGGTGCCATACACGAAGCATTGTTGTTTTTCTTGTACCTTATGCACGGAGCAACATTGCAGAAAAAGACAGAGTCAGTCTCCTGGAGCTCTTCAGGAAATACTGACTGTCTTCTCAGCGTGACATACTGACAGGCTGTGGCAGGAAGAGATGTCAGGATCATAGAGTATCATCTCAGGCTACATCGTTTATGAGTGAAACAGTATGATATAAACATCTAGGCCCTGAAAACAACTGCAGTTAGTTATTTTATTGTGGTTAAAACTGGGATATTTTAGTATTTCACAGTTTACACGCAGCAGGTCTGGAAGGTTTGATGCTGCGTCTGTTGTTTTGTGGCCTGGAGCAGTTGCCAGAGTTTATACAATCCAGTTATGACCAGTGCTTACAAATGATTGAATTAAACTCATGAGAGTCACTTTTCTTTTTTTTTTCACATCAGCTTCCATTAAAATTGAATTGAGCCGGAGGCCAGAATAAAAGTTCTGAGACAATGAATGCTCCATCATCTCTGTCAGGGACAAAACTCACACTATAGACTCAAGATTGTGCAGAAACGGTAACTCTGGGTCGATGTAGGATCAGCTACCGACATGTTTACTTCACTTTCAGCAGTCTGAGTACAGCCGACCTCCTCTGTTGTGCTGTAGTTCACGTCCATGCTGTGATTTCTGGCTTTGTCCGTCGAGGTTAAACAAGCACGGTCATGGTGTTTTTCTGTCTCCAGAGCAGCTCTGCCTTCACAAAGGTTTGTTAAACTAAAAAAAGAAAAAAAGAAAGAAAAGGAGAAAGAACAATCTCTAAAACTCCAGTCTGCAGTCTGTTTTTGCCTTTGGCCTTTCAGCCTCCCTCATGAGTGGAAGCTTTCCAAGTCCAAATCCATGCATTTATAAAACCGTGGACAGCGCAACAACAAGGGCTGCAACACGGGCGAGATCAAAACGCACACAGTTTGACACATGACATCAGAGTTGTGTGTGTGCGTGTGCTTGTGTGTGTGCATCCACTTACACCACGTTTCCTCCTCTGTCTTTCTCTCCACAGATCAAGGCAAAGTGCTCAAAGTTCTTCACTACAGCGAGGGCGTCTTCATCATATCCCAGTACTCCCTGTTCCACAACGAGGGTCCCGTCCTGAACATGGCCATTGACTCCCAGAAGGTGAGAGGAACAGTGTGTGTGTTGGTGTGTGTATGTGTGTGTGTGTTAATGCATTCACTATAAATATTACATCAGAGAATATACAGCTGAGCGCAATGCTGGGAAACGAAAGGCTGCAGGCGCCACCACCTCGATGTGTGAGGAAGAATAATTACACTGATTATAATAAGGGGAAGGAGGAAATGTAATTTATATGGTTTTAGCTTTAGTGTGGAGCAGTGGAGGTGTAACCGCCGGCCCCGGGGTCGTCCATTATTTTAAGGAGAGAGATAGATTTATTGGAATTTTTAATTATTTTGATTACCTATCGTTATTAAGGGTGAATGGCAGACACAAACAGCCATACATCATTCAGGATTAACTAGAATTTATATTGCGATTTATACCGACAAACTAGAAGAAAAAGTGTTTTTTTTTTTTCCTTTTTTTGGCAACAATGCTTTATTATACAGTAAGCTATTCTGAAAAGTTTGGGAACTTCCAAAGATTCCTGTTATTGGCTGATCTCTACTGTGTGATGTGTGAAAAATAGAAATAACACCATATATAGTACAACCACTTTCTCAGTGATATAGTCAAATTCAAATTAAAAGAGAATTAATAAATCTGTTTCATATGGATCAATCAGACTTTTTAATGCCAGTTTGAGATTATTGGTGCTTTGTAAAAGTTTAATATCTTTATGTTGTTAATTATCTCTTAAATAATCTTAATTTGTTTTTCTCGTTTTTCTTCTCTTCTCTCGTTTCTTAAATGATCAAAAATAGATGCATTTAAATTCCTTCTGCTTTATCATTTAATGACCATACAAGGAAATTGAATTGTCCACATTTTCCTGCTGCATGTTTGAAAGCTGCAGAACTTATTCCAGTAACGCTGAGTCCAGAGGACAGACACTGTACCGCATCTTTTTATGTTATTCTTTCCTTCCTCCTTAGGGACACCTGTATGTTGGCACGGCGATGGAGGTCCAGCGACTGCCGCTGGCCGACTGCGGTCGCTATGGCGACACATGCAGGGAGTGCATCCTTGCCCGGGATCCATACTGCGGCTGGGACAGGGCCAGGAGGAGGTGCATCCCCATCCCGCCTGGATACAACGTCTCCTCTGGGTATGACGATCGCACAGTATGATGTCACTGCTGCAGAGCCATTGGCTGTTTGCACATGAGCCGACAGCAGAGGAGGGAGGCGGGTGGTGGTGGGGGGGCGTTCATTAGCATTTTTAAAAAAAAAGTGAGCATCAGTGGAGCTGAAGCTTAAATTTGTAATTACAGAAATAAAATGTACTTTAACTTTGGTGAAGCTGCAGTTCAAAGAAATCGATGCATGTGGAGCTTTTTGTTCGGCGCCGACTGCTGATTTCTCAGGTGCTAATTCGCTGCCGGCGCTAATGGGTGTTGTGAATTTCCAATTTTAGGGAAAGAACATGAAAATCAATCACATGCTGTAATAAGCCTCTGACTCACTTCGCGCTACCAGTTCTCCTGAACGTTTTTTTTGGTCTCTGCATGTTTTAATTTGCGGCGTCTCCCTATAAGCTGCTTGTGAAACTACATTGAACGCTGCTAATTTGTTCGCTTTTCCATTATTTTCCAACAGGGCGCTCATTCAGAATCTGGACCAGTCGAACTCCTCGGTTTGCGGGGAAGCTGCTGGTGAGTCCTTATCTCCTTTCCCACTCTCTTCCCCTCTCTCTCTGTGTATCTTAATTAAACCAAAACAGGAACCTTTCTGAGCAGCTAGAGTAAAAAGATGATTATCATATAATTGAGCAGAGCCCAACACCCCGCGGGGAGGTATTTCTCCTCCACTTATGTTATAGCTCGCCTGGTTTCAAAGCTCAAAACCCAGTTATAACCTCGACTAATCACGACAATTACTCCCCTCTGAAGAGAAGGCTATCTCCCTCAGCGATCTGACTTTAACACTAGTATTTATTTCCAGGTGTGTCAGTGCGGTGCCACATGTCCAACTGTGGATCTGCACTAACAAGTTCTTGCTCTATTTCCCTGGAAAATAACGCTCAGAGGCGACAGAGAAGAAGAAACGTGCTCCAGTCTTTTAATTGATATCTCGGAGCAATTACATAAAACACCAAGTTCCATTCAAAGCTTTAAACATCTTCCTTCCTCATTAGCTTCGGTCTTAAAGTTAATTAAAATCAATAAATATTGAAGGTTTTATTGTTTCTCCTCGGTTCAGTCTTCTGTCTTCTTCTAATGATCTCACACCGACTCCGTGGTGTTCGGGGCTCAGAGTCCAGACCATCTGTCCCAGGACTGAATAACTCTGTATGAATCTGCAGGATGGATGTGAGAGCAATCAGGCGCCTCCATGATGGGGCCGCGAGGAGCTAAAGATGTGTTTGAACACGTGAAGACTTGGTTATGAAAGTCTGAGAACACTTTCACATTCAAGTGGAAGTAAACAAGTTTGTTGGCAGGGCTATTACGTCTCTTTTTGGGTTCCAGCTGTAGATGGAGAATAGGTGTTTTATTTTTCTGTCATATTTTTGTAAGAATATGTGTTAGAAAAAGACAAATGAAAACTGCCCTTTGTGAGTTGACAGGCCAATTATTATGTTCGATCTTCGCAATTCATTCTGCACTTAATGTGGACATGATTATCCACATGCTTTTTTGTTGATGATGGGTCTAAGTTAGTTCAGTTTACGTGTTTAGGAACCCCATTAGCTGCAGCATAGCTTTGCGTTGTGCCAATGCAATTATTAAACACATAACAACACAGTGAACACATAGCAATACAATAAATAAGACATAATAAGACAACAAACAAACGAGTCAGCTCATAAGCTCTCACAGCAACAAGTTTTTCCTTTCATAAAGTCTCTCATAGTTCGATTAAACTCTTAGGGGACATGAAAACTAAAACTTGGCACAGGGACAGATAATTTACTTGTGTTGGGTTAAAATTATGGGTCATTTTTCAGAGCATAACCTATTTTCTGTGTTATAGAGCTCATAGTTTAACCAAATGCGTGGGTTGTTTGGATTATATACAAATCCTGGGTTATTTTCTGGGTTAGACACTCAAAAACTCTTGGGTTATTTCTTTAACCCAATTTCTGGGTTGCTTGTGTTGGGTTAAAATTATGGGTTATTTTTCAGTAACCCACTTTCTGGGTTATAAACACATTTATAATATAAACGATCATAATAACCCATTTTTTCTTGGTTGAAATAACCCATAAAGTATTTGGTCCCCTTTTAACCTATGGGTTATTTTAGACCCAGGAGTTTTTAAAGTGCAGGACCAGCCTTACGGCCCTTAATGATGTGATATCAGCTGATAACTTGTCTTAATGCTGCATGGTCCCAGACAAATTCAGAATTAGTCAAATAACTGTAAACAAACAAAAACATAACAAATATCTGGACTTTGGGGGGTTTGAGGTCGTTTCCTGTTTTATAAACAAGGTCTTGGTGCAAACAGAGTCTCGTCACTTTGTTTGGCTCCATTTAGTTGTGAATCTCAATCGTTTGTTTCACCTGCAGCTCTGAAACTGCGTCGAACTTCCCCCCGGGAGGTGCTGGTTCAGTCCAACACCACCGTCTTCCTGCCCTGCCCCGTGCGCTCCTTCCACGCCACCTACCGCTGGGAGAAGGACAACTGCGTCAAGAACTACCCCTGCCTCTTCGCCGGGGACTTCTGCGTCCTCGGCCCCGTCGTGGACACGCCCCTCAGGGAAGGCGTCTTCCGCTGCATGGCCACCGAGGACGGGTTCAAGGTGGAGGTCATCTCCTTCAGGCTGGTGAACAACGGCAGGCTCCTGGCCGCCTCCCTGGCCTCCACCTTGGGGCCGTCGCTCCTGCTCGCCGCGGCCACGCTGTGGCTCCATTAACTGCAGCTAACGCTAATGCTAACCCCTCATCCTCACTGGCTCCCAAATGACAGGAAAGAGGAGGAGCCGCTGTTAGGAGGTTAGGTTCGCAGAGCATTGAAGTACATGGTTGGGTTTGTACCGTTGTACCAATTCTTTTTTTTTTTTCATTTTTCAAATTTTTAGCGAGAGCCCAGTAAAAGTCGGTGAATGATTTTAGCATAAAGCTACACACAGTATCTGCAGCTGCCACAGGCTTAACCAGAGCAGAGCTGGAGACATCATTTTATTCAAACTAAAGTGACTAGGAGTTACTGTCCATCTATTAACATGTCTTGCGATTTCGCTCTTGATTCAACCATAATCGGGTGCTTTGCAAACCTTTCCTCTCTGACTCAAAAAGATAAACATATCCAATGAGTTGGGCAAAAAAGAAAAAAAGACAGAAAACAAACAAAAAAAAACACCAATACCAGGCTAATTCTTTTTACCATTTCTTTACTTCTTTTAAAATTGACTTGATTGTGCTTATTTGTGAAGATGTTAAACCTTTAATACCACCACCACCATCGTACCCCTCCATCATCTATCTTATCGTTCATCTTGTTAAACTCGGTTGGTATAGCTCATCAGTACTTAATAAAAAAAAATAACGTCTGGTATTGAGATTTAAAAAGCCTTAACACTTCTGGGACATAAACTCCTAAGCACAATTTTGCAGTCGAGGCAGAATACTGCAGACTCGGGCAATGACTTGGCGCTATAATTAGTGCGGCTGAGTCTGAGAACATCACTGGGAGGAAGTGTCAGCTTTTTGACAGGAAGTAGGCGGATGGGCAAGAGCTCATTCTCGAACATCACTGTGTCTCAGCACCTCCTCCTCAGACGAGGCAGTTTCTTGCATCTTTTTATCAGATGGTATCAGACGCTGTTATGCCTTGTTCACAGCTTTGTCCGTTGTTGTTTTGCTTTTGCGTTTTTTTTCCCCCACATGCCGTCGTCTTTCCTTGCTCCGTAGATCATCAGAGCAAAAACACTCAAGTTAGACTCCTGTAAAGATGAAAAAAATAATAATTAAATGAAACTATATACAGTACAACCTACATTAAAGTTTAACCCTCTTCTGGGCTTTTATTGTGAAGGGACGGTGGCAACAGGGGCTGATTGTTGTAGCCTATTTTTAAAGAAACAGAGCGGAACAGCAGGAGACATCCACTTCCTGTCAAACCTGACAATGCATAAAGATGTGAACAAGGTGTTTTTACGCTATAGCAGCTTCAATTACTATAACATAATAATTATCACGTCGTCATACTAAGGGGCAGATGAAGCTACTACAGTAAAATGGAAGTTGCAACAATTCATAGTTTTTGCCAGAAAGAAAAGAGAAAAAAAAAAGGCTCGTTATTAGATCTGTGACGTATGTGACGTATTTTATTGCTCCGCAGATGCTGATTTCTACCATTGCTGCCTACAGTACGTACGTGACAGTTTGTCTTGATGGTTTGGGGTCTTTAATGCCATAGTTAGAACGTGATATGTAACCACTGACTGCTTTTTCCTCCCCCTTATCCCCCCGGGACACTGGTGCAAATACAAGCAAACGTCTTTTTTTTTTTTTTTTTATGTCATATTTGTGTCTTTACGCTGTGAAACAAATGGTTTGACAAATTCCAACGAGACGCTCCAGCAGCAAAACACAACAACCGGCGCTGAGAGAGCAACCGGGAACAAACACACCTCCTTTAACCTTTTGAAAAAACACAATTTTCTTTTTATAAATGGACAGATAAAAGAAGTTTGAATGTAGCTGCAGTTGAATGTTATTGAAATGTCCATAAAAAATAGAAAAGAAAAGAAAGAAACCCTTGTGAATACAGATCGTCTGGCTTGTGCAGTGATGAATTATGCAGCGGATTAGCATGTTTCTCCAGAGCTTTTGAGAATTACCATTCAGTAATGTTACATAAATCTGTCCGGCCTTCCACAGTGGCAGAAATGTCATTAATAACTAATTAGACAATGGAGCAGCTCCGTCATGCACCGTGCAGAAGAATTTATTTAACGCCATCGTCGAGAGGGGAAGAGCAGCGAGCGACGTGCTCTCAGCTGTAAGAAATAGAAATCTCAAGGTGGCGGCGGCGGCGGTGTCGGTGTTGTGTTTCCTGCTCGGCTCCAGCTCTGTTGTTGTGTTGTGTGTTGCTGCTTGGGGGAGGGGGGCAGGGAGGGGAAGGGAAGGGAGGGGGGCAGATCTGCTTGCTTTTTTTCTGCATTGCACTGATGCGGGTTACTGAATGTGCCAAAACAAACAAACAAAAAAAACAACAAAAAACAAAACAAAAAAAACAAAGCTGTGTTGAGCCACCACCTCATTCGCCCGTCGCTTATTGCTTGCTCTTATGTTGACTTTTGCGGAAAAAAAGAAAAAAAAAATCCCTCGTTTCTTACCATAATATTTTGTGCCAGACCAACCCTGAGCGTGTGTACTGTAGCTACTACTACACACAACCACACACAAAAACAAAACCTACTGCAGCTCCAAACATGATGCATATTAATCAATCTCGTCTTTGTGTCTCTGTGGCGGGAAATTAACACCAGCCACCGGCCAAGAGCTGGTGAAACATTTAGCAGAGGCTGTTCATGAAGATCCAGGAGACTAACGCGACGTTTTTGTTTCCTCTATAAGCTCCTTTAATACTGTAACTGTACCGGCTGTGCATCCGCTGTTTGTTTTGTGACCGGATTCTGGAAGCGGCTGTTGGGGAAAAAAAGAGGCCTTTTACTTTTTCCAATAAGACAAACGACAAACCGGGGATCTGAAGCTTCTTCACTGTCCCAAGTCCACACTATAAACACAAAAAATACATAGAATGAATCGCCTTGTTGTTTACAACTACTTCCAGGTAGAAAACCAGCATGAGAACAATAGTGACGGACGAGAGTTTCGCTATATTTATCTCATTTTTCATGTCACTATATCGCTGTTTAGACTAATCTGATGTTTGTAAAGTTTATAAAACCAATGATTGAACAAACATTACTATTTCTGTAATGTGTGCACATTTTTGTAATTAGTCATGGTTATCATAGATTAGCCAGGCTAACAGTTAGCCTACTTGTTAACATTAATAACTCAGTGACTCGGTCCATGAAAACCTATTTTCTCCAGCAGATATCTTAGTTACAACATGACTGAGCTAACTGGAGTAGTTTCATGTCATGTCCGAAAATGGGAGGGTTTTAACAGCTGACGTCTTGATGTTAGCTTGGCTGCCGCCATTAGCTTGGCTGCCGCCGTTAGCTGTCCCTGTCAGCTGCAGCCACTGATGCTTTCTAGACACTGTGATTCCCCCAAAACTATAAAATATAACACCAACACAAAACACACAGACAGAAATAGTAATGTTTATTCAATCATTTCAGATTTCTCATTCGTTACTACTGTTCTCATTCAAATTGCGTGCTTTTTGCTTTTTTTTTTCTACCCGGAAGTAGCCTATAACAAGGCGATTCAGTCTATATATTTACACAGATCAGGCCTGACATTATGAGCACTGATAGATGAAGTTCGTAACACTGAATAACACTTCATCATGGCACTTGTGAGTGGGCAGGATAGCTATACAGTATTAGGCAGCAATTAAGTGAGTATTTTGTCCTTGTGGGAAAAATGGGCAAGTGTACATCAGTTTTCTAACAGGTGGCGTCTAGACTAGTGATGGTTGGTGGATGATTTGCAGTGTCAAACATTGATCACGTCTCATTTCCTGCTTTATTTAAACCTTTTTACTGTGATAAACTTGAAGGCAAATTAATTATAATAGAGCATCAACATTACAGTGGAAGAAATAGTTACATTACAGTAGAAGAAATTGTAAAATCAACATTCAATTCTTTATTTATAATCGAAACATACACAAAATATTGTAAACAGACTATTTCTGCGATGCAGTAAGCCATATTTAAACACATTTAAAGCAAAGTGTGAGTGTGTTTTTGTGAGTACAACAACTGTATCCAGATCCTAATCAGCTTATTTATTCTAAACAACAGCTGTCAGATAAATGTAGCCTAACACTGTCGTTAAAATATCATTAGATGTGCTCACGGTGTAATGTTCAACGTGCCAGTGGATATTAAATCTACCTCTAATGTCAAATGAGCTTTTTCTTTCTTATCTTTTTATCTATTTTCATAATTGTACTGGATTTATCTCCTATTAATGGTAATTCACCACCATCTGCAGTCATTTTACAGTTTCATTCTTTGCAGGTAGAGTATTATTCTATATATAGTGTGGATTTGGGACGTGAGGTATATCTTCTGGTCACCTGGTTGTGTTTTCCCGCCTCTTCATGAGGAGCTGAGGTCCTCAGGGAGGAGGAGGAGGAGGAGGTGGTGGTGGTGGAGTTCAGCCTTCATCATCATCCGCAACTCAACAGGGCTTCTTCGCTTTAACGTCCACACTCTTACAGGAATTAAAAAAAAATTGAAAGCATTTACTAACAGTCTTCACATCTCCTCCCTCCGCCCTCTCTCTCTCGGTGTTCGAGGCCTTTTGCTTTGATGCAGATATCCACGCGGCCGCTGCATCGGCGTTGAGTTATCGCTCGTTCACATCTGTCATCGTCAGCCGGTCCGATAAAGGCTCGTATCCTTCAAAGCGAACTCTTGGTTTGCCTTCAGGAAGAATAATAATTTTTATTTTTTTATTTTTTTGGTGGATCGTGTTAAAAATCTGCTAGAAATGAGTCGACGTCGACGTGGAGCGGGTTGCTGTTTTGTTTGCTCTGGGGTTTTTTGAGTGTCAAGTACTGTACATGATGTGTGCCCACTATTCTGTGTCTTGATATATATATAATTTAAAAATTAACATGCCAAACTCTATTATTATTATCATTATTATTATTATTATAAAAAAAGAGAGATTTATATTGGTGCCATGCCAGTCTAATGCCATCTCATAACATGTATTTTTAAATAACAGATATCTATAGTGCAATAGATATTCATGTAACAAATCCATATTGACATGTGTTTCCCTGAACATGTGCGGTGAAAATTAATAAAATATAAGTATAAAGACAGAGCAGTTTTGTCTTTATTTCAAATACTGAGACTTTTTTCTTTTTCTTTTTTGAATTATAAGACTATAATATTGCTAACATGTTTAAATTTGAATAACAATGTCGAAAACATATAGGTGAATGTGCATTTATATGTGAAGAAGCATATTTAACCAAGTAAAGACATTTTTGGTTTATATTGTTTATGCTAATACTGAGATGTGGAGGAATGAATAGCTGTGCTTTTCTGTGCTTTATCTACTAATCCTCACAGGAAATGGGTGCAATGTTTGATTCATTATCAGTGATGGCTAAGCTCCCAAAAACTGGGGTGAAATATTTTCACCCCCCTTAAAGTAAAAAGTGCCTTCATTTCATTTAGAGCTTGTTGTGTCTGTACAGGGAAAACAGTCTTGGACAGACAATGTCACATGTTTGTGTACTAATTTAGTATTTGCACCAATATAATTGCACAGATGCTGAAAAATTAAAATGTCAGACTCGCTGGAGGTTGAAAGAAAAAGAGATTAGAGGCAAAAGACTGCACTTAAGAAATAATACTAGCAATCTAAAAACAAATTGAACTTTAAGATAGAGCTTAAAAAAATGCATGGGAATGAAAATAATAATTCCCCTTAGTGTTACAGGCTTCTCTTTGAGAGATTATTAGATATTGAAAGCAAGGAGGTTTTTTGCTTCTCAGACCACTATTTCCTCCTCAGATGGGTAATTTACCAATTATCTGGCTGATTTCACTTGCTTTTCTAATTCAGGGTGAGCTGAACCAAACTGGCATCCAGTGTCTGACCATGTGCAGCATCATAAACAACGGTCACAACCTGTTGTTGATGATGTCGTCCTCCTTCTCGGCTGCCAACCAATCAATAAAGCCATGCACCAATCAGTGTGAATGATGATGTAACCACCAGCAGCAGCTGCAATTTGAGCTTAATGAATGTTTTAAGGCTGAAATATCTGTTTAAATATCCTAGCGAGGCTGCAGCTTTGATTTCAGGATTTAAAAGTAAATGAACTACAGTATTTTCCCCAGATGAAGGAGTGAAGTCAGTTGTAGGCACTGGGCAACCTAATTAGTTCTGTCAGGAAAGATGGATTCTCATACTTATGTGAGACATTGTCAGTGCCACGTTATAATAGCCTCCCTTATAATAACTATGTGGGAAAAAATGATTACAAGAGATATGAAGGTTTTGTTCTTTGCTCACAAATTGCGTCTCTTTTTTTTTAAACTGTGGAAACTGAATCTTCCAGATGTTGGACATGAACTGACAAAAGCCTGCAGCTTCTGGAGACTTGTTCTGGAATCTGGATCCAGGCTGAAAACGTGGTTGTCTCGTCTGGCTCACAAGCATCGGGCCAGATGGAAAACAGAAAACAGGAGCAGAAGGCAAAGGGGTCTAATCAGGAAGCATGACACAGCATGACAGCACGAGGAAAACCTCTGACACAACACAACATAACGCAACACGCAGGCACAAGTACAGCTGGCAGGTGAAAGCACAGCTGAGTCAGAGGTAACATCCCTAAAAATCTTGGCAATGACAAAGCTAAAGCAGTGTATTCTGGGTAAAGGGAGAAAAAAAAGTGTAGTCTGATGAGTAATAGGTTGAACAGAATATAATAGCTATGACATTGAAAAACAAGTGAATGAGTCAGTGACCGTGACAAAAACTGCATCATAAGAGAAGCTCAATGAGACTCGATGAGTGGAACCAATCCCATTGAATCAAAGGCCGTGATGCTCCGCGGTGCCACCAGGAGGTCAGAACATGCATCTACAGCTCAGCAGGTTGGCATTAACAAGTTCTCATGGTTCATGGTTCCCTTACAGTGGAGAGGCACATAGACACTTCCTCTATGGCACCATCATGACCATTGTGCACATTTTTTTGGTTCTGTTTTGGTTGAACTGACAAGAAAAGACACTCCCTTTTAAAAACCATCATCAGGTCACCACTGCAGCAAAGGAAGAAAAGTCCTTGTGGCAGTAGTGACGGTGAGAGGTAACTAGCTACGGCCTGGACCAAGAGCTGGTGGTAAGAGATGATTTTTTGATGCCGTAAAGAGCGAACAAATGCATCATACTTGTAAAACTAAAAATCCCCAAAAAATCATTAGCATTATCTGAACTTCATGTTTGGTGCTATTTTGCAAATAATAGCATTAGCATAACTTAAGACGAACTGAAACTGTAAACGTTTTAAAAACAAGTAGGGGAGAGCGGGGCACGTTGGGTCATTAATTAATTAATTATTTTACTATATATGTATACATATCTGTTAGCTACAAATAGACACCAAAAGTAAATTCCTAGCCCTTTCACATTTCAAACAGTTATACCGAAAGCAGCAGCTACATGTAGCATGCGCTGCTAGTCAAGCTAGCTTACTAAGACAATGACGCATCGCGGCCAACAGGGGGCAGCAAATTACAAGAGGCAACATTGGATTGTTTAAATCAAATGGAAGAGATAATCGCTTCCACTTAAGTATTAATTCTTTCTTCCTTTTTTTCCCTCCCTTTAACAGGTCAAGCGCTACTCGCCTGGCTTAGCCACCTCCGCTGCACGCCACTGCCCTAGTGGAATTCTGCATGATTACAACACACCGCCATCACATCATGGGAATGTCACCAGACGGTCGACATGAAAATCAAAACATCAAATAGGTAAAAATACCATGACAGATTTTTGGTTTAATCAGTGTTGTGTTTCTAATCTAGGCTATGTAACAGACATTTAGCGGACATGCTAAAAGTTACGCTCTACAGCTTTATGATGATGATCAAATATTTTTAAAATTTTAACACGGTATTTCCTGTGTCAAAGCTCGACATTTACGTCTTTCCTCCAAAACCACACTCAAGCCAAAGAAATGGCATCACCAAAGTTTATTCTTCTTCCCGTCTGAGGTAAAACCAACCTGTTGAGCAGGTCACGCTGTTCCCCAACAAAGTGTGATTGTGTGTTTTTGCTCTGTTTCCAAACACTTTCCTGTCGAGCAACACTTGTTTCCTCACACATACTGTACTCACAGTGGCACGCGCAGCCAAATCCTCCTTTGCAATTAATTTGGCGCCCCCATTCTTCTTCTGCAGTTATCAGGAACTCACACACACACACACACACAAAGAGGAAAACAAGGACCCTCTTTTTTGCACACATACACACACAGACACATACAACAAGAGAGGAAGTTCACATGTCAGTCTTCTCAGTGGTTGTGTTGGCACAGACACAGGAACAGATTTTAAAACCAATTCCCAGAAAGTAAATGAAACCGTTTCCTTCTGCAATTATCTCCAGATGTCACAACGAGAAAATGTGGCCTATAGATGGAGATGAACAGAGAAAACACAGTCACATCCAATCCATCTCTGGACGGTGGGAGGAGGCCAGCACCAGGAATCAAACCTTTAACCACTGCAGCAGCACTGTGCCAGTGTGTCTTTGTCAATGTGAGTTAATATTTCCCCCTAAAACAGACTGATGGTGAAATAAATCAAATTCCAACTTGACACTGAACCTAACACCGTCGATCTGCCCAGAACAGCTTTTTGGCAGAGCTGCCCTCAGACCTCTGAGCACTTGATTACATTTTTCAGTCGTTGCATCACAGGTATGAATCAGTAGCTCACCTTGTACTTCCTGAACCGGTTACAAAGAGATTCCTGTAAGACCAACTCCAAGGAACTATACAGAACTAAGCTACAATCAATCCAGAATGGTGCCACCAGGTCCCGCCAATCACAACATCAATCACCCCTATTCTGTTTTCTCTTCAATGGCTCCCAGTTCATTTTAGGATTCACTTTAAACTGCTGGTTATAACTTATTCATGGTCATTCATGGACTAGCCCCCACCTACATTACTGATCTGAACCCACACAGCAGCCCACTTCCTGTCCCCCGCACAAGGCTTTTAACCAAGGGTGACAGGGCTTTCAATCAGTAGCCCCATGGCCTTGGACGACCCTGCCTCCCCAGCTGAGAGCTGCATGCTTCCTCCATTCTATCAGTTAAAAAGGGAACTATGCAAAAATCTGCTCGCTTTTCCACTGTTTGGTTATCAGTAAATGGAGTGGTGGATAATGTTACGTAACATATACGATGTTACGGTGCGTGGGTTTGTGTAGTCTTAACCGTCATAAACAAAAGATCACGGGTTACGGAGTGCGTTTGTGTCGCGGTGTGCAGAGACGAGAGCTGGGACTACAGGTACTACACTGATGTTGCAAGGTTGGTTTTCAGCCATGAGACGCCAGGTGGTTCTTCTTCTTCTTCACAAATATACACATCGTACATAATGTTATACCACTCTGTTGACTGGCCTCGTAAACAACCGCACATGGCCCGGAGGAGGGTTAGCAAAGCAGAGGAAAAGCAATCAGACTTGCATAGTTCCTCTTTAAACCCCCCTTTTCATCAAATACATTTTTCTAATGTCTGCAGTTTATATTTCCTGCAACACATTCAGTATTAATTTATGTTCATCCCTGCATTTTTCTTTTCTTTATCTCAAAACCTGGATAAATAAAATGTAATCCATTTGCAAGGGAGGTGAAATTGCCTCAATACTATCAGAGGGAGAAAAATAAATAAGTAAAATATTCTCCTCTAGTACCTGGAAAATGTTTATCAGCAAAGTTAATGAGGTCAGATTTAAACGACATGTTGAGCAGCTGGGGAAGGAAATATGTTTGGGGGTCAGAGTTTGTAATCTTCCACTGACATTTTCCACATTCCTGAGCGAGAGAGAGTGAGAGGGTGAACGAAGCAGCCAGACACACACACACAGACACACACACACACAGAGTCAGAGCTGATAGTGGGTTGCCTCAGGATATTTCATCCAGAGTTGAGTCACTTCTGACTGAACGTGTCTCACACAGCTCAGGTTAAACTGGAGAAAAGAAAACCAGGGTGAGTGAAAATATGTTTATTTATTTGTTCATTTATTCCTCTTCTATGTCTGTTTCAGAGTTGTTGTTGTTTTGTCTCTTGATGACAAAAATGAAACTGATCGACTGATTGTTTTGCAGTTTGAATCCGTTGTGTTTGTCAAACTGATACTGCAGAGAGGGGAGGGGGGGTTCATCACCAATCTGAAGTAATTTTAGTAAAAACAGCCGAGCAATCCTCCTGACACACATCAAAGAGCTCAAAACAGCTCAGAGTGCGCGTTTGTGTGCTTTTATAATAAAGAATAGTCTTTTTTTAAAAATCTGTTACCTGCCCTAAATAACATGAGCGATGAGTAAAACAGCAGTAGCCTAAATTTAAAAAATAAAATAAAAACCTTTAAAATCAAGTATGTTCCTTTCAGTTTCAGCTATTGTCACTTTATTTTTAAACATCAGCCACAGGATTAACAGAGTAAGAATGTCACTGTCTACAGATATAGCCCAGTTACAATGATACTCCCTTAATACATACCTACATTTACTAAAAAGAAAAAAGAAAGAAAATAGTGTTAATAGTTATAGTTAATAGTGTTTTCTGACAGACTAGTTGCAACAGAATGTTTTTCACCACACATCATTTCTATGAGGTGTCCAGAACAACATACCAAAAGTCGTACGAAATCCTAGTTGGAGAAATATGTTTAATTCTCATTGATTTGATGTATATAAAGTCTCTGGTGTCAATAAGGCCAGAAAACAATCCAATCCAATTGGACTATTTTTCCCCCTTTACTGCTTTCACAATGGAACTTCACACAATGAGAGTATAAATGTAACATTTTTTGTATTACAAGTTTCTTTGAAGATGAATTAGAATATGCAAATGAGCCACACACTTATCAAATATGCCCAAAATAAGTCTGAATATAGGCTTATCTTTTTTCCCTTTACTCCTATTACAATGACACTTTGCTCTGGACACCTCGTACAAATGATGTACGGTGAAAAACATTCTGTTACAATTAGTTCAGTTTTTGGGTCCAAAATGAGCTACAGTGCTTGGACTATACACAAAGTTTTCAATACTCCCTTTTCGTAATCACACAGTCTTCACCAATTATTACATAATGGATGAATAATAGTAATTTAAAGGGATAGTTCACCCAAAATTAAAATTTCACTCATTATCTACTCACCCTCATGTCGAGGGTTGGGAGAAATTTCAGAGTCCTCCGTGGCTTCTCCAGGTTTGGGGTCTCGGCGTAGCATTTCGGGGCTTCAATATAAGATGGGCATTACATATGAGCAGCATGGAGGTATTTGAATGTTTTTTGGTGTGTCTTTTTGTTACAAAGACAGTTGGTATTTGCAACCGTTATATGGACATGAAGGTGAGTAGATAATGAGTGAAATTTCAATTTTGGGTGAACTATCCCTTTAAAAAATATGAGAACAAACACACATGAAGATAAATTCCCCATCTCCACCCGGTCATTAGTCAAAAAGAACCTCAGGACGTTTTTTTTCCATGTCGCTATGAAGAATCGCTCTAAATGAATTTGCCACTTGTAAGATATAAAAGAGACTGAGATTAAATCAAATTTATAGTTGATGTGCATTTTTTACAATAAGTGAGTGAAAAACCACCAGGACCGGATGAGACGATGCCGTTGGTCGTTCTGAGTCCTTCTGCAGAAGAAGGAATGTCTCAACAAACTTTTCCAGTCGTCCTCCAGAGTCTCACTGATCCACGTCCACGAACAGAACTGAGACTGAGACTGAACAATCCTCCCGTCGTGTGTGTGTGTGTGTGTGTGTGTGTGTGTGTGTCTGTGTGTTTATTCAAAGCCCTGGTGCAGCTTCGGCTCCTCTGTGTCACACGACGTCCTCGTTGTGCAATAACTGTGCTATTTAAATCACAAAGCAACACACAGCAGTGGGTGGCAGCCGGCGTTTCTTCTTTGCAATTAACACGACTCATACAGTAGTTTGTTTGTTTTTGGGTTTTTTTGGATGACACCCTCTGTGCTCTGGGCGCTGCTGAGTCATGCTTTAGACTTTTTTTTTTTGTGTCTGCTGGTAATACTGATTAGTGGGAGCCAATCAGAGCTGGTTCTGGTTCCTTTTATTGGGGATTTGTTGACGCCCGTCTCCTCCCGTGGTGAATCGGCTCGTTTCTGTGCAGCTGATGTCGGCCATTTTGAAACAGTTACAAGCTGCAGGAGTTTGGTCGCTGGATCCCCGCTGTTGTTTCGCCCTCTTTAGATCTTTTTCAAACAACTTTTTTTTCTTTTTTCTTTTTGCAACTGCGTTATTCATCCCGGCCCTTTACAGCTTCAATTCACCATCAGTTGTTTTAAAGGAGCCTTTAAAGGAACTCCCCAAACGCATCTTTTCAACTTTCCCTTTCTGTATCTTGCAGATTCTGCAGAAGTGAGCCCCTCTCAGTGGAGCTCGACTCAAAAAAACCCTTTTTTATTCATTCTACAGTAAATGCTGTGGGTTTATTTGTCTTCAATTGGGGAAAATCAGTGTAAGCCTCACCCACCAACTTATAATCTAGTCATGTTTACAGTATAAAAAGTGTTTCCTCAGGCTATGTGCAGGAAGGTTTGTTTCTTATAAACACGAAAGCCTCCTTTATTGGATGTCATGCCGCTATAAAATGAAAAGACATTCAGCTGAAGACAAACTAAGAATCACTTTGTGTGTCCCAGTCAGATAGATAATAAACCTTCCTCTTGACTTGTCACAGCAGGAAAAGGAAAAAGGCCCCTCTGGTGGAACTAAAAACATTAACAGCGACTCTGGTCCATAATGAGCCGTATCAGCGAGCGAGCATGTGCGACACAAGAGCCCTGAAACTAGAACGGACACAGAATTTGAAGATAGCGGCGTTATCAGTCACGCGTCAGATATCCGTACGGAGGGAGATCTATTGCCCGACGCCAGAACAAGCCATTAGAGCCGTTTTCACCTTGTCAAGTCCACGAAGCAGCGGGTTAAAGGAACATTTCGCCTCAAAATCCTCTAAATGGAGGCGACTAGTAGCAACTCACAAGCAGACTTATTATTATTCCTTCTTCTTCTCACTTATGTTGCTTTTATTTGGGTCAGAGGGAGGATGCAGGATGGGAAAAGTGTTTTGTCAGCACATTCAGGAAGTCTGTGTTTGTCATTAGTAGCCCAACTCTCTGCTTTCACTTTGGTAACCACGGCTAGTGATTTTTATATGAACATATTTATAACTTAAAACATTGTCAAGTGCAGCTTTGATCTTGATCTAAAGGCCCTACGATTGTGAAAAGGTAGATTGCATGTTGCTTTAAAGGGATAGTTCACCCAAAATTCAAATTTCACTCATTATCTACTCACCCTCATGTCAACTAAGGGCTGTGAGAATTTTCAGAGTCCTCCGTTCCTTCTCTGAGTTACGGGAGGATCCACGCAGCTGTCCAATGGACACTTTTTCTTCGTCCAAAAAGACACACCAAAAAACATCCAAATGCCTCCATACTGCTCGTCTGTAATGTCCCTCTTGTATTGAAGCCCAGACATGAGGAATTGTTCTGAAAAAAATTAAATAAGTCTATATTTTAAGCTTGTTTGTAGCGGAAGCTCCCAGTGTCTCAGTTCACTGTTCTTCTTGTGTCAGTGCAAATCTTGTGAGATTTGCCGTAACTCCGAGAAGGCACGGAGGACTATGAAAATTCTCCCAGCCCTTAGTCGACATGAGGGTGAAATTTGAATTTTGGTTGAACTATCCCTTTAATACGAGCCGTCAATACTTCCTATGACTTTGTGATGTCACAACAAAGCAGTTGTCAAGCCCTGGCCACCTGGACCCCCTCTTTTCTCTGAGTGTCTCTGATAATACAGACCTCCAGAGAGAAACATGGTTTATTTATGTATTTCAGACTCAGACTCAGATTCTTTATTTGTCTTTCTACAAAACACAACTTTTGTAGAACACAGAGAACGAAAAGTGGATCCACAATTCAAATTCAAAACACAGGAAAAGTGTAACACGAGTGACCTTTAGCTTGTCCAAACCTGGATAAACAAGTCTGTTTGCATGGTTTTAAAAACCAGGAGACGTGACTCAAAGTGGGTGTCAAAATGTTTTTGGCTAAACTATTCTATATAAACACAACACAGCGCTTTGCCTGTAAAAGGCATCAGTCCTGCGGAAAAAGCAAAAGAAAACACTTAACCCCAAGCCAGTATCGGTGTCGACCTGAGAGCAGAGTGTTCACAGCTGGAGCACGAGGCCACATGTGTTTGTACATCATGTATCAACATGAAGCGTCACTGAAGTAACAAAGAATAACAACAAAAAAACATGCACGACAAGATTAATGTGTCGCAGAAGGCCAGCGCTGCCAATACCTGTCAATGAAAGAGGTGTTTGCCACCAACTATCGACCGCTGGGTAAATATCAGACACAGTAATAAGGCTTGGAGCTCAATGGATGACGCATAATAGATAGACAGATATCAGGGTTTAATCAATGACAGAGCCATTTATTGTTTCTACCAACATGCAGTACAATATAGAGCTCAGACGACAACACGGACATTGCTTTGACTTCACTCACCTCTATATTTTAACCAATTTAACCAAAGTTCTGGAAAGATCGTCCCACCTTTTTTTTAGATTATTAATACAAAGGAAATATTTAAGAGTGTCTTAGATTTAGCTTATTGGAAAGTTAGCACAGGCGTCCATCTTTGTTCCTGTTATTTTGTGATAATAACGATTAAGTACACAGTTGTTTCCATGTACAAAACCACAACACAAACATCATCATGCAAAGGTGTGAAAACCATGACGAATCTTCAGTTCAAGGCAAATTGCTCTTTCTTCCTGTTTCTACATCTTATACAGTAATAGCTTCAAGATCAAGATCAAAACCATGAAATTCTTACTTGCATTGCCTCCCTTCATGTTACAAAACATTGATTTTTGTTTGTTTCCCACTTTGCTTTTGTAAAAAAAATTGCTGACTATTTTGGAAGACACTTCAATTTCCTCACATAAGCGTCAATATGTGTCCTGATCTAACCTTATCTCAGTGTGCACTCTCATACAGACTCTTGTGTGTATGACAGTCCACCTCGGTGAAACTTTATTTTGCTGAATTTGTGGTTTTCTCTCTCACAAACTGAAGGACATTTCCACCACAACAAAGTTCAGCTTCACACCAGCTCATCTGGTTTCACTTTAACGAGAGGAGCTTTTTCTGAAAGTGGCTTTTTATGAGATTTCTTAAGGCTAACGTTAGCATCGCAGCTGTTTACATACCAGTCTTCTTAAGAGCTTCATTGCTGCTTTTACTGTAAAGAAAACAGTTTGGGTTTACTGTAGTAACTCTAAACCCCGGAGCAGGTGGATGCTGCAGTGACTCGGTATTGGAAAACTGACGACACTGATAGAACAGGCAAAAGCAGACTGGTTGTTCTCCGCTGCTGTGACTGATCTAAATTTAATGATGAGCTCACAAACAGTAGCTAATATGCTAATACGTTAGCTTTTTGAAACTCTGCCAATTTTAACACATTAAAGTTGTGTTTCCAGGTGTTGGAGAGCACTAGTGCACATGTGGAGAGCTCTTTTACTCACTACTTAACTCAACAATCGTCACCTTTGTCCTTTTTCAGCTTCAGCTGCACTTCATCTTCATCACCTTTACCATTCATCTCCATGGCGCACTTAAAGCTCAGTGTGTTTGAAGCATTATTGGTATTATTAGTAGTATCATAAAGCTGGAATTATGCAGTTTGCATGTGCATGAGTGTGCACAGGAGTTGCTTTCTTTTTTAGCTCGCTGTCGTGTGTTTGATTTCATCTCTTGTCTCCTGA
Organism: Decapterus maruadsi; assembly: GCA_030347415.2. Lineage (NCBI taxonomy): Eukaryota > Metazoa > Chordata > Actinopteri > Carangiformes > Carangidae > Decapterus > Decapterus maruadsi. The sequence goes on from CM064894.1 coordinate 5,150,884, forward strand.
CGGAAGCTGAATCAGCTAGAGAGCTCACGTGATGCTCAGGTCTGCAGAACGCGTTGCTGTTGAGTTTTGGTTTGTGTGCACATCAGCTCCTCTGTGACCCGTTGTTACCTATAATACATTCCTAGTGTGGAGAGGTTTGTGTGTCTGTGTATCTTAAAATTTCTGAGCAATGTTGGTTCAAAGTGTTGCCAGTTGCTATGACTCCCAATCGAGTAGAGACTGAGCCTTTGGCTTTCCCCTATTTCACCAACAAATGCTTTCCAGCTCCTCCTTGGGGATGATCCTGATGTTTTCCCAGGCTTGATATAGGAGATGTACAGTAGTCCCTCAGGCAGGTTCTGGGTTTGTACCCAAAGGTTATACATGTTATATTTATGGTGGACAAACTGGCTGGTTTTATTGCTGCTGCACTACAAAAACTGTCTTGTTTCTTGTCAAAATGTCCCAATTTTAGTCTAAACTGATCTCTTTCCACTTAAAATAAGACTCATCACCTAAAAATTGACTTGTTTTTAGACAGTTTTCACTCAATTGAAATAAGTAAAATCTGCAAGTCAAAGCAAGTTTTTTTGTGCATGTAAGAAAGAAAAACTTTCCACTATCAGATTGTTCTACTTATTTCCTTGGAAAATTGTAAAATGTGTTTAAATACAAGCTACTTTGGAAATGTGTTAAGTTTTAAGCATAATTAGATTTGTTTAGACTAGAAATAAGAAATATTCTTGCTAAGATTTTGAGTTTTTGCAGTGCGTGTAGTCTATGCTCCAGCAGAACTTTTTTTTTTTTTTTTCAATGTCCCAAGTCCCATTTCTCAAAGGATTTATGCTTCCTCCCCAACTCAGAGCTCTGTTTTGCTGCAGGTTCTGGCTTGGTGATGATTTTGGTTGCAGAGATTTAAGTCCTGTATGTTTGTTTGTTTGTTTTTTTCCCCACATCAACCTTCAGATCTGTGGGAGAAAATACATCCGTGGAGGACTCGAGAGGTTTACTCCATCAAAGCAGTGATCTGTGTTATTTCTTTTTGCATCCCCGGTTCAGCTGGTTCTGAAGGTGAAATGTTATTTATTTACATTAAGAAGTTGTTCATTTATAGATCACATGAGAAGCGTTGGTTAATAATAAGTGTTTACCTGCTCGTCGGGTATTTCCCAGTTGTCTTGTCTATACGGCTCGTACCCTGTGAACCTGGCAGCGAGCCGACCTGCACGTGAGAGTGAAACATTGACCGGGAAATAGGCCATGTGTTTTTTGTGTGTATATACACACTGCAGCTCCGCCTCACCTCTGAAATCCGGGAAAAAAAATAATAGTGTGAGATGAAACAGCCTGCAGCGTCGGCAGCATATTTGTTTTACATTCCTTTCACAGATAAGTCTGCTCACCGCCGAGCACGGATGTTTTCACGTGTGTAAACAGCACATAAATGATCCTGACACTGAAATTCCCACCGGGCAAGTTAATGTCAAACCTAGACCATGTGCGTGTTTTTTTTCTACTTCACATCAATATGTTTTGTTGTGCTTGTGACAAAAACTAATACGGTTTGATTGTGACTCCAGCCCAAACGTCTGTCAGTCCCAACTGTCAGGTCTTTCACTGTCAGTCAATTTTAAAGCCTTAAAGGGACCTCGTAGCAAATAAACAAAGCTTCTTTTGCAACTCATTATCCACTTGCCTGTCTAAAAAGCGTTGGCAGCTCCACACCTGACACTGTGAGATAACGGAGGCCAAGTGATTGCAATGATTTGTTACAGTCATGATCGAACACGTAAAGTGAAGGAAACACGTAGCAGCATGCTAACATGCGCTTATTGGCATTTACGTTAACTGGCTGATGTTGCAGAATGTAGTGTTGTCACATCTTTATCGATATTTTGATACTTTTCCAAATTGAAATAGAACACAAAAAATGGCATTTTCACTTTATTTTAAAGGGATAGTTCAACATTTTAGCATATTGGCCCATTGCCATAATCGCTAAGCTATTTTTAGAATGGCAGAGCAGAGCGGCGAGCTGTTCAGAGCTACAGTACGCTATACGGAGGGTAATGGGATTTCTTGGTTTCCCTCATAAAACTCATCAAATACACAATCCAACAACTTCAAAATGCTTTCATGGACAAGTTGTGACCTGCACATAAACTTCCGCCTATATTTTCAAACCACGAGAGTAGCACAGATGAATGATGGGCGGTGTTGATGCAGGCTATCTATAATTAGTGTTAGCGTTACATCACAGCGCTGCCATTCACTCAGCAGAGCCTCCACCCTCCAAAATGCTCATTAATAACTTTCATGAAAATAAAATAAACCCCTTAAGAACATTAAAGGTTCAGTTACCTATTTTTTTTTTTTTTTTTAAACTTTTTTGCCTCTCTTTTTACATTCTTCGTGGCTCTACTTTGCACTACTGTATTTATTCCTTCCCTCTGGACAGAAAGGGCCAAACAACTCTCAGGTGATACAGTATGGTATAGTTTGACATGGATTGCATCTATTTTATTTGACCCATATCACACACTGACATGAGACTTAAGATTTCAGTTTGTTATGTTTAAGTACGTACTTTTTAATTTGCTCTTGTAGACTTAAGACTTGTGTTTTCCAGACTGTGAGATAAAGACGTGGACTTTGAAATTGCAACCCCCCCCCCCCCCCCACCACCACCCCCAAAAAAAAAAAAAAAAAAAAAAAAAAAAACGTGACAAAATCCTATTGACTCCCGGAAGCTTTGTCTGTATAGAATAACATAATTTTACGGCAGCACCTTTCATTGGAGAAGTTCCACTAAGTCAATATTATTGATGTGGTCCTAATCTAGTGTCAATTTCCAGGAACAGCTGTTCACTGTTGACTGATGAGAAGGAAGTGGGGGGTTTATCCAAGGAATATAGTGTCTTCTATTGTATTTATCTAGAAAAAACAACGTCTCACTTGCGACTTGAGAAGCAAGAGGAGTGATTTTATCAAATGAACACCTGTTCATGTAGGAGGAGAACGAGGAGGAGGATGAGAAGGAGATGTGGCTTTTAAAAACCAGCAGTCTCTAAGATAAAAACAATCAGTTCAATTCAAACCCCCAACCGCCCAACAATATCAGTAATTTTGCAGATGCTGGTAATTAGCTGCCATTCTGCTGCCATCAAACTTGCATTGTCGACTCGCCGTCTCTTCACAGGGATGACACACTTTCTGGTGGCTGTCCAAGCGGTCACAGATTAACAGGCGGCGCGCTAATCCTCTATAATGACCTTTAATAACTCAAAAATAAATAGGGAAACAATGCATTTCTAGTGCCCACATCCGCACACACACTCACGCACAAATGTTTATTCAAGTCACGTCACCGCTGGACTAGATAAAACTAGCAGTGTTTGTTTAATGGGGGGTTATAAAGCTTGACTGCTCCTCTGTGTGAGTGTCTTGTGAGTGTGTGGCCTTGGACCAGCAATATAAATAAAGGCTGAGAGTGAAGGGATTGGAGAGAGTCTGGGTTTGCAGCCTTGAGCAGGAAACTAGTCTTAAGAGGGTAAGTGTAGTGAAGTGTGCAGTGTGTAATTCTGCTGTATGGTGAGAGACTAATGAAAATGTCTGTTTATATGGATGAGTTTGATGTCTTCTTCACTGTATATTTGCTGCCTGAGTTCACATAATGAGTACAGAGTGATGTATGCAGCACAATGTCTCCTGTGTCTCTTACAAGGTTAGTTTATTCTTCAAAGGCAAATCCATGAGGCAATAGGAAATTATGGAAAAATAATCAAAGGATCCTAGGATGGAAGATTTCCATTTTTCCTCCTCATGTTGATTTGTCACATCTGCTTTTTTTGGCTTCCTTTTGCTTCTATTTGACCGAATTTCCACGTTTTTTTTTTCTTTTTCGATTTACAAGAAAGTTTCTGCATCTTACAGGAATTTGATGCCACTTTATTTCGGGTGTTCTACTATATTGCGTGTCACGGGTTTTTGCCCCACACGGATGTAGCAATTTTAAAACGCTCTACATCCTCCTCCTCGTTCTGCAGACTTTCATTTTGATGCAGTGACAGCACAGATCAAGATATTGCACCATCTCTTAACAGCAACATGCTGAGGAAGCTTCACAGAGATGAAAGAGACCGATTATGTGCTTGTGTGTGTGTCAGATAAAGAATATACTAATGTAAAACTGCAATTTAGAGTAATTATTGCATTTTAAGTAAAAAGTAAATCAGCATCCAACATAAATAAATTTATGAGGACAACATTAATTATCAATATTCTGAGCTTTCCTAGCTGTTTTTTTTGTTTCTTTCCAGATGAAGTTGCTATAAAACTAGAATACACAAAGACAATGGATAAACATTACACATTTTCAATCATAAAACACGTTAAATCTAAAACTATACATCTTAAAACAATGTTTGCAGCTAGCATAACTGCTACACAGAAAATACTAAAGGTAAGGTAATTGTATGTTAGCATAATGCTAACATTCAATGAAAAGTGCCATAGACAGGCTAACAAAAATGATCATTGCAAATTCGAACAGATGGTTGTTTAACTCAACATAAACAACATGTGTACTGTATATTCTCTTTATTCTGCTGCTCTTCACACTGATCAAAAACTCTGAAACAACTCAATCTATTTTGACTGCCACAATACTGCCACCACCTGGTGAAAATGTGCATGATCTGTCCAAAAACAAACACATATTGAGGTTGTTCTAACTTTTTCAATAGAAAGCAAACCTGAATTTTCTCTTGTTGTTCCTTTACAGATCTGTCACAATGATTTTTACATTGATACACTTCAGTTGTCTCCTTCTTGGCGTGCTCGCATCCCCGACTCCATCTTCACCCATCACCCCCACCACTAACGCCACAGATGGACCGTGTCGCATCCACAACCTCGGCCGCTCTGCAGACTGCCTGGGAAGACAGCTCAATAGCATCCCCTGGAGGCAGTTTCCACCCACACTTCAAGATATAGACCTGTCCTACAATGAACTACAAGCTGTCCATGCTGACGACTTTGTCCGCCTCCCTCAGCTTCGCAAACTTCTGTTGTCGTACAACAACATCTCGCACATTGACAATGACGCTTTTAAAAACAACCCACGGCTGGAGCATCTTGACATCTTCAATAACTCCCTGCAGGAGATTCCTGTCGGGGCTCTGACACCTCTGCTGAATCTAAAACAGCTCTTTATGTCCAATAACCTTTATAAACATGCCACTTTGGATGGTAGCTTTTCTAAATTTGAGAAATTGCAGGTTCTGTCGATGGGCGGCCCTCTGGTGATGGGTCTAAAGAAAGCAGATTTTCAGGCCCTGAAAGACATCAAATTGTTCGGTTTTGCGATCAAGTGCTCCTCCAATCTGAGCTACTATGAGCCTGGAAGCTTAGAAGTCATTCAGACGAGGCAGATGGGCTTCGATATGGCCATTGATCAGCGTCCAGATGCTCTCCTTCACATGATACGTGACCTCGCCAACAAGACATTCATCGCCATCCAGTTCCGCAATCTCTTTGAGTTCACGTACTACAACGGGGAGCAGGACATTTTCCAGAGTTTAAAAGACGTTACAGCCCATCAGCTCATCTTTCACAGAGGGAAGTTCAACGAGAATCTCATGAGGATGGCTTTGACAAACTTGCAAGTTGCCCCCATTAAAAGACTGAGATTGCAGTACATTGACTTTGCCCGTTCGCCCACATTCATTGACAGTGGGGCAGGATCCAGCATCACAGACCTGGTGCTGGACAATTTGGATCTCTGGTGAGTATCATGACATGATGCAAAATATACAGTAAATGTTCCTAGACTTACCCACACCATTATATCTCATGATGCAGTGTACAGACATCTTTGCAACCAATTCTAGATTTGTTTGTTGAGTGCAACCTTAAATTTCAGTCTTTCAGCATATTAAATATAGAAATGCACAGGTTTGAAAAGATCCTTTGAGGACCTTACCACTAACAATCTTTATTCTTTGTAGGTACATCAGCAATCCTGATGTCCTGCGGTTCGACTGGCGTTTCACCTGGTTCAACAAAATCAAAGCGCTGTCCATTCAGTATGTGTATTTCAACTCTGTTCCTTGTGATTCCTGGGTTGAAATGGAAGGCGTGAAGTTTCTGGATGTCTCCAACAATCGACTAAAGAATGAGTACATCTTCAACCAGCGGTGCAATTACAGCAGCAGCATGCCGAATCTTCATACCTTCAACACAAGCAACAATGATCTGACGAGCTTAAGAGACATGTCATCGCTAACGAGGGAGTTTCAGCGGCTGCAGGTGTTGGACATCAGCAACAACAAACTTGGATCTGCTGAAAGCAGTCAGGGCTGTGTTTGGCAGAAAAATATCACTAAACTCATCGCTCACCACAACTCGTTTGTAAGTGAAGCCCTCAGCTGTTTACCCACAACTGTGCACTATTTGGACCTGTCCTACTGTGACCTGGACCAGCTGGATATGACCTACTTCGAGAGAGCAACCAACCTGAAAGAGCTCCTGCTGAGTGGAAACAAAATCAAGTTCATCCCATCTAAGTGGGCAAGTCCGTCGCTGCAGTCGCTAGCTTTGGATGGGAATTCGTTTGGCCTCATTAGTAAGGAATTCTTCCAAGACATGCCTCAGCTGTCTCGCCTTAGGGCAGGGAACAATCCTTACCATTGCACTTGTGAGCTTCATGCTTTCGTCCAGGACACAATCTCACAAGACAGGGTCAACCTCACCGACTGGCCTTGGAACTACAGGTGCTACCACCCAGAGCCATTCCTCAACACGGCCATATCCAAATACTTTCCCAGTCAGGTGGCCTGCGACATCAGACTAGTGATCGTCATCTGTGTTGCAACCACCGCAGTGGTGATCATGATATTGATGCTGATCTGCTATATTTTTGACCTCCCATGGTACACCAAAGCAACGTATCAGATCATCAGAGCCAAATACAGAGCCCACAAGGAAAAGGCTGCAGGGGAAGTAGAGACTTTTACCTATCATGCCTTCATATCCTACAGCCACTCGGATGCAGACTGGGTGAGGGACCAGCTCCTGCCCTGTTTGGAGAAGAATAAAAACCCCTACCGTCTGTGCATCCATGAGAGAGACTTCATGCCAGGACGGTGGATCATTGATAACATCATTGAGAATATTGAAAGCAGCCGAAAGGTACTTAAGCGTAATTAGTCTTGCACATGCCAGATAAAGCATTACTAAATGTATTTCCAACTTGAACATGAGCCTTGAATACCCATTGAAGATCAGTTTGGGCACAAAGCTTTTGCAGAAGTATGTTGGCTGATCTGGGCTGGCAATGATAACATCAAGTCCTGATGAGGACATGATGGGGTTTAGCTTGTGGTTTGGTTGTGTAAGCTTGTGGTTGTGTTGTGTAAGGGCACTTCCCCTAACGAAAGTCCCCACTGAAACATTTGGTACTGGACTGGACTGATCTAGTTGTTGTCTTAAAATAGAAAAGATCTCAACTAGCTATAATCAAGTCATGAGTTGAAGTTGTTCAACAAGTCCTTTGAGTTCACAAAGACACAACGTCTCCATATCAGGAACAGAGCATTCATCACAAACTGCCGAACTCCCCAATGACCCTTTAATAGTTCTGTTTTTCCTACAGTAAGCCCAGCCTGGACAGGACACAGCTGTCCAGGCCAAAAGCAAGATTACACAACCATACACTTATCATTTTTATGGAAGAAGCTTAGTCATAAAAGATAACTTCAAGTATAGTTTTATGAAGTAAATTGCACATTTTACAATAAACAATAGCACCAGTACCAAACTATTTGCCCAGCAGCTGAGGCTGAGGATTGCTTTGCATCACCGTCATAATTTATATCAACATCATATCTCATGTTAAAGGGAATATCACAGTCCAATATTTATCTATGTTTTCATTCCCTTTAATTCTTATCTGAGTGTTTTTTTTCTTCCATCCTCAGGTGATATTTGTTCTTTCCCGGCACTTTGTCAACAGCGAATGGTGCAACTACGAGCTGTACTTTGCTCAGCAGAGAGCAATGGGAAAGACCTTTAGCGATGTCATCCTGGTGGTGAAGGAGCCCATCGATCCCAGCTCTCTGCCCAGCAAGTACTGCAAGCTGAAGAAGATGCTGAGCACCAAGACGTACCTGGAGTGGCCCCAGCAGGCCAACCAGCAGGCGTTTTTCTGGGAGCAGCTCAGGAGCGTTCTGGGCAAACCGACGGCGACCAACACAAGGACTCTGAGCGTCAAGAGCAGGACGTCGTCCGTGGGCGGCGTTTCTGTGATCGAGCTCCCCGATGACGGCGTGGAGCCTGAGGTAGAGAAACAAAATGTGAACCAAGAAGCACAAATGAAGCTGATTGATAGGAATAATGATGATCGGCCAAATCAGAGACAGATCCCCGTGATAGCACTCTGACCAAATGGTTAAAAAAAAAGAAAGATTGTAAGATAGCTTATATTTCTCTAAAGGTATGAACTCAAGCAACCTTTGTGTTTGGGTAATGTCAAGCTGGGAGCAAAAGGCAACATCTCATTATGATGACAGACAACAACATGATCCCTACTTGCCCTTGGGATTCTGTCATGTAATCCCTCGAGGGCTGAGCCGATGCCCACTGCTCTGCTTCCCCCTGCGCTCGTCCGAGGGCGGCCGCGCGGCTGACAGGCGCTGAAAGGCCACAAACTCAACGGCTCAAATGAGATCTCCCATGTCGCACTCTGGATAACAAGCTAGGTGCCAGGACAATGTGGTGACAGGTTCCACATTGTCGAGCGGACTGTGCTCTGTTACACTCTTGGCCTGCAACGGGGGATGAGATCATGGATGTTCCAACTCTGATGTCTCAGAGCCGAGTCAAAGGCCATGCATGCAGGCAACATGACACCAGCACATACAGGTTGTTTTTTTTAGACATTGCAAATCAAAGTAGATCTTTGAACTGATACATGCTGGCTTTTGAGTACAGGCGTAGTACTACATTATTTCATCTACGTTACTGTATGGTTCTGCTGATGTTCTGGTTGATTGTGTGGTATAAGGCCTTGTAGGGAAACCATGAAATTAGACCTTACCTGTGCCGCTTATGAGTTTCCAGCTGACTTTGTTGCTGTTTGTGTTTACTAGCCATAGTTCGCTCCAAGTTTGAGTGACTGTTGCTGCACTTCTGGTATTGTTTTAAACCAATGCCATGACTGAAATTTATTTAAAGGGACAACAAGGAGTTTTGGAAAGCAAAGTGTTTTCGCACCACATTTCCCACTGTGAAATTCTTGGACGGACGAAAGCGAAAACATTTGCCAAGAATTCATAGATCAAGACTGAAAGTCGGAGGTTTGAAGACGATCAGATACCGTTGTAGTTCCGACCATAAACGACAATCCGGCGATGTTATTCCCATGACCCGCCGAGCAGCGTCCGGGAAACAGCAAGTAGAAAATGCTGGACCACTAATGGACCACTAATAATAATAACAAAATAACGATAAAGACAAAACTATATATTTATTGAAAATTGACCTGTAGATAACGTAGATTCATCCACATTAATATGAGACTTTTTTTATAACCAAATACAGTATAAACTCTTCGTTGTCCCTTTAATACTCTATGTAAAGTTACACTGAAAATACACCCGGGAAGTGGAGAGCAGTGTTTAGTGAGTTCATCCTTCCCTCACTGCTTTTGCCCGTTTTAAAGGTGCAACACAGGCTTAGAAATAGAAAGATAAAACACATGTGAAAGTGCAAAGAAAAAAATCTGGTATTTGTATCAGCTCTTCGAGTGTGTGCCAATTAACTCCTAACCATGAAGTGGCTCTCTGGTGTTTCTAGTGGAGTGCTCCTGTGTTAAACTATTACATACATGGTGAGATAATCACCGATTTGATTACTGCAAAATATCTGTCTCAGCCTGGACTGATTGTGCTGTTGGTCCTACAAACTCCTTAGCTGCAGTGGACAAATCCCTGTTTTGAAAATGCTATTTGGATTTGTTTGGCCACTAGGGGGCAGAAGACCAGGCACACAGCCCTGACATGTCAGAAAATAAAGCTACTGCACTCACAGTCATTTGTTCCCACAACCAGAGGAAATGTGTTTGTGTCCGTCAAGAAGAAATGAGTCTCATTTAGTCTCGGTCTGCTGAGAAAAAACACCTGGATCTGAAGATGAGCCTTAATAGATGCTTTTAGCACTTTCACCATAGGCCTGTCTGCAGACATGAGACCACAGTGAAGTTGCAGAATTAGAGCTAAATAATGATGTGCTCTACCACAGTTTTACACGTGCACTTGTTTATAAAAACCCAGGCGTTCTCAAATCTCTAAATATTTCCTACAACATAAGATAAGGAGCAGGTTGTGTTGAGCAAGCCCTGCAGTAAATCACAGTGTTTGAACCTTTAAGTGCGTTTTGCACGATAAAAGCTGTTTGTCAAGAATGTGAATGTTAGTTTATGCTTAAAAAGGAAGCACACTGTTTTGTTCTTTTTGTATTTTTTAAAATGTCTTTTTTTTAACATAATGATGAAACTCCTTTTGACTGAGGCATTCTACTTTATTTGTACAAGACTTCATTACTTTATGTTTATTAATGAATTTGAATTGAGAAATTATTTTATTCTTAAGAGTGTGAACCATCTAAACTGATTTAGACTGTCATGTAAGATTAATTCAAGTCTTGTTTTATATGTGCAGTACTCATACCTTCTATATTCATTTGGATAATCGCAATTATTAAATGTGTAGCAGGCCTACTATAATAAAACGTACCATGTTGTTTCTGTCTGTTGCTGTGAGGGGAAGCTGTGCAAGATGTTGTGCAAAAAAAAAGGTGTTCTCACAAAGGTCATAGCTGCGACCTGTTGCCATGGAGATATTTGCAGCCTGCTTTTCCTTATAGTAGCCTATTGTTTGTATCCTTTCACCAAATAAGTACGTGGATGTGCTGCATTTCTTTCTCTTTAGACACTACTTTTTGCTTCTTAATTTCTTTAGATTAAACTCGAGCAGCTTTTCATTCACCCGTATTACATCACACATCTACATCTCCCTCAGGTTGGTGTCCTTCACCTGTTAACCCCCAGTCAGGTCTAAAATAGATGCTGGGATCCCAGAGCATCCTTTGATGGTCTGTCAGGAACAGGCCTGGATATCCAAGGAGCTGTTAGAGTTCATTTATATCTGTCAGCGACTCCTCTCCCCGGGGTACAAGAGGAAAGTCTAAACCGTTTGGTCAAGGCCCAACGCTACCGGAGTGGAAAGACTTCTTGAGAGCTCTGCTGCTGGTAATAAGAGTCTCATTTAGTCGGGATATGGTTGACACTCTCACTTTTTCCTGCAGTTGTGCTTCATATAGAAATTTTGCAGGAATTTTTTTTTTTTTTTTTAAAAAGAGTCCTTGCTCGTCTGTTTGGAAAGTTTGCATGTGTGGCCATTTGCTGAGTTTGCAAATGACCTGTAGATGCCATCCTTGAACGTCACAGTCTCTCATTGATGTTATGGAGCTATAAAGAGTGAGTGAGGGAGGAGGGATGATAAATGAATATTAGATGAACAGGCAACACAAATCATCACCACTGCACCTGTGAAACTCACCGAAGTGACTGAAACATTTTGCTGCAGGCAGCTGCCTAATACCTTCTGCATTCCCTATTATATCCGTGTTATTATATTTATCAGTACAGCTGTTACCGAGTGATCACTTGGATGTTGGATTATGCTGTCATCCATCCACAAGAGATGAAGAGCTTATTTTGTTATTGTGGTTGATTTTTCTCAGTTGAACAAAGTGTATTACCTTGAAGTCTCACTTGTCAAACCAAAACACAAACAATCTGTCTCTGATCTGAGGATGTTTTAACATCAATGAATTCAGAAAAAATGTTTACTCAAACTCACATCACTGTATCACTAATATTTGAAGACTATACTATATAAATAATTGTTTGCAGTGCACTTACACTTACTATTTACTAACTTGAGCCTTAGCAATTGATCTCATAACAGCCTTTATGTATTTATTTGCAGTAGCATTTAAATTCATATATCGTAGTTTGGTTTTGTGTCTGAAGCCTAATTATTAACAAGAAGCATGCAAATATCCATGAAACCTGCACATTGTGCCACCTGCAGATACTGATGTAAATCAACCCCCCCCCATCATTTGCATTCAGCGAACGGATGATTTCAGTCGACTGCTGTGCACTTCATTTGTATTGCTTCTCAAGTTGCACTGTCACTCAGGCATAATAACTCATCTAATTGCAAATGATGAGATGGGAAAGGACCTAATGAGCATAAGGCAGAGGCCTGAGCAGCACACAAGGAGGAAATGATGGCATTGCTTCAGCTTATTTGTTGATTTTTCATTAAAATTAACACAGACGGAGGCAAATGTCACAGTGATGAAGACATTTGACACCGTTTCTGGAAAAAGAACTGAGCAGGCTATTACCTGTGTAAGGATTAGAGCTGAGGAGTGATCTGAATTGTAACAAACGAAAGAGTTTGTTTTCTAAATTGTTTGGAAACTGTGGTAAAAAAAAAAAAAAATCATAAAATGTTGAGCTTGAGAGTTCAATGACCCTGTCATGCCTCATTACATTTAATTGCTGTTTTTGAGCTAAAGTCATTTGTTCAGGTCAAGTAATAACTTCACACTTAATATCTTGTTTCACAGGAAGATAAGATTTGTGGGTCTATGAACCAAAAACCATCTCAGTGTAGTTTTACATCTCCTCTCTCCCAGCTTCTCTCCCGAGCTCTGGTAAGGTCAATGCCAGCCAATCAGAGGAGAGGAGGCTCTGAGCCTGTCTTCTGATTGGCTTACTGATTTTAGAGTGATTGATGACAGTAGTTTTCAAAATAAAACACTCAGAGAAACCAAATCCTGCAAGTGTTGGATGGTGGCTTTGAGTCGACGTACTGTAGAATTGGCAGTGACTGCTTTGTTGTGACATCACAGAGTCACACTAAGTCCTGGCAGCTCGCTTTAACGGGACAGTTCAACGTTGTTGCAAATTGGTCCATTGCCATAACCCCTAGTAAAACATCATCTAAAAATACTGTGCTACATTGTGGTAGCTAAGCTAAGTATCACAACATTTGCATCATGGTCCATCTTGGTTACCTCAGTGCTGTTTGCTCACGTCAGCTATTACTTTATAAGGTGATGTTATGGGCCTACCTTACATGCTGATCAGCTGCTGTGCAGTAGCTAGCTACACAGCTGCAGTCATTTGGCCATACAAGGTATCCCACCTGTGCAGCAGGAGATGCTGCTGCCGCCCAGGAGGTGGGAGGGGGTGGAGCCTAACTGACCTGCATGTCTTCTGCACACAGGTGAGAGAAGCCCATATAACTGAGGAGCTGAAGCCTCTGCAGCCACCAGCACCTGCTAGCGCCTCTCAGGTGAGTTGATCTGTTCTCCCTTCAGAAACTACGCTTTCCCTTTCGTGCACGCTTTTCTCTCTAGCTTTCTCTTTAGGAAAGTTGAGTGGCGTCTGCAGCTCCTCGTGGTTTTAGTCTCAGTTAATTAACAGCAGCTTTGCTTTGCATTTGACATTCAAAAGGCTTTTAATTAGCTTCCTGAAATAAATCATTAACAGCATTTATCGAGGCTAATTAAGGGAATGTGGCGGCGCGTAATTCAGCAAAGTGATGTAGTGGGTTATATCTTGTTCTCTCTGGCGATGTGGAGGAGACAGGGAGGTATGGAGCAGCTCTGCATCAGTAATGAGAGCTCTAGGAACCGATCAGACGGTGTAAACGAGGTCGCGTGTGAACGTATCAAGGGTTAAACCTCCGCGTGCACGCTTCAGGTCGTTTATGTTACATAATGCAGAGGCCACAATCTACAACCTGCAGGGGGTCCAGTCCTTTGTCCTCCACTGGTTCATGGAGGCTGGAGGGGAAGTGACTCAGTTCCACCTCCCCGCCTCCAGCAGCAGCTTCTCAGGTGTCTGATTCAGTGAAGGGCAGGTACAAGGTTAGAGAGTCTGAACACTGGCTGCCACAGCTGCACCCCCTCGTTTTTTCAACATGAGTCAAAGCTCTGAGTGCATGATGGGATCCTTTACTAATGGCAGGTGTTATTTATTTATTTTCATGTTTTCAAATCTGCTTGTAGCAATTTTTGCACAGGAATATTATTAACTTAGGTTTTTAACACTGATCACAATATGTGGAATGAGTGTGTGGACTGATGGAAGGAAACGAGCAACAATGAGGATCTGGAGCTGCTCCTCCTCCTGTACAGTAGGAGCTGAAAAGCAGATTAAGAGCAGGTGATGATCAAAGTATTTCCATAAAGTTCAGTGTTTCTTTTGTTGGCTTGTGTCTAAACTGGACTCTCATCACCAACTGTTGACTTGTGCTATCATCAGAGGGAGATAATGTCACCGGACACCACTGTATCAAAAGGTCGACATGGTATGAGGCAATATAGCAAGTGCAAAGAGAGAATAAATGGGAAAATATAAACTAAAAATTCAGTTTAAAGAGCTTAGGGCTTTAATTAGATGTTAAAAAATAGTAGAAAACAGCTTTATTTATAGTTTTATTAAAAACTTGTGTGAAGAAATATACTGGACTGATGGAGGCTGCAGCAGGATGTCCATGTCGTCTTCTTTGGTGTCCTGGTCTTGTCATTGCACTCTCAAAAATCAGTTTCCCTTTTATTAAAAAATCAGTTCTCCTTTTATTAAACCAAACCATAGAGTGGTAATGAGACAAAACTAAATGATCCTATTGTAGTCAAGACAGTTGGATGTTTTTTTTTTTTCTTTAAAAAAAAAAAAAAGCAGAGCTCAAATATTTTGATCCACTGTGAAAAGAGAAAAACTCAACTGACAGCGTTGGTAAAGTGACAGACGAAGCAGCTAAAAGCTGAAACGTGATTAGCGGGAAGATCAGAGATGTCTGGGGAGCTGATGGTTGCTCAGGGCAACGGTAACACTACAGCGTTTTGTGAACCTTTTTTTTGTGTGTATTTTGTTTTCAAGTTTTTAATTTTACTCTGAGGATAACAGCACTGAGAAGTAACATCTCTGGAACCTGAAAACTGCTGCTGTTTTGTTTTTCTTTCTTTCCTGCTTGAGGGGGAAAATGTTTTTACATTTGCATGGTTTCTTTTGCGCCAGAGTTGCAGCCTGTCTGTCTTCTCTGTGTTTCACCTGTGGCTCTTGATTTGACCTTCCTGACTGCAGGACTGAAAACAAAATGAGCTGCAAACTGGAGGACGCCATGACGGGCCTCATTGAGGTGTTCCACGCCTACTCGGGAAAAGAAGGCGACAAGTACAAGCTGAACAACAAGGAGCTGAAGACCCTGCTGAATGAACAGCTCTCAGACTTCCTGTCAGTGAGTATCTGAGATAAAAGAAGGTTTTACAGCTGCAGCACCGCTGTTGCTCCGATGCTGCATACTGTACGTCATCAAAAGTCATATTGACTCTACGGTTATTTGTGTGCATGAACAGATGTTTTAGAGATGTTGTCATATGCGATATAAGAAAAAATGCCATCTGCTCAGAGCTATGCTACGGATTCCTTGTTTTCTCTCATAAAATACACAATCCAACAACTCCAAAACACTCTCATGGACAAGTTGTGACCTGCACATTCACCACGCTGTGAGATAATAACGGAACGTTACCGACAGTAAATGCAGAGACTGAAAAACTGTCCGACATGGGAACGTGCATCAGTGGTTTTGCATGAATTTACCTCTAAAACAACTTAATATCTCATAACGTGGTGAATGTGCAGGTCACAACTTGTCCACCAGATCGTTGTGGAGTTGTTGGATTGTGTATTTGATGAGTTTGAGGGAAACCAAGAAATCCCATGAGCCTCCATAGCGTAGCTCTGAGCAGCTCACGGCTCTGCTCCGCCGTTCATTGCACTGATAAAGGTAAAGAACCTACTGCTACGACTATAGAGATTATGGCAATGGGCAACTTTGCCAAAATGTTGAACTATCCCTTTAATGGCTGTGATGGCTGGATACTGTACTGAACTATTTTTGATCTTGTCAAACAAACGTCTCTTTTCTGTTTTAGGCCAGCAAGGACCCCATGGTGGTGGAGAAGATCATGAAAGACCTGGACGAAAACCAGGACGGCCAAGTGGATTTCCAGGAGTTTGTCGTTCTGGTCGCTGCTCTGACCGTCGCCTGCAACGAATTCTTCGAGGACCAGTGCAAGAAAGACTAGTCGTTTCAAATCAATAAAGCCCTCTTCCCCCACCCCTACACACACTTTGTATACCATCGATGTGGATTCATGACAGGAAGGTAAAAGTTGGTATCATTGTCTCAAACGTACAGCACCTTGTAATGTTGCATTTTTGTCCTTTAAAATTGTATTTAATCCAATAAAGAATTTATCCTGTTCTCACATTCCTGTTATTTCAGGGAGGAAGCTAAATGTCTGAGGTTTCTACATTTAAATCTTCCTTAAATCCAGATATGCTTTTGGTTAACATTTGCATTAGCTATGCATCAGCAGCAGTTTGGTGACCCTTGACCTTATTTATTTATTTTTTTAAATATTGCAGTTCATCTGAAATCCAACACCAACACCAGCCACAGTGAAGTGTTGAGCTAGTCGAGATTTATGAAGGCACAGGACCTTACAGTATGACAGAAGTGTGATCTTTATTCAGATACGTAAATAATGTCTCAAATCAAATGGCAACATCTGTTAATAACAAAGCTGTGGCTTACGTGTTAACTGAATTATAGAAAACACCTAAAAGGTGACAGCAGCACAGACTCAATGCCACAGTTTTCATCCTCAGTCCTCAAGCTCTTAAGATAAGAAAGAGCATTTAAGGTGGAAGTCACACACAATGCAGTCTGGAGAAACTCAATATGAACCTTTACAAAGTCGTGAAGCATCCTCAATTATGCAACAGCAGCTTGACTGACGGCTGTTAGTGCAGAAACTCCCCAGGAACACAAACACAAGATCACGACTCTGCAGCCAGTTCAGAGCACTGGTTTGTCTACTGTACTAACAGGTCTACGCTGCCACCACTAGATGGCAGCAGAGACACACTTACCTTTTTAGCAAATATTGCAATATAGTTTGTGAAAATGTTTTAATATGAACGCCACAAAAACTGAAGGACTCACATGGGGCTAGAAGGAAACATGACACAGGCTTGGCTTTGCTCTGCACATGGATTTGCCATGGGGAGGCTGCAGACCTTCACCGGAGGACCAGGAGGAACAACTTGCAGACTGTAGAGGATGCTGATGGTGGCTTTCTATCAGGCAGTAATACTGTATCTATGTGTAATACTGAGGCAAAAAGAAACATCACTGGCTCTCCATTGTAATCTCTGGAAGACATTTGCACCCCCTGCTACCTCAGCAGAGCCCTTAACACTCTCAAAAACCCCACATACGCCCATAGACCACCTTTTAGAGCTGGTGCCCTCTGGCAGACGCATACAGGTCTTGATAAACATAAAGAGTTTTTAAGGGAACACAATGCTCTGTAAAAGAATTAAAATACATATTAAAAACATTAGAAATTATTTGAAATCTCTTGAGATGTACAGTACCA
The DNA here is from genome assembly GCA_030347415.2 of Decapterus maruadsi. Taxonomy (NCBI): domain Eukaryota; kingdom Metazoa; phylum Chordata; class Actinopteri; order Carangiformes; family Carangidae; genus Decapterus; species Decapterus maruadsi. Next base: position 5,168,458 of record CM064894.1, read on the forward strand.
TCTTATTTTCGAGGGGGTCCAAACATATGGAGAAACATAAATTCATGTTCTCAACAATATAGAAAAACAAACAAACAAAACAAAAACAAAAGAAAAAAAGACAACAACAATAAAACAAACAAAGGACAAACCACAGTTCATGAACAATACAACTGTAAGAAGGCCACAATGGCATAATGGCAAAAATAACACATGTAGACAAAAAAATATATCACACGTTGAATAACGATCAGTGAAACAAATGTTTGGATGATTAGCAGAAAACTACCAGCTGGTGACGTGATGATGATGAAAAGATAAACAACAATAGAGCCTACAATTGATCAAATAAATATTGCCTATACTTACAATGTTTATTTTTTCCCCCTAATGCTTTAAATGAGCTGATGATAGCTAATCACTATCTCTGTGGATTCTTCTTCTTTTCCTTCTTCTTCTTCTTCTTCTCCACTATTTTATGAACAGCTGCTATCATTGCAACACCAACCAAAGCGCCCACGAAAGCTCCCACTGCCACTCCTAGTGGACCTGCTAGCGTTCCAGCAACTGCTCCACTTTCTATTCCAGAAACTAATCCAGCGACTCCTCCACCAGCTCCTCCAACAACAGCAAGAAAAGTCTTCACTACTGTTCGTACAAAATCATTATTTTCTTCTGCTTTTCTTCTGGCCTCTTCAGGCTTCATATCTGGATTTTCTCTTTGAAGGAGTTCCATCTCCTTTTTTATGGCTTTCTCAGCTTCTTTGAGGGATTTATTGGTGTAGTGTCCTCTCTTGTTGTTCTTAACCATGGTCTTGATCTTCTGCAGAAGCTCATGAACCTGAGATTTTTTTTTTCCCTCATCTTTCTCTCTGTTGTTGAAAACATGGTATCCACCAAGGCACTGCTCGACGAAGCCCTTGAGATCTTTGTTTCCGTCAATTTCATCTTCTATAGAAACTCCATCTTCCTCCAGATCATCTCCATGGGTGAATAAGGCCATAGTGTAAGATGTTGCCTTTTCTCCAAACACTTTCAGAAAGTTTTTCATTGTTTCTTTTTCTTCATTTGTGAATCTGCCCACCTGGAGCACGAACAGGAACACATGAGGCCCGGGAGCAGCCTTTGAGATGGATTTAGTGATTTCTTCAATCACTTCATCTTGGGGTTTGACAGGGTCAAACAGACCTGGAGTATCAACCACTGTCAGTGTTTCACACACTCCGTCAGTGTTTTTAAACACTGTTGTTTCCTTTGTGCACTTTGCTGTTACTGTGGAAGCACCCGCTTTAGATGTAAAAAACTTTTTCTCTAATATGGTATTTCCTGTTGCACTTTTTCCAGCTCCTGTTTTCCCAATAAGCACAATCCTGAGGCCGAGTTCCTCTGATTCCTCTGACTCCTCAGATTCCTCCGACTCCTCCAATTCCTCCACTAACTTCACAGTCTCCTGGTCCTCTGTTGGAGAATTTCACAAACACATTAATGATTTTGTAAAAATAAACTAAATTAAAGCCGCAAGCGGCTGTGACAGGCCCTCGCACCACGCCACTCGGCGTTGCACTCCCACGCCTCTGGTCCCCGCTACCCTAGGGGCGCTCTTTGAAACCTTTGTGCACAACTGGACGTTGGTGGCCCCTCATCATACACATGAATTTTAGAGCAAATCAGACAAAGTAATGTAGCTTCACCCACTTGTTTCGCATGTATCAGAAGTGGAATGAAGCTGATGGGGTAAACAATGTATAAAGAATACATGAAACTATGTAGAAATGATACATGTTAGCGTAATTACTGGACACTTCCTGTTACCACTGGGGGGCCCTATGAGTAAGGTGATAAATTAATACATCAGACTGTTCAGGGCGGAGCGATCATCATGCTCAGCAAGTTAGAAGCAGCTCAGATCAAGTATGTGGGCATGACAGCTGTTCAAATTTGGATGGCGAGCTCTGAAACAGTCGCCAATGTTGATCAAGGCATAGCAGCCACACCCTCTGACCTACACACCTACACTTTGTTTCACTGTTTTTCTTGCTTGACACCGTTCGAATTTCAATAGGGCCTTCGCTGTGACATTGTCATTGGCGCGGGCCCTAATTAATACCATAATCAGAACCTATGGGCTCAGTCAGTGTGAAACTGCTCTCATCTGTGAAGAGAACAGGGCCAGTGGCTGTCCTCTCAACTCTGGTGTTCTCATTGCCATTCAATGTGTTTTCTTTTGTTAGTGACCCCAGTCCTGGGCCACCAAACCAAATCTATTTTGTGAAATTTGTAAAGGGGACACTATGCCGTACAGGTGTGTGTGTGTGTGTGTGTGTGTGTACAGTTTTATGAATCTTATATGTTTTTAAAAAAAAAAAATTCACACAACAGGTCACACAAACTATTCCCAGCAAACAGACTGCTGACACACCACCACACAGGTCACAGAGAGAAAGAAGACCTAAGAGATATGACTCATTAGGCCAACCCTCATTTATCAAAAGTGCGTACACCCGAGAAAATGGGTGTACACCAAATCTACCGCAAGAATCAGCATTGATCAATGTGAATGTGAGTGTAGGGTATGCAAAAATCTCATGCCAGCTCTCACATTTTTGTATAACATGAAGAAATTAATGTAGAGAATGTACATTAGCGCATTCAAAATTAAACAAATATGGAAGTTGTAGTTCTTCTTCCCAAGGCTACTGCATCTGGCCATGTTTGTGTTTGATAAGGAGGTGTTCTTTGAAGACTTTCCTCTGTGGCTTCCAGTTAGCAAAGAGTTTCATTTTTATGATATGGCGTTCTCCTCAGCCTCCTCCCTTCTGTGTCCTGTTATTTGTTTTTTCTCTTTCTTTCAGGTGTGTGTGGGTGTGTCTTGTCTGTCTTCCATACAGGACTCTACTGACCCAATACTAATAAGAATTACTCATGTATCTTTATGGAACCAATGGACAGAGATGGCAGAAGTACCCAGATTCTGTACTTGAGTAAAAGAAAAAGTACCTGTGTAAAAAATGACTTAAGTAAAAGTGAAAGTACTGATACAAATATCTACTCAAGTGAAAGTAAAAAGTACAGGCTCTGAAAATTACTCAAAAGTATTATTAAAAGTAAAAAGTATTTCTATTGCATGATTCACTGCAAAGCATAGTTTGTCTGGAATCCATTTCATCAATGTTAGTGTTTTAATAATTTAACATTGTTCACTTCACCTGCTCTTCTGAGGGTTTTAGGCCAAACGCTCACAGTGGGGATGAGGCCAGACTCCCCCTCAGAAATAAATGAAATGCATTTCTGGGAGAGGCTGGTTTACAAGGCCAGCTTTTTTCAGGATTTGTTCAGTATTTTGTCTGTGACTGTACTAAAAGAAACTGATTGGTTTGGTTCCATAAAAATACATAAGAAATTTGGTCATTTTGGTACCAGTGATCAACTAATGAAGGTTGTGCTTTTTATTAAACAACACTTTTTTTTCTTTTCTTTTTTTTACCGTGCTTAGTATATAAAGCCAGCACATTTGAAAGTTCTTCAGAGACAAAAATGGCTAAAACAAGGATCCAAACATAGGAAAGACGCCTGATGCAGATTCTCAGACAGGAAGGGTAAAGCTGCCGCCAGATGGCCAGGGAGTGGAGATGCAGTCCTTCAGCTGTTGGACATACATACTCTGCAGAAATACAGACGAACCAACAGCTTGGAAGGCAAACCCAGATCAGGGTTTCAGCAAGAAATGGCCGCATCCTGATCCGCATGTGCAGGGAATTGTGTAAAATTTAAGGGTGTCCGAAAACCTTTTTACAGGGTGATGATTACCTACACCCAATCATCAAGAAATTAATAAAATGTCTCTTTCCATTAGACTTCACATTAAAAGGCAGAAATATTGCATCATATGGAAAAAGTAAAGCAAAACTATGAACTCATGTTTAAACAGGTGGTCTTGATCTTTATCACAGTACAAAGTTAAAGTCAAACTGAAATGAATGTAGAGAAGTACATTAGCGCATTCAAAATTAAACAAATGTGGAAGTTGTAGTTCTTACCACGGCGCCAGAATCTGGCCATGTTGGTCTTTGATAAGCAGGTGTTGTGTGAAGTGTTTACTCTGTGGTTTCCAGTTAGAAAAGAGTTTCAGTTTTATCATCTCTACAGTATATACTAGCCTGGTTGTGTCCCCTCCCTTTTCAAACATTACGCTGTATGCTGTGGGATTGTCCCAATGTTCCCCCCTTTTTTTAGAAAAGGGGTGTTCCCCGCTTTTCCCAAAAGGACCTGGGGAACATGCAATTTTTGTGCCCATAACTGGAAGTGGAGTTGTGACTTTGCAGCAAAATTTGATATTGGGCCCCCCTTTTTCCAATAATATTGATTGTTGATCATTTACATAAAACTCAAAAATTGTGGATCTGGCAGTGTTGTTTACATTATCCTACTGTTTATTGTCAATAAAAGCAACAGACATTTAGCCAGGCTAGCGCCTCCTAATGTTTCCGGCCAATTTCATTTGCCTCCACCATATAGTCAGGAAACTAGTAACACATTTTCGCTGATTCACTGATTGCTCCGTCCGCTCTGGCAATCAGCAAACAGATGGGGAAGTGAAGGCGAAGCCATTGAACTCAAGCGCTCAAGCTAACCTATGAGCTTAACCAGTGTATATGTGATAGTGTGAATTCATGTGTTAGTAATTGAGTAATTCAAGCACAGACTAAATAAATAAATACTAATAAATATATTAGTGAATTCAGACTTAAAGCAAATATCAGCGGTTCGGCCGTTTTGGCTAATGCTGCATTCAAGGCAGGCTTTTGAAACCGTAAGTTACAGCTTCAAGTCACAACTACAACTTTGTAGCGTTCCAGGCAACCTGTAACTCGTGTTTTTACCGTCCTGTTGCCTGTGAAAGTCACTATAACGGCCGCTCGTAACTTCCGACCCGTGAACTCGTACCAGATCGAACCGGTATGACTTCACAGGAAGGAAAACCACAAGTTACGAGTTTCCTTGAACGCGCCATGAGTTAGCAGCCCCCGCCCTCGTCATGCATCTATTGGTCCTCGTACTACGTCACCAAATTCACGCGCATCCCTTGGCTGCACACACAGCCCTTCATGCCGTTCTCTCTCCTCATTGGATAGCACTTGTGTCCTACAAGGAAAATTTTCTCCTCGGGTTACAGCAGAGCAGAGTGACGGAGAGACTCGTGTTTCGGCGGAAACACTCCATGTAAGTGATTGCTGACGGAAAATAGGACTATTTAGGACTTATATTAACAAAAACATTCCACTGATATCTGCTTTAAAAGAGGTAAAACAGTTCATTATAATTATTTGACATGCTAAAATAATATTGAAAGGGGTTAAAAACTTGTAATTCATTTAATGTATTAAAAATATGTGTTCATGTGTGTTGATTAAAATGTGTTCAAGAGTACATGTGTAAAAGCAGAAAACTCAGAACAGGCAGTGATGCTAGGAATCTGTGTTTTCAGTGGCCGATTAGTTTTGCCTACAGGCCTGTAGAGGGAACCCTTTCTGTTCAATGCTTCACTTGTAATGAAGCTGGCAAGAGGTCAACATCGTGTCCTGTCTTTTCATTCACATTCCCTCTATATATATTTTGTTTACATTGCATACATGTGCCGACGTAAAGTCGAGCTAACGCTAACAGGGCTAACGGAGCTGCAGCTCTCCCCTGCCAGGACTCTGCTGCTGCTGATGGCGGCGGCCCTCAGTTTTGTTGCCGGTCGTTGCTGTGGCAGTTAGCTGTGGGGCAGACGCTGCAGAGGTTCACCTGGATGTGGCTGTTTCGGCTTGAAGAGTTTTACCCCCGGGCGCCGGCTGGTCCCTCTGTGGGAGTCTCACTAGTTTGTTTGAATTAAAAGTGGAGCTTCATGTTTCACATGAGAGCAGCGCTGTCACTGGGATCTGTACAGACTATGTTCAAATAACACCACATTTACATCAATAAATAAATGTTTTACCATGACCTGATAAATCTGCATTACATTTTATTAAGACAGAGACCATGCTAGTGGGCTGGTAGCTCTGGTGGCACCGCAGGTAGCTCCAACTGTCGAGGCAGCTAACGGTCGTCGCGTCGGCGTTCTTGAAGTATTTATAATGTTACTGTGCACATGGGAGGAGTTATGAAAGTAGGGGACGCCAGTGCGTCACGGCGCCCCCCCTGTAAGCCCGCCCTTAAAAACAAAGACCACTGAAGCAGAGTGAAACTTGGTGAAACTGTGAAACCCTAACCTCTAAAATTAAGCACTGTACAGAAATTAGTCTTTTTGCATGCTTTTATCAATATATTTCTAACACTTTTAATATATTTTGAAACAAAACTCAAATTTCACAGTTTGCAGACACACACACACACGCATGCACACGCACACACACACACACACACACACACCTGTTGCTATGCCGTCTCTCTCTATTTCTCTCTCTCCCCCTCTGCTCTGGCTGTTCTTTTGTGATCAGAACCTCCACTGCATGTGCTGACAGAGGAATGATAAGTCTTTTCTTTGTTTCATTTGTGGTTGAGACACCTGTTCTCTGCTAAAAAGAAAAAAAGGCAGATGTTTCCATAGACAATGGTTCTCGCAGATTTGCTTCTCAGGCAGCTAAACCACATCCTCTTGAAGTAAAATTGAAACAGTTCACATCAATGTGATACGTGACTTACACAGCTCAATGTCTAGGCTAAATGAACAATAACATGTAGCCAAGCACCAACCAACTAGAATTCACAACCCAGCCGTTCTACTGAAATACAATAACCACAGCCACATAGTGTATGTGTGACTTCTGCAGATCATGAAAGTGACACATGTCACGTAAAGCTCCCATCTAGACGTCAGGATAGCTAACCAATGGTAAATGATCTCTTCGGTGATAAGACATAATGTTCAGTATAATACAGTACATTACAGAAGCACAAAAAGGCCATATAAACTAGGGGGGGGATCTTTGGGTGTCTCACGATTCGATTAAATTCCAATAGGGTCACAATTCAATTAGGAGCATTAACGGGTCAAAGGCCTGCACTTGGAGTAATGCAGGTCTTTTTCGTTGCCCCGTGTGGGGTGGGGAGAGGGAGGTGGGGTGCATGTTTAAGTGTTTCTGTAAATATTTTTTGTTTCAGGACAAATATTCCACTCGAACTTTACCCAGAAATCACGAGGAGCAGCTATTTTAATTAATAAGAAAATCCAGTTTAACTCCTCACACATTAAAGCTGACCCTCTTGGTAGATATATAGTGGTCACCGGTAATTTGTTTGGCATCCCAGTGATTTTGGCAAGTTTATACGCTCCTAATTTTGATGATGAGAAATTTTTTACCACCTTTTTTCTGTCTCTACCCGACCTGAATAAATACCACCTCATTGTAGGCGGGGACTTTAACTGTGTTTTGAATTCCAGTTTGGACAGATCAGCTAATTCTCCTCAGCCTCTGACGAGGTCGGCCAAATGCATTAAGGCATTCCTCTCCACTTACAAAATCACGGACCCATGGCGATTTAAAAACCCTTCAGATCAAACCTATACTTTTTTTCCCCCAGTTCACCAGTCATTTAGCCGTATAGATTATTTTTTGGTTGATTGTAAACTACTGCCCTTAATTCAAGAATGTAAATACGAGGCCATTGTCATCTCAGATCATGTTATGAAAATGGTGCTCACCGATCCTAAAAGAACCAGAAGATGCCGTTTCAATCCTGTTATCAGATGAATCATTTTCTGAGTTTATTAAGAAATCACTATAAAACCAGAGTGTCAAACATTGAAACGTAACTGGTGATGTGTTGCACCACCTAGTGTGTGATGATGAGTAGTTTACATCAATTTGCATGCCCTTTTGAAAAGCGGGTAAGTCAGATATACTAGGCCTTTATGCTTTTGGTTAACATTTGCATTAGCAATGCATCAGCAGCAGCTTGGTGACCCTTAACCTTATTATTTATTTCTTTTTAAATAATGCAGTTCATTTGAAATCCAACAACAACCACAGTGAAGTGTTGAGCTGGTCGAGATTTATGAAGGCACAGGACCTTATGATAGAAGTGTGATCTTTAGATAGATAGATAGATAGATAGATAGATAGATAGATAGATAGATAGATAGATAGATAGATAGATAGATAGATAAATACTTTATTTATCCTGAAGGAAATTCAATTTCACTTCATTTCACTTTATTCAGATACAGCATGTAAATAATATCCCAGATTGAATTGCAACATCTGTTAACAAATCAGTTCGGGTTATGTGTTAACTGAATTATTCTTATTGTTTCTTGAGTGAAATTGGTAATTTCACTCAAGAAAACACTTTAAAGGTGGCAACAGCACAGCACATTCATCCTCAGTCCTCAAGCTCTTAAGATAAGGAAGAGCATTTAAGGTGGAAAGCAGTCACACACAATGCAGTCTGGAGAAACTCAATATGAACCTTTACAAAGTCGCGAAGCAACCTCAATTATGCAACAGCAGCTTGACTGACGGCTGTTAGTGCAGAAACTCCCCAGGAACACAAACACAAGATCTGGTGTCACGACTCTGCAGCCAGTTCAGAGCACTGGTTTGTCTACTGTACTAACAGGTCTACGCTGCCACCACTAGATGGCAGCAGAGACACACTTACCTTTTTAGCAAATTGCATTATATTTCGTGACAGGACTAGAAGAGAACATGACACAGGCTTGGCTTTGCTCTGCATACATTGATTTGCCATGGGGAGGTTGCAGACCTTCACCGGAGGACCAGGAGGAACAACTTGCAGACTGTACAGGATGCTGATGGTGGCTTTCTATCAGGCAGTAATACTGTATCTATGTGTAATACTGAGGCAAAAAGAAACATCACTGGCTCTCCATTGTAATCTCTGGAAGACATTTGCACCCCCTGCTACCTCAGCGGAGCCCTAACACTCTCAAAAACCCCACATACGCCCATAGACCACCTTTTAGAGCTGGTGCCCTCTGGCAGACGCATACAGGTCTTGATAAACATAATTGATGTGAATTAAGTGTCTAAAGAGTTTTTAAGAAAACACAATGCTCTGTAAAATAATAAATAATCTTTTTATCTGGATAACCCCTTGAGATGTATCTCATTTTGAGGGGGTCCAAAGATATGGACAAACATAAATTCATCAGACAGACATGTTCTCAACAATATAGAAAAACAGACAAACAAACAAAAAGTCTACAACAATAAAGCAAACAAAGGATAAACCACAGTTTATGTAACTACATTGGAACAATACAACTGTAAGAAATGGCTAAAAAAAAAAAAAATTAGATATGTACACATGTAGACCAAAAAAAAATCACATGTTGAATAACGATTAGTAAGAGAAAAATTTGAATAAGGCAAAAAACTACCAGCTGGTGATGATGATGAAAAAATAAACAACACTAAATAGGCTACAATTTATGAAATAAATGTTACTATGATTATTTTCCCTTGTATTTGTATGTATTTTTATAATGCTTAAAGGGATAGTTCACTCAAAATTGAAATTTCACTCTTTATCTACTCACTCTCATGTCGACTAGGGCTGGGAGAAGTTTCAGAGTCCTCCATGGCTTCTCTGAGTTACAGGGGGTCTCAGCGTAGCAGTGTATGTCCATGTAACGGTTGCAAATGGACGCCAGCAGTCTGGATGGACCAGGAAAAGGAGCTTCCGCTGCAAACAAGCTTTAAATATAGACGTATTTTTCGGGACAATTAAGCATTTTGGGGCTTCAATACGAGAGGGACATTATAGACGAGCAGCATGGAGGTATTTGGATGTTTTTTGGTGTGTTTTTTTGTGATAAAGACAGTTGGTGTCCATTTGCAACCGTTATATGAACATGCACTGCTATGTCGAGATGCTGACATGAGGGTGAGTAGATAATGAGTGAAATTTCATTTTAGGGTGAACTATTCTTTTAAGAGCAAAAAGCCCCAAAAATATACTTACAAAAATGGGTAGGCTACATGTGGTCTAGTTCATTCTGCAAATGGTTTTACAAAGTGTTTTAATGGATTTGCCCTCCCTTCATTCTCATAAACATTCTAAATAACATATAACACATAACACTTGAGCATTAATGTTGATGTTTTACCAAGTATTGTCTGAAAAAATTAGATAATAACAGACGTAGACAGAAACAAATCATAGGCTCACAATGATTCGTGAGACAATATTTTTGATGATTTCTAGTGACAATGATGAAAAAATAAGCAACATGCCATCAAATAAATGTTGCCCATGGTTACTCTGATTATTTTCCAATTATATCATTTTAATAATGTTGTAATGAGCTGATGATAGCTAATGATTATCACTGGGTAGCACTTGGATTCTTCTTCTTCTCCTCTCTTTTATTTATGTATGTTGTAACTGCAACTCCCAACAAAGCGCCCACGAGAGCTCCTGCTGCCATTCCTAGTGGACCTGCAATCATTCCAGCAACTGCTCCACTTTCTATTCCAGCAGCTACTCCAGAAACTACTCCTCCAACAGCAACAATAAAAGTCCTCAGTACTGTTCGTATAAGATCATTATTTTCCTCTGCTCTTCTTCTGGCCTCTTCAGGTTTCATACCTGGATTTTCTCTTCGAAGGATTTTCATCTCCTTTTTTACGGCTTTCTCAGCCTGTCTGAGTATTTTATTGGTGTAGTGTCTACTATTGTTGTTCTTAACCATGGTCTTGATCTTCTCCAGAAGCTCATGAACCTGAGATTTCTTTTTTTTCTCATCTTTCTCTCTGTTGTTGAAAACGTGGTATCCACCAAGGCACCGCTTGACAAAGCCCTTGAGATCTTTGTTTCCTTTAATTTCATCTTTTATAGAAACTCCATCTTCCTCCAGATCATCTCCATGGGTGAATAAGGCCATAGTGTAAGATGTTGCCTTTTCTCCAAACACCTTCAGAAAGTTTGTCATTGTTTCTTTTTCTTCATTTGTGAATCTGCCCACGTGGAGCACGAACAGGAACACATGAGGCCCTGGAGCAGCCTTTGAGATGGATTTAGTGATTTCTTCAATCACTTCTTCTGGGGGTTTAACAGGGTCAAACAGACCTGGAGTATCAACTACTGTCAATGTTTCACCATCAAACACTCCTGTTTCCTTTGTGCACTCTGCTGTCACTGTGGAAAAACCTGTTCTAGATTTAAAAATCCTTTCCCCTAATATGGTATTTCCTGTTGCACTTTTTCCAGCTCCTGTTTTCCCAATAAGCACAATCCTAAGGCTTGGTTGCTCTGGTTCCTCAGATTCCTCTGACTCCTCAGATTCCTCTGACTCCTCAGATTCCTCCGACTCCTCTGATTCCTCCACTAACTTCACAGTCTCCTGGTCCTCTGTTGGAGAATTTCACAAACACATTAATGATGTTAATAAAAACAAATGAAAGCCACAAGCGGCTGTGACGAGCCCTCACACCACGCCACTCAGCGTCGTGCTCCCACGCCCCGGTCCCCGCTACCCTAGGGGCGCTCTTTGAAACTCCTGTGCGCAACTAGACGTTGGCGGCCCCTCATCATACACGTGAATTTTGGAGCAAATCGGAAAAAGTACATAGGAGTTACGACAAGTTTATAGTTTGTCCACCAGGTGGCAGTAGTGGTATGTGGGCCGTTGCTTTCAGGGTCGTCCCCTGATCACACATGTGAAATATCGAGCAAATCAGACAATGTCAATGCAAAATACGACATTTCCTATGTCCACAAGGGGGCAACATGAACGAGATTGCGTACGATCACATGGAGGCATAGAGGGCGGGCCTCTGATCATGCACATACATTTTGAAGCAGTTAAGAGTGTGGGAGATAGTGTACAGGTCACAGAGAGAAAGAAGACCTAAGAGATAGGGCTGCACGATATTGGAAAAAACTAACTTTTTTTTCTGCAATATATTTATATAATTGCGATATTTAGAAATACAATATACTGTATACATGTTTGCATGACTCCCGATTGTACAAATGAATGTAACCAGACGCGCTTGGTTCGGGTCATGTTTGGACTAACAATAAACAAATGTCTCAGACTAGGCCAACCAAGAAATAATGCTGGTGGATATAATACTCTGCAAAAATACAGACGAACCAACAGCTTGGAAGACAAACCAAGATCTGGGCGTCCAAGGGTTTCAGCAAGAAATGGTCGCATCCTGATCCGCATGTGCAGGGAATTGTGTAAAATTTAAGGGTGTCCGAAAACTTTTTTCCACCAATATACAGTGTTCTTTCCTGTAGATCTATTTTCAGTAACATCACAGGATTACCTACACCCACCACCCCAATCATCAAGAAATGAATAAAATGTCTCTTTCCAAAAGTAAAGCAAAACTATGAACAAAACTTGTGTCTAAACAGGTGGTCTGGATACAGTACAAAGTTAAAGTGAAACTGAAATGAATGTAGAGAAGTACATTAGCGCATTCAAAATCAAACAAATATTGAAGTTGTAGTTCTTCTTACCAACGCGACTGTATCTGGCCATGTTTGTCTTTGATAAGAAGGTGTTGTGTGAAGTGTTTCCTCTGTGGCTTCCAGTTAGAAAAGAGTTTCAGTTTTATCATCTCTATATACTAGCCTGGTTGTGTCCCCTCCCTTTTCAAACATGACGTTGTACGCTGCAGGATCGTCCCTATGCCCCTATGGAGTTGTTACTTTGCAGCAAATTTTGATTTTGGGCCCCTCCTTTTCCAATAATATTGATTGCTGATCATTCACACACCTACTATAAACTCAAATCAACAAAAATTGAACAAAAACAGACATTTGCTTCACATAAAAAATCACATTTAGTACTGACTTTAGCGCAACGGGAAAAAAAACATTCTGATAGAGGACACTCTGATATACAACATATCTACATTTCATGATGATTACTTAAAGCGGGTGTGGAAAAAGCAGGAATGGCTGGATTCACTTTGATGTTTGACCCCTGTGACTTTGACACTTACCAACTGGCTTTATGCACAGCTTTCTGATCTTAATCAAGTTCCTTTATTTCCTGTCTTACATTGTTGTACAAACTGATTAATCCAGGTGTGTCATTGTTGTGAGTTCGTCAGAACCACCTGATTAAACATGACCATTGCTTTTTGGCGATTTTTGACCCTTCTGAATGGAGCAGAGCTCTGATTGTTTTGCATAAACAATCTATGTCTGAACTAGAATCTAACAGCTGAACTTCCCAGCTCAAAGCATTGGTGATTTTTCCCTAAAATTAGTGCTAAAATTGTCAAATTTCACATGAAGAGTTGACCTTTGACCCCTGTGAAGGTCATACAGGTCTGTAATTTCCCTAGACCCCTGATAAACCTCTGAACGTTTCAGCATGTGGAAGTTATTAAAGAATTGCAGTGAATGGAGCCTTAATCAGTTTGTCCAATGTAAAACTAAAAATAAAGGAGCTGGCTAAAATTCAGACTTTTAAGGTGGTGTCATTCCAGTCCAGGGCCAGGCCAGGATTGCCCCGTCCCGGACCGGGGAGAGATGTCGCCGCAGCCGCCCTTACCGCTGTGAGCGGCATTCTCAGCGTGGCGGAGCAGCAGCGTGATCTGGGGAACTCTGGTGCAGGGATGGCATGGACCAAGGTCCACAGCGGCTCAGCGGATGCAAGCACGGGGTGTGGGAGTGGCTCCGGGGAGCCGGCCGCTGTGGCGAGCTACACTACATGATCATGTTACACGTAGCCTACTGCTGCGCACCGTGCAGATCAACTTCCGGCTGTGAAGCAAAGGATTCTGCGACCATACGCGTGTGTGAACAAAAAACAAGCGACAGACAGATTTGCACAATCTGCTTCATACGTACGCAGCTTCTGGTCACGCGTGACAGAGTTTGCGTATATCATTTCCGCGTACGTGTGAGCACCTGACAAAAATCAATCAGCTTCATGTGAGCGTTAATGCGTGCATTCGCTAAAAAAAAACGCATGAATGTTACACGTGGTCACTACACGTACTGGCTTGCAGCAGCCATCACGCGTGAACGGACACGCCAGGCGCTGTCTGTGTCAAAGCACGCGGGTGTGACACGTCCAGTTGATATGTGGGCACGTAATATGACACAATTGTACCAGCATACACACGCGCGCGCGCGCACACACACACACACACACACACACACACACACACACACCTTTTGCTATGCCGTCTCTCTATATTTCTCTCTCCCCTCCGCTCTGGCTGCCTGGTTGTTCTTTTGGGATCATACGGTAGAACCACCATTGCATGTGCTGACAGAGACATGGTCTTTTCTTTGTTTCATTTGTGGTTGATTTGCTTCTCAGGCAGTGGAACCACATCCTTTTCAAGTTTTAACAGTTCACATCAATGTGATTCATGACTTACACAGCTCAATGTCTAGGCTACATGAACAATACCATGTAGCCAACCATCAACCAACTACAGATCTCTATGTGACCATAGCCACATAGTGTACTGTACGTGTGACTTCTGCAGATCATGAAAGTGACACATGTCACGTAAAGCTCCCGTCTAGACAGAATGGCCAACCAATGGTAAGTGTTACCATGATCTCTCTTCGATTTCATATGAAACTTAAGTCAGCTATGCATAAGACATGTTCAGTATAATACAGTCCATTACAGGGCCCCTAGCCATCTTTGGGTGTTTCACGATTCGATTCAATTCCAATTGTTAGGGTCACAATTCAATTCAAAATCAATTATTGATTCAAAATGATTACCTTTTTTTTTTTGCAATTTCTTTTTTTAAACATCAGACCATGTGAAAAACTTGAATGATGATGATGTCTACAACTATATATCAGGAGCCATATTTGCCCCCCCAAAATGCACATGTTGCAGGTTTATTTAGCAGCAATATATTTGAGCCATTTAAAGTAAACTGCAACATTTAGCTGATTTTATACTCTTTTTTTCAAAAGCCTGGACTGAAGAGATGTGAATCTTTGGGTGTCTCTATTCGATTCAAAATCAATTCTCATATGCACATGTATCACCTGTAACAAAGGTGCTTAAACAATAGGACTGAGTTCGCACATTTCTAATGTCAGGATAAATGTGCTTTATAAACATGTGTGCAATCAGCTTTATTCTAGAGGTGGCCTGTCTACTGAGTGTGTGAGTCACTCTCAGACTATTAGTGGTAATGAGACAAAACTAAATGATCCTGTTTCATTGTTGTCAAGAGAATTGGTTGTTTTCTTTTGTTTGTTTAATTTTTTTTCGTAAAAAAATAAATAAAAGCAGAGCTCAAATATTTTTGATCCACTGTGAAAAGAGAAAAACTCAACTGGCAGCGTCGGTAACGTGACAGACGATGCAGCTAAAAGCTGAAACGTGATTAGCGGGAAGATCAGAGATGTCTGGGGAGCTGATGGTTGCTCAGGGCATCGGTAACACTGCAGCGTTTTGTGAACCTTTTTTTTTTTTTGCGTATTTTGTTTTTAATTTGACTTTGAGGATAAGTCTGAGTCTGCTGCAAACCACCTCACCCTCTGCCCCTCCACAGCACTGAGAGGTAACATCTCTGGAACCTGAAAACTGCCTCATTGAGGTGTTCCACGCCTACTCGGGAAAAGGCAAGGCAAGGCATCTTTATTTATATAGCGCGTTTCATACCAAGGCAACTCAATGTGCTTCCTACATAAAGACAGAACATTTAAAGAATAAAATGAAATAAAAGAGAAGCATAAAACAGAATAAAAACAAACACTTAAAACAGAGTTAAAAACAAGAGCAAATAAAAGTAAAATAAAAGAAGATAGATAAGGTTTAAAATTCTTAAAAGGAGCTCAGGCATATGAAAAGAGAAATGTTTTTAACCTGGATTTAAAGGAGTCATCACCCGGAAATCGCAATTTCTCTTGTTAAAACATGCATATTGGTGTTTGACCTCAGTTGAAACTTGCCTGAAAAGCTGGAGTTTGAAAGTGGCGCCGTTTTTTCGCTTCGGCTCTTTTTCCGAACAGGAATAGCACACAAGGGTGTGCCTTCCTAAAGCACGAGATTTTGATTCTGCTCCTACGGTGACCTCACCGGCGGAGGCTACTTGCCTCTTTCACCACCCAACCCCGCCCCGTCCGCTACCTGAAATCGCCGAAGCGGTACCAGGGGGCTGTTTATGTTTTGGAGTCTGCATGCAGGCAAGCCCCCCCCGGCTCTGTCCTTCCTGCGGCGAATCAACGCACGCCTCATTACATATTATACAATGCACATCCGGACCAGTCAAAACCTCGCGCGTAATCTCGCGTGATAAAGTCGCGGTACGAAAAAGGGTCAGAACAAGCTCAATGTTTGATTTATTTATTTATTTTTTTCTAATACGTTTTACGAATTGATCCAAAGCGATCCAAGGGGGGCTGGATACGTAAAAAAAACAGGTTATGACTCCTTTAAAAGTGCTCACAGTTGGAGCTGATCTAAGTTCTGCTGGTAGTTTGTTCCAGTTGTGTGCAGCATAACAGCTAAATGCTGCTTCACCATGTCTGGTCTGAACTCTGTGCTCCACTATCTGACCTGAATCAGTAGATCTCAGAGCTCTACTGGGTTTATACTCTACTAACATGTCATTCATGTAGTCTGGGCCTAAACCATTCAGTGATTTGTAAACCAGTAGCAGAACTTTAAAATCTATTCTGTAGCTGACTGGGAGCCAGTGTAAGGACTTCAGAACTGGAGTGATGTGATCTGACCTCTTTGTTCTGGTTAAAACTCGAGCTGCAGCTGTTTGATGCTTTTCTGAGGGCAGGGGCGGAGTGGCCATCGGGAGGACCGGGAGATTTCCCGGTCGGCCGGCGGCCAATAAGATCAAATGAACCGGCTGACAGACTGCCCTGCGCAGCCGTGTGATGTTCATGACAGGCCCATTGAGTTAAAACTCTTGTTAATCAAGTACGTTCCTGTGAAAATCTCCGAAAGCTCCATCTACTGTTGCAGCAGGGTCTAACCACTATATATAACACTTGTTGTCTCTCTACATCTCACTCATGGTTGCTAGAGTGTCAGACCCCCCCCCCCACACACACACACAGCTGTCATTTAACTCGTGTCAGAATAACAACAGTCTCAGTCAGTACAAATCAGTGAGCTCTCCGTTAAGTCCTGGTAGAGGGGATGGGCCAGTTGTGGGCCGGTTGTGGGCCGGTGGTGGGCCGGTGCAGTCAGAATTGTCCCAGTGGATTTTTGTGTCCCACTCCGCCCCTGTCTGAGGGAGACCTGTCAGAAGACCGTTACAGTAATCTAGTCTACTGGAGATAAAAGCATGAATCAGCTTCTCCTGATCAGCTTGGGACATAAAACCCTTAATTCTGGATATGTTCTTAAGTTGATAAAAGGCTGATTTGGTGACTGATTTGATATGGCTGTTAAAGGTCAGATCTGAGTCTATCAGCACGCCGAGGTTTCGGACTTGGTCTTGTGTCTAATGACAGTGACTCAAGGTGTTTACTGACAGCAACCCTCTTCTCTTTATTGCCAAAAACAATTACCTCAGTTTTTTCTTGATTTAACTGAAGGGGATTTTGGTTCATCCAAATTTTGACTTGCTCTAAACAGCGGCATAATGACTCTATTGGACTGCAGTCGTCTGGAGACAGTGCAAGATATATCTGTGTGTCATCTGCATAACTATGATAGTTAACATTAGAATTCTGCAGAATTTGACCCAAAGGTAGCATATATAAATTGAACAGTAGGGGTCCAAGGACTGACCCCTGAGGAACTCCACATGTTCCAAAAGAAGGCGACAAGTACAAGCTGAACAACAAGGAGCTGAAGACCCTGCTGAATGAACAGCTTTCAGACTTCCTGTCAGTGAGTATCTGAGATAAAAGGTTTTACAGCTGCAGCACCGCTGTTGCTCCGATGCTGCGTGCGTCATCAAAAGTCATAATTGACTCGTGTGCATGAACAGATGTTTTAGAGATGTTGTCCAATATGAGGAAAAAATGCCATCTGCTCAGAGTTACGCTACGGATTCCTTGTTTTCTCTCATAAAATACAGAATCCAACAACTCCAAAACGCTCTCATGGACAAGTTGTGACCAGCACATTCACCACGCTGTTAGATAATGACAGAACGGTACCAGGTTTTGCATGAATTTCTCTCTAAAACAACTCTGTGTGGTAACGTTGTGTTATTATCTCATAGCGTGGTGAATGTGCAGGTCACAACTTGTCCACCAGAGCGTTGTGGAGTTGTTGGATTCTGTATTTGATGAGTTTGATGAGGGAAACCAAGAAATCCCATGAGCCTCTGTAGCGTAGCTCTGAGCAGCTCATGGCTCTGCTCCACTGTTCAAAAAACAGGTTGCACTGACAAATAAAGGTAACAAACCTACTGCTATGACTAGAGATTATAACAATGGGTCACTTTGCCAAAATGTTGAACTGTCCCTTTAATGGCTGTGATGGCTGGATACTGTACTGAACTATTTTTGGATTTGATCTTGTCAAAATGTCACAGGACAGTTGGGACTGGTTTTATTTGTTGTGTTAATGTATATTTTATTAGAGTTTTTATCATTGCATGTTTTTATTCTCTTGTGTGTTTTTAGTTACATTAACTGTGTTTTAAATTTCCCACTGCCTGTGAACCCACCATTTGATGAGATGCACTGCACCTGCGAGGCTCTCCCGTTCTCCCCACAGGCCAATCACCGGCGGAGGAGGAGGGCCTGGACCGGAAGAAGACGAGGAACAAAAGACGCGGAGCACGACAACAGACAGAGAGCTTGGCTGGAGAAGTCGCCACAGGTGGACCGGACGCTCGAGTCGGACGAGGAGAGAAACAACAGGGAAATCCAGACGTTACGACGTGGAACACTCGCAGCGGCAGGGCCTAAACGCTCTGCCTGGTGTGTGAGTACCCTTTTGGGACTTTTAGTAACGTTCTGGTGTGGATATCGCTAAGGGAGCTTTGCTCACCTTTGAACGCGAATACTGGCAGTAGTCTCGTGTGTTTCAGGTGGCCCTCCAAGGAAGGACGAGGCGCTGCACACGAGTCTTCCCTCCAATCCCACTCGCCATCCCGATCCAGCTGAATCCTTTTAAACAGAGACTGCTCGTTTTATGGATTTTACCCCTGTTGGCTTTTAACCCTTTTAACTGGACTGCAGTTGTTTTTAGAGGGTTTTTATCAAACTGGGTTTTATTGTTATTTCAAGTTCTGTAAATAAACCCTGTACATGCATTGGCATCTTCGCCCTCTGTTTTTTTATTTATCACTGGCAGTGTGCTCTCACCCGATCAAACGAATCTGCAAATAATCCATAAACATTATCATTTCATCTTTATTCACTATCCACTCCTTACATCAGTTTTGGCGTTGTCGGCAGGATCGGGTTTTAGAGCACCTGTAGTGATTGAACAGAGAGGCCACCATGATGATGCCAGTGTATCCTGGTGCCCCTTGGTTGCCAAAGTTTAAGGGACCAGGTGATGATGTAAAATACAGTGACTGGAAAGAGCAAATACAAGGTTTGTTGGGTACACAGGAGTTAAATGAAGCCAGAAAAGTTGATATTGTTTTAGGTGCATTAGCTGGAGAAGCTAAACGCCAGCTCAGTGTTTTAGAGGAAGATGAAAGAGACAATACCCGTAAAGTCTTTTTGTATTTGGACTCACTATATGGTGATAGAACTCCTACACCTGTGCTGAGGTCCCAGTTCTTTAGCTGTGTACAAAGACTCGATGAAACAGTACCCTCATACATACTTAGACTACGAGAGCTACATTGCAGGCTGCAGCGACACGATCCAGACAATGCCCCCTCCGATGCTGCTTTGAGAGACCAGTTGCTGCTGGGACTTCAGGAGGGCTCTGTGGCCCAAGCCCTGAAAGTGTATGCCCGTCGTAACCCAGATGAAACCTTTGCTGCCATTCGACAGGAAGCACTGCTTCTAGCATCAGAGTGTGGGAATCCTAAGCCAGAGGTAACGTGTGCATCTGTGAGTAAACCTTCTGTTTCTGCTTCCACTCAGGATACCAACTGGAAAGAGACTTTGAAAAGAGAGATCATGGAAGATGTGAGACTACAGATGTCTGGCCTCACTCAGGAGCTGCTGAGGGAAATAAAACCACTTCTCCAACCAACCAGCAGGGTGACACAACCCTCTGTACAACCTGCGAGAGGGCGACAACGGCCTTCAGTCTACACCAATGACTGGGATGAACAAGGTAGGCCCATTTGCCGTCGGTGCAGACAAGCAGGCCATATTGCCAGGTTCTGCAGACAATCTCCACCTGCTCAGCCGGCTTTAAACTAGCCATCCCTGCTGCTGAGGTCCGAGGGGCAGGGGTTGAGTGTGCGCCAGAAGAGAATAGGACCACTGAAACATTTATTGGAAATTGCCCAAATATTATTGTCAAAATTGAAGGAGTTGAACTGTTTGGACTATTAGACACTGGATCTCAAGTCACCTTGATGCAACAAAGCCTTTTTGAACAACACTTCTCACAAATAAAATGTAGTCAAACCCCTGTGTTTTTCAAACTACGTGCAGCCAATGGACTTGAACTTCCCTACACAAGCTATGCTGTGCTAGACATGGAAGTGGAGGGTATCACTATACCTGGACGGGGAGTTGTGGTTGCTAAGGATGAACATTGCACACACCCACTTGTCATTGGAATGAACGTTGTGACATCATGTTGGGATATCCTCTTTAAACGGCCCGAGAAGTCTGGTTTTTCCCCACAGAAGTTGCAGAACCACCAAGCTTGGAGAGATGCATTTGCCACCTGCAACCGCATCGAGGCCACCATGAAGGAGGACGGACTGCTGGGTTATGTGCGACAAATTAGTCGACGCATAATCAAAGTACCTCCAAAGAGTGAGCTGTTGGTGTGGGGCCGGACTCGGAAGGGCCCCGATGGAAAGGACTACTGTGCAATGATGGAAGCACTGCCTGGAGACAACAGCATGGGAGTGGCTCGGACACTAACAATGGTAAGAGAGGGCAGAGTCCCTGTGAGGATTTGTAACCCCCACTCTTATTGTCTGACCATAGGCCGATACCAGAAGCTTGGCAAACTGCATCATGTGGACGAGGCTGATGTGCATGGGCCGCAGAATTTGAACCTGTCTTTGACAGATGATTGTGTTGTAGAAGTGGCATTGATGAGCACAACACCTGATGAACCAGAGCAGGAACTACCAAGAGAGGTGAGCAGTCTGGCAGACAGACCAGATTTATCCAAACAACAACAAGAGGAGCTACATGCTCTCCTACTCAAGTGGAAGCATGTTTTTGCACAACACGATGAAGACTTTGGGTGTACCAACCTAGTACAACACCAAATACACACCGGTGATGCACCACCTGTCCGAGAGCGATACCGCCCCCTACCCCCAGCCATGTACAAGGAGATGAAGACGCTACTTTCAGGTATGCTTGAGTCAGGAGTTATCAGGGAGAGCTGTAGCCCGTGGGCGGCGCCCATAGTACTGGTGAGGAAGAAAAATGGCAGCTGGAGATTTTGTGTGGACTATAGAAAATTGAATGCTGTAACTCATAAAGATGCCTTTCCCTTACCCAGGATCGAAGAGACTCTCACCAACCTGACTCAAGCAGAGTGGTTTTCCACTCTTGACCTGGCCAGCGGCTACTGGCAGGTTGAGATGGATGCCTTGGACCGAGAGAAGACGGCCTTCACCACACCGCTGGGCCTGTTCGAGTTTGAACGGATGCCGTTTGGCCTTTGCAATGCGCCAGCTACGTTCCAACGGCTGATGCAGCGGTGCCTAAGTGGCCATTTGTCTGACTATGTGCTTGTGTATTTAGATGACATTATCCTGTACTCTCCTGACTTCACTTCTCACCTACAACACTTGGACAAGGTGTTCGAGAGACTTGGACAGCATGGACTGAAGCTGCGACTGGACAAATGCAAATTGCTACAGCATGAAGTGAAGTTTCTGGGCCATGTTGTAGACTCAACAGGTGTGAAACCTGATCCAGACAAAATCTCTGCTGTTCGTGACTGGCCTGTCCCCACCACCATAAAACAGGTACGAGCCTTCCTTGGATTAGCTGGATATTATAGACGATTTGTGCCAGGTTTTGCTAAAGTTGCACGCCCACTAAATCAGCTACTGACTGGAATCCCAGCTAACAAAAAGTCTGAAGCGCAGAAGGTAAATTGGTCCCCAGATTGTCAGACATCTTTTGTTGAACTCAAAACAGCCCTAATACAAACACCTGTCCTGGCCTATGCCGATTACTCTCTTCCATTCGTTGTTTACACAGATGCGAGCAACCATGGACTGGGAGCAGTTCTGGCCCAAGTCCAAGAGGGACGAGAACGTGTAATAGCCTATGCAAGTCGTAGCTTACACCCAACCGAACAAAATGATGCTAATTACAGCTCATTTAAACTGGAACTTTTGGCCCTCAAGTGGGCTGTGGCTGAAAAATTCAAAGATTACCTGACCGGGACAAAGTTTACTGTGTACACTGACAATAACCCTCTTGCCCACCTACAGACAGCTCGTCTAGGTGCAGTGGAGCAACGTTGGGTTGCACAGCTCTCTTCCTTTGATTTTGACATCAAATATCGCTCTGGTAAGAGCAATGTGAATGCCGATGTATTGTCCAGATATCCTTTTAACCCTCTACCTCCAGGTGCAACCAACACATCAGTTGGGCCAGACACCACTCCAGTGATGGCAACCATCGAACTCACCCCAGAAGGAGGCAGTGAAGAGTGGGCTGGCAGTGAGTGGGAAGAGGCACAGTCCAGTGACCCAGACATACAGACTGTTAAAAGGTACGTGGAAACACGTGTGTTACCTGACAAACCTGAACGTCAGGCCCTGCCTCTCAGGAGCCAGAGACTGTTGCAGCAGTGGAAGAGGCTTCATGTCCAAAACAACATTCTGTGTCGAAAAGTGTTTGATTCACAGACTCATGAAGTGAGGCACCAGATTGTGTGTCCGAGTGCCAGGAGCAAAGAGGTGTGGGGGAGTGTACATGAAGCCACCGCCCATGCTGGAGTGGAGAGGACGCTTTCACGCATTCGCCAGCGCTTCTATTGGCCAAACATGGAGGGGGAGGTACGTCAACTCCAACAGGGATGTGTCGCCTGCAGCCTGCGGAGGGAGAGAGTTGAGCCTCGAGCCCCATTAAAACCAATTGAGGTATCATACCCCCTTGAAGTGGTAGGCTTAGATTTCCTCTCACTAGGCCGCCACACAGACACTCACCCAAACATCCTGGTAGCTACTGATTTATTCACCCGCTATGCTTGGGCTGTCCCTACACGAGACCAAACAGCTGACACCACAGTTAAAGCTTTATGGACCCAAATAATCCAGCCCTTTGGCTGCCCTGCTCGGTTCCATTCAGATCAGGGACCAAATTTTGAGTCTGGGCTAATGAAACAGTTGTGTGATACCTATGGTATAGCAAAGAGTCGTACTACCCCGTACCACCCTGCTGGTAATGGCAGTGCAGAACGCTTTAATCAGACTCTTTTGAACATGCTCCGCTCCCTTGAAACTGACAAACAAAATCATTGGCCTGAGTATTTACCTGAATTGGTACATGCTTATAACAACACACCCCACAGTGCCACAGGTTATGCCCCTTCATTTCTCATGTTTGGTCGACACTTGCGCCTCCCAGTGGACATTGGGTTGGGAGTTGGGCCCCAGCAGAGAAGGCATGACTTAGATGGGTGGGTTAGACATCACCAGCAGAGGTTATCTGTAGCATACAGTCTTGCTAAACAAAAGATGGACAATGCAGCTTCTCAGAACAAGCAGCGCTATGACAGTAAGGCCAGAGCTTTACCTTTGTTACCTGGAGAGAGGGTGTGGTTGAGGAACAGGAACAGACAAGGACAAGGGAAACTGTGTACATGGTGGAATCCAGAGACTTATGTTGTTCTTGAACAGGTTGGAGACACTGAACTTGTGTACCGTGTCCAACCAGAGAGGGGAGGCCGTGTACAGACTGTTCATCGTAACGCACTCAAGGTGTGTACGGCTCCCCCAGCAGAGACTGCCCCACCAGCTGCCGAGGCAGCTGCAGAGACTCCGGAAGTTCAACTGCCGCTGATCTATGGATTTCCTCCGAGGCCTGCAGGGATCCCTCCTGCAGGAGAAGAACCTGAAATTGCTCCGCGGCGCTCCACAAGGGAGAACTTGGGACAACCCCCAGTGAGATACAGAGACTCGTGATGTTGCAGGGACTGGCAACATTAAAGTGTGGGAGAATGTCACAGGACAGTTGGGACTGGTTTTATTTGTTGTGTTAATGTATATTTTATTAGAGTTTTTATCATTGCATGTTTTTATTCTCTTGTGTGTTTTTAGTTACATTAACTGTGTTTTAAATTTCCCACTGCCTGTGAACCCACCATTTGATGAGATGCACTGCACCTGCGAGGCTCTCCCGTTCTCCCCACAGGCCAATCACCGGCGGAGGAGGAGGGCCTGGACCGGAAGAAGACGAGGAACAAAAGACGCGGAGCACGACAACAGACAGAGAGCTTGGCTGGAGAAGTCGCCACAGGTGGACCGGACGCTCGAGTCGGACGAGGAGAGAAACAACAGGGAAATCCAGACGTTACGACGTGGAACACTCGCAGCGGCAGGGCCTAAACGCTCTGCCTGGTGTGTGAGTACCCTTTTGGGACTTTTAGTAACGTTCTGGTGTGGATATCGCTAAGGGAGCTTTGCTCACCTTTGAACGCGAATACTGGCAGTAGTCTCGTGTGTTTCAGGTGGCCCTCCAAGGAAGGACGAGGCGCTGCACACGAGTCTTCCCTCCAATCCCACTCGCCATCCCGATCCAGCTGAATCCTTTTAAACAGAGACTGCTCGTTTTATGGATTTTACCCCTGTTGGCTTTTAACCCTTTTAACTGGACTGCAGTTGTTTTTAGAGGGTTTTTATCAAACTGGGTTTTATTGTTATTTCAAGTTCTGTAAATAAACCCTGTACATGCATTGGCATCTTCGCCCTCTGTTTTTTTATTTATCACTGGCAGTGTGCTCTCACCCGATCAAACGAATCTGCAAATAATCCATAAACATTATCATTTCATCTTTATTCACTATCCACTCCTTACAAAACAAACGTCTCTTTTCTGTTTTAGGCCAGCAAGGACCCCATGGTGGTGGAGAAGATCATGAAAGACCTGGACGAAAACCAGGATGGCCAAGTGGATTTCCAGGAGTTTGTCGTTCTGGTCGCTGCTCTGACCGTCGCCTGCAACGAATTCTTCGAGGGCCAGTGCCAGTGCAAGAAAGACTAGTCGTTTCAAATCAATAAAGCCCTCTTCCCTCACCCCTACACACACTTTGTATACCATCGATGTGGATTCATGACAGGAAGGTAAAAGTTGGTATCATTGTCTCATACGTACAGCACCTTGTAATGTTGCATTTTTGTCCTTTAAAATTGTATTTAATCCAATAAAGAATTTATCCTGTTCTCACATTCCTGTTATTTCAGGGAAGAATCTAAATGCCTGAGGTGTCTACATTATATCTTAATCCAGATGTGTATTTGGTTCATTGATTAGGTTTTTGTAGAAAGGAGGAAAAAACATTAAGAAATCACTATAAAACCAGAGTGTCAAACATTGAAACGTAACTGGTTATGTGTAGCACCACCTAGTGTGTGATGAGGAGTAGTTTACATCAATTTGCATTTCCTTTTGAAAAGCAGGCCTTTATGCTTTCGCTTAACATTTGCATTAGCAATGCATCAGCAGCAGCTTGGTGACTGTTGACCTTATTTATTTATTTTTTTAATTTTTAATAATGCAGTTCATCTGAAATCCAACACCAGCCACAGTGAAGTGTTGAGCTAGTCGAGATTTATGAAGGCACAGGACCTTATGATAGAAGTGTGGTCTTTATTCAGATACATAAATAATGTCTCGAATCGAATGGCAACATCTGTTAATAATTATAAGCTCTGGCTTATGCGTTAGCTAGAAAACAGACTCAATGCCACAGTTTTCATCCTCAGTCCTCAAGCTCTTAAGATAAGGAAGAGCATTTAAGGTGGAAAGCAGTCACACACAATGCAGTCTGGAGAAACTCAATATGAACCTTTACAAAGTCGCGAAGCAACCTCAATTATGCAACAGCAGCTTGACTGACGGCTGTTAGTGCAGAAACTCCCCAGGAACACAAACACAAGATCTGGTGTCACGACTCTGCAGCCAGTTCAGAGCACTGGTTTGTCTACTGTACTAACAGGTCTACACTGCCACCACTAGATGGCAGCAGAGACACACTAACCTTTTGAAAATGTTTTAATATGAACACCACAAAAACTGAGGGACTCACATGGGACTAGAAGGAAACATGACACAGGCTTTTGGATTTGCCATGGGGAGGTTGCAGACCTTCACCCGAAGACCAGGAGGAACAACTTGCAGACTGTAGAGGATGCTGATGGTGGCCTTCTATCAGGCAGCAATACTACATCTACATGTAGTATTGAGGCAAAAAGAAACATCACTGGCTCTCCATTGTAATCTCTGGAAGACATTTGCACCCCTGCTACCTCAGCAGAGCACTTAACACTCTCAAAAACTCCACATACTGTACGGTTGAAAATGGATACCAACTGTCTTTGTAACAAAAAGACACCGAAAAACATCCAAATACCCCCATGCTGCTTGTACGTAATGTCCGTCTTGTATTGAAGCCCCGAAATGCAAAATTGTCCCGAAAAAAATTAAACAAGTTTATATTTCAAGATTGTTCATAGCGAAATCTCCTCTTCCTGGTTCGTCAAATTTAGAGGAACCAGGGTCCGTCCTCTTCCCAGTTAGTTAATTACTATCACTGTGGATTCCTCTGCTTCTTGTTCTCCTTCTTCTTCTTCTTCTTCTCCACTATTTTATGAACAGTTGCTATCACTGCAACACCAAGCAAAGCGCCCAAGAGAGCTCCCACTGCCACTCCTAGTGGACCTGCTAACATTCCCAAAGCTGCTCCACTTTGTGCTCCAGAAAGTAATCCAGCCACTCCTCCACCAGCTCCTCCAGCAACAGTAAGAAAAGTCTTCAGTACTGCTCGTATGAGCTCATTATCTCCTTCTGCTCTTCTTCTGGCCTCTTCAGGCTTCATATCTGGATTTTCTTTTTGAAGGAGTTCCATCTCCTTTTTTATGGCTTTCTCAGCCACTTCTAGTAGTGCATTGGTGTAGTGTCTACTATTGTTGCTCTTGACCATGGTCTTGATCTTCTGTAGAAGCTCATGAACCTGAGATTTCTTTTTTACCTCATCTTTCTCTCTGTTGTTGAAAACGTGGTATCCACCAAGGCACTGCTCGACGAAGGCCTTGAGATCTTTGTTTCCTTTAATTACATCTTCTATAGAAACTCCATCTTCCTCCAGATCATCTCCATGGGTGAATAAGGCCATAGTGTAAGATGTTGCCTTTTCTCCAAACACCTTCAGAAACTTTTTCATCGTTTCGTTTTCTTCATTTGTGAATCTGTTCACCTGGAGCACGAACAGGAACACATGAGGCCCTGGAGCAGCCTTTGAGATGGATTTAGTCATTTCTTCAATCACTTCTTCTGGGGGTTTAACAGGGTCAAACAGACCTGGAGTATCAACTACTGTCAATGTTTCACCATCAAACACTCCTGTTTCCTTTGTGCACTTTGCTGTCACTGTGGAAGAACCCGTTCTAGATTGAAAAACCTTTTTCCCTAATATGGTATTTCCTGTTGCACTTTTTCCAGCTCCTGTTTTCCCAATAAGCACAATCCTGAGGCCGAGTTGCTCTGGTTCCTCTGACTTCTTCGATTCCTCTGGTTCCTCTGACGCCGTAATCTCCTCATCACCTGTTGGAGAATTTCACAAACATATGTTGTATGTTTAGTCTGTAAAAACAAACTAAACTGAATGGCCATTCCATAATTATAACCTATCAGAAACATGTTAAATGAAAATGGTACATGTCACCTATCGCTCTATCCATCAACCTCTTTCATTCTCCAAATGACTGCTGTAGAAGAACAGGTGTGTTTTGGGCAGAAGTCGGAGGAGCTTGAAAATGCATTTCCATGCATGTGTCAAAAAAAAAAGTCTGAAAATGTGACATAATAATAATGTTCTGATGGGTGAGTGGGTCGCTGGTTATTTCGTTATTTATAATACATTTTTGTGATGTAAAACTATTTTGTAGGTTTTTTCAATATACATAAAAGGTTTTAACATACGAGTGGATTATTCTAACTAAACTATTATCTGTGAGAGGCAAGGAACAACATTGCACTAAATATGGATGGAATTGGCAGTGATGGAGTTAGTAATGACATATTAACAATGTTTATTAGGGTGTTTTGGGGGTTTCTGACTCTTTTGGATGACCTACGGACATCATTGCTGTTCCGGGGAATAAGAAGTTGTTAATTTGTTGCCACTGGGTACAAAGAAGTGGATGTGTGCCTGGTGCATCTTTGATGGCTTGTGTGTGTTTTTTACTTGCTGATCAAAATGAAGTTCACTTATTCTCCACCAGACCATGGTACAGTAAGTGGCGTAACAATATTTATCTCAGTTTGTTCATCGTCAGATAAGAAAACAAATGTAAAGAACTGGTTACACAGGATAGGTTCAGTGAAACTAAAAGGCAAGACGTTATTCTGGTATGTTGCGGCTCGCAGTTGCAGTTTTGTGGGTGTTCGTTACAGGTCCTTGTTTGAAAGGATTTCCTGATAATGTCCCTGAAATTAATAAAATGACTCTTTCCATTAGATTTCAAACTACAAAGAAATATTGCATCATATGGAAAAAGTAAATAACACAGCAAAACTCATGCATAAACAGGTGGTATTTAACTTTATCAGATGCAAAGTTAATGTCAAACTGAATTCTTACAAAACAAACAAATATGGAAGTTGTAGATCTTCTTACCAATGGGATTGGAAAAGGCCATGTCTGTCTTTGACCAGCTGGTGTTCTGTGAAGTATTTTTCCTTGCTTCTATGAAAAATAGTTTCATTTTCATCTTTTCTATATCAACTAGTCTGGGTGTTCCCTCCCTTTGCACACGTCACAGAGCTGCCCTAGCCAGTTTGGTTGGAAAGGTTTTAGCTGGTGCCCCTGTATATAGTATAATTCTTACATCATAATTTTATTAGAACATATTGTTAAAACTGCTGATGGTGAAACCCAGGCAATAGCCAGATTGTATAAGTTGCACCTATCAAATATAACAGTGAAATTCATTATGCATATTTGATCCCCCTCTGCCTGACAATAATAATAACTTTATTAAGGACACAAACCAGAGGTCCATAGTACATAGTACAACTAAAAGTACATACAAGACAGACAATATATACAGTAAAAACATGCATGAATTGCAAACATAGCCAAACATATAGAAATGGTCTGGTTTGTCACACTCCTGGAAGAAACCTCAGATAACACAAGCAAAGAGAGACTCATTTATTTAAGAATGTGCTCTGAGCCTGAATTCATTATCCATGCCAACAGTTCCCTTTCAGTTCTGAAACCAGTAAAACCTGCTTGGTAGTTAAAGGGAACTATGTAAGTTCGGTCCTAGCTTTTTTGCTAACCCTCTTCCTGGCCATGTGCATTTGTTTACAATGCCAATCAATAGAGTGATACATAACGTTAGACCTATATACAATGTTACGATGTGTATATTTGTGTAGTCTTACTGTATCTGTCATAGCCGCAGAGATTACCCTCCATCCTTTCTCACACTACACAGCGGTGATGAAGGTTTTCAAACAGACACCACTTCAATCATTTCTCCCAGAGCCGACCCTCTGGTGTCTCGTCAGGTTACCTGCATTCATGCAGAAATTCCCCAGAAACACGAACACAAGCTCTCGAGTCAAAACTCTGCAGCCAGTTCAGAGCACTGGTTAGTCTGCTGTAGAGTATACGCTGCTATCACTGGATGGCAGCAGAGAGACACTACACACGATGAAGATAGTACCTCGCTCTCCAAACACACAAGTCTGTAGCAGATTTCAATTTGGTGTCAAGGCAAACAAGCACCGACAGTTTATTATCATCAGGTCACTGTGCCTGTAGCCTGCTTCAGCTGGCAGCTTATTTATTTATTTCACATTGTTCATTTGGCCTTCACTGGATTGACCACTTGACCGCTTATAAATTCGAAAGTATCCCAACATTTGTAGACCAAAGGGCCCATATAAAATCCACTTTATACTGGTTTTGTAGCAGTTATATGTGTCAGAAACGTCTTGTTCTCAGGAGAGCTCTTGAGAGTAACTGTACATTTAGATTGCTGAGATTTAGTACCACAGATTGATTTGGGTCAATGTACTCTGGATAGGCTACAATATGCCTACTGATGACATGAACAAGAAGGACCAGATATAAGGTGAAAAGAGTCGGCCCTAACACAGAGCCCTGGGGAACCCCACAGGAGACAACATGGGTCTCTGATTTAGGACAACGTGCCCAGTGAGAACCAGCTGTAGACAGAGTTAGAGAGGCTGACGGTGGTATGAAGACAGTGCAGCAGGATGTTGTAGTCAATGGTGTAAAGCCCACAAAGACTGCAGCATACCTGACCCTTTAGAAAAACACCAGACACTGTGTGATAAGAGGGGCACACCTCCCCTGTGCTTGAGTGTTAAATGATGTTGTGTGTCTTGCATCACTAATCTTGTCACACCTGAGTAACCTGGCATGTGGAAAGGGGAGTGGTCAGTCCTTTTAAAAACGGAGTCAGTATCACCAGTGAGATTAGTGAAGCTGAAGCCACTGACCGTCTTCCATTACTCGTTCTGGTGAGTTCCTGCTCTTTGTTCTCATCTCTCAAAACTATTGCAGAAAAAATAATGGAAAAATCTTTGAAGAAGAAAGTCTTCAAATATATTGGGATTCAAAGTGAACCCCATTGGCCCTAATATGAACGCACACTGACTAAAAAACTAATGTTCTTCAGTCTCAAAATGTTGTCCAATGGGGGTCCGTGGTCTAATTTGTGTCAATTTAGGGGTCTTTGACGTAAAAAGGTTTGAGAACCACTATTGTAGGACTGAGGTGTTTTATAAATAAAACATTACCAATGTCCATCAACATTGGTAATGTTTTATTTTGGACCACTGGACATCATTTTGAAACTGAAGAACATTACTCTTTTAGTCAGTGTGCGTTAAAATCACGGTCAATGGGGTTAAATTTTGGAAATATTGTAGAGAAATTTCTGGAAAAAAGTGGAACAATTTCTTAAAGAAAGAAAGAAAGAAAAGTTACAAAAAAAACTCAAGACAAAGTGGTAAAATTTCAAAACAGAAAGAAAGAAAGAAAATTCTCTCAATTCTAGAAAAACATTGGTAAAATTTCAAGAAAAAGTTGGGGACCCCCTTGAATCCTCTCAAGGACCCCACTATGAGAAGCATTGTGCTAACAGAATTGATTTGTCTATCCAGGCTCTGACTGCAAGAGAATAAACCAAAAGGAAAAACAATGTGTACCCAAGGAGAAAAGTGCATGTTGGACCTCATTGAGCTCTTCAACAAGTACGCTTCACAAGACCACGACAAAGATCGTCTTAGCAAAAAGGAGGGGAAGGCTCTGATCCAGAAGGAGTTCCCCAACTTCATCGATGTGAGTTGTTTCTCTTTAATGATTCTTCATTTCCTCTGCATCATACTCAATGACTGCTGTTTTTAAAACAATGGTTTCACTTGTGGAGGAACTCAAATAGTTTGTTGGACAACAGTGGAGCTCTGCAGGTTAATCACACTTTGGATACACATATCCAAAGTGCAAACTGCATTACATGTAGTCATTTGGCTTATGCTTTTACCCAAAGCAATAGGATACATTTTATAGTGCTATGTTTAGTGCAAGAGGATTTTAAGTCAGTTTGGTGACTATTGTAGGTGATCTAACCTGCTGTTCAGGAGTCACAGGGGAACTTGTGGAAACCATTGGTTCGGTATGTGGTCCTGTCAGGCTTTCATCAACTTAATCTTTGTCCTGCTCGCCTGAAGCGGCCTGACTCGTTTCACAAATCTAGTCAGAAAAGTATTTAAGGCATTTGAAAGGTAATGCAATCACTCAGGTAAGACTGTTCTGGGGTTGCAGTCGAACAATAACATGAAACTAATTTCTGCTTGGTTTAATCTATATTATGATTCTCCTCTTTTTTTTTTTTTAGGAAACTGTTAACAAATCAGTGGTTGACCAGATTATGAACAGCCTGGATTTCGACGATGATGGTCAGCTGGACTTCCAGGAGTTTATGTCTCTGGTCACTACAATGGCTACTGCCTGCAAACAGAAGCGCAATTAGTGCTGCAACGCCAAGTTCCACAAGTGAAAAGCTGTCTGTTTACTGGTTTACCTGTCATAAATGTAAAGGTTTTGGTTGTTTATGCTGCAGTTTGTAATCTTGCTAAAGATGCATCACTATGAGACTATGCCTTTTTTTAATTCATCACCACCGATCTGTCAACTTTTCTTAAATAAAACTGGACCTCTGAATGCATGAACAGCCTCTGTAGTGTCTCTCTGCTGCCACCTGGTGGTGTCAGGATGGACATGGAAAAAAGGGCATCAAACATCCATAGTAGCCAAACAAGTGGTTGCTCATAAAGCTAATCAAATAAAGCATGAAATAAAATGTGAAATAATATGGTAGAGGTCTTATACCAAGTACTATTCTTTGTTGCTCAAATAAAGAAAATCGTGAAATTTTAAAAACTCAAGATGCTGAAGGTGTTATTTCTCACACAAAAGGAAAATAAATAAATAAATCAATCAACTCCTGCCAGGCAAACACCTGACCTCCATCTAGATACACAATCTCCTCAGAAAAGTCTACAATACATACATCTGCCACTTCTAGATTGGCAGCATTGAGTATCCACAGCAGGACCCACACAGACACAGTGGGGCTGTAATGCACTGATTATGCAACTCTCTCTGCTCAAGCTGCACCACTGCATTGTATTTGGAGATGTGAATGGTTCCAGTCTTTATTTATTCTTGTGTATGTTGACACGAGGAATGTCACTTTGTTCTGTTTTTATTGCGTGACAATTGACGGTCCCATCACTGTCTCCAATTGATCATGAGCCCTGGCTACTTGGCCAAAGGGAGATATCCCTTTGGTTGAATGGTCTGCAGCATGCATGACTCTCACCTGGGAGACTGTGGGTTCGCAGTGATGCAACAATGATAAAACCAATCTGTTTTATTTATCTGCTGGAAGGCGAGACATGCAGGCACATTCTTGAAATGCTTCAGAAATATTTACTGTTGCATAAAAGTCTCTGTTGCCTATACTGAACCAGACAGGTCAGAGTCTGGGCCAAATAGTTTCATACTGTATCACTGAGGTGTAACGCTGCTCTTTGACTCTCTGACTATTATCAATTCAGATCTATAGTCTGAAAGTGATTCTCTACTTTTCGCTTCAGATGTCATCTGGAAAAGGCACTTTTTTTTTTGATAAGCATCAATGAAATAACTTTGATGACATCACTGTGCAGTGCAAGCAGGATGTTTATTGACACAATGACATAAAACTCATTGGCAGCGATTCAAGTTACAACCAAAACCTTTCCTCAGGGTCATTGTGCCAGCAGTCTGTTTCAGCCCCATCTGTGTCTAGACACAATACATCACGCTTTGAATGATCGAGGTGGGAAGAAAGTTAAAGAGTGTTAAACAGGTTGTGTCTCTGGCATGTGGAAAGGGAGGAGTCAGTCCTATCAAAAAGGAGCCAGTCTTACCAGTGGGATTAGTGAAGCTGAAGATACTGATCTTCTATCATTACTCGTTCTGGTGAGTTCCTGTTCTTTGTTCTCTAGTTGTGTTTTTAAAAAACATTACAGAAAAAAAAGTATTCCTCTTGCTTGCTTTCAGTTTTTAAGATTTTCAAAGAAGAAAGAGTAGATAAATGTGACAGATTATTAGGATTTTTTTCAGTTCAGCCTTTAAAGGCACTGTAGTATTTATGTAACCAACTCAACGGAAGCTTTGATCCTCGATATCCAACTCCCTTTGCAATCATTTTAGCGTAACCCTATGTTGTCTGTTAATGCAAGCGATTTGTTTATCCAGGCTCTGACTGCAAGAGATTAAACAAAAAGAAAAACAATGTGTACCCAAGGAGAGAAGTGCATGTTGGACCTCATCAAACTGTTCAACAAGTATGCCTCACAAGATGGCGACAAAGCTCACCTGAGCAAGAAGGAGGGGAAGGCTCTGATACAGAAGGAGTTCTGCCACTTCATCGATGTGAGTTGTTTTTCTTTTTCTTTAATGTTTCTTCATGACTGCTGTCTTTTAAAACATTTCAAAACAATTGTTTCGCTTTTGAAGGAACTCAAATAGGTGTTTTATTTGGAAAAACAGAAATACATAAATGTACTCAAAAGGGTACAAACCCTTGTCGCTCCAGGTGTACCTTTTTAGAGACAATTTTGTACCATTCTGGAACATTTATGTGTCATATTTACCCCCAAAAGGTACACATTGGTAGTCTAGAGTACAATAATTGGCCCAGAACTGTACCTTTAAGTACAGAAATGCCCCCCTTCTACCCCTATTTTCCTTTGTGTACATACACAATAGCTGGTGACTATTGTAGGTGATCTAACCTGCTGTTCAGGAGTCACAGGTGAAGCCACTGGTTCGGTATGTGGTTCTGTCAGGCTTTCATCAGCTTCGTCTTTGTCCTGCTCTCCTGAAGCTGCCTGACTCGCTTAACAAAACTATAGTAGTCAGAAAAATATTTAAGGCATTTGACATGTGATGCAGTCGCTCAGTTGAGATCGGTCTGCGGCTGCAATGACACGATTTTGTGGAACTATAGTTGCTGCTTGGTTTGATTCATACATGTATTATGATTCTCCTGTTTTAGGAAACTATTAACAAAAATGTGGTCGAGGAGATTATGACCAGCCTGGATTTCAACGACGATGGTCAACTGAACTTCACGGAGTTCATGTCTCTGGTTGCTTCAATGACTACTGTCTGCAGACTTCAGGAGAATGAGTGCTGCAAACACCAGTGCCATAAGTGAAAACCTGCCTGTTCACATCTAGTTACTAAACTTATCTTATCAGAGGTTATACCCTGACCTTTTACCCTTGCTTATTAAAGATGCATTACTGTGACTGCAGCTTGACTAACTCCCTGCTTCTTCTCCTCTGCACCCAATACTGCTGCTTGATGCCGTTTATATGAATTTATATTCTTTTTCAATTTTTTACATTTGTTTTTCTAAACTTTATCACATTGCTGAACATGTGTACAAATGTTGTTCTCTCCATGTGAAACCTTGTTTGAGAACAACAGTAAATCAGTCTTGAATCTTGTCAGATCTAACCTAAGAGTAAAGAAACAACTCCAATCTACTATGAAGCATTTACAGTGGAAAGAGTCTGACAAGTCTTTATCAGCAGATCTTAAGTGTACAATGTATCTCTCACCTGTTACTTTTTTGGGATCATATCATTGTGGACTGTAACTTTGTTTACTTGTTTGTGTTGTAAGTAAAGTAATTTCCAACCATCTCGCACAACCTCCTTCTTACATGTGTTACTTGTACTCTTCAAGCTTTCTTCAGAACTTTCTTCACTTGATTCAGCATTGTTTCTCAACAGTTTATTCAGCTCATTCAGCTTTCAGCATTCACCCATATTTCCTTCAGGAAATGCATTCTCTAGTTTGTGTTGCAGTGTCTCTCTGCTACCACCTGGTGGTTTCAGGATGGACATGGAAAAAAGAGCATCAAACATTCATTAGTAGTTGGTCGTGCAGAGCCGTGTGGTTGTCTATTAACCTATAAAGCATGAAATCAAATGTGAGACAAAACTATTCCTGAGCAAATTCCTTCAATAAGCATCAATAAAATAAATTTGATGACATCACTGTGCAGTCCGAACAGGATCTTTATTGACACGATGACATAAAACTCATTGGCAGTAAATGAAGTTACAACCAAAACCTTTACATATTAAGTAACATGATGAACACTGATACTGTGTGGTTACTGCTCTTGATGTTTAGCACTTCCCCTTGCAGTTCTCTTGGATCATCATCTTGCAGATAATGGCCACTGAACCGATCAGGCAAATGAACTCCTGGAAGTCCATTTGACCGTCCTTGTTGGCGTCCAGACCAGCCATGATCTCATCAGCCATTTTCTTGCTATCACCTCCCTAAAAAAGAACAATTGGAATGAAAGTTAATAATAATCAGTTCCCCAAATTATACACCTATGTCTTACAGGGATATGATCTCTCATGGGGGGGTCGTTACTTGGTGTCACGGTGTGTTACACCGGAATATCCCTTTAAATCGTTTTGTGACGCTCTTATCCAGAGTTTTAATGTTGCTCATTGGAAACCAGATTAAGATAAAGATGCTTCGTGAATGCAACATGAACAGACTTTAATTCCTAGTGACACTTAAGTCCTTAAAATAAATCTCCCAAATTTGGACACACCCAAACCCCAGTAAAGGAACCATGAACCGTGTCCAATCTGAATCTTACACCGACAAAGTGAAGCGAAAGGAAGAAAACTCACAGCGACAAAGTGGGGGAACTCCTTCTCCAGCAGCTCCTTCACCTCAGCTTTGCTCAGGTGTTCACCTTCGCCGTCTTTTGATGCATGCTCCATGAACATCATGATGAGGCCACCCATGCACATTTCTCCCTTGGTGAACTGTCCTGCCATTTTTGTCTGTGTTGTCTGCGGTGAAAGCCTGGAAAGACAGTTCAATTCAACAAGCACCCATATTAGTTGAGATCTCTTGCTAAAATAAACAATATAAAGTTCACCCCAGCACGATGCAACAGGAAAGTAAGAGCAGGAACTCACCTGAAGAAAAGTGATGGAAGAAGAAGAAGATGTGGAATCTGTTCTCACCTTACACCAGTTATATGGGCTCCTCTCGCTATTGAAAACACAGACACCTCCCACTTTATGCCAGATGACTATTTTATGACTATTTTCAATTACCAGGAATTTACTTTTGCTCCAGCTGCTGCACAGTGTCCTGAAAAGGCAAATTCCTTCAATAAGCATCAATAAAATAAATTTGGCAACATCACTGTGCAGTCCCAACAGGATCTTTATTGACACGATGACATAAAACTCATTGGCAGTAAATGAATTTACAACCAAAACCTTTACATATTATGGACCATGATGAACACTGTTACTGTGTGGTTACTGCTCTTGATGTTTACATTGGGCACTTCCCCTTGCAGTTCTCTGCGATCATCATCTTGCAGATAATGGCCACTGAACCCATCAGGCAAATGAACTCCTGGAAGTCCATTTGACCGTCCTCGTTGGCGTCCAGACCAGCCATGATCTCATCAGCCATTTTCTTGCTATCACCTCCCTAAAACAGACCATTTGGAATGACAGTTAGTAATAATTAACTCCCCAAATTATACACCTATGCCTTAAAGGGATATGATCCCTGCTTCTTCTCCTCTGCACCCAATACTGCTGCTTGATGCCGTTTTTCTATGAATTTATATTCAGCCTGTGCAGTGTCTCTCTGCTACCACCTGGTGGTTTCAGGATGGACATGGACAAAAGGGCATCAAACATCCATTAGAACTTGGTCGTGCAGAGCCGTGTGGTTGTCTATTAACCTAATCAAATAAAGCATTACATCAAATGTGAGACAAAACTATGGCTGAGTTTACTTAAAGGAGTCATCACCCGGAAATCGCAATTTCTCTTGTTAAAACATGCATACTGGTGTTTGACCTCAGTTGAAACTTGCCTGAAAAGCTGGAGTTTGAAAGCATTCACCAATATTTCTTTCAGGGAAATAGCATGGTGTGCCTTCCTAAAGTCTTTGATTCTGCTCCAAACAGCCTGTGACCTGTCACCGGCGGAGGCTACTTGCCTCTTTCACCACCCAACCCGGCCCGTCCGCTACCTGAAATGGAAACCAGGGGGCTGTTTATGTTTTGGAGTCTGCAAACATCCATCTGTCCTTCCTGCGGCGAATCAACGCGTGCCTCAGAGCCGGACCAGATCCGGACCAGTCAAAACTCGCGCGTAATCTCGCGTAATCAAAGGAAAAAGGGTCAGAACAAGCTCAATGTTTGATTAAAATTATTTATTTTTTTATTAATAAGTTTTACGAATTGATCCAAAGCGATCCAAGGGGGGCTGGATACGTAAAAAACCAGGTGATGACTCCTTTAATGACCTGCACCTGACGAAGAGCCATCAATTGCATCTTCCAGATAGAAACCTTGATGAAGTCTAGAAAAGTGTTGTAGTAACACAAACTCCCAGTTATACAACAAAAGTTGTAGACTGTATTCCCACCAGTGCTTTGTAAATGTGTTATGATTAGCGTCATCTAATGGACTGGAAAGAGCAACCAAACATCTAATGAGAGAGGTGGTTCTTCATATCACAACCATTAGAAGAACTATAGCCTTAATGCCAAATTCTAAACTACTGTATGGATTTATTTTCCAATTTTAAAATCTATCTTTGCAAGATGCTGGAGGTATTTATATTTCTCTCACAAAAGTCTGCTTGTCTGTAACAACATCTATTGCATGTCTGTCCGTCCTGGGTGAGGGATCCTCCTCTGTTGCTCACCCTGTGGTTTCTCAGATTTTTTCCTGTTAAAAGGGTTTTCCATGGAGTTTTTCCTCAGTTGATGTGAGGATCTAAGGGAAGAGGATGTTCTGATGCCATGTGAAGCCATTTGAGACAAACTGTTTGTCAAAACAGGCTATACAAATAAAATTGCCTTTCCTTCAACTCCATCTACTGTATGTCCCAAAGTCTACTCTGCCACCACTAGATGGCAGCAGAGAGCCACCACATACAATGATGAACAACCATCAATTTGAATACCAAACCATACCCAAATGATCACTGTCTCCACGGCAAGCTCCACGGTTGTCTGGCAGGAACCAGTAAAGCTGGGTGTTGTCTAACAAAGAAGCAATGCAACCAGGTATTAACAAAAGAAGGTGTGGAGAAGGTGGGATTAGGACTTCAGTCAGTGGAGGGTTTGATTATGATCAACGATCCACATCATAGGAAGTGTGTCTCACTCGTCCTTTGTCTAGTAATCAGTTGCTGAGAACCTCATGTACTTTTATGCAATTCAATCTGCACAGAAACCCTGAGCTTCACTGAACAGCAAAGATTAATGGCTCCAGTCTTTACAAGAGGAACTTAACATTGTTGTGTTTTCATTGCAATTACGATCAGGTCAATCTTTTTCTATTATTATAATTCTTCGTTCATTCATAAAAAGCTTCAGAAATGTTTCCTGTTGCATAAAGCCTCTGTTGCCTACTGAACCAGAGAGATCAGAGTCTGTGCCAAATAGTTTCAAATCATTGAGGTGTAACATTTATCTTTTATGACTATTTTCAATTCACAGGAATTTACTTTTGCTCAGTTGTTGCACACCGTCCTGAAAAAGGAGCATCAATAAAATAAATTTGACGACATCACTGTGCAGTCCGAACAGGATCTTTATTGACACGATGACATAAAACTCACTGGCAGTAAATGAATTTACAACCAAAACCTTTACATATGTAACATGATGAACACTGTTACTACTGTGTGGTTACTGGTCTTGATGTTTAGCACTTCCCCTTGCAGTTCTCTTGGATCATCATCTTGCAGATAATGGCCACTGAACCGATCAGGCAAATAAACTCCTGGAAGTCCATTTGACCGTCCTTGTTGGCGTCCAGACCAGCCATGATCTCATCAGCCATTTTCTGGCTATCACCTCCCTAAAACAGAACAATTGGAATGAAAGTTAATAATAATTAATTCCCCAAATTATACACCTATGCCTGAAAGAGATATGATCTCTCATGGGGGGGTCTTACTTGGTGTCACGGTGTGTTTGACCATGGGTTAAACTTACACGGAATATCCCTTTAAATCGTTTTGTGACGCTCTTATCCAGAGTTTTAATGTTGCTCAATGGAAACCAGATTAAGATAAAGATGCTTTATGAATGCAACATAAACAGACCTTAATTCTTAGTGACGTGAAGTCCTTAAAATGAATCTCCCAAATTTGGACACACCCAAACCCCAGTAAAGGAACAGTGCAGCATGAAACGTGTCCAATCTGAATCTTACACTGACAAAATGAAGCAAAAGGAAGAAAACTCACAGTGACGAAGTGGGGGAACTCCTTCTCCAGCATCTCCTTCACCTCAGCTTTGCTCAGGTGTTCGCTGTCGCCGTCTTTTGATGCATGCTCCATGAACATCATGATGAGGCCGCCCATGCACATCTCTCCCTTGGTGAACTCTCCTGCCATTTTTGTCTGTGTTGTCTGCGGTGAAAGCCTGGAGAGACGGTTCAATTCAACAAAGCACCCGCATTAGTTACAAAAATACATATCTCTTGCTAAAATAAACAATATAAAGTTCAACTCAGCACGATGCAGCAGAAAAGTAAGTGCAGGAACTCACCGGAAGAAAGGTGATGGAAGGAGAAGAAGAAGTGGAATCTGTTCTCACCTTACACCAGTTATATGGGCTCCTCTCGCTATTGAAAACACAGACACCTCCCACTTTATGCCAGATGACTCACCTGTTGTCACAACCGTTGGTCGACTGCTGCAAACACTATGGAACAACAGACCCTGTTTAGGCGCTCATAATGCCAAGAATTTAGGCGTGTGCCGCAGACCAGTGAGTCATCAAACACTGTAGCTATGATGTTTTAAGGTATATCCTGTATTTTGCATGAAAAAAACTAAAAAACTATATAAAAGCTACAAGTCTTATGTATAAATATTTCCAAATAATACAAATCTAGAAACACAATACCCTGATTGAGTAAAGGTTAAAACATATAGCCCTTTAATGGGGTGGTTCTTTCTTTCCAGCGATCTGATTGGTCAGTTGTGTGAGCCCTTTGTCATGCTTCATGAGCTAAACAAGCAGGTTTTTGGATCACTTGAATAAAAACACCTGGCTCTGCAGCCACACCTGCTGTTAGATGGGATCTCTATGGTATCTGCTGTATGTACGAGGGTCACACAGTCCAAAACCAGTCAGTCAGGATCAAGATGTGGACTGACTGAGCATCCATTGTGACGTGTTTCATGCATTTAAGATGGGTGAGCCACACCTTAGTGAGCATTGAACCAAATAAAATCACCAACTTAAAATATTTAATCACAATGTAGTATCGCAAATTTCTCACACATTCCCTATTGGTTCCAAATGTAACTTAATATACGTTTCCAGCTTCTAAAATATTCATAAATATGCAATTGTAACTTCATCAACAAACAGCCCTCAAACGCCTCATTGCATATGGTCTGATATATACAGGTATATACAGTACTTACATAATAACACAACAGCTAGCGTGTGGGCTTTCTTTCTGTCAACTGTTTCAAGCTGTGGGTGGGGCCGAGGTGATTATATCAGAATGTACCTTTACCACATACCAAAAAAAAGGTAGAATTTGACTTCATGAATTATTACTGTCTCTTAACACTAGTAAAACGGGTGCGAGGGGACCATCAAGAGATTCTGGTCTGATGACCTCAGGGAACGTGAAGTACTAAAACCTTAAAATGAATCCTAAAATTAACTGGTAAGGAATATAAAATTGGGGTGATATGATCCCTTTTCTTAGATCCAGTTATGCAGTTGCGTTCTACACGGTATGAAGGCGATTTACAGCCTTTTTTGTTAAAGGGATAGTTCACCCAGAATTCAAATTTCACTCATTATCTACTCACCTTCATGTCGAGTAAGAGCTGTGAGAGTTTTCAGAGTCCTCCGTGCCTTCTCTGAGTTACGGGGGGGTCCGTGCAGCATTATTTGTCCATATAATGATTGTCAATGGACACCAACTTTCTTTGCCCAAAAAGACACACCAAAAAACATCCAAATACCTCCATACTGCTTGTCTGTAATGTCCCTCTGGTGTTGAAGCCCCGACATGAGAAATTGTTCCGAAAAAAATAAATAAGTCTATATTTTAAGCTTGTTTGTAGCAGAAGCTCTGGCGGAACACATTTCTCATGTCGGGGCGTCAATACAAGAGGGACATTACAGACGAGCAGTATGGAGGTATTTTGGTGTGTCTTTTTGGACAAGGAAACCTGGTGTCCATTGACAACCATTATATGGACAAATACTGCTGCGTGGACCCCCCCCCGTAGCTCAGAGAAGGAACGGAGGACTTGAATTTTCTTAGTCGTTGAACTATCCCTTTTGAAAACTATCCCTTTAAAGCACATAAAAAGAGCATTACAGTAGTCAATGCGAGATGAAATGAAGGCGTGAATTGTCACCTCAGTTTCGCTATATGTCGTAGGAGATAGAAACAGTGGTGGTCCAGGGACAAAACAACACCTATATGACATAAGCTAGGTTGGACAGAAAGACCTAACTGACCTAAATGCTGCTTTCTGGGGGGAATGGCACTATCTGACAGTCTGACAGTCCATGTTACTGTATGATATATGTATGGTTTGTTTATGTGTTGCAAGAACATGAACGCTCTAATGGATAAATGATACTCCAGTGATTTCCTCGTGTGCCCTCTGTCCTACTGTTGTTTTTGAAAGCTCTCCTAATAGTAAAGCCTAACACAAACACCAGCTCAGGAGTGGCTTTGTTGCCATTAACACAGGTGGGGCAAACAACTACGTGAGGGTAAAAAATAGCCCTCTAACTGACGGTTCACAATACAATCCATGATAAATGGTAGGATATATACCACACAAAGTAATGAACTGTCCTCAGTCGTGTAGCAGCGGCTCATCTGACAGCCGCTCATGCTGAAACTCAAAGGAAACAAAGGTTGTGTGGTGTCAAGACGTTGCTGCAGCCTCACTTGCAGACATATGGCTCTCAAAATTAACATAATATATAAGATTCAATGCCCTTTCCAACATTTTCTTCTGTTCCCAAACCGGCCTGAGGTTTCTCTTTTTTTTTTTTTCCGGAGAGGTTTTGTAAGGAAAGA
The DNA here is from genome assembly GCA_030347415.2 of Decapterus maruadsi. Lineage (NCBI taxonomy): Eukaryota > Metazoa > Chordata > Actinopteri > Carangiformes > Carangidae > Decapterus > Decapterus maruadsi. The sequence goes on from CM064894.1 coordinate 5,211,408, forward strand.
GGATGTTTTGTTATTTTTGCCTGTCTTGTCTCGTCTTGTCTTGTTATTTCCTTACATAATCTGGTTCATGGGCCTTCATGGAAATTATAACGTAAAAATACTGTAAAGTCAGACATATTGTATTTGAGTAAGGTAATAGTTACTATGCCAACTGTAACTGTATACAAACAGATACAGATAAAAAAAAGGTAACAGTGAAAGATAAATATGCAGGAAATGCAAGAGGGGTGTGGCTGCAGCTTCAGCGTGGGGTATGAAGTCCATCCATGGAAAAAACATTTAGCTTGTTCATGTTGGAACTTCTCTTCCAGTCTTAGTCAAAAAAACAAACACCTCTCATTTTTACCGTATAGGCCTAGTGTAAATAAGATCTGATTCAAACACAAGAAAGCTGATGCAAAGGATTCAACATTTTTGCAAATTGGTCCATTGCCATAATCCCTATTGTCACAGCAGTAGGTTCGTTACCTTTATGTGTTGGTGCAAGCTATTTTTCGAACGGCGGAGCAGAGCCGTGAGCATACAAGTTTGGAATCAGCCCAAACTTTAGTTGTCAGGTTTAATAGTGGGACAGATCCTTCAGTTGCAGCCAGTGAACAGCAGATGGAGGCAGAGACTTGATGATGGCCAAATCTCCACACAGAGACACTGACAACCTGAACCCCTGCTGATGATGAAGGTCGCAGATTAAGATGAGTGTGATTCATAAAAATATCTTAAGCCTCCTTAAAAAATAAAAATAAAAAAGAAGTAGTTTTTCCCTCTCCATGGATGTGAATTCATGTAGATAGTCTCATAATCCTCACTAAATCACTAAACAAGTGGAAAAAAACAAAATGAAAAGCAGATTCATTGGCAAAAAAAAAATGCATGTTTGCCCAGCAGCACATTTTAAATAACATCAGAGTGGAAACAGTTTGTATTTGGAGACAAACTTGTCAACTCCCTCTGGTGGACAAATTATGTGATGCAGGTGTTTCTTCTTATTGGTCCTTAACATTTTGGCCACAACAGTGAACATTTCCATCTCATGGTATAAAATGTGACATGCAGCATGTTAATAGTTATGATGAATACAGGAAAGGTAGAAAAACTTTGGAAAAATCAAGTTTTAATTCAATGCAAAAGAATAATCTTGGTCGTAAAACTACATTTTTCTTCATGCATTAACTTGTAATCATATTATATTGGATTTGGACTGGATTAACATTGCTAATTTCCTTGCTAGTAGCATTTTCATGCTGGTTGGTTCCTCACATGTCAGATCAGCCTGGTCTTGTGTTTACGCTTCACTGCTCCGTCAAATTCAGCTACAAACTGTACAAACTGTGTGTTTGGTGCAAATTTCTCCCAAGTTTGTGTCACGTGGCATCAAGTCAAACACCCGGCATCGCGTACAGGTCAGTCAAACATTATGGTGCCACATGTTAGCAGGATAACATGTGTGTGTGTGTTTACAGCTGAGATGGACAGGAAATGTGTTGTATGGATCTTATTAACAGTGAGAGTCACGGAGAAATTCAATATCCTGACTGCAATGTTTGGAGCTTTCAGCAGTTGTTAAAAAAAAGTGTTTACACACGTATGCACGAGTGTGTGGTCTCCGACATCACCGTGTAATAAAGTTGTGTATGTGTGTGTGTGTGTGTGAAACCAAGCATGAGGCTTGTTACAAGGTTGTAAACATAACCTGCACACATACTTAAACAGCCGGTCGATCCAGGCGGAGGCTGTTTGGACAAAGAGTTGGTGTTTTTTTTTAAAAAAGGACCAAGATGAATAGATTCATTAAACTTTCTTTCAGTGATTGATAAATGACTCAAATGATGGTCGTGTATGGAGGGTTGTAAAAGTGGCCTGAATGGAAGATTCTTCTAGTAACGCATTTGTGCACAAACGTCCTCTTTATGTGCACGTCGGCCGTGTGTTTGCTTCCAGGTTTACATGAGCCTCATGTTGTCGGAGGGCAGAGTGGGTGTCTACGTGTGTACCGATCCAGTTAGACATTAACAGAGCCATCAGGTCATCTTGTATTACCTCCCCGCTGTTGTTTGAAATGAAGTAAAACCTTATTCTGTGGTTTTACAGCTTCAGCCTCTCTTTGTTCACTGCATCAAGAAATGTCATGGAAAGTCTTAAAGCACTGATTTTGTTTTATTACATGTTTCCTACACAGATATGGAAAAGTATGGAATTTGATTTCATGCATTTCCAGGTCTGGAAAAGTATAAAGAATGGGAAATATTGTATGAAAATGCTGTATATTTATCTTATATCTGTGTTTGGTCTTATCTATTACAATCTCTTGGAATTTATTTGGTGACATAATGGCATACAGATTCAGAATACTGAAAACAAATGATTAATTGCAAAATTTATGATTCACATCTTTACTGAAATGTCACAAATTATTTGATTTTTTTTTTCGCCAAGAAGTTTGGAAATTAGGGTCTGGAAAAAAGTATATAATTAAGAAATTTAAAATGTGTAGGAACCCAGTTTATATGATATATACATAGCTCTGTAAGATGAAGTTTGGGAACAAAGACCTCCATTTTTAACGGGGATTTCCCCCAATATTTAATCAATAATCTCCTTATCCATCTATTTCACGTGATTGTTGGGTTTGTATTGTCAGCCACATGACAGGAGGAGTCACAGGATGCAGAGATACTTGAGTGGATATCCTGACCAGCTTCTTGCACGAGATGGAAAAATCGACGAGGGGGTGGTTAGAATGTTGAAAATTTCATGGCAACTCAACTTTGAATTTTCCGGCAAAGCACAATTGCCATTGGCGTTTTCATTTTTCTGGAGCTAAGACTTCTTTCAATCGTCTTCTAAAGACAAAGTTTGACTCTTAACGGCCTTTGATTGGTTTTCCATTGGGATGACCCTGATGAAGGCTGCAAACCAAAGTGTTGTCGGAGCTTTTTTGTTCTTTTTCCAAGCTTCCTCTGTTCTCCATGCACCTTGTTATTAACTGGTGAAGTTGTGCCGGATACCCATGCATTATAGTCACTACAGTAACAACTCCCCATTGGAGGGATGCTACTGTATCTGCAGTGTAGTGTCTGGTACCAAAAGCTTGCACAGTCAAGTAAAGTAGTGGAAAAATTATGAACTATTCTTACTATCAGATCCGATTATTCAATGAATTTAAGAGCCTGGCAATGAAAAACCAGTGAAACATCTCAGAACCATTCCTCACGGATCATGTGGCTCATTTTTTCCCCGCCGACGTCCTTAAATGAAGACAGAAACTGTGGCGCCTGGTCTCCGGTCCACGTTATCAGACGATACTTAAAGTTTACTGCTCGGAGTGAAAGAGAGTTATCAGTGCATCCCTTGCTGTTTGCATAGTTTCTCTAGTGAAAGATGGACCTGGACAAGCAGCGATAGGACTGTAGGTCAATGTTTACCTCTCACCTTTCTTATCGAGCCGGGAGTTTGCCCTCCGCCCAGACAGAAAGTCCCTCGGCCCCCACCCAGCACCACCGATGCCTCTTTCTTGCCGCTCCCTTCAGTGTTTCCGTCAGCTGTTGAGCAACACGCCGGGTTACGACACCAACAAAGTGAGAGCTGAGACCGCAAAACCACAAGACTCCGACTGCAGATGGAGGGCAGACTAAAGGCCAGCGCTCTGCGGAAGAATGTGTATTATGAACTTGAAAGATTGAGCATTATGTTGTCGACCATTAACCTTCCTCCACGGAGGTTAACCCTAATCCTTAATGTAAGTAACGTTGACTAAATGCTCCTTATCTGGCCTCCGAGCTCTCGGCTCACCTGCGTCCCTCTGCTTGTTCCTGTCAAAGCAGGTGAAGCTGTTCAAAGAGTAGAAACCCACCTTTATTAAGCCTTGTCAACATGGCCTGTGTTATGTTCCCACAGTAGTTTAGCAGTTAGTGCAACAGCCTAAAGTTTCCAGAAGCTAACGGCTAACCAGTCCAAATCTCTAACTGAATTTTCTGCTTGAAATTCAGTAAGAAATCGACTTGAAAATGTTCACACCTCATTGTTTCTACAACTTTGGCCGACCTGTCGTCACCGTAACCCCTGCCTGATACCCTCCCTTACAGGTCAAAGGTCAGCTTACCCTCCACACCACAGCCTGACCAGCTCTGCTCAGTGCTATCTGTCCTTCGTCACGTCTGTCTGTATTGTGGATGTAGAGGGAGAAGGTGCTTCCCTGCATCGTTAACCTAAATGTTTTGGTTATTTATCGTGCACAACTTTACTCTGTAGCTGCTTTTAGCAAAACAAAAGGACGTAACATAACTCGAGTTCATTCATTCATTCATAACCTTTATTTAAGCTTGGATATATACTGAGGAGTAACCCGAGATGAAACACAAAACATATAAAGACAGACGATAAAACATTTGAAACATACAAAAGCATAACAGAATACCGGAAGTTAAAGGTGACAAAGGTAAATTGAAACAACAGTTTAAAAAAGCATTTAGAGGTAAAATAAGATGTAGTTGTGGTTTTAAACCTGCGGTGTGAGCCTGTCTTTTGTGCATGTGTGATAGAGACCTGCATTAAAGGACAATTCCGGGCAAATTCAACTCAGAGCTGTATTTTCCTGACATTTTAGGTCTAAAACACAGCGAGCGTCAACTTGGGTCTCATGTGAGACTCTGGGGAGACTTTGAATAATGAAGATCTAGTTTTACAAACATGTCGGCTTGCTTGAAGTAAATAAACTTCTCGGTGCATGTTTGAGTAGCCATCTGACTCTGTCTGTGGAAAAAAATTGCGGCTTTGAGGGATGTAAACTTCCATTTGCTCCTATTCTCATTGCCGGGACAGACACAACTACTGCAAGATTCCTTCTTTCCTTCTTTTAGACCTAAAATGTTTGCCCAGAATTGTCCTTTAAAAGATACTTTTAATTGGTGGCGACCAAAACAGAGCTAAAAGAGAGCGTGGATCAGAGACTAAACTAAACCTGAATGTCATTAATCATTTGTTTACTGTAAAAATTAGCTGTGCTGCCCCTAGTGGCCAAAATGATGCAGTTTTGAATATATACATTTTTAATCTGGTCCTAAGAATATAAATGCCTAATTATTTTTTAACTCATTCATTCATTTATTCAACATTTCTTTCAACCAGATTATGGAGTCAGAGAGAATAAACCAAGAGGAAACACACGTTGCATCAAGTTTATTTTTATGAGTGTGTGTTTTAGTCTGCAGGAGTTTACGTTAACGCTGATGCATGTTTCGTTGATCTGACTCCTCATCACGTTTCACAATCTTTGAACTTTCAGTACTTTGTAACTTTCTGCCATGTCATTCTTAGTAAACACAGTAGCATTTTGTGCGTCATGAGTTGCCGTATGACTCCATGCACCGTATGTATTTGTGTGTTTGTCGGCCCTGCCCTGTGCTGTGCTGTGCTGTGCTGTGCGGCGGTGTCAGGACAAAGGTATGCCGTCCCACAGCAGACAGAGAGTCTGCAGGGAGAGCGAGCACACAGATAAATTATATCGACTAATGGCTCATCAAACTGTCACTCTGAGCTCAGACAATGCACGCAGCGCTGAGAAGAAGAAGACGACACACATACACACACTGTAAGACTATATACTTAAAGTGTCGGATGTGGGACGTCACACAGGGTTGCACAACAGGACACGCAACCTGTACACGCTGTCTTGTGATTAATGTGCGCGTGTCTGTGGTATATACACGAAAAACGATTAATGAGAGATTGTGCGATGCATCATCTATTTGTGTGGACATAAAAACTTTCATTTTCTCTTTCCTGTGTCCTAACGGCTGCAGCCGCAACACAGGAGATTCCTGCAGAGGTTTGATGTCTTGCTCAAGGGCAACACTGACGTAAAGATGATGAAACGATGCCGCCCATATGTTACTGAAAGGACAGCGCGGAAGTTGATTGTCTTTGTCCACTGCTGTGAAAACCTTCATCTTGTTGGTTCTTCTAGGGTTTTTCCGCCCCAGTTAGCTATAGCTCATTCACAAAATTTAAAGGTCCAGTATGTAATAATTGTCAAGGTTTATTGGCAAAATCTGAAAATACTACCCATGAACATTTGTAGAATTGTATAATCGCTATAAAATATATATGTTTTGGTTTTCGTAGTCTTATAATTAGTCTTGCTTTATGATGTTTGTACGGCAGCTCGAATGGAAAATCCAGTCAGCCAGAGAGCTCGTTTCATGAACATGAATAAACTAAAAAATAAGACTAAGGACATATGGTAAAATGGTTTAGATCTTCACCTCATTGCTCCATGCTTCTGAAATATTTAAAGTCTTCCCAGTCATGGTAAACAAGTTTTTTGTCCTCGGAGGCCACCATCACTTTGCCAACGGGAGGGGTGAGTGTGAGCAAGCTGAATGCTAAATATCACTTTTTTACACTCTGGACCTTTAAATCTACGTATTTTATCGACCTGCTTTTACAAAAAGGGACTCTAAACCCCTAGACACCCATTGGTACACCTATTTTATTCTACAATATACTTTTTTGTCAAACTTTTATATTGCAATTTGTTTTGGTTCCACTGTAAAGGCCACAAAATTTCATGATTTTACCGGGTCATTTTGTCACTGTTTTTTCCTTGATTATCAAGCCAGGTGTGGAGAAAATAATTCCTGGACCAAAGGGACTTTAACCGTTAGATGCACGAGTGACTGGACCCTACCATCTTCAATAAACGGGCCAAAAATAACCTGTCTTAGAATCCATGTGTTTTTATTCTGCGTTCGTCATTTGGGTTAAATATTATCATCTGTATTATATCTTGCATTATATTTTGGTCCATACAAGACATATTAAATGTTTATAATATTTAATATTTTTCACTTTAAAAAGAACAAAACCACCTTTTAGCCAGTAAGCTACTCACATGATGCACTGTGCACCATTAATGTACAAGTAAGCTCTCTTGTTGAATCATGACATTTTTCCGAGGTAAAAAAAATGAAGAAATGCTTCATGAGATTTTGTAATATAGTATGTGTGGTCCACAAAATAGGTTACAATATTCCTGACGGTCACAGTTGATAAGAATCACAGGTCTCAATGAAATTCCATAGGAAATGAACGCGGGTCATTTTAGACCCACTTATGGAAAATTGGGGTAGAAATACAAAAACTAAACTTTCTGTATAAAAAGTAAGATAAAAATTTGAATGGTATAATATCAATAACATGTTTTTTGAGGAATACCTGAAATATAAGACATTGCAAGAAAGCAAAACCTCACTGCACCCACTTGTGCATAGGCCCAGTGTTACACCCACATAAAAGGTAAAAATTAGAAGAAGACATTTTTCACATTAGCAACAACGTCCCTCTGATCAACAACAGATCAACACCTTCACAGAACCTGAACCTGAACTCACAGAAAAAAAGCAGAACAAGCCAAGTCTTCAGAATGTAACATAACTAGCACCAGGCTCATCGTCCTGTTTTTGTCTCAAGGGCTCCACTTGTCTCCGGCTCAGGGGCAGATGACGACTTGTCTGATAGATCTCCATGGAACTGACTCTGGATTCTCCGTCTCCTCTGGGATCAGTGTCAATTACAGTAAAGTGCATGGAGTGAAAGGAGGATTTTCCCTGGAACACAAGTCAGTGTTTGTTCCTGTGAACTTCCAGTGTGTGTGTGTGTGTGTGTATGTAGTCAGTGTTTGCATTTTTGCATGAAGAGTGACAGAAAGAGAAAGTTTTAATCGACTTAATCCAAACAGACCAGTGTGTGTGCATGTGTATATGTGTGTGTGTGTGTGGGCCCATTGAAATGTTTACTTGCTGTAAACCATGCAAACATCAACAGATCTTGTGCCTCTTCTTCTTCTTCAGTCTCGACCTGAACCTGAACCTCCATCTGCATCTGTCCAGAAAAACCACAAACCTCCTGCTCCCACGTGTCCGAGAGTTTTTCACGGTTACATGGAAATAATTAGTTACCCAGCAATCCCACACTGTGCAGATCCGATCAGATGCCAGTCCGTGGAAATTTACAGTAACACTTGAATTTGGCTGCAGACTCATTCTGGGCTGGAATTGGACAGGAAGCGGGGCGGGAAGTATAGAAGGTCAAGCTGAGTCATGAGAATTTCAATAAGTGATACAACAAACTACAGAATGGGGATTTTACAATTTAGGGTAAAGTCTCAAAGACAGACTTTGTTTCTGTCTGTGTTAATGATTAATATTAATGACCGATGTCTATTTATGGGAGAAAATAGATTTTTAATTGAAAACAAAACCACCATCAGGCTGTAATTTCCGCCCGATGAAGATGAATCAGTGTAACGATGATGATGATGATGACTGTTGTTGGGAGGTTCTTTGTTTTAATCAGAAAAATACATAAATATTATAATGAATACCATATACGTACTGTAGCTTAGCCTAAGCTTCATTGGAAGCATCAGGTATTCTTATATTATTTATTAAACATAAACACTGTATCCAGTTACAGAGACTTTCACATAGGAACTGGTTTATTCAATTCACTTTATTTATTAATTCAATTATTAATCTTCAAAATCATTAAAGTGAGTTTCCAAATGTAGACGAGCAGAGGTTCTTGTTTTAAAAAGCTTCCTGTTTGAATCTCTGTGAGAAAACAAATAAAAAGTCTGTTTCATGAAGTGCAACTTTAATATGCAGTTCAGAAAAGTCATGAAATAGACCATTTTCAAAAGCTGCATGAAAGAGTCGGGCTTTTTCTCCGTCGTAAGTTAGAAATCTTGCTCAGTGACAACTAAATGACTTCAGACAGAAAATCATTCCAATTTCCTGTTTCTAAAATAAGGTTCCCAGTTCTGAGGAAACAGAGTCCACTCTTCGTCTCCGGTGGGTGTGCGCTGTAATAACATCCACTCATGTTCAGTCACTCAAACAGTGGATGAATCTTTGCTCACCTGCTGCAGGACAAACAGAGAACCAAGAGTTTCCAGCAGCATGATTCACGTATGTGCAGCATTCCTGTCTGCTGTACTGTGTAGCCGCTTTCCCACTAAAATTATCAGGTCGACGTGGGTTTTTTATACGCGGGTCGACCCGCTAACAATCTGCATTTGGCATCTTTCCCTATTGACCAAAATGAGCCGAGTCTGACCCCCCGCTGGAGGATGAGACGGAGTGTGAGGTCCGTCTGCCGAGGCTGACCTGCAGAGCGCCAGGACAGCGGAGGACAACGAGTCTGCTGCGGCCGTCATGACGGACGTCCACAGCACAACACGTCAGTTAAACAAACTTGTTTCTTTTTTTCAAATCGTTTTCAGTCGGTGTTCTTTGATCTTTTGATCCCAGTCTGGAATGAGAGCAGAGCTTTGTTTTGGTACGTGATATGAGACGTGACCGTCGCAATGACGTGGCAGCACGTAACGCTCAGAGCCATCACGTAAATTAGCGGGTTGACCCGGGTCTGGCGTTCCCACTGCAAGCCGATCAGAGCCGAGCCGATTGAAGGCGGTTTTAACCCGCGTCGCTTGGTGAGTCGTTTGACACGGGTCGACGCGGATCGGTGCAGCTTTCCCACTGCCACCAAAGCGGGTTTAAACCATAGACTGTAAAAAGAATGGACATAGCACCCGTGACGTCACCCTTTGGTTTGGGGGAGTCTGTTTTGTGCCGCTACTACGGGGGTTTGAACTGCGCCATGTTGGATTTTTCTTGCCATATTTGGAGAGCTGCGGCGGTTAACCGGCCGAGAACCCGCCCACTGGCCTCGAAGCAGCGGTCTTCGGACCTGTCACTCAACGTTTCAGCGCCCTAATTGGCCAGAATGTTAACCTAATAACAGTTCGGTTTTCGAGTTTTTAAACAATTCGGGGGTAGAAACTATTGGTTGAGACCAAAAAAATAAAATGTACCAGGCTGTAAATATGTTTTTTTTAAGCTGTAAAGTCGGCTGTTTTAACATGGAAGTCAATGGAGAGTTGCTCCCTTCTGGAGCCAGCCCCCAGCAACAGCCGAGGGGATTGCAGTTTCTTTTTAACGCGGATGTGAGATTCACTTCTCAGACCGACAACTGCCCCCAGGTTTTTTGGCCAGTGGGAAAGGGGCATTAGGTCTGCATGTGTCCATCGACTGTAAGACGACTGGACTGCAGCCTCTTTACTTCACTATCACTTCCTGTTTGTGGATGGGTTTGAGAAAGCAGCAGCAGCAGCAGCAGCACTGAACCGGTGGAGCATCACAGCCTCCGTCATCACTGTGACCGGTCAGTGCAACTCTCGTTCAGGGCAAAACGAGGACACTAATGCCCCTGGGGGTGCAGATTGTATGTGTGAGTGTGTGTGTGCAGAGATGGTTTTGGTGGGGGTTGTGTAAAGACTGATGGGAGCTGTCAGCCCTCTCCGGCCCTCTCAACCCCTGGCAGAGTCCTGTGTGGGTTATGACCCTCACACACACACACACACACATACTCATGCATGTGTGTGTATGTGTGTATTATCAGCAATGGAAGGGGGCATCCTAATGAATGACCTTTGGCCCCCAGAAAGGGGATCTGGGCAGAGGAAGTTGAGAGGAGAGGTGAAGAGAGGGGTAAGACGGAGGGTAACGCGGGAGGAGGACGCCTGGCGCCACATTACGCCGCCTGTCAATCAAACAGACACCCGCAGCGGCCCCGCCCACTCATCTGCATTGTCCACTGAAAGTGAGCGCCGTTCAACATCAGCAACGAAAAAGAAAAATCCACCTCACTGAGGCATCAGAGGTCAAAGAGTGCAGAGCAGGTCAGGCTCTGCTCCTAAAGTGACACTTAGTGGAACTTGATTGTATAAATATAATATAAAAGGATGAATGTAAATTATGAGCCGTGCATTTTTCTGACAACAAAAGGAAGAGGTTCAGAGTATTGCGGTGTCAGCACAGAGGAGTTTGCAAAGAAGTAAAACCATGAAAATAAAGTGAAAACCCCTCAGGACTCGATTTAACATCTGAAACTAATACAGTCTAATACAGTCATCCTGTCATAAATCTGGCTACCTTTAGTCACTGGGGAAGCTACACTTTGTTTTGCACGTTGTATTCAGTGTTTTTCTGGCTATGTAGCATCACTTGATATGAATCAATAACTAACTGGCATCAATAAAGTAAATTATATTTTCCACTTTTTGTTTGTTTCCTATCTCCAACTGTGTTTTCTGTTCCTATTGTGAAGAGAAAAGTTTTGTTTTATCTAAAAGTCCATATGAAACATGATGTTTATGATCGATTCTAATTAAATCTAAGGCAAAATAGTGTCAGTATCCGTCAACATCTTTGCTGGACTTTGAGTTTATAGCACCAGAAAACTTCCAAAAGTGCTAATATGTCAGGATAAAGCTGTACCTGTTTCTAATTTGCAGACTTCCAAACATAAATGCAACCAGTCCAGCAGCATGCAGCTAGAGCCCGATGAGGACCAGACTCTGTGTGTCAGGTCGACGGACGCCATCTTGGCTCTGTAGCAGAAGGGAAGTTACCATGGCTGAAGAAGGCAGGTGCAGAAAGCGAGTAAAGACATTAGTTTCCGCAGAAAGAAAATTAGAAATAAAACCATTCACAACATTATGAATGCGTAAAATCAAATATAGTCAAAATATAATTAAATTACTAATTGTTTACACAAAATATTTCAAGTATCTATTAATATATGACTAATTATTAATCCCCCAGTGGAAGTGTTTAAAATATTCAGGTCATAAACAAATGTTTTAGTCTTTTTGTTTTGTTTTGTTGTTTTCTTTTTAAAATTCATACGCTAATACGCATTTAAACCATGTTTTATTTAATACCAATTCAATGTTACGTTAAGTAAATGGACCAGTATCTTATCAAAATCTTATTTCTTATTTAGAAATCTTTACGATGCGGCGTTTAATACCACGATTAATTGTGAAAACAAGTAATCGTGACATCCCTATTTTGCACCCTAGTCAACCTCTGACGCCGACCCTGGTGCATTTGGCTCAAGTGCAGCTAAGTGTCAGTGCATGCAGTGTGTTTTGCTCAGGACTGGTGCCACGCTGAGGACACGCCGTTCTCGCTGGTTGAGGAGGACCGTGGTTGTAATCGCTTGTTTGGAGCCGATCTCAGGAGGTTTCTCAACCAGAGTTGAGCTGAAGAGGAAAATGATGCACATCATCCGTCACAGGCAGCTCCCCCGTCGTGCAGAGAGAGCGCTTTCAAAACGTTTGAGTTTTATTGTGTGGTTAAAGCAGAACTGTGGGCAGAGAAAGTGAAAGAGTAAATACCACTTAGAGAGAATTTCCTGTCACTGGATGGATGTGTTTTTGTGTTTTTTTGTTTTGTTTTGTGCTCACAGTGAAATGTTGTGACTGGCAGAAGAGCTGAGTGTGGGAATAAAGAGAAAATGCTCAGTTTTTATGACAGAGCATCAAAGATCCTCTGCAATACCACAGCTGCAGAGGAACGCACACACACACACACACACACACATGAAACCTTGGAACCTGTCCCAAGGTGCTGGCTCGGTGCCCAGGTCATCTGTGATTGGCTGAAGCCTAGAGCTCCCTGTCCTGACCCCTGGGTCTGGGTTTTTAATGCAGCTTTGGCAGGGTCAAGGCTGGGTCGCCGCAGAAACCTAATGACTTCCTCCTAATAAAGACGTGATGTATGAGCGCTGTGAACAGCCCCTGAGATGACCAGCAGGTAACCCCGACACCAGGGCAGAGAGAGAGAGAGAGAGAGAAAGAGAGAGAAGGAGAGGAGACAACAATCCCACTATCTCACTAAATTAGAAATAAGACAAATTCTACACAAAGGTAGGTGTTTGTGTTAAAGCTCCATACGGTATAAAGGTAGATGTTTGGGTTAAAGCTCCATACAGTATAAAGGCAGATGTTTGTGTTAAAGCTCCATACAGTATAAAGGTAGATGTCCATGTGTAGTGTGATTATAAAGCAGCTCTAGGTTCTATATTAATACTGTGAAAGTATCAAAGCCTCAGTCCACAGAGAAATGCACACAGCCTGAGTCTTTAAAAAACCAGCCGTCAGGACTTCCTGTCACTTTGTGATGTCACAACTAAGCAGTCACCCTAAGCCCCGCCCCTCAGCACCTGAACGACACCATCTAACACTTGCAGGATTTTGTTTCTCTGGGTGTTTTATTCTGAAATTTGCTCTGTTTTTATTGGATCACTACACTGAGATGGCTTTTGCTTCTTACTGTAAAACCACCAACACATCTTCTCCTGGATCAACTTTTCAAAATAAACCTTTAAAAATTGGTACAGTGTAAATATTAATGGACTGAAACAGGTTTTGACCCTGCAGATACAAGATCAGTGAGAAAAAGTTCACCCTTTATTGATATTAAGTGTCACCATACAGAGAGAAAGAGAAAGACATGCGTGTTCCATGTATGATTCCTTCAAAATAAGAGTCTGCACTCCAAAAACCATTATAATCTACTGTAATACATGCAGATGACACTCGAAGCTCACGGTGTCCTCTCACTGAACTAGACTGATGTGACACCAAACACTGAGCCAACAGGCTGAACGTATTACAGGATGACAGGATTATTATGACTCCACTCGACTGTTTAAAAAAAAAAAAAAAAATCTTATTATTATTTGTTTTGTTTTGATGCCTCTGCAACAAGATTTAATGGCAACGTGGGGTTCGCTGGATTCGTGCAGTAATTTCATGACATGGAAAATGTGATGAGGTGGAAGAGACAACAAGAAGAGGAGAAGAAGAAAGAGGAGGAGGGAGAAATGGAAAATATTAATTAAAGGTAGAGGAAAGTTCAGGAAGACAGAAGCAGATCAACAGAGAGCATGCAGCCACGCTGGATGATGATAATTCACTGCAGCCGCCAGCTCCAGGCTGCTTCCTCTGAACGCTGTGGTGGCTACAGGAGAGAGAGGACATGACTTGTGTGTGTGTGTGTGCGTGTCTGTGTGTGTGTGTGTGTGTGTGTGTGAGAGAGGAGGGGGGTCATTTGAAGCAGGATGCTTGGAAACTCTGATTCATTCAGATTGGGTTGAGTTGTAGTAGTTAGAGTGGACTGGTTTTACTGGAAGGATTACACGGCGCCATAAAACCAGATCACCCCCCTCACACACACACACACACACTGAACTCCATGTTCTATGTTCACTTTAGGCAACAAGCAGCTGTAAACAAACAGAGATTACCTGACCTCAGTTTACCTTTGCTGCACAGAGAGCAAGAGAAAGAGAAAGACTCACACAGCTCGACGACATCATGGAGAAAGTTTCTGTCTGAGTTGGAATAAAGGAAGAAAGCTGCAGCTGTTCACGCCCGGTGTCCACAGCTGGGTCAAGCCTGCAACACTCACAGTTTTAAAACTAACCTGTATGTTTGTCTGGGGCCGCTGACTCGCTGTTTTAGGTGAGGAATCGGAACCAGAGTGTCAAAATAAAAGCACAAAGCTAATAAAATGCAATGAAACGTTTTAATTTAAGGAATATTATTTACAATAAAGTCCCCAAACCATAAGGTTAACATTTTACTTTTATTTTATTACAAGTTAATGTCTATTTTATAAGTTTTATGTTGGTGAAAACTTTTATTTTGGTGATTTCCAGATCCGCTAGAAGGCTCTTGTCCTCACTGAAGAGCATGATGACCCGAGTCTAGTATAATAACCTTTATTTATCCAGGTTTGTCCCATTGAGACCCAAGATCTCTTTTGCAAGGGAGACCTGGCCAAGAATGATTAGAAGTATGTTTGCACGAGTGAACTATAGTTTCAAGATGACTGGCAGTTACGGCCTGCAACACTTTATACTCAGTTGCACCACTGAGCTCCACATCAGAAATAATCCCCGTTCTTAGTTGCACACATTGCAGCAAAGACAGTCTGTGGCATTAAAATGCAGAACTTAACTATACAACTTTTGTGCATTAGGTGCAAGACTCAGTAACAGAATAAAGGCCAAACAGGAAGTGAAGCGGGTCAGAAGAAGTTCGGATTGTCATGTGGTTTAAAAGTCATCTGCTTCAGCAGCTAAAACATTACTGACCTGGATCCAGCTGCTTTTACATTTGTTAAAAGTTTGTCTCAAACCTTAAACAGCTGCTGATGTGAAGACAAACGGATATAGAGACATGGACAAACAGACACATCCCGGAGAAGAGTTATATAATATAAGACAAATGTCAAGCAGGTCAGTAACAGAGTCTATGTTTGTCTCCTCCATTTCGCTCCAGTTCCTGAAACATTCAACTGTCTTTTTGTTTGTTTGTTTTTTTACACGTCTGCCACAAAATAAAGTCTGTGAAACAAAAGTTCAACTGTAGTGAGAGAAACTGGCACCGGATGCATTCTGAGCTTCACCACTAGGTGGAGACAAACGGCCAAGAAATCACTCAAACACAGCAGTTGTTATTGCTCCACTTGTTCTGTGTCAATGACTGAGCAGCGTTCCTGCATGACCACAGTTAAACAATGCATCATATTTTACTATACTAACCCATGTTATATATATAAAATATTATATAATACATAAAGGTGACAGATTTCCTATTGCTGTTGATTGGTTTATCGCCACTCGACAGTTGTTGGTGGTGTGAAATATCAACATTTAACATTATGACAGGATTTCCCTTCAACTAAAATACAACAGGAGGGCAATTAAATCTAAATGTCAATATGCAAAGTCTAGTTTTTATCACAAGTTATTGAAAAAGCTCCGTAGACCAGTGACTATAAGTGTAGTTATTGGTTTAATTTGCTGCACGTCTTGTATTTTTTTGAAAGTGCACTGTGATTTTGCATGTGGAGGAAGAGTAACAGAGATAAACTGAGAGAGATCAGAGAAGGGAAGGTAAGGAGGAGAAGAAAGAAGGACAGGAGGAAAGGATGCATTTACTGCAGGAGAGAAATGACATTTAAAATCTAAAAGAAAGCGGGTGCATGCAGATGGATGGAGGGATGAGTGAAAGAGAAATGGATGTGAGGAGGGAGAGAGGGAGCGAAAGGGAGGAAGAGAAAAGAGAGGGGGGAAAGAGAGAGAGAGAGAGGGAGCATCTGTTTCCTGTCTGGAGTCCAGCTGGAGGAGGAACAAATGACAAAAGAAGAGGAGGAGGAGGAAGAGGAGGAAGTAGAGGCAACCCTGAGAACCTGTCTCACACACACCCAGACTTCCTCAGTGAAAAAACCCAAACCTACTTCCTCCTCGGTGTGTACGTGAGTGTGTGCGTGAGTGTGTGTGTGTGTTACGAGCAGGTGTGTGTGTCATTCAAGTTACAGATCATAATAACACACTACTGTGATTCACACACAGAGGTTTCCAGAGTACTCGACCCCAGTACTTCAGTAAGAGTACAAATACTACTGGTCAAAAGCAGCTCAGTCGACATGTTGCTTGAGTAAGGGTAAAAAGTACTTGCTTTTAAAATGTACTTAAAGGGATAGTTCATGCAATATTGAAATTGCATGTCAACTAAGGGCTGGGAGTCCTCGGTGACTTCTCTGAGTTACAGAGGGTCTCGGCGTAGCAGTGCAGGTTGCAAATGGACACCAACTGTCTTGGTAACAAAAAGACACACCAACAAACATCCAAATACCTCCATGCTGCTCGTATGTAATGTCCGTCTTGTATTGAAGCCCCGAAATGCAAAATTGTCCCGAAAAAAAAAGTCTATATTTCAAGTTTGTTTTGTAGCAGAAGCTTCTCGAAGCTCCTCTTCCCGGTTCGTCAAATTTGGACAAACTGGGAAGAGGAGCTTCTGCTAAAATTTACATTTTGGGTGAACTATCCCTTTAAGTATCCAAAAGTACATACTTTTAAAGTAAGAGAAAGAGTAAACGTCTTATTTTTTCACATCAATGAATTACTATATTTTTTTCTAAATTAATATAACAACCTTTTAACTCTTGTTTAGGAGAATTAACTCTTTGAAACCACCTGCACTGATGAGCTGCTGCTTTTAGGGGTTTGACAAACACAGCTTGTGTCCAATAGTATTTTAGAAAAAAGAAAAAAAAGAGCAGACCTGAAAGAGTAATAAGAGTAAATTTACTCTGTTACCATCCTCCACTGATTGTGAACATGTTTTCACGTCGACAATCATCAATCAGTCAATAAAGAATGTAAAACTTCTGCAGCTCTGTCTCTGATTTATTGGATCCCAGTGTGACAGAGACATACTGTACTGTACAGACAAAAAACAACAATAAAAAAAAACAAAAAACACATATTGTGTCACTTTTAATTCGGACATTAAAACTTCACAGTGACATGTGTCGTTGAAAAAGCCAAGAACCAGGTCTGGATCTCATGGCAGCGAGACCTCCAGTGAGAGCTTCATTACTGTTAATATTTATAATCCATTGGTTGTGCTTCATCATTTGGTTTTCATTACAACATAATTACAGTCACAGACTCTTAAAAGCCGCTCGAGTCTTGTAATTTGTGTTAGTGTTTGTCAGACTTACAGAGCTTCGGATTGTGCAACGCTGACATAAAAACACACGACGCTGCAGACTCGACTCGTTGCTTCAGATCAGAGAAGAAGACGATCGTCATTTAAATCAGACAGAAGCGTGTGCGACTTTGACTGTGGGTTTGGATTGAAAACACTTTCTAAAAAAGCCAAGAGTCTTATCGTTTGAGTGCAGCGATGCGTTCAAGTCCTGAGTCAGGGCAGGAAAGTCCAAGACGAGTCACACGAGTCCCGAACAAGTCATAAATAAAGTACCGGTACATCACACAAACATGATTCGCTGTGGATCTTCGATTTCCAGATGTCAATTTCCAGATGTCAATCAAAAGTCACGTTCTTGACAGAAAACCAGGCGACGTTTTCCCGACACATCAGGGAAGGAAGGGTAGGTGGGGGAGGGGGGTTACATTTTTGGTAAAGGTTTGTGAAGTGAAAAGGATCAAGTCCAGTCATTGGTTCATGGTCCTCGATGTGAAACTCTGATATAAAGATCAAAGTTTTGTTCCTGTTTTCCTGTAAACATGATAACTTCATAACCTTCATTAATGAACACATCCTCTTTTTTATTGGCTTCTAGAACTTTGGAATGGATTCTAAGATTTAAAAAATAAAGCCATTAACAATATTGTTCTTCACCTTATTTATGATTTTAACTGTCTGGTCATCTGGCCAATGTATTCTCAATGTTATGGTTTGTGTCTTTTGTTCCCTGTTTTATTCTGAAGGTCCATGTTTTGTCTTCCTGTGTCTCCTCTGTGTTTGGTTGCCCCACCTGTCTTGTGAGTGCAGCCATGGGTGCAGTCAGAAAAGAAAAAATATTATTTATATTTTATAATTTATATCACTGAAAACCAAAGTTTCTGTTTTCTTAAAGGTACGGTGCGGTGCATGGTGCATTCACGTGAAATTGGGCAGACGGACGACGGACGACAGCCGCTGCAGGTACCGGCATAAACAAGCCTCTATGTAAACAAGCGGTCCATCAGCATGAGGCAAAACAGTATGTCGTATTGTTTACCGGCTTTCTCTCAACTTCTGTCAACAAAACAAATGTAAATAATCAAAACATGAGCAGGAGTGGAGCTTTTAAACGTCGTTCACCTGCCCAGGTGGTGAAACCGAAGCTGTCTGCGTTCATCGGTGAGTCACTGCTGCTACAACAACGGAAAAGTGAAAACAGACGCGAATACATGAGAAATGATAACACTGATTAAACACAGAGGCATCGAGTCGGCAAATGAAGAGACGGCAAAAGTGAGCGGAGATGAGTGTGTGTGGAGGGGAGGGGAGGGGGGTGGGGTGGGGGGGGGGCAGGGGTAGGATTTCCTGATTTGTTTGTTCCTCTCACACACTTTTCTTCCTGGTCCAGGCTGAATTTAGACTTCCTGTTCAAAGTTATTCAGAGCACAGACACACACACACACACACACACACACACACGTACAACATGGGCCTGAGCTCAAACTCATAATCATAAACGCATCCTCTGTCCACGTGTGTCTGTGTCATCGCACCGATGAAAATATATTTTTTTCAAAACTGCACATTTAAAGGGATAGTTCAACATTTTGGCAAATTGGCTCATTGCCATAATCCCTATAGTCTTAGCAGTAGGTTTGTTACCTTTAATTGTCGGTGCAAGCTGTTTTTAAAACGGCAGAGCAGAGCCGTGAGCTGCTCAGAGCTACGCTACGGAGGCTAATGGGATTTCTTGGTTTCCCTCAACAAACTCATCAAATACACAATCCAACAACTCCACAACGCTCGGACAAGTTGTGACTTGCACATTCACCACGCTATGAGATAATAACGGAGCAGTTTTCGAGGTAAATAGAGAGACTGCTTGCTGAAAAACTGTCCCTGAAGGCAACGTGCATCAGCAGTTTTGCATGAGTTTACCTCTAAATCAACTCTGTCTTCTAACGTTGTGTTATTATCTCATAGCGTGGTGAATGTGCAGGTCACAACTTGTCCACCAGAGCGTTTTGGAGGATTGTGAATTTGATGAGTTTGATGAGGGAAACCAAGAAATCCCATGAGCCTCCGTAGCGTAGCTCTGAGCAGCTCACGGCTCTGCTCCACCGTTCTAAAAACAGCTTGCACCGACAATTAAAGGTAACAAACCTACTGCTATGACTATAGGGATTATGGCAATGGGCCAATTTGCCAAAATGTTGAACTATGCCTTTAAAAATCAGAACCGGACTAAAGTATCACAACGCACAACAAAAGACGGACAACAGGTGTCTCACAGCAGCAATCACAACACACACAGACACACACAATGCAGTTTGAAGGTCGGTTTTTCTCACAGCCAAAGCGATGAACCCTTTTCATTGTGTGTGTGTGTGTTTCCTGTTTACCTTCATAAACACAGAGCTCTCTCTCTTTCTCCTTCCCTCAGCTCATTGTGTCCCAGGTTCACTCTCTCACTCTCTCCGACGCTGCAACGCACCGGTGGACGATGTGAAGCAGCACGTCGGCTTTTGGGTCGTCGTCTTGGTGAGGATGGACGGCCGACCTTATACAAGGTTATTAAAGGTCACGGTCAGTCTTTTTCTGCTGCTGATCTCTCCACCATCATATTGACAACGGGCCTGCCTCCTTTATTAATTAAGTAATAATATAAATAATAATAAACTTTATTTATCTAGCACATTTCTTATAGCTACAGTACAAGGTGCTTGTACAGATAAGAATGATTTAATTTACACTAAAACAAAAGAAAAAAAAAGATGACAAACAAATGACAGAGGTGTAGCATAATGTAAAAGTGAAACAAAAATCTAAATATAACATTAAATAGGTGCACTATTGTCCCCCCTTTTCAAAAAAAGACCATAAAAATTTGTATTTAAAGGTCAATTTGAAATTCATTCAAGAAATAGTTGAATACACTAATTCATGGTGCTTCATTTCTGCTTCATACAGGATGGTTAGTCCTGCAGATGTTGTCCAGCTTCAGCAAATACGTTAAAAACAAAACACATGCACACACCCACACACACACACAGACCCACACACACAATGGTGAATGGTCTTTTTTCCCCATTGAGTGTGAAGGATGAATGAATAAATCTGGGTTTTCCCCTCCACTGCTGATATTAAACATCATGACAGATTTCCAGTAATCTGCCTCTTGGGTAAAACCGTCTGGACCTGGGCTGGAAATTTGGAAAATATTAAAAATTAAAAATAGACATGCATTTGATTTTCAAATTTTAAAATTACAAGTGGTGATAAAGCAGCATTTTTGTTGTTGTTGTTGTTCTGGAGGGTTTGGACGCCAATAACTTTGGAGATGAAGATGCAACGCCGAGGCGACACAGTGGGCTTCTCCGCCGTTCCGGTCTGACTCCGCCCAAATTTAGGCTCATCCAAAAAAGAGGCGGAGCATGTGGGGAACTCAGACTTCAGAAGTTCTCTAGAGCCACTAGAGTAAATAAAAAAAAATAGTAAATTTAATGTGTTTTTGCTTTTTATCCACATGAAAACAGTGTTTTATGTCACTGAAAATGATTATTTTTGAAAATATGGAAATCTGGGAAAACTGTGAATGAAGATCTGGTATGTGAAGACGGAGAGGACAAATTATTTGTTTTATTTATTTTTGTTATACCTGGCTACATGTCGACATGTTTTTTATTATATTGGATCTATTCACAGGTAGACATCGAGAGATCAACATGACACAGACGCCCGGACATTCAGTGATCTACAGTATGTGCGGATTCATTCATCTTCTCTATGTATACTGCAAAAACTCAAAATCTTTCCAAGAATATTTGTCTTATTTCTGGTCAAATTTAATAAATCTAGACTAATCAGCTAAAAATTAACTTGTTTTTAGATCATTTTTACTTGTTTCAAACAAATTTTCATTAGAAATAAGTAGAAAAATCTGCCAGTGAAAGCAAGTTCATTGTGCTTGTAATAAAAAAGAAAAATTTATACTTATTTCAAGTAAGAATATGCTTGAAAGAAGTAAAAAGTGTCTAAAAACAAGCTACTTTTTAACACGATGAGTCTTATTTTAGGTGTAATGAGATTTGTTTTGACTAGAAACGACATTTTGACTAGAAATAAGACGCATATTCTTGGTAAGATGTTGAGTTGTCGCCGTCTCAGCTGCTCTGTGGACGTGTCGTCCTCACGTCTGGAGGTTTTGAACTCGAGATCTTCACCTGTTTTCGCCGCCGGCTCGCAGACGGTTCAGGATGTGGATCCGCAGCTGGCAGGAAGAGTTAGAATATCCCCGTCCCTGTCTCCGCGGCTCGGCGCGCGATTGGCCGAGCGCGAGGCTCGTCAGTCGTCAGTGTCCGTGGAGACGGTAATTACTGTTGGGGATGTTTGTGTGTCTGCAGGATCCTCCAGCGACAAAACATCAAACCACAACAGAAATGCTGTGTGTCTCCTCTTCTCATGTTATTTATAGGTCTGTTTATTAGACACACACACACGGTTTCTGCTGCATGATGGATGAGTGTGTGTTTACATGTCTTTCTGAATGAGCATATTCACAACATCTGCATGCATGTGTGTATTGGTGTGTGTGTTGGTGCAGCAGAGAAGTGGGATAATTTCGCTGAAACTTCAAAGTAAAAAAAAAAAAGTAGAAAGGAAAATTCAGACTTCCTACCACACGACACGGAAACACATTTGTACTTGACCTTCGCCGTAACCGTAGCCTTAACCTTAATCTAAACCAAAAGCCTTAACCCTAAAACCAAGACTTAATCCTCAAACAGCTCTTTGAAGAAGTGAGGACCGGACAAAATGTCATTACTTTCTAAAAATGTCATCACACACACACACACACACACACGTGCAGTCGGTGTGGGCCAGAGCTCTGGATGAAGGAGGGCGGCTGGACAGAAAAGATCCGGCAAAGCAACTGCAACTCTGTCATTACCACAGATACAGTGTGTGTGCGTGTCACCATTCATCTGTTCGTGCTCTCATTTTGATTTAATTCATGTGTTTCTATCAGATATTTAAACAATACAAGTATATATGTATTTGTATTAAATAATAAAGTGTAGAAAACAATGTTCTTGTGTCTCCACCGTTCGTCAATTCGGTTTAATGAGTCCTGACTTTTGTTTTTCCAGAGCTTTCAACCAGAATCTGACAGGGATCACTGACTGACTTTGTTGTTTAAATATGATAAACAAACACCAGAGCGACAACAACAACATTATTTGTATGATGTGGTGAAACGTTAGTAAGTGGGCCTTTGATTCATGATCATTTTATCTCATTTATTATTTCTATTTTTCTTAAAAAAAAACAAACATGAAAAACATGATTTCCTGTTTGCATTTTTAACATAAACTACAAAATGGAAACATTTGTGAAGTCTGTGCTTGTTGAATGCTGATAAATTTAGTCCAATTTATATTTATAGGAGTTGTTAAAAAGTTTTCATAAAGACTAAACATGTGCATTACCAGTTCAGATATTTTTATACATATGCTGCATTTTTACTTTAACTTGATTTACCTATATCTGAGAAAGTGAAAGTATAGAATACAGTTGTTAAGGTTGTGTGTGGAGTTTTTAATAATAATTCTATAAGAATAATTACTTTGCACTAAAATCAACACTGCCAATTTGTTGTTGTATATACTTTTGTACATCTCATTTTATTTTATTGCTATTTTATTATGTATAGTTTGTTCTTTATATTTTAATATTTCATTATAGTTTGTTCTTTTTATTATTATTATACTTATACTATATGTCCTATCGTCACTGTGCGTCTGTGTAATGCTGCTGCTGCACTATATTTTCCCAGCTTGGGATCAAGAATGAATGAATGAATGAATGAATCTGTCTGTCTGTCTGTCTAATAATTAGTTAAATAAATATTATCAGTAATTTTCTTAATCAATTACTCCTCGACATTTCAGGTGACCCCATTTGAAATCCAGGCGACCCCAAGGTTGAATAACACTGTTGTACAATAAAAAAAGATGATTATAAAGTTGCAGTATTCCTATTTTATATTTGTTCATACAAAGTCTTTATGTCTCTATGATTCCAAAGACTTGTCTCTTTAAATATCCCATGAATCATTTATTTTTTCTGTGTGAGTGTTAGTCAGCTCCTCAGTCATGTAAAGAGGAATCACCACTGCTGCTGCTGCTGCAAAGAGTCAAACGACAACAAAAAGCCCTGGTTTGGCTAATTACGAGGCTAATTCCCGCTGTTGCTTTCCACGAGTCGTCGTGCACATGAGCAAGTCGAGACGGTTCAGAGACGATCCAGGTGGATCCCAAAAGAAAAGACGGGGTAAATACACAAAAATACGCCTCTAATACCCCCTCAAACCACCGGTTTCATCACAGCGTAATGCTCCAAGGCTGTTGTTGACTTAGCGCAGATTAAGCTAGCATGCCTGCGGCTGGAGGCTCGGCGGGGCCGCTGTGAGGCGGTGGGGGGCTGCTGAGCCGTGTGGTCAGTGCAGGGTGAGGTGACTCAGGTTAAAGAGGCGGCTGCTGCGGCGGCGGTGAGCGTCCCAGAGTGTGTGGAGAAAGGGAGACCAGAGGGATCAGCGCGGCTCACCTGAGGCCCGATGGAGACGAAGTGAGTCAGCGGTGAAGAATGGAAGAGGGAGATAAATATACTCACAGGTGATGTTAGGTAAGTGTGTTACACACCGAGTGTTTGTGCGTCAGTGTGGCTCAACACGGAGTCATTACCGACACGATACAGCTCTTTAATCCACCGAGCTGTTTACTGTTTATCATCAAGTCTTTCTCAACGGGCCTGGGTGTGGACGGACGCACGGACTCTTATATAACGGTTTAGTGCTGGACAAATAAAGAAAAAACTATTATCCTTCAGTTAAGTGTTACATTACCATTTGATTTTACAAAGATTATTGATAATCATATAAATGAAATACGTAAAGAAAATAGCAGGTTGTGATTGTCCTAAGCTTGGCCATGGCCTGGAGATCGTTGTTGCACAGACAATTACAAAGTTACAAAGTACATGGTTTTACATGTTGACTAAACTGATAATAATACCCATGGTAAAAAATAAAATCTCACCTTTATTCAAAGAATGCAAGTAATGCCAGTAAGCGTGTTGTTTCAATCAGTAGAACAAATGAGAACAAATGACAAAACTGTTTAATAATGTCGTCTGCACAAGTGAATGAGAAGGTCCACTCTCCTGTCCTTTTATTGTTGCTGCATCACCTGCTTTTAAACTTCTGTTATCATTAAATCTTAAACTTGAAATGCTTTTTTAAAGGGCTGTTCTGAAAGTTTTTAAATTGGCCTATTGTTTTCACATTTCAAAAATATACTGTTCTTTTCTTTAATGTACAATTCTGCACTTTTCAGTGGCTAGCAAGAATTAAATGAATCAAATCAAGTAGCCTATCTTGGACATCTGATCACGGATCAAATGATTGATGACATTCACCGGCACGGCAGTTCAGCATGATGGTGTAAAGCTGACTCTCTTTAGATCACGTCACTCTACACTGCTTTTTTAAACGGCAAGGTATAAAAAAATGCAGGTGGCACATAATGATGCCATGCAAATTGTTTAAAAAAAACCTACAGTAGATGGTGCAGTGCAAGTGAGATGTTTGAGTCAATACCTTTCAGGCAGTTCTAAGGAACCTAGTCTACAAATTCATGTGTAGACTAGATGAGTCAGCGAACAGCGTCATCAGGGCTCTAACTAATCCTAGGAAGAGCTGCATTTGATACACAGCACTGGCATAAAAGCCTGTATATTCGTTTGTTTTGAAATTATTTGTACATTTTATAGTATTATTTGATTTTAATCTGTGTCTCTTTGTTTTATATTCTCCCTTTAATGGACCATGAGTCTGCAATAAAGATATGACGATGATCTGAAAGCATCCAACGTCACAAAGAATCATGGTCTTTAGGGTTTTACATCTTCTGTTTCCAAACAAATTGTAGCCGAAATTTGCCGAACGTTCCTCGATGCGCTCCAGACATACTGTGCAGACACTGTAAACTTGACCTTTGACCCCCAAGTTCCAGTATTTGCGGTCAAAATGAATATTCACCGACAAGATTTTACTTTCACGAGCCGTTTCTCCTCATCACGTCATGTTAAATCGTTGTGTAACGCAGGGCGCAACGATAATGAGTCAAACGTATCAACACTTAACAACACTACAACAACAACAACAGCAGCTCCAGTGACAATGGGGAAGTGAATGGGAGTGAAACCTGGCAGCTGCCCGTGTTCCTCCACATGTTTCCAGCTGCTGACAGATGTGGCTCAGGATCTTGTATCTTTCCAAAAAGCACCGACGCTTCGCTTTGTGTGGAAATGAACTCGGCCGTCGTTTCCCAACATTGTGAACTCCGGGCCGGGAGTCCACTTTATAAAATGAAAAGTGTGAGAAATGTTCGGTGGATGTGGCGCTGTCGTCGTGACGACACAATGCTTCCATTCTTTGCGCCGCTGAAGTGCGACATCCTTCCTTTTGTTTTTCCACATGCGGCCTGTTTTTTATGAATGAAGGACGGAGCTGAATGAAGCACCTGCAGCAGCAGCAGAAACAGTGGATGAATGGGAAAACACACACACACACACAGGTGTTTGGGCCATTTACACACACACACTTGCACAGGAAGTTGGACAACAACAATTAATCTGACCTGTGACACACTCTCCTCATCGTAGCAGCTTCTGTTTTCACTGCTGCATTGACTCAGCTAAAATCAAATCTTACTTTATTCATATAAAAACTTTGTAACACTTTGACGCCTAAAGCATTATTATATTAATATTATTATGAGTTATAATGCGGTTATAACACTGTATATTACAGTTATAAACACTAATGAATTATCATAATGTTTTAAAATTATAATCGTGACACACAATAAAGTATTTTATCATGACTTATAAGGTCAGATATTATAATACGTTATAATTGTTAGTGACTTGCTGACAATTCCCCACTTCAATAATGCTTTATAAATGTAGTTATAATGTGTTTATAAACATGTATAACTATCATTATAGACACTCAAATGATCATAAGGCTTTATAACAATAATAACAACACATTATAGAGCATTATAACTATTATAATACTTGTTCTTATAAGCCATGCCATTATAAAATGCTCTATATGATAATTAATGTTTATAATGATAGTTATACACGTTTATAAGCCAGTTATAACACATAACTATCTCTATAACTCATTACCTCCTGAATGAATCTATGAGACTCCGAAAAGAAAAATGGAAAAAGAAAATGTAACTTTTTAAACCAGCAGAGGAAGAGGAGGAACAGTCGTTACAGATCTCCTATAAAAACTTTTAATTATTAAAAATATTATGGCAGCGGTTCATCACGAATCACGATCAATACGTTTTATCGCCAGGCGGCCTCTAGTGGACAGAGTGAGCATGACAGGGAGGAAGAAGAAAAGAAGGATATCCGATGATGTAATAAAAAGAAACACATCCCTATTACACATGACTTTTCCACACCTTTCATGATGTGTGTATTATTGTAACCATGGCAATGAGGGTTGGGTACGGTACACCTGACATCTACTCTCCACTGTTACTATAACTGGCGTCCAAGGGAGGGGACGGGTGACCTAGTTTACAAAGGTTTCTTTAATTTCCCTGTTCTGTTACAGTTAATTACTTGTATGATGGTGGTGATGATTATTATTATTAGTTATATTTTATTTTTTAAATATTTTAATATAAAGTAGCATTTACAGTGTTAAATGTTGTATTGCAAAACTTCCAGTGAATGCCCAAAACCAGGTTTGTGACACATTTTACAGGAAGGCTGGTGATCTCAACTTGTTCCTCCGTTGTTCTTTGGCAAAAATTCAGATTTGTACTCATGAAAAACTACGGAGCAGCTCATATCTGCTTTTTTTTCTCTTCGTTTTGTCATCAGATACACGCAGCATCTTGTTTCTTGTCCCTGTTTAAGTGGAATCAGAGCCAATCTGCACGGATATTTTTCACTAGTTGGCACCAGGAATTCCCTGAATGCTTTTATTTTTGACACCCAGTACCTGAGAAAGACCATTTACATTTACACTGCATAATAAATATAAGAAGAAGAAGAAGAAGAAGAAGTAGGTATGGCTGCACAGTTATTGAAAACAAGTGAGGATGAGTCAGCAGCTCCGACGCTCCGTGTGAAGCCTGATAATACTTCAGTTTCTAAATCATGCCATGCATTCCCGTAAACCTGTGGTAAACGACACGAGTGAACAGCGTCTGTCAAATGATGTGCACATGTTTTCGGAGAAGAAGGAGCACGTTGGGGTTTTTGTTTTGTTTTGATGTCGCTTTTTTTTTATTATTCCTCTAACAAAGATACAATAAAACATTTGCAACAAAGATATAAGACACAATGCACTGTCACTTTAGCAATTCAATAAACTTCACCTGGAACAGTTTATGACTAAATCCAGAAGTGAAAAGCACTCGTCTTCTTCTAGAAATCACTTATAAACTCCCCGCTGTTTCACAGACTGCATAACTTCCTCTTTCCAAAGAACCCAGATTAATAAAAATGGCTTCGTTGGTGCGCACACGGCCGTGGGTCATCATCCAAATTTTCTCCACTTAAATACTTTATTTATTTATACGGCCAACAGCTGAAAAACTCTGGTCATTACTTACAGTCACTGCACACAGTTACACTTTTAGTTTTACTTTGCACTAAAATCAACACTGCCAATTCTGTTGTTTATACTTTTGCACATTACATTATATTTTATTTGCTATTTTATTATGTATAGTTTGTTCTTTCTTTATATTCTTTTACAATATGTTGTTATCGTCACTGTGCATCTCTGTAATGCTGCTCTATCTATCTATCTATCTATCTATCTATCTATCTATCTATCTATCTATCTATCTATGAAACTGACAGGAAATTACAGAGCGCGCTCTCTGCACAGCACCGTTGCTATTTGTTGTTGTTTCGAGTCACGTTTGACTGGTTAACGGGAAACTAAGCGTATGCGTCAGAGCGTCAACAGGTAAATAAAGCGTCAACAGGAGGAGCCGGCACCGGGGGTCGCGCACATTCTGCAGGGATTTGAACCGGCAACCGCTGCTGTTTACATTTCTCAGTCTGTGTCTTTTCGCTCACAGACGCTGAATCACCTGCACATGGGAATGCCCTCCATCCCACTCTGTGTGTGTGTTCTGCAGCATTCAGCACTTAGCAAATAATTTCCCCATGCGTGGGTGCAGTTATGTGTGTGTACTGTACATGTTTGTGTGTGTGTGTGAGTCATCATTAATAGCCAGACATGCATGGGGTGAGTCAGCCAGTCTGACAGCTGATACGGAGCGCCACAGGCTGCTGGCATCAACAGAGCTTTCCCTGAACGCCACACCTGGAAACACGCACACACATACACACACACACACACGGAGAGGAGGTGTAAACAAGCCACCGACCAGCAGGAGGACTGGAGGTCACACACACACACAATACACACATACACACTATGCTGCAGAAAGTAAACCTCTCTTTTTCATCTTACATCTCTGAGATCCAACAACAGCAGGTGGCAAAAGTACTCATAAACTCTTAGAATACATTACAACTACTCATACCCCTCTAGATCAACAATCAATTGTTAAAGGACTCAAGGATACTGATTCAACTCCTTTACTCAAGTAAAAGATGCATCTAAATGGAAGCTAATCAGGCCTGAAATGTAACTCAAATAGTAACTGCACTTTAGAGACTGATCATCAATATTGATCCTATAGTCCTTATAACAATTGATTGTTGAGGTGTGTGTATAGAGGGGTCAGGCGTGTTCAGGTAGAATTATAACCAGTCAAGCCATATTGTTTTTCATTGTTGTTGCTTGTGTGTCTTTCTTTTTGATTGATTATAATGAGCTCCATTGATGTTTTTAACTACATGGAGTCTTTGCATCTTACATCTCGAAACAACAGCAGAGGTGGCAAAAGTACTCATATTCTGTAGAAGTACAGATACATGTGTAAAAAAGTAGAAGTACTGATTCAACTCCTTTACTCAAGTAAAAGTTAATTCTGAATTCAATTCAGTAACTGCACTTTAGAGACTGTGCAATATTGATTCTTATAGAGATTGGACGAGATCAGGCGTGTTCAGGGTAGAATGGCCGTAAGCCATATTGTTTTTTTATTGTTGTTGCTTGTGTGTCTTTCTTTTTTTATCTCCATTGATGTTTTTAACTACATGGAGGTTTGAAAGTTCATTCATTTTTGACAATGTTCAATTCAAAAGAATGTAGGGAGCCTAAAAGAAAGTACAAATAACTGTGATCAACATCAGAAAAATAAATACTCGAGTAAAGTAGCCTACAGATACCTGAAAAATCTACTTAAGTCACTTCTGAACAACAGCTACATGTTTCTGTAGTTGAACATCTGGCTGCTGCTGCTGCTGCTGCAGCTGGAAACACGTTTGATGAGATGAAACCACAGAGTTAATGTGGCATAAAAACCAAAACAATGAGCTAAAGAGGCTGAAAAACTCAGTGTGTGTGTGTGTGTGTGTGTGGGGGGATTCTCAGTTAGTTTGTCACCGTGCAGAACAGAACAGACACTGTGTGGCGTTCAAATGCAGGTCACTATGTGGGAAAAATCTATGCTTTAGATTCCTATTCTTGTCTTTGTGAACACATCAAACGCTACATCATTCGTTCGTTAGCTGATTACGTTGATTTTGGACTCAAGGTTATAAAACTAATATCATCTATTGCGTGATGGATGGCTCTGGGATTTACGATCAATATCCCATACAGTCCAATATAGAGTCCATGCCGTTTAGCTGTCAGGTTATTTAATCTGTGCAGCTTCTCTACTCAATGATGACACTTTTGCTTTTCCTCTTTTCTTCCTTCATTCGTTTGTGCAGTTTAGTTTTTGACAATTGAAATGACACTAGTTGTGGTTTTATTATATTATAAACAAAGTAAAATGGGTAAAATAAGTGAATTTTAGAAACATTTTTCTGTCATAATCGGTAAAATATTCAAATTAAACCAGATGTCCACATATTTGTTAATTTTTTACATTAATAAATGTTCTCGTAATCAAACCTACAGAGCAAAACAAAACAAATGTATGAATAATCATTGTACAATATACATTACATTGGACTCATGGTATCCCATAATGCATTGTAAAACGAAATAGATGCACCTCCTCCCTCCTTTCACTCCACACTTTTCCCTCTCTCTGTTTTTTTTCTTCATTTTTTTCATCTAATCCGGCCCTCGGTCTGATCTCACCGTGACCTCTGGAGGCCAAAAAAAAAAAAATTATAAAGCTGCAGCTCAGTGATTTATTTAAGGAGGTTGCCAGTCATGAGCAGGATTGGGGCTGAAATCCCCCTTTTCACACAACTCATCTCCCGCCAAGGACACACGCTGACACACACGACGGAGGAGAGGCGGCCATAACTCTCTGCAGTGACACAACTCAATCTGACACACACACAAACACACATACATACACATGGAGTCACAGAAACAGCTAACGATGCTCCAGATTGAGTTTATGTTGACGTTACATGTTCATATAAACTACTTTCACCAATATCTAATTCTAATTTTTGAGCTTAATAATTTTTTTTTTTTTCATCATTTATTATATTGGCTCAAGCAGCAGCAGAAATGTGAACATTAACTTCTCAAGTCATTGTCAATACAACACTTTATTAATGTTTAATGCTAAATTTAACTTTGTTAAATTGTTTAATCTGAATTTATTGTATTATCCACTGGATTTGTATTATTGCATTTATATATTGCATCCTAAAGCCTGACCAGGCACAAAGACTGCAAATTAGTTGTCTTGTTGTATGCATCATATTTTATTCACCTGTAGGAACAAAACAATAAGTTGTTGAGCATAAAGACTTTAAACAAGCTGACCTATTGACCCTTTGTTATTGATTGGTTGCCAAATGTTCAACAAGTCAAGTTTTACCACTGACAGAAGAAGAAGAAGATGAGAAGAGACCACGATGGACGATGCATGTGAGTTCTCATCCAATATTTTGTTCTCTTTTTCTCCTGGTTGTGTTTATTTGTGTGTAAATTTGAACACAGTGACAAGAGAAGAAGAGCTGAGTGCTGGTTTAGAGGAAGTTAAATCTCCTGGACTATTGATATTTACTACAATAATAATGTTAAAACTGCATCAATTGTTGTGATGATGAGCTTACATTTAAAATTGGATGCTAACAACAGGTGGTGGAGACCAAAAATGGAGCAAAAAGAGAGGGATTACAGGAGTTTAGGAGGCAAATCAGCAAAAAGCCTAAATATCTTATATTGTTTATACATAATAAATGCAAGTCTCAAGTTGTTTTCTTGGCGCCAGTGTGTTTGAGTGTCGCTAAATTGTCTAATAAGTTACTATTTTTCATTAGTTTACTCATTTTAATTAAAAAATCGAATTAAATTATTAAATAATAAACACAAGTATATGAGCTGTAGTGTGACAACCATCCACAGCTGTTTAATCTCCCACAGAAGAAAAAAAAGAAAAGCGGAGGAGGTGCACGTGACCTTCGAGGTGACAGATACTGAAAATAAGTTTTAGTATCAACCTTTCCAAAGAAGAGTGACAGGAAACAGAATGAAACAGGTCGGAGACGTTAAGGTGGAAACACTTACATAACAAACTGCAGGAGGTCACATGACTCGGTGATGTGCTGTTTGTTATGACAGATTGACACACACACACACACACACACACACACGCCGCTCCCTGTAATTTACAGGTATAGTAGGTACAGCGTAGGGCGGTCCCATGTTGTAGATCCACACGCAACACATGCAACACATGAAACACATGTATGCAAATACACACACACACATACACAGGTTCACAAAGGCCAAAGAGCACAGGTGTAATTACTGCTGTTACCTTAATTAACCAGCTTCAGAGTAATTGTGATGGTTCAGTAGATGACATTTACATTTAACTGCCTTCCACATCGCGTCTCTTAGCTGAAAACCAACCATGCAAGATCAGAGCCTCCGACACGGTGTCCCAGCTCTCGTATCTGCGGCACCGCCACACCTCGTAACCCGTGATATAACAGATAAGACGACACAAATATGCACATCCTAACATCGTATATGATGTATAACATTATCCACTGCTCCATGGGTTCGACTTTGTTGAAAACAAATTTACATGGCCGGGGGGAGGAGGAAGCCACCAGACTTACATAATTCACCTGTAATGAGGCTGATAATCTGATG
Organism: Decapterus maruadsi; assembly: GCA_030347415.2. Taxonomy (NCBI): domain Eukaryota; kingdom Metazoa; phylum Chordata; class Actinopteri; order Carangiformes; family Carangidae; genus Decapterus; species Decapterus maruadsi. The sequence goes on from CM064894.1 coordinate 5,244,119, forward strand.
AACGTAAACACACCTCTGGGTGTGCAGCTTTTACAGCTTTCTGAAGAAGTGACGGCTCATTGAAACTGCAAACAACAGATTTATGACGACATGCACCTGCTCTAACTTCACCCTGAGGCTTAAAACAGAGGAAAAACAATAAGTATTAGTATTAGTTAAGTTAAAGTATGAAGAGTTCTGACTAAATGTATTAAAAATATAAAATATCAAGATTGTCTTATTATTGTTTATCAACAGCCATATTTATTGAAGGCTCACCAAAAACACGCAATTATGCAACGAATAATCAGCCACGATACACATATTATGTGTAATCCTTTTACCACCAGCTTGTGTATTAAAACCCACTTTGTTATAAAGATGAAGCTTTAACTCTTGTCCAAATGATTTATGGCAAAATGCACATCTCGAATAATAAATATCAGTAGGGTCCTGTATAATTCTCACTTGTGAATGATGGAGACTGTAGGGAACACTTGGCCTGTATATACCTTAATGCTTAAATAATAAAACACAAGTCAATAAACCCAAACACAATAATCTCAGTTTCAGGAAATGTATTGTGTTTTGTCTTTTCTCAAACTGTCCTATTTTATTTTAAATTTTAAGTTTTCTACTTTCGTTGGCGCGCTTTAGTTGGAGCTCGTGATGGAAACCTTACCTGTTCTCCCGTGTGTCCGTGTACTCAACCAGACCAGACCGCAGCTGATGAATCGCTCGCTCGTTGCGGTAACGACCGTCTCCGCCTCCAGCAGCTGGCAGCGGCAGACCTCCGTCTCCCTCGGCAGCAGCGAAGCGGCCTCCGTCGACGACTCTCTCCCGAGACGACTCACCGGAGCTCCTCCCGTCCGTGCAGGCGGCGTTTGTGTTCACACCGAGATCGCGCCGCCTGGCAGCGAGGATGGTGGTGTTAGCCTAGCTCCCGTGGTGTTAGCCTCCCTAGCTCCTGCTAGCTAACAGCCCTTCACTGGTCTTGTCTTCACCAAAACATAAGCGGCGATGGAGAGTCCGACTCACAACTCTGAGCACGTCGCTCAATTACAGTTCACAGTCTGTCACTCACTGATAAACTCCACACGGAGGAAAAACCATAAAACACAGTCCCGGAGCCTCCGCTCCACGCCATTAACACGTCGCTCCTTCTTCTTCCTGTCTCGGGTCTCTCCCCGGAAGTGTAAACATTCAGGTCATGAACTCGCGCGTGAACTCACGCGCGTAATGTAACGTAAAGAATTACTTTTAACTTTTTTTAAAAAGATATTCACACCCCATTAAATGATATATATTTTTAAAGTTACTCATTTTAAACAAAAAGTATTTATACATTTGAATACCTTATTTATAGGCCTATGAAACGGTTATTTATGGGAATTTTAACTTCACCATGAAAATAATGAAATATTTATCAGAGTTTTACTTATGCATATTGGACTTTCAAAGTTTAGCCCAAAAGGCTTGTCTTCTGTCATTTTTATATCAAAATGACCACACGCCATAAACCTGGAATAATCAAACCAGATACAAAAGGTTAGGCTACATGCAATGAAACTGTAACTTCTAAACAGCTACTTTCATATTCTTTAATAAACAACAACATTTAAATATATGAGCAATCAACAAATGCCTTTTTAATGTTGAATTACAAAAAAACACACCAGACCAAATCTATTTCAGAAAATAAAATTGAAAATTAGTGTAATCAGTCATCTTCTATCAGACGATGTAGCCCAAACTTTGTGAAAAATGCTATTTTCAAGTAAACATGGGGTGAAAGTGGGGTAGTTTTTCAGTTTCATAATCCACCTCATTTCCATCAATAACAATAAATAAAATGATAAAATAAAAGTCACATGTCTGAAAGCTGAAAAAAGTTGCATGTAAAAACATGTTTAGAGTTACTGTAATTATTTCAACAAGTTTTGCATGATGTATTTTCTCTTGTGTTGTAATAAATTACATTTTGTGCAAAATCTTGATGTGAGTTTCTGACATAATTTAAAATCTTGGCCTTTGAGCAGGAAATCAGATCATTTCAATTCAAAAGGCTCAAGTCAAACTGTCTGACTCATGTCTACATATCATCTATTATATTATTACATCATTAGCTATTAATAGATCTAGAGATGAAAAAAAAGAAGAAGAAAAAGTGCATTTAAAGTATAAATTATGCCGCAACGCAACAATAACATGTGACATAAGCTAAGTTTAGCTCACACATGTGATGCAGTTATTGTTGCTCCACAGGAACAATAGTGAGTCTGTGAATATTCCCTGTTTGTGTTTATGTCCAGTCTGAGATCCTGTTACACACTGTTCATCACACTGTGTTACATCTCTGTCGTGTCACATGACCTGGACCCAGTGAACCTGCAGCCATGCAGCGTCCACAGGTGACAGACAGACAGACAGATGACAGCAACAGCAGCAACAGCACCGTGTTGTTGTGTTCAAAGGAAATGAAGGGGAAAAAAATTACAATTACTCAACTGGAAACCAGCTCCACTTGGGTTTTTCACCACAACATCACAAGTTCACATCCAACTCATGACCTCTGTCACACGTCTGTCTGTGTTTCCCATCATGCACCAGCTTTCTCTTTCTCTGCACACAGACAGACAGACAGACACATGTCGGACTCAGACTGAGGTGAGGAGTCTGGGATGACCACGACCAGCATCTTCTAACAACTACTTTATCTTGTTTGTTGTCTTGTGACTGGCAGTGTTTCAGACTGTATGTGACGTCTCATCCCACACGTTCATAGAATTGATTCCTTATAGGTTTGCAACACATTGCCATGTTGACTTAATCACAAAAATCATGCAAATCATAATTGTTACACATTTGATTTCTGAACTATACAAAAAAATCACAAAGACACTTGGATGTGAATGATTTATGGCATCATCTTTTGTGATGTGGTTCCTCATAAGGCTACAGAAACCAAACAAATGTTATTTTATAGCGATTATACACTTATACTATTCAGATTTTGACAATAAACCTAGTCAATTATTGCACACTGCATGGACCTTTAATGTCACAGGCTGCACCCACACTGTTATATTTTAATTTTAAATTTCATCTTGTTTTTCAGACTTTTTGGGAATGCTCCTGAACGCATCTCAGTTTGAAAACTCTGTGATTTGCTGGATAAACAATGTCCTCGACACCAAAAATCATTCAAATTGAGCGCTATCAGTCTGAACTTGTCGTGCAGTTAAATGGTCTCAGCAGAGAAAGACAATCTACTTCCTGTTTGTGCATGCATGCTGCATAAGAGTGGTCATTTTCATTTCAAGAAACAAAAATATATCAGCATATCAGTGACACAGCTTGTTATTTTCCCATGCTATTGTCCTCTGAATCACCGTACATAAAGAACATGCAGGTTGTTCTCTGGTCCTGGTCTCACAGTCTGGACCCGGCTCCTGTCTGAACAACGATACACAAAATGAAAATGATCAGCTCGTGGTACAACAACACAGACAAAGCCGTCCAACATGGCCGCCGGAGGGGATGTTACATCACATGAAACACACGGACAGTTTACGTTATGTGAGTCACACGTTGAGGTTTCGGGTCAAATGTCAGAGTGAGAATTCCCAATAGTGTCATGAGACGAACTGCTGTGACCCTACATGGGATGTTTGTGTCTGTCGGGTATCTTCACTCACTCACGCACACACAAATATATACACAATACACACACATACAGACAAATGCAGAGCAGACGGTGCTGTAGGAAATGACTGGCTGGCTGTCTTTTATTTTGTAAACATGTTGATGCTCCATCAGCCAATGAGGTTGCAGGACTATCATGCACACACATGCACACACACATGCATAGACAAGTTGTTGCTTGCTATTAGTCACACGCACACACATACATTGGCAAATACAATGGTTCATACACACCCTCGCTGACCCGCACATAAATCCTTCAAGCTGTTCTAATATCCAATACTGGAACATATAAACACACCAACAACACACATGCACACACTCACACAGACACACACACATAGCTATAGCCGCTGGTTGTTCCCAGAAATCAGAGCCAGTCACACAGAGATGACAGGCGAGGCCCTCGGGACACACAACACAACACAACACACATCTGCTGTCACTGAACCTACACAACAGAGACTCTACTGCTTTTAATGATCCAGTCTAATTCACTTTAAATGCATCTGTGTTATATTTTTGCCCTCACACGACTTTCTCAGGCCGTGAATTATCACCTATAATTATACAATATTTTCCCTTTTTCCCCCCATTAATCAGCTCTGTAATTACGTATGTGTGTGTGTGTGTTCTTCTGTGTGTGTTTCAGTGAAAACAAGACAAAGTTCAGAGGGGTTGAATAATTCCCCAATCACATGAATGATCATTTCATCAGCTTAGAGATTTATTAACCTCTCGTTGAATTAAGTTAAATACCAGAAACAAAGCCATGCGTGTCAAAAACATCCACGCCTTCTCTTCAGTGTAAACACACACACACATGCATACACAAACACACACAACACCAGTGACATATGATTATTACACACTCACTTGGCTTAAACCTCTGAAAACCCACTGAACCGATGGGAACAATCAATCTATCAATCAATCACTTAATCAATTAGTCGGCTAACACCTATTTAAGCATGAGATCATTGTTTTTTATGATGAAAATACAATGATTATAAACATTAAACATTTATGATATGATAATTCATCAGACTACTGGCTACATGTGTTTTCTTTGCTTTGTTTCACAGTTGTCCTCATAGTTTGATGCTGTACCTGTTTCCATCAGACTGGTGAGTAAACAGCTGTTAGCGCTAGCAACGTTAGCCTTATAGTAATAGAAAAACTTTTAAATAACTAATTTTAAAGGGACACTGTGTAACTTCTTCTGTTATCTATTCATGAAAATCGTGACCGTAGGAAACCCCAGAAACTCACCAGAGTTGGCGGCTCAGGTCGAGGTGGCGTCTATGAAAAGTCACTGCGGTAACGCAGTGAGGAGGAATGGAGCGTTAACACTAATGCTGCATTCAGGTGCAGTCGGACAGACGGCCGTCGGTAACAAACCAGATGTCAAAGCCGGTAAAACGTGGGTCAGGTTAACAATACGACATCGCATATTGTCACGTGTATTGTGTTGCCTCGTGTTGACGGACCACTTGTTTACATAGAGGCTTGTTTATGCCGTTACCTGCAGCGGCTGTGCTCCGTCTGCCAAATTTCACGTGAATGCAGCATGAAAAATACAATTCAGTTGCTCGCGATTTACAACCACAACGCTAGAGGAGAGTAATTCCTACACAATGCACCTTTAATATTAACAGAAATATGAAAAACTGTGCAGGAAAATTCAAAATGTCATTAAATAAAATGTATTGTTACTGTATGTGGTCATTAATAAATCAATGTTGTTAATGATGAACTGTTTCATAATCTATAGAAATAGAGCAGTGGTGTTATGGAACTTGTTTGGAGCTTCATTGTGTTTGTTGTCCGTCTGTGTGACACACACACACGCACAGGTGTAAACACAGGTAAGCTGAGCACTGTCAGGGGACTCATGCTACACACACACACACACACAGTGACCTCTGACATTGACCTAAGGAACTGGACACCTATACTGTGTGAAGTGAGACAGGTGTAAACATGCACACACACACACACACACACACACACTCAACACAATACACTTGTTTCTCACAGCTGGAAGAGAAGAGGGGCATTGAGTTGGAAAAACACAAGTCTTATTTGTGCGCATGGGTGCATGTGTGCATGTGTGTGTGTTTCCGGTGTTGTGTGAGCGCAGAGGAAGCCGATCAGTCAGTAGAGTTGAAGGTAAACGGTGTTTAGCCTTTCCGAGCCCTGTAGTCACAACGCTTTGATGTGAGGATGGAGATGTGTGTGTGTGAGAGTGTGTGAGAAAATGAGTGGGGGACTTTCTATGTGTGTGTGTGTGTGTGTGTGTGTATTTGTGTCACCAGAGGACAACACCACCAATTTGGCCTCCAGGTGTGCCCACCACTGACTTTTGGGACAGACGCCAACTTCAAACGGGTCCTCGTCTTCCTCCTCCTCCTCTTCAGCCTCTGACAGATGAAAGGATGAAAGGACGACGACACAACACAGACAGACAGAGAGAGAGACAGAGGGGGAACGAAAGAGAAGGGGATTGGTGGGCGGCAGAAAGGAAGGAATTGAGAAAAAATGAGGGAGCAGGAAAACAGGCGGAGGAAATAGTGGATAAAAAAGAAAGAAAGGGGGATGCATGTCGCTGCTACTGCTCCACATGTTGGATTTCTTCTCATTCTTTTCTCAATTAATGTCTTATTTACTGTATCTCCAACAGGAAGTGTCTCTGTCTCCGCATGCAGCTGCTAAATATTTATAGTTTTCATGTCTGTGTCATATTTACATTCATTTCCTGTGACAAATAGGAATACAACTACATCAACGGGTCCTCTTCCTTGTTTTTCTATAAGCTTCATTAAATAAAGACAATCTTTCTATGACTAAATAATTCTCCACATAACCATGACTAATACTCACACTAATGCTGCATCAGTATCCAAACAAAGCTACAAAACATCCAATATTCATGAAATGTGATTTATTTTCCAAGCAATAACCCGCCTGCCTTCCTTTTTAAAAAGAAATGGAGCACCAGTAGACACGCAAACTATTATTGAGACTGTTATTAGCTAACATACAGTAGCTGTAGCACAGACCGGTTACTAGTGCTGGCTGCACCTGCACATTCACCACGCTATGAGATAATAACCCAACCGCAAACACGTCGCCCACAGCCAATGAAAACGAGGAGGTGGGACAAATGAAATAGCGTATGAACTCAACTCCACAACTTGATTCATAACGTTACCAGACAGAGTTGTTTTAGAGGGAAATTTAGAGGCTGCTTGCTGAAAAACTGTCCCTGAAGGCAACACGCATCAGTGGTTTTGCATGAATTTCCCTCTAAAACAACTCTGTGTGGTAACGTTGTGTTATTATCTCATAGCGTGGTGAATGTGCAGGTCACAACTTGTCCACCAGAGCGTTTTGGAGTTGTTGGATTGTGTATTTGATGAGTTTGATGAGGGAAACCAAGAAATCCCATGAGCCTCCGTAGCGTAGCTCTGAGCAGCTCACGGCTCTGCTCCGCTGTTCTAAAAACATCTTGCACCGACAATGAAAGGTAACGAACCTACTGCTATGACTATAGGGATTAAGGCAATGGACCAATTTGCCAAAATGTTGAACTATCCCTTTAAAAACTGGAGATTCCATCCATACACAATAAATCTGATGTATTCAGTTCTGTCAAAATTCAGTTTTCTGAGATTTCATTAACATCTGTTGTTGCCTTTAACTGTTTCTCTCAGACCTCGTTTTTGGAAGTTAAACTATCTGCTTAAGTTGTGACATTCATTCTATGTGTGTGTGTGTGTGTATGTGTGTCAGCCTGTCTTTGCCTGTCTGTCTGATTCTGTTTTTCCTCGCTGGTGTCTGTAACAGCATCACACACCTACTCAGGGTGTGTGTGCTCTTTTCTGTTTGTCCTTACTCATTCCATTACTCTCCATCTCTCGGTGTGTGTGTATGTGTGTGTATGTGTGTGTATTAGGTTATTGGCTCTGATGCCCCTGATTGCTTTCGATTGTGTCTGTCTGAGCCTGACTCATCTTCTACCTGGCTAATCGCTGCAGCATTAACTGTGATTAGCCGTCATTGTTGCTCCGGTTGGGTAACAGACGGTGGTTTTGATAGGGAAAGGAGAGGCATCGAGCCAGACGGGCTGAGGTCACAGAGAAATGTGTTTTTTTTTCTATTCTTTACTTTTTTTTTTTTTTTTTGAAAACCCACGTCTGGTTTAAAGTTTCCCAACAAGTCTGCAGAGGACTCGCTCCGTTGCCAGAGCGGCGCTCAGGTGATGGGTGTCGTCACAACGACGACGACGACGCCCACAGCAGGTGGAAAAACCAAAAAACCCTGAAGGAGGTTGTGATTTTATACAAAGACTTTGATTGTTTTCTTGACCCCATGAGTTTATTATTGCTCTTTAGCTTCTGAGGAAAACCAACAGTGTAGTCTTTATGTTTCATGGAGGATTAACTCACTAACGCTGTGATGCAGCTTCCACACCCAAACAAAGAGCAGGGTTCTCCACAACACGGCTCAGGACAGCGTGGGGGTGTGATTCTGTGTCTGGTCTGGTTCTTGTTAAACTGAATTTTCATTTGAACTAAATCTATGAATAAAACAACAACGTTTGGGACCTTAAAGTTTACAAATGAGGCGACACATCACAGCTACTGTTATAACCAAGGGTTTATCGTCCTGATGTGGAAAAAGGTGAATATTCACACGTTTTAGTGAGATAAGAATGAATTAAAATCATGACAAACTGTATTTCAACCTCATGTAATCAGCCTGATGTTTCATGCAAACACACAATAATTTGCCAAAATGTTGAACTATCCCTTTAATAATCAATCTGTGTTCAATAGCAGAGCAACAACAAAGTCAAACCAACCTGTTTTAATCTTTAAACAACAGAAACCTTGCTGTGACTCAGCTGCTTCCTGTTTGCTTTAATTATCCTGGAGAATTTAGACTTTAATTTACCTCCTGTGGCAAATTGAGTTGCACACACAAACACACACACATGCACATGCACACAACATTTAAAAAGGTCCAGGATCTCACTCTCTGTTAAAGACTTGTTCAGGTGTGCAAAAGCTCGTGGAGATTTTAGATGTTTTGTACCGGCATGTTGACAAAAAAGTTGTAAAAGCATGTTCCCTGTGTGTCCTTGTGGGGTCGATTTTATCATTTTATCAGTGACATGCAACACAAAATGTGCAAATACATTGATTTCAATGGAAGTTGAAATAAAAACAACACTGCATAGCTTTAAAAGTGTCACAACATGACCCACATTTCAACAAAAAAAGGTTCATTACAACTTCAAGTTTTTTTTTACGTAAGTGCTTTACTTTGATCTGCCGTACAATTCCCGATAAAATCATCACACAAAAACACACACACAGAAAGGCAAATAGAAAGTTCATCCAGTGTGGTCAACACTCTCGTTCTGGGAGCACTTACAAACTCCATAAACAATCATTTCTACTTTATTTAGAGGAACAAAATCAAAACACATTCGAAGCAAAAGTCGGAGCCAAAATAATCACAGTCCACACGACGCACATGGGACCGATGTGAACAGCCCCCCTCCCCTTCCTCTTCCATCTGCCCCCCATCATCCTCCATGACACATTTAGTCTCTGTGTCCATCAGGATCAGAGGCGTCCTCCTCTTCTTCTTCTTTGGTGTCTATTAATTATGGCCGTTTGGGACCACAGCTGGTGACAGAGCGGTGCATCAATGTCTCGGCACGCAACACATCAAACGCACACCAAACCATCTGATGCCCGGCTTGCCCCCCCAACCCGCCCCCACCCACGCCCACTGGGACAGAATGAAAAATAAAAGTATGAAAGTTTTTGTTTTTTGTCTCCAGGAGCAGACGATGAAGACGGAGCTGAAGTCTTCATCACTAACTGTTGACGTGTTGCATGAACGGAATTAAAGACTTGAAACAAACAGAGAGAAAGAGAAAGAGCCGTCGCTGTCATTGTTCATGTGCAACAACAGTGACTTATAGCAGAGTGAAGCCCACACAGTCAGACAAACCACAGACACACACATGTCTACACACACACAGACACACACACACCCAGAGAGAGAGCGAAACACACCCATAACCTGAATCTACACAGATCTAGATCCAGTCTACAAACACATGTCTACACACATATACAAAGTTCAGACAAAGAACAGCATGCACACAGGCATGCATGCGTGTATGCACAAACACGCATTCGCACAAACACACACACTCATTTATTGCTTTTAGCAGATCTCCTTTTCCTTTTTTCAAGAGTATTAAGCAAATTCACTAGAACTCTGAACCTCAAACCACAACTGGTCGCTGCAGCAGATGGTTCAGTTAATGATGACGCCCACAGATCAGTCAGACACCGAGAGGACAAACAGCTCTTCCACTGAAAGTGTAGTCCACAAACACACACAAACACACACACACACATTGAATATCACAGGTCATAAACTATATTTGTTGAAGAGCCAGAATCGTTCTCTAGAGACACCTTGGATTGGCCGAGATTGAAATTAAATTCATATAATTTAGTTGTTAATATTCTATTAAGCTCATAATTGTCATTCATACACATTGTAGTGTCGATCTTACGTTCTTCATTTCTTATTCTTTGTAACCACTCATGAGAAATGACAGGAGACCGTTTCTACTCGTCCAGCTGCAGACGTCAAAACGACTGCATCATTACTCTCATTTATTCAACACGTTCTTCGCAACAACGCTTCACTTCCTGCTTTCTCTACAGGAGCCGCACAAGTATGAACCGTAACACAGATGGCTCAAAACTCAAAACATATTCAAAACATACTCCTAGTCGATATAAATCAGAACAGCAAATAGCAACACAATAATAAACGGCGCTTACACGCATCTTTGGTGTTTGATGTGATATAGAATGAAAAATCTTGACAGCTGGACTTCCAGATATGCTGGAGCTTTACACTGACTTGCCCTGTGATTTTCAGCCTAAACATGAAAGGAGGCTGCATGACAATCGGTTCTGATGATACAAGTCAGCGGTCCTGAAGTGTGTAGTTTCTCTTTTACATCTCAGAGGCGATGGTTTTCCCACACATGGTCCTGCAGAGCTCTGGAGAGACACAGGCCGAAGGGAAGCAGGACACAACACCGGACGGAGAAGCAGGGTGGTGCAGCTGTAAGAAACAACGCACATCTACACTGCATGAGTTTGGGTGCACAAAGGACGCTGCCGCCAGTTGATGATCACTACTGTATCTATTATCAAATTGATGCAGTTTCTCTACTACACAATCTTATCTTTTGTCTTGTCATCCTCGTACTGAGACGTCTGTTTCTTTATAGTGCAGGGGGATGAACTGTGTATTAACAGTTTTAATTACACTAATTTCCCTGTTCAGTAAATTCTATTGGATCAATAAAACCCAGCAAGAGACAAAATGTTTGCATGAACTCAGATTCATGCTTTAAATTGAGCTCTGAGGTTCCTGCACTACTGGGAAAAAACAAACAAAGCATAACCAATAAATGACAAAGAACACACAACAATAAGGAAATGATTGCTTGTTTGTTTTTTGCTGTGAACAAAGTTTCAAATTAGAGGCAGAGAGAAAAATTCAGTTCAAGTTCGACAGCAGCAAAAGATCTGAACGTCTGCAGCAGCAGAAGTATTTAAGGTCCACTATGTTGCCCCCTAATGTGTCGACATGATACCACCTTATACCCTTTTATAATAAATTTTTGTATATAATTTTTAAGACTTGTTCAGTTCAGTTCAGTTCAGTTCAGTTTTATTCATATCCCGAGGGAAATTGGATTTGCAGCAGGCATTACAGACACAAGACAAAAAAGACAGCATCCGAGACATCAACATGTCACCAGGCACTCCAAAGTGCAGTGATACATTAAAAACAATACGAGTAGCAGAAACACACTACCAATAATAAATTACTGTTGATAATAATAATAATAGCAATACATAATGCTCTGCGCAAGTAAGAATACAAACAGTCTCCACAGCGCATCAAAGTGCACAGCGCCGCAAGAACTGGAAATAAAAAAAATAAAATAAAATAAGATAAACAACAACTAATACACAAGTGCATTTAAGTGCAGAGGCCTGAGAGAATAGCCAAGCCTAGCCCAAGAGATTGAGCCTGTCTATAGCAGCAGGGATAAAGGAGACCCTGGCACGCCGCGTTCTGGTCTTGGGCATCCTAAAACGGCGTCCAGATGGAAGGAGGTCAAACTCCTTATAGAGTGGGTGGTCAGGACAGTCAGTAATAAGTTTAGCTTTGGTCCATATTCGCTTGAGATAGATGTCCTGGAGCTGGGCTTGCTGCACCCCGATCACCTTGCTTGCCACTTGCTGCACAGGAGTCTTGTGGACAAAATCTTAACAAATAAAAATCAAAATGTCATGATCGTTTAAGCATCCTTTCAGACAAAACATAGTCTGTTTTTTGTTTTCCTTCTTTCAGGTTGTTTCAAAATGCCCTTGTTGCAAGCTGTCAGATGCTAATGCTACCGTTCCAGCATATTAATATGCATGATTGATTGATTGCTTTGATTTGTTCACACTCGTGCATCTCCACGCTGCAGCGAGGTCGTCTGCACCGACACAATCGACACAAAAACTGCCGCCACGTATGTTTTGCCGGCCGGGTGCATCACCTGACTGGTGTCTCAGCTGTATGATCACAGTGTGAGTCAGTGGGGGCAGACAGATGGACGGAAGATGTGGAAGTAACTGTCCTGCATCCACAGAGGGACTTTCCACCTCTCCTCTTCCTCCTTCTCCTCAACACCCCCAAAAATAAGTATTTCTGCTTTTGTCTTGTCGGACAGTGAAGAGTGAGACGAAAGTTGGGAAAGAAAGGTGTCAACAGATGGGGAAGAAGTTCTGAGAGTTTTCCATTTTGCCTAAAAATGTTTTTCTTTCCATTCGATGATGATGCTTTTTTTTTTTTCCGTCTGGAAACAATGTAACTAAATAACTAAATAAAAAAAAAGTTGATTAAACACATGCCACCTTATTTCTGCTTCGTGACTCAGTAGTGAAGTTCCCTACATTTCCCTGGAAATTAATGGTTTTCAGACAAACCCCTAAAACCACTGCAACGGAAAAGGTGAAATTCATACTCACTCATACGCGGGTCAGATGACCACGGGAGATGTGGTGGGTGTTTATTTATCGAAATGAACGCTGTAAACAGACCGGCCACCTGTGCAACACGATGCTGTTAAAACAGAAACAGCAGCACTGCACTGCAAAGCACTCTGGGATGAAAGGATGAACTGCAGCCCAGAATAAGTTTGAAAAGTACTTAATTGCCACAGATGAGACTTAAAGGGATAGTTCAACATTTTGGCAAATTGGCCCATTGCTATAATCCCTATAGTCATAGCAGTAGGTTTGTTACCTTTAATTGTGGGTGCAAGCTGTTTTTAGAATGGCGGAACAGAGCCGTGAGCTGCTCAGAGCTACGCTACGGAGGCTCATGGGATTTCTTGATTTCCCTCATCAAAGTCATAAAATTCACAATCCAACAACTCCACAACGCTCTGGTGGACAAGTTGTGACCTGCACATTCACCACGCTATGAAACAGAGTTGTTTCAGAGGTAAATTAATGCAAAACCGCTGATGCACCTTCCCGTCTCTGAATTTACCTGTCTACGCATTCATCACACTATGAGATCATAATGTAATGCTATGAGACAGTTGTTTTAGAGGTAAATGCAAAGACTGCTTGATGATATTGTCCCTGATGGCAATGCTCATCACGGTAACGAGCACACACTACCTGAGAATTGGCTGCAACCGAAGTCGGGCAGCGTCTGTTCAACTCACACACTTGCCAGTTTGAGTCTGTACCTTGCAGACTCTCCTCAACTAGTGCCGACTGGTGCAGACTAGACCTGATTGTGAAACATGGGTAAAACACATACTGTACTGTACATAGATCACCCACCTTGAAATGACGAAATGCAAACCTGCATTTATCTGCAGTTCACTGGTATTCTGCTGTCACCCTTAAGCTGTAAAGCACAATCATCTATTCTGTACACATCATCATTGTCAAACAGTCATTGCATCTTTCTGGTTTCGGTTTCATAATGTCACCCCATGTCGAGGCAGCTCATTACATTCCTGGAAATGATCTGTGATATGTTTTCTGGACCATGACGGGATACTGGAAGACTGACTGATTGACCATATACAGTAGCCTACTGTGTGCATGTCACACACCAAAGTGATGCAACTGCACTTAGCAATACCACACATTTGCTTTTCCATCACTGTTACTTTAAGTTAAACATTTATAGGTAGAATAAGGAGCAAAAATAAAAATAAAACACAAAATTTTTAACCCTCAAACAGCTCTTTGAATATTTGTAAGGAAGTGACGACTGAACAAAATGTCCCCATGCACTCAACGATAAATGTTGTGGTCCTCACAATGCAGCATTCATACACACACATCTTCTATCTTTGCATCGATCCATGCACTGACTCACACCAGCTCCTTATCAAACAATGAATGCACCTGGTGTATGAACTTTATTCCAACTCTAACCTCTTAGTCTTGACTTTCAATTGCATGGAACTGCAGAGTGTTGGTTCCCACAAGGTGTGAAGTATCGTTCCCCATGAATGCACAGTACAATCATCTGTACACATCATCATCGTCAAACAGTCATCACATCTTTCTGGTTTCAGTTTCATAATGTCACCCAATGTCAAGATTCAACTTTATTTATTTGTTCCCCAGTGGGGCAATTTGTTTGCAAGAGTGGGAGTATAAAAGCAATTTACTAACAAACACAGAACACACATGACAGCAATACAAACATGGATGTAAGCAATGGACATCATCACAGATGTTAAAAGTCAAAGGGAAAGTAAAAATAAATGAATAAAATAATAAAAAAAATCGTTACACTGTGCAAGTCCAAGATGGCTGAAGTTCTCTGTTGCATAGAAAGTGCGCTCTGCAATAGGGTACTTCTTCCTCTTAGAATTGAGGAGGGAGACTGCAGTAGGAATGAAAGATTGTCTATTTCTATTGGTTCTAATTGGTGGAAGTCTAAAGAGGGAACCTGAAGGAAGAAGCTCAAATGGGTGAGAGCTGTCGGACAGGATAGATTGTGTTTTTTGTACATGTCCTGCAGGGTCTCCTGGTCCCGGCCGATTATTTTACTGCGGACATTGACCACCCTATAGACAATACATTTTTGTTTGAGGCAGCTCATTACATTCCTGGAAATGATCTGTGATATGTTTTCTGGACAGATGTGACCGTGACATGATACTGGATGACGGATGAGTGATTGACCATATACGTACTGTACAGTATGTATGTCACACACCAAAGTGATGCAACTTGCACTTAGCAATACCACTTTTCCATAGAAGACAGCAGCCTAACCCTACGTCCCGTAAAAGACCACGCCTCTCCTGTGAAAACAAAGAAGTCGATAGGGGCTAATACAAAATAAACCTCAACTGCTCCTAAAGGCTTAACTGTCAATTGCATGAAACTCCAGAGCGTTGGTTCCAACAAGGTGTAAAGTATCGAATGTACAAAAACAAGAAGGCAATTTGATAAACTCACAACATTTTAAAACAATAAAAAATACACTCATGAGATCAATTGATGCTGACATGCAATAAATATCCGGATATGTTGGGCCATGAAGGCTCCACCTGTTGGGGATGAATGAAGGCTGCACTTGAAATGGTCGCACACAGTTCACTAAAGTGTCCTCAAGTTGCGTTTCATCTCTGACTCAAACCATCCGGATCGGTTGACGTGACAAAATCAACCCTGCAAAATGAAAAAAAAAACAGAGAGAAAAGACTTAAAACGATGTCAGAGAGAAAAGAGAGGAGCGGTGAGGCTGAGAAGAGGAGGCAGCGGTGGAGCGCAGGAAACCACACACACACACACACACACACAACTAACACTGATGTGGTGAACACAAAAACTCTGTCATCTGCCCACACGACCGTATAGTGTATACGCCATAACTGCATATAGACATCAGCGTGCACCAACAACGTAGATGCAGCGTTACACAAAAAAGAACAAGTGGGTAAGTACGGGTATGTAAGATAAAATAAAATAAGAAAAAAGTGAAACTGCACCTCGGATATTTTTGTATTAACTCCTTAAAAATAGACTTCTAATGAAATGAAAGTGAGTCTCTGTGACTTCATCTTTCCGTCGTGCTCATTACTCACGCTGGCAGGAGGTGGCAGCGTAGCAGTGTGGCGGAAGGCCCAAAAAAAAAAAAAAAAAAAAAAAAAATGAAGTGGCCCTTTAAGGACTCTCTTATTGAATAATGCAAAGGATGCATGAGGATAAATGAGATCCTGCGCTCGTCTCTGTCTTCCTCCTTCCTGAACTTCTGTCCCGTCTCTGAATCGAAGCTCTTGTCCGGAACGAGCCGAGAATGAAAACAGGCCTCGTGGACAGACAGGCCTCTATTGTTTCTGGACATGTTTGAAATAAAAGACAACAACGGCACACAGAGGGGTTTTTCCTCCTCCTGGGACCGACAGCACATGGAGACAAAGTCACAGCGCTGATTCCTCGATTCGACCTGACAGCGTCTCCCTTTGTCTTGGTGCTCATCCAGCTCCTTACATCTTCCTCTTTTATGATTTAATAGTTTGTTTCTGCCTCCTTTGTTTTGACTCTTTAGCTTTTCTTTGATTTGTCCGCTCCGCTTCCTACAAGTACAAACTTGTTGTTGTTGAGTTTTACTGCAAATCACGACGCCTCCTTCGCACTCCCGACATCCATCTGTCTGTGGAATAGAGATGAATCCAGGCTCCATGCTCATCCTCCAGCCCATAATATACAGCATGATTGACAGATGACACAGCCACATGTGATTTGCCCAGATGTGCTACAGTAATAGATGGATGGATGATAGATAGATAGATAGATAGATAGATAGATAGATAGATAGATAGATAGATAGATAGATAGATAGATAGATAGATAGATAGATAGATAGATAGATAGATAGATATTTATTTATTTATTTATTTATTTTCATTTATTTTAATTTCAGCTGCAGATTTCAAAGAACTTGTTGTTAGTTTTACTTTTTTTTGCTGCTTCCTCTGAATTTTTTGTAGTAGTTTTGTGGTAATTTTTCAAGTGAAATCTGTTGTTTTTCCCCCCTTTGCTTCCTCTTTATTCTTCTATTCCTCCTTTCCCTCTCTTTTTCTTTCTCTTTGTCCTCATCATCATGTCTTCATGTCTGTCTGTCTGTCTGTCTCCATCTCTCTGGGTGGTCTGCGGTCTAGCAGCCTCCTCTTCTCCCTCCGGTGGTTGTGTGTGAGGGTGTTTTTTGTGTTGGGAGGGGCTTAAAGGGTACGTCGGGGGTACATGTTGTGGAGCAGGGAGGGGTGAGGGTGAGGAGGGGGGGGGGGTTGTTACTTCCTCACCAGCTTCTCCTCCTCCTCCTCCTCCTCCTTCTCCCACCTCCATTTACCCTTCACTTCCGCCCCTCCTGGTCGTTCCTGGCCCATAAAGAACAGAACGTGCCCACACACCAGCGCTGATGTTCAGATGCCCCCCCGGATACCCCAACCCCCCCACCACCACCCCACCCTCAGCCCTCCGAAGTCTCGGGGTTAACCACTGAAACCCAATGAGTGCTAACACCCCTGCCACCCCTGCTCAGCTCTGTGTATGTAAACAGCGGTCGCTCACGGGCAGAATGACAGACAACAAGGCGTGCAAACACACACGTATACAATATGGTCACATTCACCCACAGTCACACACAGACACACACACAGTCACACACAGTAACACACACATGCAGAAACATATACACACACACAGACAGACATATACATGCCACACGCAGAGACTCTCCTCAGCACCGGCATCAAAGAGCCACACATCTCTTCCTCCTCCTCCTCCTCCTCCTCTTCTTCCTCTTCTTCCTTGGTCTTGGTCTGAAACCCATTTTACCATCAACGGCCTGGTTGCGTTTAAGGAAGGGGGGGATTTTCCCCCTCAGATCTGGCAACCACAGCAGCCGAGGAGGCCTGCAGAGGCCGAAAACGGAGAAAGTAGGCTATTGAGTGATTGGCATGTGGTGTGTGCAATACTGTCTAGTTCCTTTTTGTCTGTGTGTGTGTCTGTGTGTGTGTGAGTGTGTTACGACACAGACACAAACATGTTGGAGGTGGTGAGGACTTAAATCACTCTCACATGGGCTCATTGTTGCCTTGTTGTCAGCGCTAATCCCACGCTCTGAGGCGGCTGAAGGCAAAATGTCACTCGTTGAGATTTGCTGAAGCACCAGTCGGTCCTGATCTACGCCTGCACCCAGCGTCACCTGTTCACACACACACACTGATACAGAATCAACTCATGCTAAATCTAAACTATAGAGGGGAAATGGTTTATCTGTTTTATCTCTTTCACATCTCAGATGAGTTGTGTTGCTGTGTGAAAACAGAATGTAGCTAAAATAAATAGTTTTTTCTTTCAGCATGCATGCACATCAAGCACTTAAGGGCCTAATTCATGCACAACAACATATTTATATGCACATATGCATTTTTAAAAGTCTAAATAAGAGGCACAAACATGTTTATTCAGACAGAACTCACACCAGCCTCTGTGTCAAAGTGAAAGCTGTCATAGTGTAACAGCACGCCGGCGGTGACGGAGCTAGGCCGCGACGATGTGTCGGCTTGTTTTGGTTCTGTGTAAATTTGCTGATATGATCACGGTTCCTCTTAACATCAAAACAAAAATG
This sequence comes from Decapterus maruadsi, assembly GCA_030347415.2. NCBI lineage: Eukaryota > Metazoa > Chordata > Actinopteri > Carangiformes > Carangidae > Decapterus > Decapterus maruadsi. Next base: position 5,262,593 of record CM064894.1, read on the forward strand.
GTGGAGAAAGTCTGGAGGTTTAGTGTGCGTTCACGCCAAAAGCTTCCAAAGCGTCAAAGTCAATTCATTTTCAATGAGGCGACACTGAGCGACCAAGCATCAACTGGCATCACCGCGCTTCCAAAGCGTCCAAAGCATCACTAGACTAGAAGGTTCGGCAGCAACCTGTCACAATAGAGATGTTCTTCGGCTCTTTTCTTTTCTTTTTTTCGTCTGTCTTGTCTGAAATGCACACTCAAGAGTTTTTTTTACGCTTTGGAAGCTTTTGGTGTGAACACAGTTAGAGAAAAGAAAACATCTCTGGCTAATTTCTAATGCATTAGTGTCTCCTTTGTTGCACAGGCCAAGGCGTATTAAGCCCCTTATTGTTGTTGTTGTTGTCGTCATCTCTGTGTGAATCTTGATAACATGTACAACTAATGAAAAGACGGTCGGTCGGTCGGTCGTCGTGGCATCGGATCAGCCGGCCGGGGCGAGAGCTGTGAGGGAAAATCACCAGGACTTAGAGCGCCGTCTGTCTATGACGTCAGTGGACACACAGATGATGAGAATTTAACAGCGATCAGCATCGAAAATGATTCATGTTGACCAAGCATACGTTGGTAATCTGTGGTGATTATTTCACAACACTCTCTTCAACTCTCCCACGCGCGCATGCAAACACACACAGAGCGTATAGGATGTAGCTGTCACTTTGCATTCACTTGCTCTTTTCTCTGTACGTTCTGGACACATGGATTGTTTCAAGCGAAACAATAGGAGAGAAGGCTACACACAACACAGACACACACACACACAAAGAGACACACACGTTAAGTCTCACAGAGCATCTGTGCATGAACATTGCTTCTCACAGATTACCCAAGCTGTTTATGTGAAGTATCTCATTACATCGTTGCGGATTAGCATGAGTTTAGCGTTTAGCCAAATTAGCAATTAGCTAGGGCGTAAGATAACATTAACCCTTATGAGTCACCACCCAGGGATTAGCATGAATTTGGTATTTAGCTTGATTAGCAGGTCCAGCAGAGCATCAGCCATAGCAATGACTCATAAACCAGGGATTTGCATTAATTTAGCATTTAGCCTAGTTAGCAAGAATTAGCAAACGTAGGCTATTAAGCTACACACATGCTGCACAGACGATGGTTCATGATTTCATTTTTCGTACCGTATTTTCAACATGAATACAAAGTGGTATCACATCATACATTCATTAGCCGTTGTTAGCTTTAAAGCTAATGTTGTTGCTCTCTATTCTTGTTATTCTGCGGTTTGAAGTTTCCCCTGGAAACAGCAAAAATGTGCGAAAAATAACAATAACGCTCACTGACTAATCAGAGCAGGAATGAAATAGACGCTAACAGACGTTGAGTCACCAGCATCTTCTTAAAAACACTTCTGCTTTTTTCTTGAGGAGGATGGGAGGAGGGTGAGAGAGAGAGAAAAAGGCAAAAAAGCACAAAAAAAAATACAACTGAAGTTATTTCAGTTTGTCTGCGTGAGAATAACGTCACCGAAAATAGTTCCCCCTTCTTCTCACGCGAAAGCAGACAAACTGGAACCACTTCCTGAGTTGCCGCGGCGCAGGAAGCCAGCGAGGGAATCGAATGATGTTTGTGCGAGTGTGTCGTCTTGCGTGTGTGTCGACGCTGTAACGCGCCTGGTGTCGCCTTTCACACGTCGTTCTTCTGCTGTGTCTTCATTCACTTTCAACACAAGCTGTTGGCCAACCTGCAGCCGCACAAACCTGCAATCCAACACTTTTCACTTTTGCATAATGTTTGTCAATGTCAGTCACTTCCTCCCTCCGGCTTTCATTTCATTAACAACTGTTGGTGCAGTTTTGTTTTATTTCATCTTTTACGTGACGTTTTAACCCAGGCTACTTCATGATTCCCATTTAAACTTGATGTTCACAGTTACAACCCATTGTGCAGTAGCCTGCATTAAAGTTACATGAGCTCATTTTTCACTTAGGCTACTTCACCTTTATTGAGGTAAACTCTGCTGTTGATGGTCTTTTGTGCAGCAGAAAGCAACTTGAATGTCACTGAAGAAACAAATCACTTTAAATCCTCCTTTTTTGTAAAAAGAAACCTGGTGAAACTCAAATGGCTGCACTGATGCACTGCACTTAAGTTATTTTTATTTTTTAAATAGCCTACTTTTGATTTTCCCTTAAAAAATGGTGCACGATCTACTATTAAGAGTTAAGAGAATTTTTATTTATCCCACTTCATTGTGAATTCAGAAGCAAAGAAACAACAAGCACAAGTAAAGAATAAATAAAAGACACTCTATGGAAAACTATACTGTTTTGTACAATTACTTTTAATAAGAAAATATAGGCTATGTACAAAGTTGTAAGAGAACAACAGATCCCTGCTGGATGTCTATAAAAAACAACTGTGATGTCTGAATTAACGCTTGATGATGAGATCGTGTCATTTTCTCTTCTTCTTCTTCTCTGTGCTGATCTTAAGTGGCGTGTCGGAGTGCCGTCATATGGATCTGATTGTGATAACAACCGTGCGGTCGCCTCTTCCAGTCACCGCTCCCGCTCTCATTGTTCCCGCGACTGTTTACCTCGCACAGCGACGCCTCGCAATGTATATTTGTAGTTGTGCTGTATGTATATAGTCTCCTCCTCTGCACTGTCATTTTGTTCTGAGTGTGGGGTCCCACCTCGGTGCCCAACGGCACGTGCCGCTGTCACAAAGCTCACGCAAACTCACGAGTGGATCTGTGTGCACTAGAGGCCTGCATAGCCTGAAGTCACAGCTCTGTCTAGATTATTAACATCAGTATTTCTGACCCAGAACTCCTCATTTACATTTTAGATTTCCCCACACGGGAACAGCTTGTGATGGGAATTAGGAAAATAAAGCATTTCCATGTGCAAAACTACGGTGAGAGGACTATAGTTCAGATGGGAAATTCTGCACACTGAATATGCAGCACTGCTGGTTTCTCGTTTTATATAGATATGCTTTTAAGCTATTTTATTTATAGGGTCAGGGTATTTTGTTTTTTTGCAAGTTTTTAAGATAAAGAATGACAATAAACTGAACTGAAATGAACTCGACTGTTTCAATAGAGACATTAGTTCGATGACTACAGGCCTGATTAAATTGTAAGAATCACTTTAATAGAAAACAGATGATTTCAAACTGGCATTTATTGTCACTGAAAAATGTAGATTGGCAGCACTTCTGTGCAAAATTGCAAAGATGCTTCATTCACTGCAATCCTGCAGTTATGAAAACTCTGATGTTTGCAGCAGGAGACAAACCTATTGTCTCACTCACAAACTACTGTATACAGTATATGTGAGTTTAAAGGTTCTCCAGGTGTCTCCTGGGGAGGAATTTCACAATAAAAGCTTCTAGGAGCAGCTTTTTGGGGTTAAATCTAAAACATCCCTCAGGTTGAACTCAGATGAAGATGTTTTATGTTTTGTTGGACGACTATAACCCAAATGCTAAAGCCCAAACCAATTTAAATATTCAATATAAATGAACCGTCTCCTCCCGTTATTCCTCTTTCCCATGTCCCCCCCCCTCCTCCCCTCCCTACACTCTGCACGACAGGAAGACGAAGTGAAAGTGTGTTGAAAGTGAATGTTTTTGCGCGTTCTGTCAGACACATAGGAAGCCAAGAGAGACGGTGGCTTGAACAGAGGAAGTTAGAGTGTGTGTGTGTGTGTGTGTGTGCGCGTGCATGTGTGTGTGTGTGTGGTCTGAGTGCTGACTGAGCCCTTTCACTGTGAGCGAGCCACTTTACAGGCTGCGGCTGCTAAACCTGATTAAAAACAGCTCAGTGTGGTGCCTTAAAAAAAAAAAAAACACACATGGGTGGAGAGTCGTTGAGCAGAGCTTCAATAGACTTATGTCAATTTCAACACTACAACATCAAGTTGTGTAATAATAATGAGTCGGGTGGGGGGGGGAGAAAAATAACGTGTATTGTGTTATTGCTTCATGTGGGTTTGCAGGATTTACAAAAAGCAAAACTCAACTCTGAGTTAAAGCAACAATGAATGTGCAGTTACCGAACGTCTCACGTATACGTGTACGTACGCTGGTGATGGTGAGTTCTCTGGTGAAACAGGATGTTACAGACTCATCCGTCCACACATCTCTGTCATCCATTTATTAGTCGGATGAGTTTCCCACAAACACATCATCAGCTCAGTGATGCAGAATACTGGGAACGCACATTTGGATAAAAAAAAAACAAAAAAACCCCTGCATTTGCTGCTCTGAAGATGAAGTTGCAAATGAATAATTGAACAAATGCAACTGAAAATGAGTTAAGTTGATCATTTTTTAAATCTGTCGTATAATGTATTCCATTTTTGCACATTTGGGGACATATTGACATTATTCAGGGTTTAGGGAACATTGTCTACCTGTCTGTCAGTCTGGTCTCTCCTCCTCTGTGTCTCTAACCCTCCTCTCCTCCATGTGCATTTGTTTTCAATGAAGCTGGTGAGAAATCAATCAAGCAGTGGATAACGTTATTTATCATCTACCATGTTCCAATATGTATATTTGAATATTTAAACAGCAGATTACGGGTTATGGGGCGTGTTTGTGTGGCGATTCTGCAGAGACAAGAGCTGGATTAAACAGCTTCAGAGTTGAGGTAAATCCTGCATTAAGTGGACAACAGTTTGCAGGAGAGGATATAAGATATGAGCAGAAAAAGACAAAAACCAAAACTGGTTGGAGGGAGAAACACAAATGTTTAAAGCTCTTAATAAAACAAGACAATGAAAATGTCATGAAGCCTCATTTCTTCTTCTTTTCCGTCCTCTGTGAATCTGTTGCTCTCAGTCCAGCTGTTTTTTTTATTCCAGATTATTCTCTACATGCATTGCGTTGCGTAGCAGGCTCTATACCTGAAGGCTCTTGAATCTTGAAAGAAAACACCTGCAGGCAAAGTGTTTAAGGCCTCAGTGAATGAGTAAAAACTTGACACACGTATATGTGACACTTTGCACGTCAGGAAAATTAGTCAGTTTGATTCTGTTCGTGTTTTTACACAATCAAACTTTATACCTTTGCAATGCAAGTCCATTTACATTAAGGGGTATTTCGTAATTCTCAAATATTTAGATTTGCACATTTACACTGCAGGTCTGAGTTTTCTAGTTGGTGTCTTTATGTCGTAATTTCACTGTTAGAGATCTGATATTTCCCCTTTTGACTTGCACAATATAGCTGGATATCATGGCGAAACGTAAATTACTCCAAAGCCACAGAAATTAAAGCATAAGTACAATATCAGATATGAAGAATTTATTTATGATGATGATAAATTATGATGGAAAAAAGGAATAATTTGCCAATTATCAGCCTGTTTGTTCCATCTCGTCTTTCCTGTCACATCTTGAACGCACCTTAAACCTCTCCATCCTTGTGCACCTGCATTTTAATGGGCATCAGATTTTTATACACAAGTCAAAATCAGCTTCAAAGCTTTTTTTTTCTAACAGTGGCTGCTGCTATTAATACCCTCTTTAATAGCCTGACCGTCACATGTGTGTTCAGTTTTTTTTTGCTCCAATAATCCCACTTCCTCTTCAGCTTCCATATGTTTTCTGCTCCATGAAGGTGTCGCTGCTCAGAGAGACGTCACACTTTGTGATTGTTCGTTGCTTTTATGGTGCGAGCGAGGCTTCGCGTGTCCTACGCAAAAACAATAACAAAAAAAAAAAAACACAACATAAACACAAACACAAAACGCTGCTGGTTCATAAATCACATTGTGTTCATGCACTGAGAACAATAGGTCTTATGTAAGAGTCATTTTCTTTGTGTGTGCAGAGCTGATTAGTCCACTGAGATGGACTAATTGACTGTGGCAATGAGGGTCTAAAGCCATTCTGACAATAAGAGGGAACATGTGTTGGCATAGTTGGTGCTTGTGTGTGTGTGTGTGTGTGTGTGTGTGTGTGTGTGTGTGTGCGTGTGTGTGCGTGTTGGGGGGGGGGTCCCATCTGTTGTGGTCATTGTATCCAGTAAAGCGTGGAGGCGTAGACGTGAGGGGGCGTGTTGGTCGGAAGCTAAAGCTCCTTTTTTCTTTTCTTTATAGTTTTGTTCATCAGTTTTCAATCAACATAAAATAAACGTAAAACATAAAAACATGAAAACATTAGGTCCAAACACAACAACAGCTGCAATAATATAAACTGAAAAGAAAAAAAAAAGTTTAAAGTACATCTTGAACTCTCTTTATTTTGCTGTTTTGCATTCAATGGTCTTAAAGGGCCAGTGCACACAAATCACAAAAATAAATAAGTTCTCTATTACGCAACATGGCCAAGAGTAGAAAATATGATATATGTCCTAAATATTAGTAATTAAGCAGCTACTTATTTGCAGGTGAAATGAACCAGGTGATATTTTGCGGTGTAATTTCCCCACGATATTTTTTATTTATCATCATCATCATGTTACACTGTGATGTTAGTGTTACATTATAATATCAGACACCGATCTGCATAAATTGTGTAAGATATCATCCCACACAGGCCTACTGATCCTTTTAAATCAACAACTTATCAAAGAAAGACTCAACAAATCAAAGGATGTTAATGTTGCAAAACGTCAAAAAGCAGCATCTGACTTTGTGAGCAAAGACACATTGACCATTATAGCAAGAAATATGAAAAACATTTGCAATGAATTGTGTTTTTGTTTTTTTGTTTTTTTTTTGAAGAAAATGCAACATATGGTGGGAATCTACGATCAGAGAAAAACTCCAGATATTGATTGCTCAATATTGTAAAATATAACCCAGACCATAGTCTGGGTGTAGTTTCTATTTTGGCAGATGTCCCGTCTGCTTCCTAGTTCAGTTTTCATTTTAAATCCACAATTTGAGTGTGAACTGTATCATTTTTCAAATATTCAAAGAGCTGAATATAAAGTCGATCACTTGTAACGATGTAATCTTTGTTTTGTGCATCGCCTTTCTTTATTTTGTTTATTTTTAAAGGGGTAGTTCACCCAAAATTCAAATTTCTCATGTCGGGGCTTCAATACAAGAGGGACATTACAGACGGCTTCAACATTCACAACCATGATATGGACAAATAGTAGATAAAATTCTCCCAGCCCTTAGTCGACATGAGGGTGAGTAGATAATCAGTGAAATTAGAATTTTGGGTGAACTATCCCTTTAAATCATTGATTTCTCAGTGTCCAAACTTCTGAGTAACACACAGTGAGGGATTTTCACTTCATCTGTGACTCACTGAGTGAAATTATTGAATAACGCTCAAGATGCTGCGTTTTCCCATCATTCTCTCTGCCGCGGTGATGACACAGCACTTCTGATCAAATCCACGGCACATGACGACATCTGGAGTTTTTTTTTTTTTATCTCACGGCTTACGTTTCTATGGTGACTTGTTTTTGCTAAGAGAGCGACGTCTCAGTTGGCTGGTGACTAACAGACGCACAAACACACAGACACACGAGGCGACACATAAACACAACTTCTGCGTTTTTCTAAAAGTCAGACTGACAAATATATAGGAGTGGAAAACACCAAATATACTGCTGACGTCCTCTGTGTGCTCTTATTCATTCTGTAGTCACCGCACACACACACAGACACACACAGTCTACACATGCACGCACACACACATAGACATGGACGTACTTTTGCAGCCAGAACACACAAAATAAGGACGAATGTTACACGTTTAGTTGTCTATACTATATGTGCTTTTGAAGAATCCATGATGGGCATTGGAATGTGTGTTTGTGCGTTTGTGTGTGTGCGTTTATGTGTGTGTGATGCACATAAAGGCTCATGCCCACACACGCACCCACCCACACACACACAGGTCATGTTTACATGTGGCAGTGAGACATGTGTTTGTGGTCCGTTATTGTGAAACAGCTGAAAGCTCTGTTTCCTAAATTTAAGTTTTTGAAATTGGTGTGTGTGTCTGTGTGTGACTGTGTGTCTGTGTGTGTGCACGTGTCCACTAACCAGAGCAGGGAACTGAAAGTCCACCAGCCTAAAACGATTTATTCCCAAATATAGACATTTCTGGACCAGACTTCATCAGGGATCCGTCATTACGTGTCTTTTTATCTGGTTCTCTGCAGCAGCTCGTTGATCTTCTGTTTCCTGGTCGATCACCGTCGTGGTATCAATACAAATCTTCAGGTGACACAGTGGAAAATCTGGAAAATTTGTCACAAACGCCTTCTCTTCCAGGAACAAAGCCACAGTGTGTGTGTGTGTGTGTGTGCACGGCACATTTCAAACACACGTTACATGAGTTGGTCGTGAGTCAAACGGGAATTAAAATCAGAAGTTTGGAAACTTGAAAGCGCTGCAGGATCATCCAACAACCCTTCTCTCACTGAGATACAAGCTTTCAGATCCAAGTTTTTGGATTGAATTAAATCATTTTTTCATTATTGTTTTTCCAGCTTCAAATAAGCATGGGAATGAAAAATGGTGGGAGTAGAAACATGGCTAAGAGATGGATGAGAATCTAGGTTGGAGGTGTAACGGAGCATTCACATCTGATGTGGAGTGAATTTTCGCCTCGTATTTGTACAACTTAACGCATATTTGCCCAAAGAGGAGATACAGTGACATGGTCAAAGTTTCTCTTAAAGGGATAGTTCAACATTTTGTCAAACTGGCCCATTGCCATAATCCCTATAGTCATAGCAGTAGGTTCGTTACCTTTAATTGTCGGTGCAAGCTATTTTCAGAACGGTGGAGCAGAGCCGTGAGCTGCTCAGAGCCACGCTATGGAGGCGATTTCTTAGTTTCCCTCATCAAACTCATCAAATACACAATTCAACAACTCCACAACGCTCTGGTGGACAAGTTGTGACCTGCACATTCACCACGCTATGAGATAATAACACAACATTACGAGACACAGTCGTTTTAGAGGTAAATGCAGAGACTGCTTGCTGAAAAACTGCCCCTGAAGGCAACATGCATCAGCGGTTTTGCATGAATTTCCCTCTAAAACAACTCTGTGTGGTAACGTTGTGTTATTATCTCATAGCGTGGTGAATGTGCAGGTCACAACTTGTCCACCAGGGCGTTTTGGAGTTGTTGGATTGTGTATTTGATGAGTTTGATGAGGGAAACCAAGAAATCCCATGAGCCTCCATAGTGTAGCTCACGGCTCTGCTCCGCCATTCTAAAATTAGCTTGCACCGACAATGAAAGATAACGAACCTGCTGTTATAACAGGGATTTTGGCATTGGACCAAATTGCCAAAATGTTGAACTATCCCTTTAACAGTATTTTTCACGCCTGCCTAGAACTTTTGCACAGTGCTGTATAGTTTTAGTCATTTCCATGTAAACATCCCCTTTTACTCTCTAACTCTTGCACATGCACACACACACACATGCACGCACACACAACGGTCCTCTGTCATCATGTCATCTTTTATGTCTGTTACCAGGACGATGCTCCCAGTCCTCCTCCTCCTCCTCCTCTCTCTGGGTCACAGATAAAAGGCCTCAGTGTAACTTGAGGAACTAAAGATTCACTCACACACACTCAAACTGCAGCCATTGCCAGTGTGCGTGCATGTGTATGTGTGTGTGCATGTTTGCATGTGTGTTTGTGTCTATGTTTGGAAAAGATAGTTTTATTTAAGCAAAGAGAAATCACACACACATGATCAATACTTGTGTTTTTGTCTGTGAACATGTTAGTAGGAAGTTTATCTTATGTGTTCTTATGTTAGCTCTGTGTGTGCGTGTGTGCACGTGTGTGTGTGTGTTGGTGTGTGACTTCAAAGTCTAGCGTGCTTCAGTCTTCACTCAGCTCAGTGATGATTTCTCATGAGATACAGGCCAGTGTCATGACAAAGATACTCTTTGACAGAGAGAGAGAGAGTGTGTGTTTCACAGAGAAAGTGCAACAACAACAAAAACCAATGGAGTGTATTTTTAAAAATTATTTTTTAGTTTAAAGGGATACTTCACCCAAAATCCATAATTCACCAATTTTCTACTCACCATCATGCCAAGGAAGGGTTTGGAGAACTCTGAGTCATCAAAACGCTTTAGGAGTTCCAGGGAGTTTTCATATAATGGCCGTGGATAGAATTCACTTTTGAATCGTCCAAAACAAACACTATGCAACATCCAGATACCTCCATACTGCTCGTCTGCACTGACCCAAGTGTCCTGAAGCCGCCACATGAACTCTATCCGCCGCCGTTATATGAAAACCCCCTGGAACTCCTAAAGTGTTTTGACGACTCTGAAAGTTCTCCAAACCCTTCCTTGGCACGACGGTGAGTAGAAAATTGGTGAATTATCGATTTTGGGTGGCGTTATGATGGAGTATTGGAGCCACATTGAGAAAAAAAAACAAAGACTATGAGAAAAAAGTCATAACATTACGAGAATAAAGTAAAAAATGTATGACTTTTTTTAATTTATTTGTCAATGTGGCCCTATAATACTCCCTTGTATGCCTTTAATTAAAAACTTATAAAGGTGTGGTAAGTGAGGTAAAGAGTTAGGGACTTTGAGGCTAGATGATGTGGTTTGCATTCTCAAGCGTGTTACATCCATCATCATCCTCCGATCAAACCAATAAACACCGTCGCCGTGCCGACCAGGTAGGCTAGCTATACACACCATCACCTGCAGTGTAAGTGGATCTGACCGGAGCCGGTGAAACGAGAGCAGATGAGTAAATTAATGTGAAAGGAAACAAGAGAAAACTCTGACATTAAATATTCACAGCTGACACCTCGAGCTGTGAAACTGAACGCCTTCGCCCTCCTTCACTAATCCACACACACACACACACACACACACAGACACACACACCCCTTCTCTCTCCGCCACCCTTAATCCCCCTCTCTCTTTCTTTAAGCTTCTCTCACTCTTTCTCTCCGTCTGAAACCCTCTCGCCTTAAAAACTCAAAAACTTTTATTCTCGTTTGGAGGAAAACGCCAGCAGCGACGGGGTCGAGGTCGTTTCCTGGTTCCTACTCACTCACTCCCTGTGTGTGTTACCATGGTTTCAGTTTGATCGACTTCATGGGAAACGTTGGCAGGGTGTGTGAGGTGATTCAGGCAGAGTGGGCACACTCAGCGTTACATCACATGACACACAAACACACACACACACTGACACACTTACAGTACACAGGGGCAACCAGTGTTTTCCCAAACACAATCATCACAAAAGATTGGTCATCTTGTGAAAATGAAAGGTTTAATTATGTAACTTTAATAAATGTTGATATTCATAAGAAGATATATTTGGAGGTTTAAAGGTGCATTATCGCAAATACAGCAGTAACGGCATAAAATAAGCTGAAATATGCAAAAGATGGCTCGGGGGGAGCCATAATTAAATTTAGAAAAAATAGCAAATTTCAGAAATGCATGATCTGTTATTGTTGTGATCCAAGCCGGCCCGGCGCTTGCTGCATTCAATTGCACTCGGAACAGGGAAAACCAAATCCTGAAAAATGCAATAGTAAATTTTGTAGCGATGCTAGGCTGCTACCAGTCACTGGATGGAACACCTCTCTCACGCCCCTGTGTCTTTCTTCAGTTAACCTCTCGTGATTTTAACAGATGGTGGTTTTGGAAAACAGAGGCTGCTTCTCTCCAGATCGTAGTTACATATTTCTGAGCTGGATTGACATGATCCGGTCTGAGACATGAAACTCATGGACTGAGTCCTGACGGTCTGGTTTTTTGCAGGAGGAAGTTCAGTTTCTGAATACAGGCTGTGTGCATTTCTCTGTGGACTGGAAGGTTTTTTTCTTTGATGAGGAGGAGGAGGAGGAGGAGGGGGGGGGGGGGGGGGGGCCTTTTTTCACAGTCCAACACTAAAAACTTCTTATCAGAACCTGTTCTCTCTGTGACAACTGATTGCAGTTGTTTATATCTGATGCTCCGCCATCTAGTGGCCGCGGATTTTGCGATAAAGCTCCTTTAAGATGGGTGGACCAATAAAAAACGAGAGTCTGAGCCACTGAATGTAGCACAAATTTCAGAATAAAACACACAGAAAACCAAATCCTGGAAGTTTTTGGATGGTGTTGTCCAGATGGTGGGCGGGGCCTGCTTTGTTGTGACATCACAAAGTGACATCTACCTCAGGCTGTGTGCATTTCTCTGTGGACTGAGGCTTTGATACTTTCACAGTATTAATATAGAACCTAGAGCTGCTTTATAATCACACTACACATGGACATCTACCTTTATACTGTATGGAGCTTTAACGCAAACATCTACCTTTATACCGTATGGAGCTTTAACACAAACATCTACCTTTATACCGTATGGAGCTTTAACACAAACATCTACCTTTATACCGTATGGAGCTTTAACACAAACATCTACCTTTATACCGTATGGAGCTTTAACACAAACATCTACCTTTATACCGTATGGAGCTTTAATTTTTAACTAATTTCTTTCCTCTTTTAAGGCAACACTTGCACAGTTGCCACTTCCTCCTTTAGATCTAGTTCCTTAATGAAATGTCATGATGAAAGGAAGGAGGAAGAACAGGCATGAAATCTACTTAAGACTTGGGTTGATTGTCAAGTTTTTAAACTTTAGATTATTCCAGAAACATTTACATTTATACTGTGTGGAGCTTTTATGTGTCAAAGGTTTTGTGCATTTATTTTCTGTAATATTTAATAAACTACTAACCAATAAACAAAGTTTCCATGAGTGGACGCTGTGTCCTCTGCTTCAGTCCATTTCCTAAATTGGTGTGAATCCGTGAGCGTCTTCGGTTTCATCTCTTCTTCTTCTTCTTCTGTTTTTCCTCCATCCCTCTCTCCTCCCTCTTTCTTTACTCCTACATTTCACGGCAGCTGTCAGTGGCTCGTCACTGTTACAGGACACAATGCTGGTTCAGGTTGCCTGCCGTGTGTGTGTGTGTTACTGTAAATGACATGCTGACATTCCTGCAGCCGCTGGATGAATGTTGGGCCCTCCACACTCTGCTTATTCAGGCTGCCACTCCACACCTTGTGAGTTTGTGTGTCTGTCTGTGTGTGTGTGTGTGTGTCTGACATCTTAGACACACGCCTTATCATAACACAGACAGCAGTAGTGCCAACACGGGGACAAGTTGGTGGTGGCTATTTTAAAGCGCGGGTGTGTGTTTCTGCTCCTTAAGCCCTCAAAGCTGCAGAAGACCCCAGGTGGAACAGCAAAGACAAGGAGACGGCTGCATGTGTGTGTGCGTCTGTATGTGTGTGTGTGTTTAGACAGTAGAGGATATACCTTTCCCCCCGCCTCTCCGCAATGCGAGGAATGTCAGCGCAGGCCGAGCTCCGTGTCACAACCAAGGCGCAGTTGTCGGAGAAGAGAGAAGCTCCGACCGATGATTTACACTGAAGACCTTTAAGGCCGACGACACGGCCGCGCGCCTCTCGGGGCCGATTATCGCCGTGACATTTGGCCGACCGCCGAGGCCACATTCCTGTTTGACTTAGTTCGGTATTGTTCCTACATCACAAAGGAAAAGACGTCACGAATGGTTTATAATGTCAGACTGAAGATATTTTACATTGCTCGTGCATTAAAAAGTCGTATTTTACCCATTAAAGTCCATTCAAATCCATACATGGACGACATGACGGCACGCCAACTGTTCAGGCTGCTTTAACACCATGGACTCTTGATTTAAAGAGGTTACGTAAGGAAATCTGAGTCTGCACTTTATTTATTTTTACCTTCCTTTTGTTCTTTGCATGCATTACCACCACAAAAAGCTGCAGTGGAGTGTTGTGTAAATAGAAATGCATGAAGCAAATATCATATTTTTGAAGCAATCGGATGTGCAACTGGAGAAAAGTAAAGTTTGCACTGGTTTAATAAGGATACTGTGTACAAGACAATAAGAGAGAAAAACAAAGGACAAGTAAAGTTAAATAATAAAATATAAGAAGACACTGTTGTTATGTACAAAAGTGTCTTGGAAAATATATAAACAGTTTGTACAAAATTATTTAAGAAGAAATGCTGCTTGTACAATTACATATACAATGTGTAATATGAAAAAAAACATGAATAAATACATATATAATATAATATAATATAATATGGGCTATAACTATGAATACAACCAGATGAGGTAAATTAGTGAAATGAAACCAGTGACTTGAAGATGGGACTTTTATTGATCCCACTTATGGGAAATTTACTGTTTGTTAAAGCAGCATAAAGTAAAAAAACAACAACAAAAAACAAGCAAAGGTAAAGAATAGAATATAAAAAAGACATTTTATATGGTTATTTACTGTATTTATTGAAGGTATTTACAGAAAGAAAATGTGGAAAATGCACATTGCACTGTGTGAGGTGGCGTAAATAAGAATACATACAATTTGTATAAAAAGAGAAATAATATTGAAAAGTAATAAATTAATCTTAAGTGCAACAGATGAGGTATGGGTCAAAAAGTCAAAAGTTGCAACAGAACTGAAGAATGAACTGATGAATAAAAGTGTAGATGTCCTTTAAAAGAAGTCTCAAGTTTCCAGTTGCAGTTGCAGTGTGTGTCTGCGGCCACAGGTGGCGCTCTGCTCCACATCAACACGTCCTGCTGGTGATCAGAGCGTCACCTCTCTGTTACGGGACCCTCGCTGTAACAGTCGGGGCCGGGCCACCCTGCCGGTGACAGCAGGGCCCTTTTGTAGCAACGTGTCACTTTGGCGTTGTTGTTGTTGTCGTTGTCGTCGTCTCATTCATCTATGTGTGTGTGTGTGGCATGCAGCCCTGATGGGACGTCACATTTTCCAGCAGCAAATTGACGTGTTGGTGTTTTCACAGTCGGGAATTCAGCCACACAAACGGCTGACGGGTCGTTTTGTGTTCTTGTGCAAACCTCCAACGCAAAATGTTATAGATCTGATATCTGATTGGCTGCTGTGTGATTGATTGAGCCGATTGTGAAACACATTTACGATAAAAACACAAGACTGGACCAGAGAGGAAGAACAAGAACAAGAAGAAGAAGAAGGAAAACTTCCCCCAAAAAACTCCCACTTACTGGTGTAAATCATCTAAGGAGTGTTAAATAGTTTCGGGCCATTACTGTATGTGATGCAGAGGAAGAGGAGGAGGAGGAGGAGGAGGAGGAGGAGGAGGAGGAGGAGGAGGGGGGTTCAGCTCTGAATCATGACACTTTTGGAGAAGGCTGTAACGATGCTAGCGGCCCACCCACACACTTCACACACACAGTTTGGGAAAAGTTTGTGTCGTTTAAACTATAAAAAAAAAAAAAAAGAGAGGAGGGGAAACACTTTCACAGGTCACATGGCATTTTATTTATAAACATACAATATATGCTGCACATACTGTGTGTGTGTCTCGGTTCCTCCGTGTGGCCGGATATAACGCTGCGTTGATTATAGAAGAGATTTAAATAAAGTTTCATTTGATTTGAATGCAGGTCAGAGGTGAATGAAACAAGAAGACGAAGAGACAGAAATAAAAACTCTTCTGTTCGCCGTTGTTCAGACACGCTGCTGCTGCTGCTGCCAGTGTGTGTCTGTGTGTGGCATGCTGCACTATGTCAAGGCAGATTTACAGCAGGTTTGGCCTTGGGAGTGTTAGACTGTGTGTGATGGGTCAGAGCAGGTGTGTGTGTGTGTGTGTGTGTGTGGCTTCCGTCACAGCCAGGTGAAGAGTTCAGAGTTCGTCTCGCCTCACAGGGGAAAGTTACCCAGCAGCAGCAGCAGCAGCAGCAGCAGCAGCAGCAGCAGCAGCAGCAGCAGCAGCAGCGGCTCATCGCTGGTCTCGGATCAGAACTCAACGAGCAAGTGCCAAAAGGATTAAAAAGAAAAATGGCAGCTCTCACTCACTCACTTATTCTTTGTGCACGTTTGCGTCACTCTCTGTGTCATGTAACGACCTTTAGATCAGTAGTTCTCAAAGTAGGGTCCGGGGACCCCAACGGGTCAGTGAGAGGGTTCAAGGGGGTCCCCGACTCAAAATTTTACCCATGTTTTCAACAATTTTTGTACTTTTAAAATTTTTTACCAGTTTTACTTTTTTTCTAGGAGCACTTTTTGTAGAATTTCTTTTTTTAGAGAAACACCAGTTTCCTCTAGAATTTTTTTTTTTTGAGAAATTTTTACCACTTCTGTCTCTGTCTTTTTTTTTTTCATTATTTTATTTTTAAGAAATGTTACCAATTTTTTTTGTTACTATTTTTAAAAGAATTGTTCTATTTTTTTTCTAGAATTTTTTTTTGAGAAATTTTACCACTTCTGTCTGTAATTTTTTTTTTCATTATTTCATTTTTAAGGAATGTTACCAATTTTTTTTGTTACTATTTTTAAAAGAATTGTTCTATTTTTTTTCTAGAATTTTTTTTTTCTTTTTAGAAATTTTACCACTTCTGTCTGTAATTTTTTTCATTATTTTATTTTTAAGAAATGTTACCACTTTTTTCTAGATTTTTGGGGGGTTATGATTTTTATAAGAATTGTTCAATTTTTTTTCTAAAAATGTTTCAACATTTCTGAAGAAATTGTACCACTTTCTTCCAGAAATAACTGGCCCTAATTTGAACGTACAAAAACAGTAGTGTCATATTTCTGGTGTTTTCTTCAAAACTTTGTCCAATGGGGGTCCATGGTCAATTTAGGGGTCCTTGATGTAAAATCGCTGCTTTAGATGATGTAAGGTACAGTATGACACAACAGCTTCTTCTTTCAATAAAGTGTTCACAAAATATCCATCACATCTGGATAAAGTCATTTTGCTTCATCTCCACTACACTCCAATTAAAAGTAATTACTGTACACAACCTTTTACACAGTTAAAAGTCGGCTTTAATCATGAAGACTTTTATTTTGGCGAGACCGGATGGACCTTCTATTGAGCGTAATAATGAATGATCTGATGGTTTGGTGTGTTGTCATAAAGTTGAATGCAGGACACTCTGAATAACAGTATTTTGTTCATTCTTCCTTCACTGCATCATGTTTTTCCACTGCATCATGACAAGTGGAAAAAGTTTAATGAGCCACAGAAAAAAAACATCACATGAATGTTACGTGGACACTTTTGGTTTTAAAACGCATCACTTTTTGCATGTCAAGACATTTTAATTTGTACAGCTCATCAGCCTGTGTGAGTGCAGCATGAATACAAGTGTTACTGAACCTTGTTGGCTCTCTTGTTGTGTAATGCTGCATTTTAACACTGATCACTGTCTCTGCTGTTCATTCATTCATCCATCCAGCGTCCTTTGCAGTGTTGTGTTGTTTTGTATCAGTTCACAGTGAAAAAATAACTTCTTTCTGTTTTATTTAGACAAACATGCTGCAAAGTCCCAAACTGAAACCATGTCAACATACAGCTATGTATAAAATAATATTTTTCCTGCTCTGTTTTCATTAATACTGTCGAACACACTAGTTGCTTTCATAAAGATCTTGTCCAAAATATTCCTCAATGGATCGTCTGGCTGCAGGTTTTTGTTCCAACCAAGCAGTTGCACAGCAGACTTGACTCATTTAATCAACAGATCCCAGATCTCATTAGACAGTTGATTGGTCAAACTGTGAGCTCTTGACTCTCTGACTGGTAGGAACAAAAACCTGCAGCCACACGTCCCCAAAATAACCATTTTCAGTGACTTAAAACTGACTTTTGATGTGAATGAAAGGTGAACATGCATTAAATATTGTTGTTTTTTTTGTCTGTATCTGCATGACGTCTCCATGCAGCGTGCTGTAAAACAAGAATACCACTCAGGTTCATCATTTGTAAACGTATTAATTCACTTTGATGATCAAATAAAATATTAATGAACATTTTCATGCACAACACTGGTTCTCAGTTGGATAAGACAGAACTTTACCTTAATTAAACAGAATTTATCATTACAGATGTTGCACATTAGAGCTTCAGCCCCATTTGTATTATCTGTATGACCATTATGAGTAATGGTTAATGTGACATTTGTGGTGCATCTACTAATACTTTGACCTTTTTTTGTTACATTATTAGATGAACTTCACTGTTTCCGTGAATTTTCCGTCCATATTTTTCAGGGGTTTCTCTGCCCTTTGATTTCCAGTAAACATCCCACTTTATTTATCAGGAAGAGTGGATAGTTTTCAGATAACGTGGAGCTGAGTCACGTCTGTGGTCACAGCAGGAGGAAACATCATGTGACACACGAGGTCACATCTGATCCCACGCTGGGGTCGTTCTCCCACAACAACCTCAGTCTTCGTCATGGGAACCTCTCCGCTTGACTTTTGAGGAAATGCAAAAAGAAAAAAAGAGATTCTGGTGATTAGCTCGTATTAACAGATCGCTCAGATCATTGTCCGACTAAACGGCTGAAATAACTCGGTATCTTTTAGTATTTTCATTATTGTTATTATTTACTGTACGTATTTATTATATTGCATGCAAAGTGAATCAGGAAGTGGGAGATTTTGCAACCCGACTGACCAGACTGTGCAGCTTTCGGCAGCTGGTCGATCACATTCACAACGCCACAGAAAGTATGATATACAGTATCATGTCTGCACATCTGCATTCCTGCAGCAGTGACTCATCTTATTGACTGACCCCCTCACCCCATCTCCCTCAAAACGCCCACGTCCACAAAGAGTTTCATTTCTAATCTAAAAATATATAAAAATGTGGAACAGTAACTACAAAATAACTCATAAATCGCACAGATCAGCACAGAAAACCACATCACCCCATCAGGAGGTTCATGACGTTAAATGATCAAAACTGCAAAATGATGATGAAACGCAAATAATTTGCTTTTAACCTATGAGTCATATTCAACTGAAGATCATTAAAATGCACTTGACTTGTTTTTGCTTTGCCTTCTTTGTTGGATCAGTTGTGTAATTAGTTGATATTTAACGGTTCCTCATTTTTAATCTAATAATAAATACAGTTCCTGTTTTTTTTTTCAGTTTTTGTGATGAAAACAGAAAATATATCATTCCCACGTTAATAATATGATGTCAAACACAGCATACTGTAGTTATTCCACCTGTATCTTTGCATGCACATAGGTGGTTGTGGTGGTTCATAAGAGCTTCTTCTTCTTCTTCTTCTTCTTTACACCTTGTGCTTCAATGATAGAAAATGTTAACGAGTAAATCGGTGATGTCTCAATGTTTCCATGTCACATTTTCCTCCAATTCTCTCCGTGGGGCTGGAAAATTTAAGTTTCCATTCAGTTATGGAAAACAAATAAATGTGAAAGAAAGAGGAAGTTTTGCATGTGTGTGTGTGTGTGTGTGTGTTTACATCAGAGACAAACGCTCCATTCACATCCACGATTTACGACCTGAGAGCTTCATCTGTCAGGTCGGGCCACCCTCCCTCTCTCCCTCCCTCCCTCCCTCCCTCCTTGTCTGTCTGTCTGCCAGCCGGGTGGAGCTCTGCACCGGGACACAACACGCGTAATGAGATTAAAGTAATCTGATTACAACAACTATAACCTGTCAGGTTTACCGTTAAGTCAAGAAAATGAGTTTCTCTCTCTTTCTTCAGTTCACACTAATACGGTCTTAGTGCACAGTGGCATTATGTAAGTACGCAGCAGTGGAGGATCCTCCCGTCCGCCCGCCCGCCCGCTTGCACCGCAGCTACCTGCAGCTTCTTACAACACAACGTAAGAACATGAACAAACTCATTTACTCAGGTTTAAAGTGCGTAATCAGATGCAACACACAAACCACTGTAATCAGTCTCAACTCCACCGAGGAGGTTGTGTTTGTTTGTATACTGGCTTGTTTGTTGCAGGATTACACTGAAAGTACTCCTCCTACAGTTTTAAGAAAACCTGGGTGAATCATTAATCAAAATGTGTGACTTTTCTCCACTAAAAACTGCAAAAAAAAGTTCCCATTGAAAACGAATGGGAGGAAGCAAAAAAAGCGGGAAAATTATTGTTTTTCAAACGTCTACTGCTCTGGCATACTTTCACCTAGAGAGTTCATTTAAACTTTAAAGTGTAGACACAAGTCTTGTCTAGTGATGTGGTTTTCCACGTTTTGATACGTATTATAGTTTTTTATCAATCGCTGTTCAATAATCGTGATCATTTTTTGGATTGATGCTGAGATTATAATGGGTGTGTATTGAATGGAATGTTCTGGCAAGAGTGGATGACATCATCGGCTAGAGAGGGAGAAGTTGTCTGAAATTGTCTGAAATTATTCTCTTTAAACGCTGCTCCCAGCCACATATTACACTCTGCACACATGATTTTTTCCACAGCTGTAGAGGAACTTGTCCTCTTTCTCACAATGTGTTCAAAAAAGCGGAGAGACTTTCACAATTTAAACTGTGGTCCTCTTAGTGAGGCCAGTCACATTAACTTCAACATAAAATTTGGAGCTGACTTTATTCAAACGCAGTAAATGCAGCAGTTTGGCAATGTTTTGGTTGTAAACACTTTGTAAGTTTGTTTTTGTGCTAGGCTATATAAATAAAGTTGTTATTATTATTCATTGTTGGGCTATGTCCCACCAGTAAAAAGGTGACATTTCTGCAGCATGACGGATGGCGCCTGTGTAGGAAATGTTGCTAATTATCATAATTATGAGACACCACTGACTGACACGATCAGACGACGTAAGTGAGGAAGGTATGTAACTTATAATAGATAATAATAATTATCATCATTATCATAAGGATATATTTAGTAAGTTGGCAGACCTGCTCAGGGTGGCAGAGGAAATCCACAAATGCAAAAACAAGCAGAGGTGTCCATATAAAACAACAAATTAAATAGATTATAAAAAATATATATGTTAAAGGGATAGTTCAACATTTTGGAAAATTGGCCCATTGCCATAGTCATAGCAGTAGGTTTGTTGCCTTTAATTGTCGGTGCAAGCTATTTTTAGAACAGCAGAGCAGAGCCGTGAGCTGCTCAGAGCTACGCTACGGAGGCTCATGGGATTTCTTGGTTTCCCTCATCAAACTCATCAAATACACAATCCAACAACTCCACAACGCTCTGGTGGACAAGTTGTGACCTGCACATTCACCACGCTATGAGATAATAACACAACGTTACCACACAGAGTTGTTTTAGAGGGAAATTCATGCAAAACCGCTGATGCACGTTGCATTCAGGGACAGTTCTTCATCAAGCAGTCTCTGCATTTACCTCGGAAATAGACATGACAGATTGTGTTACAGGTGACATGTACTCTGTAATAGATTACACCCAGACTCTCCGTCTGACTCAGATGACAGTGTAAGTGCTCCATACAAAGAACCGACCGGCACGCAGCCATAAATAAGGCCCCCCCCCCCCAAACCCTCCTCCACCTCTGGGTGTGACAGGACAGGTTGAGATGAAAGGTTCCTGTCTGCTCGCCTCCCCCGCAGCTTCTTATTAAAGAGCTTTTAACATGTAAACAGGACAGAGACACACACTCATAAAACACAGAGACAGAGAAAAGACAGAGAGAGGAGGAGGAGGAGTGTGTGTCTGTGTGTGTCTGTGTGTGTGTTTTACCTTTCCTTCTTCTCTCTCATGATATTTATCATCCTGCTCTGTCTCTCAGACCACACCTACACTAAGACACATAGATTAGAACAGCAGCACTTATGGAGACAGCGGCGGCCGGCGTGTCCACTGTGTCTTCTCATGCAGGTCGTTCGTTGTTCAGGAGCAGGAGGACGGACACTAATGGACGGCTCTTAAAGTCCACTGAGACGATGCAGGCAGCATGTTGTCATCTTTAAACCTGTTGATGTTCACATCGGTTTTGCACTGAATGAGTTGAACATCACAGGTGTTATTATGCTTTCACCTGCTTTTTATGACATATTTAACAGATATAAAACACAGCATTTCATATACAAAAGTTGCTCTTAGACACACATACACTTAATAAAAGTTATTGATGGCCAAATAAAAACAATCCTTGTGATTATCAAAATAGGAATCCAGGAAAGGATCCAAAAACACAAACTTTCATCCTTATAGTAATGCATAATTACACTATTCATAATAGTCTATATTAATTAATGTGTTTCCTAATCCTAAGTAATACATAATGAGTGTATATATATCTGTAAACAGTTAATTAATGCTTAATAATGTACTGACTAATGTTAATTAAGGGACCTTTTTTTGTGTAAACCCTGTTTACAAGAAAAATGTCCTGTGTCGGCTGGACAATAAAGTTTTTAATTGTCTCTTTTGGGCAGTTGAGAAACTGCCTCTTCTCCTTCCGTCATGTTCACGTCTTGTGCTTGACTTTCAATATTCTCTTCACCTTTTATTTATCTTTTTTTTAAATGCACCTTTTATTTCTATTTTACACATAATTTTTCATTCATTCATTTTGCTCATCCTCTCCTTTCACGTTCAATAAACTTTCTTTATGTGGACACTCAACTGTGTGTCAGCATCCGTGTCTGATTGACCGTCCTGCTGAGAGCGGCCAGGTAACACACACATATACACACAGACACACACACACACACAGACACACACACTCTCAGTCGCTCCTGCTGGGTGGTGTAGACACAACCCCACTGAGCGGATCGGGTCCTACAATGAACCGCCAGCAGGGAGGTCACAGCAGTAATCCATGTTAACATAAGAATGGAGCTACGGCACACCTCAGCCCTGAGCACACACACACACACAGACACACACACACACACACACAGTCTCATCAGGTGTCTGGACAAGAATTCACACGGATAATTTTCTTGAAGGTAGGAATTACGTTGCGGTTGTAGGCTATATCGCCAGCAACTCACTCGTATTGTATTCATGCCGCATTCACGTGAAACTGGGCAGACGGCAGACGGACGGCAGCCGCTGCAACGATACACGTGACAATATGTTGTCATGGCGATGCCGTATTGTTTAGCGACAGCTCCGGTGTCTCCGCTGCCACTGGAGGTAAAAAACATGGCAACACGACAACATGGCAGCCACTGATTCATGAAAAACAGACTTTTGAACCAAATAATCGATTTTCGTGAATAGATAACAGGAGAAATTACGCAATGTCCCTTTAAATTTCCAAAAATGCCTTCACTCTCAAGAACTAAAACTCTTAATTGATGCTCAAAGACACACCTACAAGTAAACGACCACAACACAAACACATTGAACTTCCGTGCATTAACGTCTTCCCCTCCTCTTTCACTGTCTTGTTTGGACAACCCCCCCCCCTCCCCTCCCTCCTCCTCCCATCCCCTCCCCTCCATCCATCCTTCAACCTGTTCTCCTAAAACACAATGTTTCTATATATGTGTGTGTGTGTGTGTGTGTGTGTGTGTGTGCTTCCGTGGGGGTTCATTCATAATCACAGGGGGCTGATGGGAAGGATGGATCCATTTAGGATGGACAGGTGTGACCTCACACGCCCCCATTTGACTTTTAATGGAGTTTTTTTTTTCTTTTTGAGGTTCACGCCATCACTTTATCACTTTATCACACACTTGCAGACACTTTCATTTGTGGGTTAAATGCAGTGGTGGACAGTAACGGTCATATCCAGAGGATTTGTACTTTACTTGAGTATTAGATTTCTTTATTGCTCTTACTTGAGTACATTTCCAAGACAAATATTTTTACTTTTACTTGAGTTAATTTCTAGGAAGGCTGAAAAAGTACTCATTACTTTCAGGTCTTTTTTTATTTTCTAAAATACTATTGGACAGAAGCTGAGTTTGTCAAAGAAGGAAACCCTAAAAGCAGCATCAGTGCAGCTGGTTTCAAAGAGTTAATTTTCAGAAACAAGACTTAAAAGGTCCTTAAATTCATTTGGAAAGAAATATAGTAATTCATTGATGTGAAAAATTAGAAATTCAGGTAACACTTTACAATAAGGGTCCCTTAATTAATGTTAGTTAGTACATAATTAAGCAATAATATATAAACTAATGTGTTAATTAATGCTGAGTATAATGATAGCTAATTACATTATTCAACTTTTAAATTGATTAACTAACTTTTAGTGGTAAACATTAATTAACTGCTTACTAATAGGCTACAATAATTCATGTGTTAATGTGTTAATCCTAAGTAATACATAATAATGATTGTTAATATATCTATTGTAAAATGTTACCGAAATTTACTCTTATACTCTTACTTTTACCTAAAGTAAATTTAAAGGCATGTACTTTGTTACTCGAGTAACAAGTCGACTTGTAACTTGTAACGGAGTAAATTTTGACCAGTAGTATTTGTACTCTTACTGCGGTCGAGTACTCTGTCCATCTCTGGTTAGTATTAAATGCGTAACAACTTGACGGTAGCGTGAGTCTTTTTTGGGAGCGGCGTCCTCCTGTCGTGTCTCCGCTGGGTTCGACCGTGATGATGTCGTCTCGGCGCGGAAAGAAGATCTGACGTGTAAACACAGTTTTCTAATTTATCTGCATTAGAGTGGACACAGCCTGATGTAAACACACACACACACACCTTTTAGTTGAGTTGACAAAGGCTGAGATAAGATCTTCGTAGCTGCCAGGGATACACACACACACACACACACACACACACACACACAGACACACACAGACACACACACTGAGCTCACTAAGAGGCCTTTGCATCCACACTAGATTCATTAACAGAGAACAATAGTCAGCCAACACCTTAGGCAAAACATTACGGTGGTTTAAATCTTCACTGGCTCACACACACTCACACTCACTTAAACACACACACACACACTCATGCAGACTCACAATAACACACTCATTATATCTATTCATCATCCAAACCAACATTATTTATTAGGGGGGGTGACACGTTCATGTTTCATCAGTGCTCTGTTTATTCTCTTCTCTTTCTCAATGAACCTCTCTCTCTCATACTCACACACACACACACTCACATGCACATGCACACACACACATGCACACACACAGAGGTGCAGTTGTGAGTTCAAAGCGGTGCCCCCGGGGGCCGGCGCTGATGGAGGGAGGAAGGGAGGAGCGAGTGAATGAATGAATGAAAGGAAGGTAACATACCTGCAGGGGTCAGAACAGGTGAGCTTTAATGGAGCCTTTCCCTTTCAGAGCTCTCTCTCACACACACACACACACACACACACACACAGACACACACACACAGTCGCTCCTTCTCCGTGACCTTTGCTACACAACATTCGTCTTTACTGCTGGTAAAATAATCGATTCACTGCTTAAGCATCACGTCTACGACCGCCATGAAGTTTCATTTCTACTTTTCTGCAACACATTTTCACCAAGAACTGAAAGAGACACTCAAACGCATCACGGTGGAGTGGTAGCGCTTCATGACCTTTGACCTCTCTGCAACTTGTCATTTCCACTCATTTCCTGTGATAAACTTGTGATTTAAACTCCATCTTTTTTCCCCATTTTATTGTCGGTGCAAGATATTTTTAGAATGGCGGAGCAGAGCCATGAGCTGCTCAGAGCTACGCTACGGAGGCTAATGGGAGTTTTTGGATTGTGTATTTGATGTGTTTGATGAGGGAAACCAAGAAATCCCATGAGTAGTGTTGCTCTGAGCAGCTCACAGCTCTGCTCCGCCGTTCTAAAAATAGCTTGCACTGACAATTAAAGGTAACAAACCTACTGCTATGACTATAGGGATTATGGCAATGGGCCAATTTGCCAAAATATTGAACTATTCCTTTAAAGTTTGGGGTTGTGTTCGACGTCTGCATAGAGTGTGGGAGAAAAGCAGCGCTCTGTCCTCACCTTCCACTCTCTCGCCCTCTGATCTCCTCCAGAGGAGAAGAGGGGAGGGAGGGTGCGGGGGGAGGGGGCTGCAGGTGACTCTCTCCCCCAGCAATCAGAGCTCTTCCCTGGGGTGCTGACAGCTCTGAGCCTCCGTGGTTCACAACAAAGCTCAACGTCAGGCCGGACCATAAGGCCGACGGTTCTTCCATCTGAGTTTTGCATTGAATTGAAACCAAGAAAAATATAATGTCTAATTCTTCCTGCAAAATACATTTCTTTATTTTGCACATTTCTTTGATTGACTTTTTGTCAAAACAAAACAAAAAAAAGGAAAATAAACTCACTTACACAGTTTGAAGTGGATCTACTGAGGTTCACTCCTGACTGCAGAAGTTTCGTTTTGCTAGAAACTCTGTTTTATTATCATTGTTCATGTCTTTGCATGTTTTATGTGTGAAGCCGCCCTGCCCTCCGACTGATGGAGAGACGTTGGCATCGTCCACAGTCTGTAGGAGAGAAACTCTGTCAACACCTTCGTCAGGCACAAAACAATTATAACTCAATTATGCTTTATAGATAGTGCTCGCTTTAAAATAGACCAGACTTAAATATGTATTCAGGGTTTTTTATTAGACATTTTAATGGCAGGCAGCTTTTTAATGGCAGGCAGCTGACAGGAGACGAGACAGATGAGGAGTGAGCGTGTTACAACCGGATTCAAACCTGTGGATGATGCACTGATTTGTCTATACAACATACATGCATTAGCCTATGCAGTTTTTATATATAACTTTTTGTACACATTTGTCTTTCTACTCATAATTTTCATTATAATCTATTATTACAGGGTCAATGTCTTTTAAAATATGCCTTTTATCCTCTACGTTTATGTAATGTAACATGTGGAATGCTGAATTTCCTGATGTTTTCATGTACATATGTATTTATTTGTGTAATTTAATGGTTTTATTGTATGTTTTATGATATATTTTGTGTTTATATTCCTGTTGTGAAGCATATAAACTTGTTTTCTGCATGAAATGTGCTCTATAAATAAAGCGTCTTCTTCTTCTTCTGAATAAAATATGTTGTATCGTGTCTTTATCTGCAGGACATTTTGAAAACACATAACACAGCACCAGTGACATCGTGTTTATTGAGTTTTGAACAAAATTTGTTAAAACTGCTGTTGTAAATTTTCCCAGACTTTTTTTTTCCTCATGGTGACAGAGGTTGGCTACGGGCTCACACACACACACACACACACACGCACACACAGACACACACAAACCCTTCATTGTGCTTCAGAGGCCGCAACAAAGCAAAGCGGAGAAAAAGGCCCCTATTTACCTGAACCACCTCTCCGTAAAGAACGACGGGATCAGCACCACCTTTCTTTTTCTTTTGCTTTTTTTCTCCCCCCTTTTACTGCCCCTTCACCCCGTTATACCCCCCTCACACCCACCCCACACCCCTGATCGCCCCATTGTCGGAGAGGACAAAGGCCAGGAGAAAGAGGGAGAGGAGAGGAGGGGGGGGGGACTCACCTGATAAGAAGATGAATGATCCCATTCACTCCGGCATGAGGAGAGACGAAGACGAAGAAGAAGAAGAAGAAGTTTTGTCTCCACACATCCACAGCTTCAGCCTCATTTAACGTCACATTAAAACTCATCTCGAGCTCCGGCCGACGGGAACAAAGTTCTTTGTTTACCAAAAGATTGATGATTTCCAAAGTGACGGCTGATGTTTAGCAGGTGCTGATTTTACCACATTCGCCATCTCGGTCTGACGTATTAGCTTGAGCGCTAACACAAAATGCAGCTCAGTCTAATCTGAACATCACTATCATATGATGTCCTGTTATCATTAGGTATCTAGTCTCTAGTTTTTTTGTATTTTGGGGGCATTTTTTTGACATTTTTTTGATTAGACGGGACAGTGAAGAGAGACTGGAAACTAGGGAGAGAGAATGGGGGAATGATACACAGTCGTCTCTATTGGGAGGCGAACCAGATCAACATGGGATGTACTTTAGTATCCTGTAGGCTATATTGCATTGTTCTGTCTCTTGCAAATATTTTCTTATGAACCCAAGTATCTATATAACTGAAGTCATGATCACATGGTAGCCTAATATAGGTACTACTGTAGATGCCAAGACAAAAAGATGGAGACTGATTGTTCGATTGAACCATAAAATACATTATTGAATAACTCAAAACTGCTGCGTATAGTTGCAATTACAGCCTCTCTCTTCTCTTTGTGCACAAAACTAAATCTGGCATCAATGAGACGATTCAGTTACAACATCCTAACGAATTAATGAATGAATATTTTTACATTTTTGTGTCACTGTGGCCCATCCCATATGAGATAACAAGACACATTTAATGACAAATATAAAAGAAAAAGACTAGACAGTCCTTCCTGTTGGTGTTACCTGCCACACAGGTGTGACATAAACAATTTAAGATCAGCCTACTAGTAATTAAGATTACTTTCAGTATTCAAATATATCGCTCTTCGTCTCATTGCCTGTTGTAGCACTTTGGCCAACTGAGCTAATGTTTCAGGACCATAAAACAATCAGATCAATGTTTAATTTCAACGTGAACAAAATAAACCATATTGTCATTTTATAGCATCAATGTTCTTCCACCCACATTTTAGCTCATTAAGAGAAAGAGAGTGAGTGGAGAAAGGATGAAGGTGGAAGGTGGTGGTGGTGGTGGGGGGTGAAAGGATGGGAGGGATGGGAGGGTGGGGGGGTGGATTTAGGGGTGAGGAATTTATATGGCCGGGGCTATAGGTTATGGTGAATTATCCTGAATTAACAGTTTGTTTTCTTTAGCTGGGAGGCTGCTGAGTGAAGCGGGTGAAGTCGGGGCGTCAGGTGACCCGGCTCTTTGTTATGGAGAGAGGAGGGCTGGCAAACGCAGCCCAGGATGACTGGCAGGAATGTCACCTGGAACAATGCTGCGATTCTCCGCGACAGCAGCGTCCATCATCATTAGAGGTCGTCATGAAGACTTTTGTAGAGTCTCTTCACTGGTGACTCGTGGTTGATGTGTTGAACTCACTGTAAAAGTCACGATGAAGCCTAACGTTCGCACTTTGGGAACGTTAAAATATGCTTTCCATTCAAATTTGAATTTTTTTTAAAACCTAGCCAAAAACAACATTTGAATCCGATTTCTGAAGAAATTTACCTGTGCACACATGAGTCTTCGTCATGTTTGAGAGCTGCAATGGAAAAATAATTAACCTGCTGAGGATTTATTGCTTTATGTGTCAGATCTTACATGTGGTGTGGCTCTTTATGCAAATTCAATGGATTTGCAGCTGCAGTTTTGATGGATTTTGGGTAAAAACACAGCAGATGCAAACTTGTCACCAAGACAAACCAGTTTTAAATAAACACAGAGCGACAGTTAGTACGTCTGCTGCTGCTGCTGCTGCTGGCGTCGTGAATTTGATGGAAAATGTCACTGAGATCATTTCCATAACAGTTAATGGAACCTTGTTTGCATGGAAATAAGCTTTTTATGTGCTTAAACTGGAGGCCGATCCAACGTTAAGTGGATTCTTCCTTTTTTTAGCATCATATTTTGATCTCAATGTCCAGATGTTTCTGAGAGGAAGCTAAAGAAGAAGTTACAACAACAAAAACACACAACATTGACGTGTTGCTCAGTGTGTGTGCTGTTCATGCAATTCATACAAACACACATGCACCATAGGTAAATGCAATCCACTCCACTTCTTCATGGTTTGTTTACGTAGCTGCCGTCCCCAAACAGCTAGCATTAGCATTAATGAGCTAAGGAACAAAGGCGGTGAATGGGCCTCTGTTAGCATTCACTCAGCTACCTCCTATTGAAGCTGTATCAGGCTCCGAGTCATGTGAGGTGAAGTCATTAGCACTTCATTTACAGCTCAGGAACAGTTAGCGGCTTCGCTCTTTGATATCTGACAGAAGTTTATCTGTGCACGGCCTGGGAAATG
The DNA here is from genome assembly GCA_030347415.2 of Decapterus maruadsi. Taxonomy (NCBI): domain Eukaryota; kingdom Metazoa; phylum Chordata; class Actinopteri; order Carangiformes; family Carangidae; genus Decapterus; species Decapterus maruadsi. The sequence goes on from CM064894.1 coordinate 5,292,320, forward strand.
GTGCATTTTGGGAAACCATGGCTGCAGATTGTCACTTAACTAACCTGAATCTTAAAATAAAAAATAAAAAAACAGCACAGCCTGAAGTAAAGCTAAAAAAATAAATAAAAAGAGTTTCCTTTCCAAATAAAACAACTCATCTTGGAGTAGCCTAGCCTACATAAAATCAACAGGAAGCTTCTGGGGCCGATGAAATTAAAGGAGAGCGACAAACATTGTAGCTAATGGAGTGTGGATCCTGTGTGTGTTTGTGAACTCATGACGCTGAGGAAATGATTTGTCAGCCGAGTGACAATGAGCCAACATTTGTCGAGTCAATTAGCACATGCTAATAGAGCTCCATTCACTTGTTAACACACACACACACACACACACTTTGCTCTAGTGTTTGAATAAAGGTCAACTACATCTTTGACTTCAGTTTAACCTCAGAACAACCAGTCGGACTCAGGACTCATGGAGGATGAGGGGGATCGATCACACCTGCAGCCAATCAGGACGTTAGCCTGCAGTGGATGTGGTGTGACAGGAAGCAGAGCCATATCAGTGTCTCTGTTTTGGAAGAAAATGATTGTTTTCAGTGAGTTTTTGTGTGGATGAAAGATGACAACGCATTAAAATAGGCTATATCAGTTTTTTCAGATACCTGCATGCATGCATACATGGCCTCAGTCTGTTCTCTATTTTCATGCACAATAAAAAGTCAGGTTAGGTCAACAAACCAGAGAGAAAAATGTACATGTGCTACTAGGCCTATATCAAATAAAAAAATGCATGTTGATACTGAATTGTCTTTCAAAATAAAATAAAACTAAAACTGAACCGTCATTTTATGTAATTAAATAAATATTATCATAAAAATGGTATACAGTCTTCTTAGCTGTGCTGAAATGTCCATCATCCACACGAGTGTTTCCCTGCTAACGTCAGAATAAATCTGCCTCATTATGATACACCCACGCTATTAACTTTATTTTGAAAATACGTCTCTTTTGCTGCCGTCTGGATGTTTAAAACTGAGACATTTGGAAACGATGATGCTATAAACACTCGATTAACAATTCGAGGTTTATAACAGTGATTTTTAATGTTTAAAATGACTTCATATAGGCTATTTTCTGTGGGTTTTAGTGTTTATATTTTCATGTGTGGGGGTGTTTGTGTGTAAGTCTCGTCTCAGACAGAGCGAGCCGGTCTTCAGACTGTGAGCAGCTTACATGTTGTGGGGGTTAGTTTTTTTTGGGGGGGGGGCGGACGTTGTCGTCTTCACTGCTGCTGCTGATCAGCACAGAGAAAACTCATCAGGCTAATTCTTTACCAGTTTAATCCACTGGTTTAACTCCAGTGTCTGAGACAGTGAACTGGCCTCAGAGGATTATCATCATCGACGGCGAGGAGGAGGAGAGCGGGACAAAGACGCCAAAACAAAGACGACGACGACTCTCCCTGTTTCGTTAGGAGGCGAGCACGATGGGATGAACTAATCATTTGAATATAAGACAATAATTCCACTATAAATTGATAATTGATAAGAAGAAGCTGTGAAAATCAAACTGTTTTGATTGTGAAAATGAAACCGCAGCCAAAAAAAGAAAGAAAAACTCCCATCGGGTTCAACAACAAGCTAAACGCACAGAGGCCACAAAACCCCACCCATAATCCTTTGCACCGGTTCCCCCTGACAGAGACGATGGCGGCGGCGGCGGCGGCGGCCTCCTTAAGACAACAAGGAGAAGAAGAAGAAGACGTGGACGGGGAGTTTCCCTGCTTTATTTAGTTAGTTTGATTCAGTTTATCTGACTCTAATCCGCTGAAGTCTCAGGTCTTTACTGACTGTTTTCATTTCACTTGATCTGTGAGCTGCTGTGCACCTACTTGACTCCTTTATACCCACAATGCACCACTTCATTCATGGGATATTTACTGTACTTCTGACACAACGCCCCCACTGGAAAAATGAACCATTTCTACTGCATATGTTATTTTAATAACAATTTGGATTTATGCAGGTTTATCTCCAATACAATCATTTTATTTGTATAGCACATTTTAAAAACAACAAAGTTACCAAAGTGCTGCATAACAGATAAAAAAACTGTAAAATAAAGAAAGTTAAAGTTAAAATACAATAAATTAAAAGCATATAAAAGCAATAAGAAAACCATAAGATCAGATAAAACACGGAGAAATAGTGAAAAACAAACAGTAAAAGACAAACATGACACTGAAATTCAACTGAAAGGGACGCGTTTCTGTATTTTAAGCCTGTAACCGACAACAAATGTGTGTGCGTGCATGTGTGTGTGTGTGAATGGCAAGCGTGTAAACACACACACACATGCACAGAGGGGAGAAGGATTACTGCGTCTGTTTTGGCTGCAGAACCATGTGGGATACGTCACCGAGCTCTGCAGGTTGTCCCCCCCCTCATCCCCCCCCCCCCCCTCAATTCCCTGCTGATGATTAACTTAACTGAGCTAATTAACACACTCACACTCACACTCACACACACACAGAGCGGTGAACTCCAGTGTGTTTCTGGGGGAATGACACACTTCCTTCTAAACATCCTGAATTTTCCTTTCAGTTCAGTGAAACTTTGATTACATTTACAACAACACACACACACACACACACACACACAGTCTGTCGCAGCCGTTTGATTGATCATCGTCACAGGAAGCAGTGACAAGCCGGGATCATCGTCACTCATTCATCATCTTCGTGGCCGCGACCTGTGACCTGGACTTTTTTTTTTTCTGTGTGTGTGTGTTTGTGTGTAACAGTAAAAAATAACTCATGCATCTTTGGGGAAAATCCTTCCTTCCTGTCAGGTGTGGTAACGTTTCACTCACGCAGGAGATTTTTTAAAAGATTTCTTGTCTGCAGCGTTCTCAGCCTTCATGTACAAACAAACATCATGAGACGGTGAAGTTCACGTAAAAAAATACTGAACTTTCCTTCAAAATAAAACAACAATCCATCCATCTTTACAGCTCCACAGCAATGTCATCTCACAACAAATGTCTTGTATAAGTGTTGTGTATAAACATGAAGCCGTCTTGGTTTTTTGGGGGAATTTGAACTTTCTTTTTGTCCCGCGTCTCTTAATCTGAAGGATTTGGACATAGGGATGTCATGATTACTTGTTTACATAATTAATCACTACAATTTATGAATTGTAAAGATTCCTAAATACCGTCCCGTCCTAAAAAAGGATTATGTCAGAACCATATCGGCAGATGTGGCGCCAAAATCAAGGTAAATGCTCAGATACTGGTCCATTTACCTAGCGTAACACTGAATTGGTAGGAATTTAAATGTTAGCGTGTCATTTTTAATTTAAAATAAAACCAACACAATAAGGCAAAAAGCAACTAATATAAACTTAAACGTCTGGTATAGATGACAATTTATGACTTGAATATTTAATAATAATAATAAACTTTATTTCTATAGTTCCTTTCAAAACCCAAGGTAACATTGTGCTTCACAAAATACAAATACAATTTCATTGAGAAAATAAAGCAATTAGAAAACATCATACAGAAAACAGTGAACAGGCATAAGATAAATAATGGAAATAGATAAGACAAAAGAAACAAAGATCCAAAAATATGTGGGAAAAAAATAAAATATTGAATATACATTTCCACTGCGGGATTAATAATTAGTCATATATTAATAGATGCTTGAAATATGTTGTGTAAACAATGAGTAATGTCATGATATTTTGAATATATTTGATTATAGACATTCATAGTGTTGTGATCATGATAATAATCGTAACACTGCGATTATTTATCTGACAATAATCGTACCAAGAAAATGTATAATCGTGAAATCCCTATTTGGAAACCATCAAGAAATTCATACACTGATGCAACTCACACACAAACACACACACAAAGACACACACTGGGCAGTGACCCCGCCTTACCCCCTGCGTGGCGGCTGCAGGCCCAGATTTGAAAGGGATTTGTTTGACCTGAGGAGGTGTTGGCAAGAGGAGGAGAGGGGGGCAGGGGGGTACTGTGTGTGTGTGTGTGTGTGTGTGTGTGTGTGTGTGTGTGTGTGTTTGGGGAGGGCCGACTCAGACAGACAGTAAAACATATGTCGCTCCCAGGGAGGGGCCATCTTGCTAATTTATCCGTGGCGACGCTGCTGCACCGCTGCGGTTCAATAGCTGTAGAGTTGGTTTGTTTCCACACAGTCGGACCTGCTGCTGCTTTTACAGCCTCCGCAGCAGCAGCAGCAGCAGCAGCCAGAGGCACGGCCGCAATATGGAGGGGAGGAGGACCTGTGCCCCCCCCCCACAACCCTCCAGGGTGTGTGTGAGAGTGTGTTTAAATTCTCCCTCGGAGGCAGAGAGGACTGGAGGAGGTGTCACCCTCCTGCATGTCTCACATTCCTGTTTCTTGTTGTTTCTTTTTTCCTTTTAAAAAGACATTTATTCTCAGTTTTAATGTTTAATGGTGACACTGGGGGAAGGAGGAGGAGAAGGGGGGGGTTTGATTGACACCTGTATTGTTGCAATCGGTCAGGATCAACTCGCAGTTTCCTCATCGCTGTTATAAAAACTTCCTTTTTAAATCAACGTTGTCCTACTTCTACTTTCAGATTTCAGTCGTACTTCCTGCTCCGTTACCCACGACAACAAAGTCAAAACTGACAAATTCAAATAAGCTCTTGAACGCCACTTAGTCCCAGTGTGAAAGCAGGTTAGAGTTGATCTGATTTCTCTTCCTCTTTCTTCACCTCCATCGTTTGACCTTTTGACCTCATTGGAGTATAAATAAAACCTCTTGTTTATTATTAACCGGTCTTCACTTCTCTCTTTTCTTCTTCTTTGTTTTTTTATTTCCTCCTCCTCTTCCTTCCTCCTATCCCTTGTCTCCGATCTCCTCACCCATGCAGTGGCCTTAATTGGTCCCGTCGTCTGTCCATCATCTTCTCTCTCCTCCCGTCGTCATCCTTCCTCCTCCTTCTCTTTTTCTTTCCTTCTACTCTTTTACAGTTTGAAACATCCCTCTTTCCATCAGATGGGTTCGTGTCCCACTCCTCTCCTCACTTTCTATTCTCTCCCTCTCTCTCTGAGTTGTCAGTGATGGATGGAGGAGGTGACAGCTTGGTCTTGGCCCCTGGAGGTGAATGAGGGATGGGGTGGAGGGGGGCGGGGGGATGGAGGGGGGTGTAAAGGGCTGTTACCTCACACACACACATGCACACACACTCTCCCTAAATACCTGACCTGGATGGTTGTTACAGGCTTGAAACTATGGGTTGAAGGTGAAACTCTTGTTTTTGTCAGGTGAATGTGTGAAACATAAGAACTTCACCTAAATATGGCGTCTGTCTTTCAGCTCTTCTTCTTCTTGTGTCCTCCTCCTCATCATCGTCATCACTATTTAACCTTCGTCTTGTGTTAGTTTTCTGCTGTCATCTATGGTGTTCTGGTCAAGTTTTGACCCGTGTTTTAAATCAGCTGTAAAATACACTAAAAACTTTTTTTTTCATCCAATTTGTTCCTCATCTCTTGGTTACATTGTTAGGCTTCCTATTCATAAAAATATTGGTTTTAATACTTTTTGGCGTGGGTCTCTGGGCCTCTTTTGTCAGTGTACCGCTTGACTTTAATTGAACCGTCAGCTTTCCGCTACCATCTATGGTGTTAGGGTCGAGTTTGAGTCCTCAATCAGCTGTAAAACACACTAAAACAATTATTTATCGTCCCATTTGTTTCTCATCTCTTTTTTATTTTCATTTTTTATTTAACCTTCATTTACCCAGGCCAGCAAATTAAGAACCACATTCTTATTTTCAAGTGCAGCCTGAGAAGGGGGAGGGGAGTGCTGAAAGTAACAACCAGGTTATTATTTATTTATTTAAAAAGGACAGTGTGCAGCGACATTAATTATTGAAAGAATAAAAAGATGGCTGCACCAGATTTAGCAGAGCCGCTAATTCCCATCTGTAGTCCTCATATATAAATTACATAAATGACACTTAGAAAAATACAAGACAATACAATAAAACAGTTACTTTTGGTTACATTGTTAGGCTTCCTTATCCATAAAAAGGTTGGTTTTGCACTTATGATTTCAGTTTTAACTCTCATTATTGTTCTTATTGTTATAACCGGGTCAAAATTAAAAATATATATCCTCACTAAGTCAAAAAGCCTTGATGCTATAAACAAATTTATGTGGTACTTGTACGCATTTAAAACCTGAACACGGGTCACGCCAGAGAAATGTTAACAGCTCACAGTGTTTCTGTGAGTCACAGGTCGGTCGTTTACCTGCGCAGGTGACACACACTTTGGAAACCCCCCCCTTCCCCCGCCCCCTCTCTACCTTCAGTTTGTAAAAACACACAGTGACAATTTAAAACGCATCCTGGACGTCAGAGATCAAAGAGCAGAGAGTGGCGGGAGGAGGGAGGAGGAGGGGGGGCGTGGTGGCTCCTGGCTCCGTCGGGGTTGTCGCGGGAGACAGTCCCCGAGGTGATGTCGCCGGCGGCAGCCACCCTGTCGTCAAGGGGGCATAAATTACAGGCTAGGTGGCCAGGTAAGTATCACCTGGACTGGCTCTCTCTTCTTCTTCTGTCTCTCTCTGTCTCTTCACTGACTCCTCCTCCTCCTGGGTGTTTATCCACAACATGGACACAAGTATGCAGACGCTCCTGTCTACGGCGCTCGCAAACATGAAGACGTTGTTTCTCAGTTTTCTGCAGAACTGCTGGTGCACACACAGCAAAACCAGGTCTGCATCATCACAGCTGGTTATAGATGTTATTGTGAATGGGATGTGGAGCATAAAACAAGACGGGCGGAGGCTGCAGGAACCACATGTGGGCGTATTGTTTTGGAGATCTGACTGACTGAATGACTGACTGGCTGTGTTCTCGGAGGCGTGACCTGAACGTAAAACGTCGAAATCCTGCGAGAAAGTAAAGATGGTTGAGAGCAAAATGAGGCAGAGAGGAGAAGGAGGAGGAGGTCAAGGCCTCTCCCTCTCCTCCCCCCAGTTTCTCTTGTCCTACCTCTGAAGGTGGTCGTTCTCGTGCATCCTCTGCTTCTTTCATCAGGGTTTCAGTTCAATCAGTTTAATAACCCCTTAAAACCCACCTGTGAGTTGTGTTGCTTCTAATTAATGCTGAGCCAGTGGGTTATTAAAGGGCCTTTTTTTGTAAGTTTTGCTAATGCTAGGCTATCTCTAATGTTAGCATAGCTTTTTACTAGAATAAATGTTGTTAGCTCTGCATCAAATTTCTTTACACCCCAACAGGAGAAATGCCAATGTTAGGCCTAACTTTGCTGTAGCATGCTAACCAGCTAGCAAATTTCTGATAGCAACGGGCCAATAGCAAGCAATTCCTTATGTAACACACATTTTTTCAGCATCAAACGTCAAAGTCCTCGAGATTAAATAAAGGTTGAAAGTCACAAACTGTTGACTGAAACACCAATTCTTGCTTTTTTTTTTCTTATTGATCTACTGCATGCTAACCAGCTAGCTGATAGCAACTTGATTTTTGGGGCCAGTAGGCTAATTCCAAATTGGGGGTCAAAAATTCATCAAATGTATCTTGTTTTTTATCTTTTTCTGACATTATAAGCTAGTATGCTAACCAGACAGCAACTTTTTGGGGTGCAATAGGCTGGTCAAAAATGAATCAAATGATCATGTACTTTCTGATAACTCAGTCTCTCGATCCTGGGTTTGTGTTCTCTCTCTCCTCTCCTTTAGGTCAGGGGGTTCACAGCTGCCCGGGCGCCACGGCTGGTCCTCCCCAAAAACGTGAATCAATCCATCCTCCTACCACGTCGTACCAATCCATGTCATCCATCCTCCATCATCGTACAACAAATCTCCGCAAACGTATCTCCATCATCGTACAATAAACCTTCTCAAACGTAGCTGATTGTTGTGTGATCCTTGCTCGTGAAACACAGGTTAAAGAGCTAATGTTAGCATTCATAGCTGTTTACTAGAATAAAAAATGCTGTGAGCTCAGCATCAGACTTCATTCCTTTACTCCCCAACAGCTGTTTTCCAGAGGTGGAAGCTTAGGCAGCACCAAGGTTAAAAAGCGATGATACTGCAGATGTTTGGAGGCCTTCAGCGACTCTGTTTACCTCGACGCGTCCCTTTATCTCTGAAGGGAAAAACACCACAGGGAGTGACCGCTGGAAATTTTCCTATCGCCAACCAACACCAGCGCCAGCGACACCAACAACAACACCTCCCTCTGACTGTTGCTCAATCTCCTGTCACTTATTAGTCACCCTGGTGTTTTTTTGTTTTTTTCAACACACAGGTCTGACGGGTTTATGAATCCAACTCTCTCAATGAATCCCCCCCCTCTCTTTAATTCAGGTCATGTGCAGTCGGTACTTTTTTTTTTTTGCTCCCGGGACGCGTTGATGTCGTGTTTTACTTGAGTTTCCACTGTGAGAAAAGTTGGTGTTTATGTAAACCAGAGTTTATAAGGAAGTCTGGTATTTACAGTGGACAAACTCTCTCTTTTATCTCTTCACCACATTCTCTTTTTTTCCTCCTTTATCTCTTTATCACTTCCTCTTTTTGTTTCAGTTTCTATATCAGTCCTGTCATCTTTATTGCCGCCTCTCTCTCTGTTTTCCATTGTATGCTGCTTTTATTTGACCGTCTTCTTAACCCTCTTATCACTTTCTTCTTCTGTCATCACCTCGCCACCATCTTTTGGTTTTGACACTTTTGTTTCCTGTTAAACGGTGGGCGATTATAGAAAAAAACATAGAGGAAAATGTTCATCATCATCATCATCATCATTTCAACGTAAAACCCCTTTTCTGCTGGTCAAAAAAACCCCATTTCACCTCACTCTCCATCTGACCATGGGTGTGTGTAACTGCATGTGGTGACATTGTGTGCATGTGTTTATGTCGTAAACTGAGTCAGTTGCCATTTTTATCTGGTTTCCCCTGCTTTAAAAAAAACAAAAAAAACAGCTTATACCTGTTGGTCCTGGTGTAAAAAGGGGGATTACAGAGATTTCAGAGGAAGTGATGGAGACAAAGATCCAGTCATAGCGCAAGAAAACTGATTCAGACGAGGCTCATCGGACATTTCAATCACTTTAAAGGTCCCATATTATGAAAGACTGTTTTTTTCTGGTCTCTACATACATAAACTGATCCTCCCTGAACCTATACCAACTCCTAGAATGAGGAAAGCAAACAGGTCCTGCATGGACTCTGCAGCCCAGCGACTGGTAAAACGCTGCTCATACAGGCTGTTCAGATTCAGCTCCTGTTGTGATGTCACAACAGGAGTGAGGCCGGACCGTCAGCGCCATAAAACGCCTACCACCTCTATTTCTATGGCTGCACAGCAAGAAAATCCTGAGCTAAATTGATGAAAAACTGACCAATTTCAAGTCATAAAGTGGAAATAATCTTGGCCGTGCAAAGTCACCATGTTACGTAAAGGTGTATTGCACAGAAACAGCTTGTTCTCAGTAGGCTAGAGCTCATTTGAGTGACTTTGCAATACATTTACAATACAGTTTAGTTGGACGTCTGACAGCTGAGTGAAGTTGAGTAAAAAGAGTAGAATATGGGATCTTTAAAACAACATATTGATTGATTGATATCAAGTGAACAGGAGGCAGGTTGAACAGTCTGCAGTCCAGTGCTTAGATGCAGAAGATAAAAATGAAAACATTAATACTTTCAGGTCTTTCTCGCTTTCTCTGCCACCTGTCCTTTTTTCTCACACTCTCTTTTCTCACTCTCTGTCTTTTCTTCCCTCCCTCCCTTTCCTCTCCCTCTCTCTGGAGTTGACAGCTTGTCCCGCGGGAGCAGCAGCAGCAGCAGCAGCAGCGGATTGTGCGACGTTAATCGGAACAACGCGGATTACATTCAAGACACACTCACTGTTACACACACTCACACACATCTGTCACAGAGGCAGTTAATAAGTCAATATGTTGACAGTGCTCAGGGCCACAGCCAACAGCTCCTGTGGGGAAAACAGTGCTAGTGAGGGAGTGAGTGAGTGGAGTCAGTCGCACAAACATGCACAATTTTTGTATCTCCCTGCTTATCTTTTCTTTACTTTATTTGTTTATTTGAGTGGGACAGTGCACATTAATGAGCATATAAAAACATGTAAATGTGCCAAATTAAAGCAGCAATGCTAATTTCCATCCGGAGTCCCATGACATAAAAACAGTTACAGTGGCAGGAGATAACAAGACGACTATAACAAAATAGAACATGTTGTTGTTTTGTTTTTTTTCCAACCTCACAACAAGATGACACAAACACATAAAAGGAGGAGGAGGAGGCGACGACATGAATCAGGCTGCGACCACAGACGACCAGGCCATTAGAGCAGGTATAAACACACTTTTGCCTTTAGACATAATCAGATGACACACCGCAGAAACACGTGAGTTTAAAAACCCTACCAAGCCTTTTTAACCCCTTCAAGGGCCTGTTTTTGTATGTTTTTGCTATTGCTAATATCAGCATTAGCAGCTATTTTACTGAGCGGTCTAGAAAAACTCTCACCTCTATGTGATACCATGCTAACAAGCTAATTTCTAAAAAAAGAAAAACTCATTGTGGTAAAATCTGCCCTGAGGATGACATGACATCATAACTACAGGTTTTTGGGAGTTAATAATACTAACATTAGGGAGTCAACAACTGAATTTGATTATGTTCTTCATGTAATGCACATTTTTCTGCAGCAATCCGTCAAATTATGGTTCAAAGGTGATAAATTTGTATTGGATTAGATGCATTTTACTTTTAAGCACTGTGGTGTTTTTCCTAGCTGAATCTTATGCACATTAAAAGTATTTACTCAAATGACAAACATCAGTCATATGCTCCCGTCCATATTAGCATATTTGTTCACATTTACATCACTCTGTCTTATATAAAGGTTGAAATTCACATAATACTTGACTTATATTTCCAATAGAGGAAGCAAGTTTCTCTATTCTAAATTAAACCCTGACAGTTTGGAGTTTGCAAAAAAAGTTTCATGATGCAAAAAAGATCTTGATCTCGACTGAGGAAGACCCAGATCCGCCCTAATACAACCTCTTTGTCTTGTAAATGCAGAGATAGCAGCAGAGAAAACTTACAATTAGCCTCTTTAAAGCTCAAATGATTCTTTATACCCCCCCACTCTGAACCAGCGACTCCTCTCTTACATGAGTCATGGTTTGTTGGAAACCCCATTAAGTTTCACATGGTTTTAAAACTTTTTCTGCAGTGTGACTAATTCTGAATACAGTATTTAATTGTTAAATCTGAGCAAAGCAACTACTGTAGACCACCTACAATACAGACGCCCCAGAGCTGATCCCGATCTAGACTGTTTGAAGGGATCTCGAGATGAATCTGAGGTTTCTGCAGAAAAACAACACGACAGGAAATGTTCCCGCGACAGAAAAACAGGCTTATTTATTCAGACTGTCCTCCCGTCCTTTTATTTAATCGACGTTGCTGCTGCTGCTGCTGCTGCTGTGTTGTAAGAGGCCACTGAGGTTGATGAGTGCGGGGGCCAAACGGCCTCGAGATGCTCGGCGCGATGATTTACTGCAGCAGCGAAGCAGAAACCACGACGAGACGCTCAGCAAAGCAAAGCGTCTGTCTGCATCTTCTGATCTTTAGAGTGTTTTGGCCATGCAGCGCTCCTTGTAAAAAAAAAAAAAAAAAAAAAGAAAAGAAAAGAAGAAACCAGTCCGACCACATCCAAACTCAAGGCCGGTCTAGACTCCAGTTTTTCACAGACTGACCTCTGACCCCTGAGGCCAGAGAGGAAGTGCTTAGTAAACAGGAGAGGGGATGGGAGGACAGTAGATATTATCTGAGGCTGATTCAATCACAGCACCGTGGGAAACTCTCGCTCACACTCACACACACAAATAGCCACTCCGCCTTCGGGACAACAACACAGGAAGGAGTGGCTAAGTGGCCGTTTCCATGGAAACGACCGCCGCCGCTGCTGCTGCTGCTGCTGCTGCTGCTGCCGCCGCCCGAGCCCCAGACTGACTGAATGTGAACTTTTACCCCAGAGGGCTCCAATCCATGTGCATGTGTGTGTTTGTGACTCCGTCCCTCCTTCAGCTCGCCATGTGGTCCGACTCGAGAAAGTGGAAGGACACACACACACACACACACACACACACACACTTCAAACACACGCGCGCTTTCTTTCAACAGTGCTCTTCAGATGACAAAACATTTCCTCACTAAGTCTCCGCATGAAATTTTTTCCGACCTCCTCCCGCGTTGATGGATGTGGCCGTAGAGCCGGTCGGTGCTGTGTGTGTGTGTGTATGTGTGTAAATGTGTATGTGTGTGTGCGTGTTTTCAGGGGGTTTTATGCACTCTGTGTTTGGACTGTGGCCTCTTGTTAACGTCCCTCTGGCTACAAACACACTGACATGTGATTTATGGAAATGAGCCATGGAGGAAACGCAGCGGGATAAATCAAACGCACCCTGCTGCACCACCCCGGCTACGGTGCAATTGCAGTGTAAAAAAAAAAAAGAAAAAAGAAAAAGAAGAAGAAGAAACTAATAAAAAGAGACACAGAGGGAAAGTGTGTGAGACTGATGGGCTCTCTTCCTCTTTTGAAGTTCTTTAATGCAACGACCAACAGCCGGAGCCCGGAGGGAAAGAGGAGCCCATAAATCCTCCTCGTGCACACGGGATCAAAAGTAAAGTGGTTTTAGAAATATTAGTCCTCCTGCTCCCCAACCTGGTTACTGTTTGACCAACGGGCTCTCAGACTCCGAGGCTGGTGGAGTGAAGTGAAGTGAAGTCGGAAACTGTGATTCATTTTACAACTGAAAAACCTTGTTTGAACTCACAAAAAGAAAAAAAAAAACACAAACAAAAGTTTATTCTTCCGGCTGCGCAGTACAGAAACAGAAGGTTTGCATCAAAACCAGCTCATTCACAACACGTTTTTTTTCCATCCAATTTGTTTTTTCATCACTTGGTTACATTGTTATGCTTCCTCATCCGTGAAAATGTTGTTTTTAAAGGGACATTGTGCAGGAATTCCTCCCATCGATCGTGTTTTTCATGCTGCATTCACGTGAAATTGGGCAGACGGCAGACGGACGCCAGCCGCTGCAAGTAACGGCATAAACAAGCCTCTATGTAAACAAGTGGTCGGTCAGCACGAGGCAAAACAATATGTCACGCTGCCACTGAAGGTAAAAACATGGCGACACGACATGCATTAATTGTCTGTTGTTGTATTCGTTATCTACGGAGGCCCTGAGGGCTCAAAGTGCTGCACATACGAACAGCTAAACACAGACCAATGCAGACAAACACCCGAAAACACAAATGCAATCCTGCAAAAATGCAAAATAAAACATTACGAGCATTCCAAAACTCCTCTCTTTACCCTTAAAACATTTGTTTTTGATCAGTTTGTTGAGTTTAATTGAATAAAAATGTGAATGAAGGGACAAATCTTATGTAAAAGGACATTTTGCATTTAGCGTCATTAGCTTGTGTGGTTTCATGTGAGCAGAAAACCTGGTATGCAAAATACACAAACGCACTGATGAAGACGTTTCATGCATTGGTTTTATAATAAACTGCAGTGTATTGAGCCCTCACAGCCACCGTAGTTTCATAATGTTTGATGCAGCAGAGAGATCCTGAGATCCTCCTGCATCCAAACAGACTGTGTGAACTTTCTTCTCAGACTTGTTCCCTAACAAACTGAGCTCGATGTGTAAAGTCGGTGAAGTTTCCTCTGAGGGTTAAACAGCTTCATCTTCCTCAGACGATCTGCACCTGCCCCGCCGTCCTCTGTTTCCCCCGACGATAAACACCATGACAGATGAGTCCTGCATTGATTTGTTGTTGTTTCATCAAAGGCTCCAGACACAATCCACTGTTCACGGAGGGACAGACAGACCAAGCTTTTGGTTTGGTTTGGTTTCTGTGTTTGGAAAGTAAAGTTCAGTGCTCTCCAGGCTGCAGCGTTAAGAGCCGCTCTCCTCTCCTCGTTCATAAACAAACACAGATTTCACTCGAACCCTCAAACGTTTCCTGTTCTCTCCTCCTTCTTTATTATCTGCACGTCGTTTCATGTGAATATAGAGCGGAGAGGGGGGAAAAAACCCGCTCCGTGACCCCGCTCGATTTCATTTGGAAAGTTTCAGCTGCAACGCTGTGATGTAATACGAAGGAGAACATTACGTATAGCCGGTTAACCCTGCGCTGACCGGGCGGCGGGCCAGCCGGTTCACTTCACACCATCTAAAACCCCCATAATGCACCAGACCACCAACTATTATCTGCTTAAGACCTCGAGGAACCAAATGTTGAGGAGCCTTCACACAAGCCTGTTGTGTGTTGTTGTGTGTGTGTGTGTGTGTGTGTGTGTGCATGCACTGATACATAGTTGTGTCTATGTGCGTCTTCCATGTGAAGATGATGTCCGTCCTGACCTTGCAGGGTTTTAGTTTGAGTCTCCGAGGGGTCAGGTATTAGCCGGTTAATATCACCCTAAAAGGTTGAGAAGAGTGACCTCGGTCACCCTGCGAACTGTCCCAAGAACCCGCTGACCCCTCCTCAGTCAGATTACACTGGGTGGGTGGGGGGGGTGAAGGGGGGGTGTGGGTGGAGGGTGAAGACGGCCATAGATGACGACCTTCGGCCTCTTTTATAACCTCCTTCCTTGCGCTATGCAAACTCACACCAGTCTGAAGGTCGATGTGGTTGTCAGTTGAGTTGTGTTTTGACGTAAAGAAGCTCTATGAGGCGATAAATGTTACATTTTATAATTTTATGAATATCAGACTTTCAATTTAATGAAAATTTGTCATTTCTTCCAATGGAGGACGTCTTATTTTGAAAAGGCATTTCTAAAAGGCAACACTAAAAACTTGAAAATCAAGTGAAGTGAGAGAAATAAAGAATATTTTCAGAGTAGAATAAAAAATGACTAGAAAAACAAACAAAAAAGTAGAGTATTTCATGAGGCAGGATTTTAGGAATTAATTTCCTGGATTAATTTAATGCAAGTTTTCCATTTCTTCCAATGGAGGACGTCTTATTTTGAAAAGGCATTTCTAAAAGGCAACACTAAAAACTTGAAAACTAAAGGGAAGTGAGAGAAATAAAGAATATTTTCAGAATAGAATTTAAAAAATGATGAGAAAAATGCAAAAAAAAAAGGAGATAATTTCATGAGGCAGGACTTTTATTTTGAAATGACATGTTTTAACTAAGAAAGATAATTTTGAAAAGGCATTTATCAAAGGCAACACTAAAAACTTGAAAACTAAAGTCAAGAGAGAGAAATGAAGAATATTTTCAGAATAGAATAAAAAAATTATGAAAAAAATTGAAAAAAGGAGAGTATTTCATGAGGCAGGACTTTTATTTTGAAATAACATGTTTTAACTAAGCAAGTTAATTTTGAAAAACATGAAAACTAAATAGAGAAATAAAGAATATCTTCAGAATAGAATTAAAAAATGATGAGAAAAACTGAGAAAAAAAGGAGAGTATTTCAAGAAGCAGGACTTTTATTTTGAAAGGACATGTTTTAACTAAACAAGGATTTTCACGTTTGGGTGACAGGGGGATGATCCCTCGTCATGGGCGTCACCCGTGGGTCACAGAGTGTGGATGGGGGGGTCGGGGGGATCAGGGGATGATGAACTCGTCGAACTCGCCTCGACCTTGGAGCGAAAGAGAGAGAGAGAAACGAACAGGAAGTGGCGATAACTCTCGATTGGAGCGTTTTCATTGGGCGGCGGAGGCGGCGGCCAGCGTTGATCGCGTTAGTGGGCATCACTGTCGGATTTTAGGCTTTCTGACACTATCACTGGCGATGAAGGTGAGCTCTCCCTCTCACACTCACTTACAGTCACGCAAACACACACACATAAACACACAAACACACACACACACACGAGTATGAGGCGCCCATATGTGACGGATCTGTAGGGTTTGTAGTATTTAGATGACAAATTCCTGGGAGATTACAAACCAGTGTGTGTGCGTGCGTGTGTGCATGTGCAGGTTACACACTGATGAAAATGAGTGTGTGTTTGTGTGTCTGTGCACTGTACGTTATGTTTGCGTGTTTGAATTTTGACTTTATTTTGACCATTTTTGTCCACGTGTAAATGGGTTTACCAGTGTGTGTGCGTGCATGTGTGTGTGTCTCTGTGTGTGTTTGTGTGTGTGTGTGCATGTGTGTGTCTGTGTGTGTGTGTCCGGCAGGTTTTAATCAGAGAAGGCCTTGTCCAGAGTAAATTTGTGGCCGCCGGCCTCCTAATTCATCCTCGGCCTCCTGGCCTTGGGCCACTAATGAAACCCACCAAGGTTAGCCGGCCACAATCACACACACACACACACACACGTACACACACACACACACACACTTCCTCTTGCACGTCTTCATCTCATCCGTCCTCTTCCCTCTCTCTTTCCTCTCCGTTTCTCTCCCCATCGCTCCTCTTTTGTTTATCTTCTTCCAAATGTCGTCGTGTCTTTAAACTCCTGTCACGTCCTCACTGAGTCAGAAAACGCCAACAACTCAATCTGAAGGTTTCACCACGGAAACAGAGAGAGAACGGCGTCTTTTATCATTTCTACATAAAAACATGGAGTTCTAGAGAAGCTGAATGAATGAATGAATGAAAGTTTATTTGAACATGGAATAAAAAAAGAACGGAATAAACACAAAGCTATATTTTTAAAAAGCAAGTAAAAGCAAAAATGATGTCATTAAATGTTGCAGCACCTCAATCAGTACGTTTACATGACACTTAAAAAGCAAATTACTGCCTTTATCCGACTGTAACTGGACAACTGAAGTGCATGTAAATACATTAGTCCCACTAATACTGGAGTTCTCCAACTCCGATTAAAGGGATAGTTCAGCATTTTGGCAAATTGGCCCCATTGCCATAATCCCTATAGTCGGTGCAAGCTATTTTTAGAACGGTGGAGCAGAGCCGTGAGCTGCTCAGAGCTACGCTACGGAGGCTCATGGGATTGAGGGAGAGGCATGAGGAGAGAGGGATGAAATGAAGAGAGGAGAGAGGAGAAGGAGGGAGGAAGATGGAGAGAGTGTGAGAGAAAGTCGAGGATGAAAAAAAAGACGACACAAGGGTGAGTGAGCGAGGAATAAAGACAGAAGGGGAGAGAAAGAGATGGTGGGGGGGCAGATTTCCCAAGGGGGGGATAGATAGATAGAGGAGGGGGGGGAGGGGGGTGAGTTACTACACACACACACACCGTCTTCATTCATTAGGCTTCATTAGCGACTGTCAGATGAAACTAATCAGGTTGTGCTGCTGTCGAGACGTGTGTGTGTGTGTGTGATTTACTAGCGGGGCTCAGCTGAGTGATCAGAGCCCCAATCAGAGCCCGAACACACACAATCACACACACACACACACAGACACACTGTAATCTGTCAACTGTTCACATGCTACAAGTTGTCAGTTCAACAGTAGGTTATAGGTCTGTGTGTCTGTGTGTGTGTGTGTGACCTTGTGTAAATGACAGGTCCGATACATACGACACACATCATCATCCCTGCTGTTAAACACTCACCAGGTTGTGTGTGACGGGGAAAATGTTGTGTTATGAAACACAACTTGATGGATTAACACACAGGATGAGTGCAGTGTGTAGGTGCATCTTTCTTTTCGGTGATTCTTTCTACTCGCCAACACTCCCGATTTTTAACCTTTGATCTCCCGCGATGCTCCCGGTCAGTCATTTCTCCCGCTAATCTCCCGATTTTACAGTGAAGGAAACAAGTGAGGAGATTTTGGGGGATTTTTGTTGCAGTATCTGGCAACCCTGGCCTGTCTGCACGTATGAGGCGAGCAGGTTACATGACTCTTTCAGTCACTCACTGGAGGTGGTTTTACGCCAAGTACCGTGGATACTGCCAGTCCTCGGAGGTACTGTAACGGGCCCTTGAATTGCTAGTCCAGACCCCGAGATTTAAAGGGATAGTTCACCCAAAATTCAAATTTCACTCATTATCTACTCACCCTAATTGAGATTTGAATTTTGGGTGGACTATCCCTTTAAAACTGCTAATTTTTTCATTGTCCTCAATAGTAAACAGAATCATTTATTCAATATCAAAGAAACAACATTTTTAGAACAAGGTTCCTTCATCAGGTTTAAAATACAA
The DNA here is from genome assembly GCA_030347415.2 of Decapterus maruadsi. NCBI lineage: Eukaryota > Metazoa > Chordata > Actinopteri > Carangiformes > Carangidae > Decapterus > Decapterus maruadsi. The sequence goes on from CM064894.1 coordinate 5,310,529, forward strand.
GGTAAGAAATGACGGCAATTTATTATAGTCACACCTGGCAAATGAACCCTGATACACCGAGGAAAAAAATCTCCCTATTTTTCACAACCCACAGACACACAAACACATTAGTGGGCTGCCACTGCTGTTGTTGTTGTTGTTGAACTTTTTACCTTTTGACATTTGTTTTTTTTGTGTTTGTGTGTGTCACCACATGGAGATTAGGTGCAGATCACTATTATCAACCGAGCAGGTAGGAAACCCCCGTCCTGAAGGAACAAAACAAAACACACACACACACCCCACTCCCACCCGTAATCCAACCAACACACACACACAATCTCCTTCAAGAACCTTCTTGCTGGAATCAAACCACCGATTATTATTCATATTCATTCACTGCAGTTGTTGTTACTGCTCAGTTTTTCCTCTTTGTGTATTATATTTCTTTGTTTTGTTTAGTTTTTTAAGGGCGGCTTTGTGGAACAGTGGTTCGCTAGAGGGATCTGGGTTTGATTCCTGAGCCTATAGGCCCGTCCGATGTATACCCGGATCGGATATCAGCTCCGATATTGACTAATTAGACTCATCAAATTCAGAGACTGTTGATGAAATACTGTCCCTGAAGGCAACACGCATCAGTGGTTTTGCATGAATTTCCCTCTAAAACAACTCTGTGTGGTAACGTTGTGTTATTATCTCATAGCGTGGTGAATGTGCAGGTCACAACTTGTCCACCAGAGCGTTGTGGAGTTGTTGGATTGTGTATTTGATGAGTTTAATGAGGGAAACCGAGAAATCCCATGAGCCTCCATTAGCTCTGAGCAGCTCACGGCTCTGCTCCGCCGTTCTAAAAACAGCTTGCACCAACAATTAAAGAACAATTAATGAACCTACTGCTATGACTATAGGGATTCTGGCAATGGCTCAATTTGCCAAAATGTTGAACTATTCCTTTAAACATAAGTTGGAGAGAAAACACACAGGACATCTACACACTAACACACACACACACACACTTGAGTATTTTGCTGACGCAGGCGTGTGTCTGTCAGTTGTCATGTCGGTCGGCTCAGATCTTCAGGCGTCCAACAACAGTAGAATGCCACAGTGGACACACACACACACATAAATAGGCACACACACACACACACACACACACACAGTTTCACTTCTCACAAATTAACACACACACACACACACACACAGACATAACAGGAGGCTCTTTTTACACACACACACAAAGGCAGCTCATCCTCGCCACGCTCCAGATCGATTCCCAGGGCAGCTGCTGCTGCACGGACAGGTGTGTGTCTGTGTGTGTGTGTGCATCTAAGTGTGTGTGTGTGTGTCTTCTTCCTTTCACATTTGAAAAGAAAGACAAGAACTCAGAGAATTCCCTCTCTCCCTCTCTCTCCTCCTCCTCCCCTTTTCTCTTTCTCTCTTTGTTTCTTGATTGGATTTGTTGGATTTTCATTTCCAGAACTTCCTGCTTTACGTCACCGAACACGACAACGAGATGTTTTGTGTTTAAAGACATCTGCTGTTTTGTTTTTTGTGAAATTAATTAATATTTTATTCAAATCTTTATTCACATGTTGTAATGATGTTTGAAAAACATCTAAGATGATCAACTTTTCATCAAATCCTATTATTTCCGATAGAATTTATGTGACGTCCAAGAGGTGGAGAATGAAATTCATGTCCTTTCTACGACTCTATGAGACCAAAAATAGTTTAGTAAGGTAGATCTAAATGATGAATTTGTGTGGTTAGACGATGGTTGAGTTAGTTGAGCACTGAAAGTGATCTTACATTGTTTATTTATGTGTCACAGGAAGGACTGTCTAGTCTTTGTTTTGGTATTTGTCATTAAAAGTGTCTTGTAATCTCATGGGATGGGCCACAGTGGCAGCATGACACCAAAATAAAAAATGCATTCATAAATTAATTAATTCATTCATTCATATTTCCATCCTGATGTGAGAAAACACACACACATTCACTCATATGAACACACACAGTTTCTTTTCTCTCTGAACAGCAGCTTGACCCCCCTTCCTTTAACCCCCCCCCTCCCTCCTCTTTCACCTTGACTTGTGTATTCAGTTGCAGCCTTTTTACTGCCTGTAAAAGCAGCATGAGGACCACGGTCAACTTTGACCCCGGCCACAGGACAGGAATAGAGACACAGTCAGGGGTCGCACACACACACACACACACACACACACTGCCCTTTGTCTATGGGTGTGTGTGTCCCACTTAAAAGGATATCAATTAAGTGCAGCAAGTATTTGATGCTAACTGAACATTTTAGGAGTCAGTGATGTTGATGATCAGTCAGTGCTGCAGGTTCACGTCTTGTTTACGACATTTAATAATATTATTTAACATTTTACATTTTGAAATTCCAGACGGTTTTGTCTCTGATTCTGCACCGTGAGCTGCGAAAAGATGTTTCATTGTTCCTTAAAGCAGTGACAATAAAGATCTATTCTATTCTATTGTGCTTCATTCAAGGTAACAGCAACTATAGGAAAAAACATGAGCTCCAAGTTGTGCAAAAATGGACTGAACGGCGTCAAACATGGAAATAACAGGTCTAACATTGAGGTTTCATCTCAGAGCTGTCTTGTTGTTGTTAACAGTTCTGTTTGTAACAAAACGTATTTGTCATGTTTGTTGGCATGTATGTTTTCACATCTGCTTCCAAAATAAGCCTAAATTGCTACTACATGTTTAGCGATCAGCTACAACATGACAAACTTCTTTTGGGAATCCATGATTTTGTTGTTGTTGTTGTTGTTGTTTTTTAGTTAATTTGCAGCATGACTTCTCATTCACTTCTGAGTCATAACATTTTAAATTAGAGAATAAAGAAATGCAAATTTACAGAAAAAAAAAACAGACTTTGAAAATAAAGTCGTAAATTTACATTTTATTCAGAACATTACGAGAATAAAGTCGTAAATTTATGAGAATAAAGTTGTACATTTACGAGAATAAAATCGTACATTTCCTATGAGAAATAAGTCATAACATTTTGAGAATAAAGATGCAAATTTACAGAAATAAAGTTGTAAATTTAAAAGTTTGTGTTTTTTTATTTGTCATTGTGGTCCTAATAATCCGTCATAGCTGCAGCATTTGTCCGGAATTTAAAAAAAACTCATTATCAAAGAAATATAAATCTCAGATGTCCAAGACGACATGGTGGTGATCCTCAGTCACCCGCTGTGTGTGCATGTGTGTGCGTGTGTGCATGTGTGTGCATGTGTGTGCGTGTGAAGTGAAGGTGCTTTGGTGTTAAGCAGAGAACAGGCGGCGTGAAAGCTGATCTGTAATGTGGCTGATCTCCAGAAAGAGAGGGAGAGAGGGAGGGTTGAAATGGACAGCGGCAACGCAGCTTTCACTGCATCGCTGACTGAGTGTGTGTCCGTGTGTGTGTGTGTCTGCGTGTGTGTGTGTGGTAAAAGAGCCGCTATAAAAAGATTAGAGTTACCGAACACAAGGCGGAGTGCAGGAAAAAAAAGGAGAAAGAACAACAATAGCTGATACTATACACACACACACACACTTGCGGGTGCACTCTGACCCCGTCAGCTGCCGTCATGCTCGCTTTGGGCTTCGTGCCGCGCGACAGGTGAGCTCGCTAACGGACGGCCCACTGGGATGGCTGGGACGCCTCGCATTTCACACACACACACACACCGACAAAGAGGGTTAAAAGCATTCATATGCAACGTGCATACACACTGGTACAAGGTCAGGGCCGGGTCGGGGCCGAAACAAACACACACACACACACACACACACACACACACACACCACTCCTTGCATTCCTACATATGTCAGTTGTGTAATTAAAAGGCTTGCACCTCTTTGTCACTCTCACTGTGACACACACACTGATCCTCCATGTTCGCCTGTAGGCCATGTGGACAAACAGGACGGCGTATAACAATACAGATTTATTTCGTTATTAAAGGGATAGTTCAACATTTTTGGCAAATTAGCCCATTGCCGTAATCGGTGTCGGTGCAAGCTATTTTTTAGAACGGCGGAGCAGAGCCGTGAGCTGCTCAGAGCTACGCTACGGAGGCTCATGGGATTTCTTGGTTTCCCTCATCAAACTCATCAAATACACAATCCAACAACTCCACAACGCTCTGGTGGACAAGTTGTGACCTGCACATTCACCACGCTATGAGATAATAACACAATGCTACGAAATAGAGCCATTTTAGAGGGAAATTCATCAACAATACTGTTGATGAAAAACTGTCCCTGAAGGCAACATGCATCAGTGGTTTTGCATGAATTTACCTCTAAAACAACTCTGGGCCAATTTGCCAAAATGTTGGTAGTATTTACATCGAGGTAGACGATAGCCTCAGTTGCAACTGGTTTGTAACCAAAGTATTGGTTTTAGCAGGTAAAATGTATTTTAAATAGAGTTTCAAGGCATTTTCACACCTGAAAGTCCAAACCAAGGTTTGTGTTTTCGTTACAATGTCTACATTTGATCCAGTTTGATGCGGTCTGAAGCTTGCTTATTGTCGTTGGACCATCAGACATTTCATCATCTTTGCTGTTTCTTCTTTCAAACCATGGTTTACTTTGGTCTGGTCCGAGACCACCTCTCTCGGTCGTCTTTTTGGATCCAGGGGAGCTTTCACAGCTGTAAATTTGGTTTGAATCAAATGGAAAGTCTGGAACGAGGTCGATGTGAAAGCCCCCATGACTCAGCGGCTTCTAAAATGTTCTGTGTTTTTTGGGGTTGTTGGGTCATGCTGCACGATGAAGGATCTCCAGATCAGATTGTTTACAGACTGAGGATTGAACAAAACCAAACAGGAGAGGAAGATGAAAAAGGAGCAGAAGAGGAGAACAATCGAAGGGAAAACCCCTCAGACAGGTGGGAACGATGTTGAAGAAAACATGTTTTAGTATCGGTTAAAACTCCCTCTGGTTTTTAGTTGAGAGAACGTCGTCCCTGCAGCGATTTATCAACACATATATCTGCCTGAGGTCGTTGACAAGCTGACAGTCAGCCAAGCGTTGAGGCCACTTTGTGTAGTTTCTGTGGTGTTTCCAGGTCCAACATATAGTAGATAAGGTACACAAGTCTCAAGTGTTGTTCATTAGAAACAAACACCTGATTCTGCTCAGCTGCATCGTCACAACAACAACAACAAGCTGCAGATCGGTGCTACACAACAATCACCACACCACACTTCCTGTGTTTTCAGATCCATGCACCTGAGAGAGTCGCTCCACTCTCACTACAGACGCGGTTCACACAGTTTAGCGGCGCCGCTGTACCTTGAACGCAACGTTGTCGGAGCAGCACATCAAAGCCTCGACTGACTGTCAAAGCGGCGAAAAAGAAAGAAAGAGATAAACATCCCATAATAGCCGACTGACAAGCTTGTTTCTCTGTAGGTGATACACACGGATGGCTCTCTGCTCCTGGAGCTGTTTAAAAATAACCTGCATGTGCAAACATCTTGGATCTATTCAGTTCCTCGTTGCTTTAATTACCTTTACCTGTTCACCGGCTGAGATGTGACACACACCTACACACCTACACACACACACCCATGTTTTCGTCAGCAAGCCGGCACCGTTATGTCTGTTAACGCCACATCAGAGGAAGTGATGTCATCGAGCCTTTCATAATAATTGGCGTTTACACGTTGATTTATAGTTGGACACGGTGACACGGCACCTGATGACTGTCACGCTGGTTAAGCATTAAGTCTGTAAAGTGTAATGGCATTTCATTGTGTCATTCAACAACACACACAGAGACACACACACACATATATATACACACACGCACACACACAGCAGGCTGTTGGCAGTGCTCCAGTGAATACTACAGCCCGGTGTAATGACTAAATGACTGATAACGTTACAGGAAAAGCTGCTGGCACAAAACCAAATGGACTCTATGTGTGTGTGTGCGTATGTGTGGGTGTGTGTCTGTGTGCACAATACAAAGGTTTGCTCAGTTGTCTCTGAACCCGGTTCATGTGGAGGTTTGACTCTGTGACACTGAGTCACAAACAAGACGCTCGATTGAAACCAGAGAAGAAGAAGAAGAAGAAGACAAAGAAATAAAAGACACACAACTGATGATACAAGTCATAAAACATCTGCATGACACAGCTGTCAAGTGTAACTTATGCAAATCTCAAGTGGAAATACAGTAGTGCAGGTATCAGAGTCCAACAGGAACAGACTCTCAACCTCTTGTCTGAAGCTTAATCCTGTTTTCATTTGATTTAGTCACATGTTTATTAACTTCTTCTGTGCTATTGAGACTTATTTTATCCTCTTGTCATGCTTTTACTCTGTTTTAATATATGTATATATATACAATTTTGTGATTCTGTATTCACTCCAAAACATGCACGACAGTTTTCATTCTGTAAATCAAGTGACATGTGACATAATCTGACATATTTACATGACGTTTTGTCCTAGTTTCCGTGTGAAGGCTTGACAGATAGTTTTCTATAACCACACTCACCTCCTCGATCTCTTTGAATCTTAAAATCTAATCAGCTCATATACAGTTCCTGAGGTGGAAATTAAGATTCATAATGATCATTGTGACCTCTTTGTGTTTAAAGGGATAGTTCAACATTTTTGGCAAATTGAGCAGCTCACGGCTCTGCTCCGCCGTTCTAAAAATAGCTTGCACTGAGAATTAAAGGTAACGAACCTACTGCTATGACTATAGGGATTATAGCAATGGGCCAATTTGCAAAAAATGTTGCACTATTCCTTTAATATGACAAAGTTTCATTGAGCTGATACTAAAATATCTTATACAGGTCGGTGGATCTCCAGCTCCGCGTCGGGCAGTCGCTTGGGCATAATAATAATAAAAAAAACCAACAAAGATGTGAACTCTGATTGGCTATGACATCATCAGCTGTGTGATCTTTGGACCAAGAGCAGATTTACACGGCGTCAGTCAGTGGCTCGTTTCAAATGGACACGATAAACACGACGGCACTTGAAGGCACCGTCCAGACTGCTTCGCTTACGTTAGAGGAAAAGTGCTGCAGCTGTAAAGTAAAGCGGAGAATCCATGGTTATTTCAGGCACCAAGTGAAGTAGTAGTAGAAATAAAAGCCAGTAAAAAGGAAGGGGAAGAGATCTGGGATGAAACTGTATTAAATTAAAGATGATTTATTGAGTTAAAACTAAAGATTTTACAGCTGGAGAGGAAACTTTACACAGAAAGTAAATGGTATTACAGATCCGTCTGTCATGGCGGTGGTGGTGGTGGTGTGTAAAAGGAGGGCAAGGCCTCGGAGCTCTGAGCTCATTACTGCTGATAACTAACAGAGTAATAAAAAAGAGAGGAGGGGGAGGAGGTGGAGTGATGGAGAAACACAAACACACACACACACACACACACAGTGACAGAGTGGAGTTTAAATGTGGAGCCAGACACTGTGTCTCCATCCAGCTCTGTCATTTCTACTGCCTGTGTGTGTGTGTCACTCTCGTCATTACCTGTGTGTGTGTGTGTGTGTGTGTGGGTGGGGTGAGGCGGGGGTGATAGGGTCAGGGTGTGCCTCTATGTGCCTCTATGTGCCTGTGTATGTGTGTGTGTGTGTTCTCCGCCACTCTGTGTGTTCCTATGTGAAGTCAATTAGAATCAATTTGTCTCCTCAGCTGTTTCTCTCTCGACCTCATCCTCCACATGACTCCATCTGTGTGTGTCTGTGTGTGTCTGTTTGTGTGTCTGTCACCTTGTTACCTTGTTATTGCAGAGCTGCTGCTGGTGGTGGTGGTGGGTCCCTTTGGTGCTGGTGTGTGGCGGTGGTTCAGGTCCTGGGTGGGGAGGACAGGGAGCAGTGACCTCTGACCCCGTCTTCACCCATCAGCTCATCCTTTAGAAATGTAAACATTAAAAGCCCCATTTACATTAAACTCTATGAAATCATAATATCTATTACTCAAACTGACAGAAAGATGTCGTTTTGCAACTTTTTTTGTACATTAAAGGGATAGTTCAACTTTTTGGCAAATTGGCCCATTGCCATAATCCCTATAGGTCCGTTGCCTGTATTTGTCAATGTAAGGTATTTTTTAGAACGAACAGGTTCAGCAACAGTTTCTTTCCCAAGACTGTTGAATCTCAATAACTGCTGCAAGAAAAACTGTCACTTTTTCTGTTTTCATATGTATTTATTCCATAATTAATGCACATGAAGATGACTATCTATCTGGATGATTGATGGAGAAATATGGGTTATTATAAGACTGATGTGTTTCTCTATGATTGGTTCCCCTTGGTACAAATATCTATTTTCCATGTTCCCTTTGCAGTACTTACTGTATATTGCATTATTTTCATCATGTATATTTTACTGTAATTCATATGGTCCTATATCTCGTTGGATATTTAGTTGTTTTTTTTTGTTTTGTGGAAAAATTAAAATGTCAAAATAAAAAGTTTTTTAAAAATCCTTTGAATTCCTTTTTTAGTTTTTTAATTTAGTTTCCATCATGATGGATCCCGAGGTGTTGTGGGTCGACCTGCCTACCTTCACTCTCACTGGGAGCAGGTCGGATCCCGTTCTGTCTCCTGGGGCTTCAGCTGGTGCGTTGGCAGCGTGTGAAGTTGGGCTCTGAGTAATGAGTGAACTGCATTAATTCTTCTTTTTTTTTAAAAAACTCCAGTGAGATTACATGCAAATCAGACAGAAAGACACGAACAGACGTGAACAACAGAGTCTGTTTTGAAACTGTGGTCGAATTCGTGTCAGTAAACCTCAACATACTTTTTTTTAAGTCCTCCTCAAGTGGATCCAAGTGGATTCAGGCGGTCTGATGTGGACCCGGGGCAAGATTCACCAATATGCTCTTAAGAAAGTTCTTAAGAAGGAAATTAAGATGTTTATAAGAAAATTCTAAAATGCAATTATTCAACTTCTTAAAATATGTCATTGCATTGCATTGCGCCAACAAACAGCATATTGTGTCTTGACAAAATGTTGAACTATCCCTTTAAGACTGAAACTGTAAGAAGGTTCTGGACTGGACACACAGAGAAGGCAGCCATGTTTGGTAGTCTCAGAGGTCAGAGGTCACCGGTTGCCAAGTTGGTAAAACTGGGTCGTCAGCGGCGAGTTTATGGCACTGAAACCAGGTTTTTGTTTGTTCTATTGTTAGTTCTGTGTGTGCACGTGTGTGTGCACGTTTGTGTGTGTGTGACAGGCTTCATGGTGACCTGGTGACATATTTTATCAGGGTGTTGCAGCTTCAGCCTTTGGCCCTCCATACTTTCTATTTCACAAAAGTTCAGAGCACGTGTTTGTGTGTGTGTTACTTTGTGTGTCTGTGTGTGTGTGCGTGCGCGCGCTCACCTTGCTCCACAACCATAAAGCTGTGTGAGTGTGTTTATTTTTTATCAGTGATTGATTGTTTGAGCGTGAACTGAGGCATTAGCAGCTTCCATATCTCCCGGTCCTGACTGCAAAGAGAGTGTGTGTGTGTGTGTGTGTCTTTGTGTAGTGTGTGTGTGTGTGTGTGTGATGAGTGGTTGCGGTGGGCTGGTTGTGTGTTTCGCCTCTCTGTCTTGTTTTGTCAGAAGTGTGTGTTACCTGCGGTGATGATTCAGTCGTATGTGTTTTCTCTTTGTCTTCATGCGAACCTGTGCGCTGGCATGTGCACAGAGATTTGTGTGTATGTTGTTGTGCGTAAGTGTGTGTGCATGTATGTGTGTGTGTGTGGCGTTGGTTAATGATTGCAGGGTTTGATGTGAGTGTGTGTGTGTGTGTGTGTGTGTGTGTGTGTGTGTGTGTGTGTGTGTGTGTGTGTGTGTGTGTGTGTGTGTGTGAGGCTTCCTGTGGGTTTAAACCCAGTGCTGATAGAAAGATCTGGGGTTACATGAGGACACACACTCACACTCACACATAAAACACACAAACACTCACACAAAGACACTCACAGCTTTAACGCAGCAGCACAGAGAACAACAGAGCGTTTAATTTGTGTGAGTCAGTGAACCTCAGGCTGCACCGTCTTGCACAGGCCATATGTCACAGGAGCGATCTATCAATAATCAATAATAATCTATTATTTATAGCCAGTAAATGTGTGATAAAAAGAAACAAACACTTAAGCTGATCACTTTAGTTTGTGACAATCGATCTAATTAACGATAACTCTCAGTCTAACCCCTGAAAAACGTAAAAAGAAAGCCGTCTTTGCCACAATTCCCGTGACTGGCAACTACATTTTGACAGTGATATGTTTTGATATTAGCGTTAGCTGCTAATTAGCCTAGCTAACAGCAGCTAACGCTACCTGTAGCCGATCCGCTACTTAGCGTTAACTCGATTAGCAGATAAACAAACTTAATACGTATTGATAACATCTCTGTAGGTATGAAAATGTACGATTTTCATTGTTTTTCGTGGGACCATGACTATGTGGTATACGCTACTTTGTTGTGTTTGCGATGGGCTCGATAACGCCGGTGGACCCGGAAATAAAGTTGTGACGTCCGGACTTAGCAACCAGATAGGATCCCCATTCGCCGATGTCATGGTGTTAGCTTTTCTTCCTGGGGTCGCCAATGCAATTTTTACAAAGAACATATTACATACTCACATTCATCGCTGTCACTGTAACTGAGCGTCCCTGTTTCTCCTGTGGGGTCACACAGGCATTTTAGCAGGGGCAGCCAAAAGTTGGTTTTGTTTTTATTGACAATAAGAGGAAATATATAAGTTTCCAGATGTTTTAACCAAGCTGAATTGTTTTTGGCCATTGAAAAAGAAAAAAGAAAAAGCTGAAACTGGCTGAACTCTCTTTGACTGATTGATCATTGATTATAGATAGAGATCCTCAGGTTGTGTAATCGTGTGTGTGTGTGTTTGCGTCGTCAATGAAACACAGGTAAAATAAAGTTTGTCCCAATTTCTTTACTTTGAATTTTTCTGATCAAAGAAACAAATTTGTTGTGCAGCCTGTTTATAAATAAAGTTTTAGAGTGTGCATTTGCATATAGGCTACCTGTGTGACTCAAATCTCATAAAAGAGGAATGTTTGTGTGTGGAGTCAGTGTAACACACCTGTTTGTCCACGGTCGACCGTTTTCTGCAGAAACGACAGGTAGAGATTAACATACACACTTTGTCAGCTGTTGTAACGACATCACTCTTGTCTCCCACTGTGTGTTTCTGATCATGTGATCAACCACTTTGACTAAACATTAACCGGCCTGAAGACAGTCGCTCCACTGTGTCACTATGTCCATTATTCAACCCCCCCTCCTTCACTGTGACAGCATGTGTGTGTGTGTGTGTGTGTGTGTGTGTGTGTGTGTGTGTGTGTGTGTGTGTGTGTGTGTGTGTGTGTGTGTGTGTCGCAACAGCTGCCATTTTTCTTCATAACCAGACATACCTGGGTACCTGTGCATGTGCGTGTTTGTGTGTCACTTTTGCTTTGTGCAGTGTGAGGCTATATGTCGCCTCGTTCACATGGACTTTCGTGAGACTACGGTGGCCCTGAGGTGCAAATCAGAAAATACAACAACAAAAGAGAAAACACAACACAAAAAGAGAAAACTGTCAAAATTTCTTATATTTGTCTATTGTATCCGATTTTACAAGACCAAAATAAACACACTAAACAAAAACACAACGATAAATTAGGCTACTAAACATAACAACAAAAGAGAAAACAACAAATTACTAACTTTTTTTATGTTTTTTGCTGTTGTGCACTGCAAAAACTCAACCTTTATGAGAATATTTGTCTGATTTCCTGTCAAAATGTTTCATTTCTAGTCAAAACTAATCTATTTCCACTTAAAATAAGACTCATCATCTAAAAATTAACTTGTTTTTATATAATTTTCACTTGTTTCAAACTAATTTTCACTTGAAATAAGTAGAAAAATCTGCCAGTGAAATAAAAACTTGCCCCACAATCAGATTTTTCTACTTATTTCCAATGAAAATATGCTCGAAAGAAGTAAAAAGTGTCAAAAAACAAGCTGCTTTTTAATGTGATGTTTCTTATTTTAAGTGATGAGACTTGTTTTGACTAGAAATGAGACAAATGTTCTTGGTAAGATTTTGCGTTTTTGCAGTGTGTGTGTAGTAATTATGTGTTTAGTCATTGTGTTTTCTCTTTTGTTGTGTTTTCTGATTTGCTGTTGTGATTTGCACCTCAGGGCCACCGTATAAGACATATCATGTGGCCGAGTTTGGAGTGTGCATGCGTGTGCATGTGTGTGTGCATGCCATGAGGGTAATTACAGGCTCAATGCAAGGCCTGGACAAATTACAGAGGATCGTACACACACACACAATACCTCGCTCTCTCCACCCTTTCTAACCTCTGGCATTGCTTCACACTCAGTCAGATCAGACCATTACAAAATACACCACACACACACACAAAGAGACACACACCCCTCCTCTCTGGTTAGGAAACACCGCCGCAAAAAAAAAAAAAAAAAATCTACCGTAACAAGTCATTGAGTCTTGTAATGACTCATAAAATCGTATTTTCTGCCAGCAAAAGTGAAAATCTGCCAACAAGTCGTGTCGAGGCACTTCCACTTGTTTCCCCATAACTCGTTAAAAGTGTTTAAATATTCCACAGAAGTTAATTGTTTTTGTTTTTTTAAACTGAAAGTAAAATAACCCTAAGTGAAATTATATTTTTACGACTTTTTCACGTAATCACAAAGGCCCATTATTCTGTCATCTACGATTAGTCAACAGTTTTTTTTTGGTTGTGTTCTTTCTGTGTCGTTTGGTTTCTGGTGAGTAAAAGTAAAGAAAAAAGTCGTGAAACATGTGGTGGTAAAAAAAAAAATTTAACGAGTTAGTCTGGTGCAAATTCTGTTGAGGACGGTTTAATATTCAAAAGAAATACGACTTGAAATGCAGCTTTTGTTAATTATCTTTTTGTCTTTGCCAATATCCTAGTGGAAATTAAACTTCTGGTCTAACATCAACCTGCGAGTCTGGCCCATACACATGCAGTAATATAGGCTATATGGCTGGCATAAATGTGTAATGTATAAGGCTAAATGTCAATATTGATAGGCTATATAGCTACAATTATCCTCTGATTATATGATAAGCACATCATAAAATTAGTAGGACAGTTTGATATATGAAATATAATGTATAATATACAGTATGAAGCTTGTGTTTTTCATAATAAATATTGTCAAATTTAGCCTCTGCATTAGGCCTAAGGCTTTGATGTTTTTACATACAGTAGCATGTTTTTTTTTCTATCTGGGGCTGTATAGGTGACTATTAAAGAGACTTTCTGTTTAAATTTTGATAAAAGAAGCTTTATTTTAAAAAATGTAGCCGCGGGTGATGCTAACAGAATCTAGCTCTGTGTAAGCTAGCCAACTGTTTTAAACTAACTAAAGATTTGTTGTTGTATTTTCAACTTTAAACACATAACATTTGATTTTAATGTGAAATCAACTTATGTTTAAAAAAAAAACTTCAATTTGAAGCCACGTTTAGCTACACTGCTGACTAGCCGCTAGTAGCCTAGGCTAGCTAACACGCTAGCTCGCTAACACAAACATGACCGCGGTGAGCGTTGTGGCCCGAGGCTCCACACAGTTAGCTACTCAAGAGGTGATTTGTTGTTTTTAAAGTGAGAGAGTGTCGGACTGTCTCTGCTATCTCTGCTCATCACAGGTCAAAGGTCAGATAAGGACTGTCTGCTGGGAAATGGAGCAAACGGGTGGGGGTGGGGGGTCACCTGATGACAAGACAGGAGGAAGAAGAGGAAGGCAGAGGGGAAGTAGTTAGTGTTGGCGCGCTACTGGTGTTGATAGGCTCCTCAGGAAGGTGTTTGATAAGTGAGGTTGCGAGTTACTGAGTAACTAACACTCTTGTTGGGTAACTAGGGTTAATTTATAATATTGATGAGGGGGGGAGTGGATGGGATGGGGGTGTCACTCTCACATCAGCTACACTTTCTTCCCTTTTTTTTAATTACTAACACATTTATGTAACAAGACACGTGTATAGAACAGGTTTGAACTGTCATTGTATTTTTCCTGAATGAATTGACACATTATTATTGTTATTAGTCATGTGACCTCAGGGCGCTATCTCTGTCTCTTTTTCTCTCAGGTGTCTGCACCCTGTTCCCCTTCTTCACCTTTTCACCTCACCACAACATCCTCCACTGAGTCATGCCGCAGTCGTCCCTTTTTACAGTAATCGATTTTCTTCTCAGGAACAATTCAGGCTTGTTTTCCAATAAAATCCGCACCTCTTTAAAAAAGAAACCATTGTCTCAGCATCAGTGATCGGAAAAACCCTCATATTATTACGCACTCTGATCATTAGTCAATGTATCTGTTTGACTTTTTTTCACAATGGGTTACTTAAACGCTGCACAGACGAGGTTGTGTGATCGTCCGGGAACAACAGTGTTTGCTCCATGTGACAGATAACCCTGCAAACAAACTTTACCCCTCCTCCTCCTCTCTTCTCACCCTTTTTCCTCACCTCCTCCTCTTCTTCTTCTTCCCCTTCTTTTGTGTCTGTTTTTGCAAAATCAATCAAGAAAACAAAACTTTTATTTGTTTTTAATAGGTTTATTTTCTATTTTTGCAAAGCCAAAAGCTGCAGTATTTCCCATTTTGCCTCCAGTTTGACTTTCACTTGCAAAAACATGAGGCCAAAATGTTCATTTCCCATAGTTTATTGAAGGTTTAATGTGATTTAAAGCTGATGAAACATGTCTGAGGTGAAATACTGAAACAGAAAACAGCTCAGACAGATTTGAATATTCCCGTCGGCCTCCTTTCTCCTCCTCCTCCTCGTCTGCATTTTACTGTGAGTCTGTAAAACATGTTGCTCTTTGAAGGTATGTGCTAATAGGAGCTATTACACTCACTCTTCTCCTCCCCGCCCTTTTACTCACAAGCACTCTCTACCCTCGCTCCACCGCACCCACCTCTCTCTGTCTTTATACTTCCCTCTCCCTCTCTCCGTCCCTCTTCTTCTTCTTCTTCTTCTTTGTGTCTGTAATTAGCAGTGTGTTAAAGTCAGTGAACAGAGGCCAGGAATGCCCCGACAAGCTTGTAAAAAAAAAAAAGAAACGAAGAAAAAAAAAAAGAAACATGACGTGAAACTGAACCAACAAACAGGTTTGACTTCATACAGAACAACAGGAAGATGATGATGCCAACGTTTAATAGAAAAGAACAGATTGTATACACGCTAATAATTATTGTTATTACAGTATTTCAGTTCAACACATTATATTTAACAAGGCAGTCAAATGTTTAATACAGTGCATTCCATAAAATAAAAATAATTATTACATGGATAATAATGAAAATTGAAGGATGACATACAGTATAATATTGATATTTAGATAATCAGAGTAAATGGGTGACAGATCATAAATTAATATAAAAGATACTAAACAACTAGAATAAAACACAAATTAACATTTTTTTAATATATATTTCCATTTTATTCTTGATTAAAACAACATTTGAACAGTCAAAGGTGGATATTTTGTATTACATGTATTATATAAATCTGATTTTAATGCAAAAAAAGAGCACACTTATAACTTTATCATGTTGGATTTTAAGGTTTATGAGAATAAATGAGCAAATAACAACATCCTGATTGTGATTGGCCATTTTATTTATCAATGATTGATCAGATTTTGTTACTTTAAATGGATTTTAATTGATTGGATTCATTCTGTGACTCAAATTTAAACCAAAAAGCAACAGAATGAATAAATGTTTGGATCAATAGAAATATGTTGTTCCATCTGTGTGTCGTCCACCTTCAGCACCTCCTCACCCCTCCTTCTCTCCTTTTCTTTCTTCACTCATTCATCCCTCCCTCATCTTTAATGTCTCCTCCCCTCCCTCCCTCCACCATGCATCTCTCACAAAGGCTGGTTCATGCAGAGGAAAAGAAGGAGGGAGGGAGGGAATATTAAAGTGATGAAGAGGGCAGCGTTGAAAGAGGGATGAAGAACAGGAGTGGGTAGAAGGAGAAGAGAAAGAGGACGGGGAGGCGTGGTGGAGGAGAAAAAAAGAGGGGGAGGAGGAGGAGGAGGAGGTGGTGGAAGAGGGGAAAGAGGGATGGTGTGGAGGAAGGGTAGTCCGGGGTCAGAGCTGACGTTGGGGGGTTGATGTGGGGTCAACATGATGAAGCAGTAATGGAAGCGTGTGAGTGTGTGTGTGTGTGTGCTATCAGAAGATGTATGGCTGCAGAGACAGAGGCAGATTACAGCGGAAGGTAGAAAGGTAACAGTGTAGTTGTGTGTGTTCATGTGTGTGTGTGCGTGCGTGCAGCTCATCAAATGACACACAAAAAAACAATAATCTGCAGGTTAAAGTTCAAAGTTCACAACGTCCACAATGCAACAGATTGTTTTCTATTATTAAACTATGTGTAGTTCAATGGTTGGGAAAAACATAGGAAAGGGCAGTTACGGTGCTCAGTCCACAGAGAAATACACAATACACAAAAAAACCCCAACAGAAAACAGACATTAGGACTTCCTGTCACTTTGTGATGTCACAACGAAGCCATGTCACCAAGCCCCACCCCCCAAAACCACCATCCATCTGAAAATTTACAGCATGTTGGTTTCTCTGAGTGAGATTTATTCTGAATAATTCTGCCATATTTTATTTTAAAAAACCACAAAAAAAACACCCATAAAGCAGTCAGCCAATCAGAAGAGAGACTCAGAGCCACCTCCTCTCTTCTGATTGGCTGACACCGACCTGTTGTTACTAGAGAAGCTGAGAGAGACAGAAGAAGTTTTTACGACCACTTTTTAAGGTCTTATCAACATGGATCCAAATAATTGACTTTTGTAAACACACAGACCAAAGTGTGTGCGTGTGAGTGTGTGTGTTTAAAACTGGCTCATACGAGTTCTGGACGGGTTAGACTGAGGGAAGCCGAGGTGACCTCTGATTGGCCAGAGCACCTCAGAGATGAGGTGAAAGGTCACTCAGGGGTTGAAGAGAGAGAGAGAGAGGAGGGGGGTGAGGGGGGGGACATATCAACACCTTGTCTAATATCTACCCTGCAGTGTGTGTGTGTGTGTGTGTGTGTGTGTGTACACATGTGTGCGTGTGCATGTGTGTGTGTGCGTTTGTGTGTGTGATTGATCCGTCCAACCTGGTGGCCATCGCTATAGATCCCACAGACCGGAGATGAGTGTGCGTGTATGGGTTTTTCTGTGTGTGTCTGTGTCTCTGTGTGTGTGTGTGTGTGTGTTGGGGAGGGGAGGGGCTGAGGGATGAGAGGCGATCCGTCTCCCGTGGCGACAGCCCGGACCGTGGACCCTTCCGCTTCCTCTAAATATTTACAGAGAGCTCGGACCAATCAGAGCCGAGCAGACACTGGCCACCGGCCGCGACATGAAGGAGTGCGTCTTGTGTGTATCTTTGTGTGTGCGCAAATGTGTGTGTGTGTGTGCGTGTGCAATGCATGCATGTGTGTATGTGTGTGCAGAGTGATTACACACATTAACCCATGCAGTCACACCTCAGACTCACAGCGTTGCGTTGCAGGATGCAGATCAAATATAACACTCACTTATCACAATTTAACAATTCATATCAAAGCAATGCACGCACACACACACATGCACACACATACATGCACACACACGCACATGCACGCACATGCACACACACATGTACACCATAACCCGTTTACACAAACATACCAGTGCTCACATTAACTCTCTTTCCTTTGAAAACACTTACAATTTCTACCAAATATGCAAAAAATGCACCTCTCTCCCTCCCTCTCTCTCTGCTTCTCTGTCTTTTACTCTCTCTCACATACACACACACACACATATGCTCTGTGTGTGTGCGTGCGCGTGTGTGTGCGCAGTGAAAGTGCTCTGCCTGCCTGTTTGAGCACAGTAAATGAATAAAATGTGAGAGGAAGTGGTTTCCAGACCGCCTCAGCATGTTGGAAACAGCTGTTTGTGCACACATGTAATTGTGTATGTGCGTGTGTGTCTGTGTGGGTGTGTGAGTGTGTGCACGTGCGATTTAGCTTGTTCCCGAGCAGCGTGTTTTCATCCTGTGTATCTCTTGATGTGTGTGCATGTCGCTTCACTGTGGGGGGGGTTAAGCGGGGGGAGGCGGAGGGGGGGTCTGTTGACCACTTGAGAGGAAACCACAGGCCAGACAGAGCTGTGTGTCATCAGGCCGACTGCCATGGAGCCGAACATCCAGCTCCAGGCTGAGAACACGGAGATAAACAGAGAGGAGGAAAACTGTGAGCGACGAGCAGACGAGCGATCGACCGTCACACCGAGAAAACATCTGTCAACCGAGCTCTTTATTTCACTATTAATCTAAAGTTTTAAAAACATTATCCAACTACTTCACAATCGAGCCAAGTCTTAAGTAGATTTCAAGACTCCATACCTCGTTTTCTCTTTGTCTGTTCTTCCTCCTTCCTCCGTCCTTTCATCATGACATTTCATTAAGTAACTAGTTCTAGAGGAGGAAGTGACTACTGTACATTTGTTAATAATGTTGCCTTAAAAGAGGAAAAAAAAGATAAATATTAAAGCTCCATACAGTATAAAGGTAGATGTTTGTGATGTATGTGATTATAAAGCAGCTCTAGGTTCTATATTAATACTGTGAAACTATCAAAGCCTCAGTCCACAGAGAAATGCACACAGCCTGTATTCAGAAACTAAACCTTTAAAAACCAGCCGTCAGGACTTCCTGTCACTTTGTGATGTCACAACTGAGCAGTCACATACCCAAAGCCCCACTCACCACCACCTTGGTCCATCCACTTCATCCATCCACCCACCCAACTCTTGCAGGCTTTTGGTTTCTCTTGAGTGTTTTATTCTGAAATCTGCTCTCTGGACAGTCGTCCAATCAGGAAGAGAGGCCTCAGAGCCTCCTCTCTTCTAATTGGATGACACCGGCCTGTTGTTACTGGAGCTCCAGAGAGGAGACAGAAAATGAGATGGTTTGTTAAATGGCACTTCAGCACATTCTCTTTTCTTCTTTGTTTTAAGATAATCAGCTTCTAATAGTTGGCTTCAATTATTGGATGTCTCAAACATACTTCCTGTTTATTAATACTTACAAAATAAAACACAGGAGCGAGTGGGAACATATGGGAACACATCCTGTTCTTTGCAAAGCTCAGAGGTGTGAGAAAATCTCACCTGCCAGCTTTTTGCTTTTCTTTCCTTCTTTCCCTCATTAATCTTTTCATCAGCCTGTCAGAGAAAAAAAAAAGTCTGGAGCTCTGCCAAGGTTTAAACTCCGATTAGATGTTTATGGGATTTTGCGGTTTTTATTTTGTAGAAACAAATGGTGCCGATGCTGGAAGAGATAACCCCTCAACAGCTTCAACAACTGTGCCGTTACCATTTTATTTGCATACGAGGCACTCCGACGCTAATCTTTTTTTTTTGCTTCATCTATGTTATGCAAAGTATGTGGGCCCGTAGTTGTCGACAGGAAGCTACTACTGGTGCTGCTTCGCTGGAGATCCTGTTTTAACCTCATTCATGTCAAAACTGGCAGGAGTCGGGACGGGGTCTGTGGTGGTACAAAAACAGGTTAGTTAAATCGTCTGTGCATGACGCATGGAGCCGCCGAGGTGTCAATCTGAAACAGAGAACCAAAACACAATGTGACTGATATTTAAAGAGCAGGCGACTCGAGGAACGTCAGTGTATAAAAAAAAAAGAAAGAACAGATTTCAATCAGGTCAAATGTGGTGACATCAGAGTTTGTGAATAAAAGGGAAGTTGACAGCGTGGGAAAGTGGAAGTTACAGACACACATTACACAGAAAAGACTTAAAACATAAAAGAGAAAGAAACAGCAACCACACGGATGAGTGAAGGCAGAATGTGGGCGCAGAAAGAAACGATACAGACGTCTATTTTTGTCAAATAACAACAAAGTTCATGACAAATGGTCAAGTTTATTAATAAATTAAACCCATTAGATTAGATTAGTACGTTATTAATAGTAAGAGCAACCTTTCTCTGGTGTTCGTGTCACCACTGACCCATTTTCAGGTTTTAAATACATACAAGTACCACATACATTTGTTTATAGCATCAAGGCTTCTTGACTTTGTCAGGAACCTCAATTTAAACAAAATAAAACAATTTCTTTTACACAAAATTCTAAAATGCTCTGGTTAAAATTATGACGTTTGTGGTGTTAGTGTCAATTTTGACCCGGTTATAACAATAAGAACAATAATAAATGTTAAAACTGCTAAGTGCAAAACCAACCTTTTCATGGATAAAGAAGCCTAACAATGTAACCAAGACATGAAAAACAAATGGGATGATAAAAAATAGTTTTAGTGTGTTTTACAGCTGATTTAAAACACATAGATGGTAGCAGGAAGCTGACACAAGACGAAGGGTAAGAGTGAGAATAAAATAGAGACAAGTATGAGAATGAAAATAGGAAATAAAGGGTCTATCTATCTAGTCAGAATGTGTATTAATCCGCCGGTGAAAATAGTCCCAATGAATGATTATTGGATGATTATTGATAAAAACCACTGTAACTGCACAAAGCTGCTGTTTTCTCCATTCACTCCACTCTCTCTTCATCCTCCTCCTCTTCCTCCTCCGTTTCCTTCAAACTTGTGTGGCTTCTACTACTTCCGCTGTGCCCATGAGCCGAATCTTCTGATCTTTACACGAAACAGATCGGGCTCTCCCTGCACACACACACACACACACACAACACACTACACATGCACACACACGAAGAGGCTGAACATGGACACACACTCCTTCACCTCATCAAAGTGGTGGAAGTGTGTGTGGGACGATGGATTTGATGGAAAGGTTTGGAGGGAGGAGAGAGGAGGGGGTGGGGGGGTGCAATGCATGCTCGGAAGTGTTTTAGTGTGTGTGTGGCTGCATGCACACGCACACGCACACACACATGCACATACAGCTGGGACTTATCAGTGTTTACTCTCTCCTGTCTGACTGTACTTAAACTTTACCTCCTCTCCCTCCACTCTCTCCGTCCACACACACACACACACACACACACATATACGTGGTGCAGCCACCCAGCCAGATTGAGGGAAGCCTTTATCTGAGCTTGGCGCTAAGCTGTGAATGGGTCTGTGTGTGTGTATGTGTGTGTGTGTGTGTTTAGCTTGGCAGACTGCCAGTGAAATCGGACTGAAGCCAAACAACAGCAGCCACGCGCCGCAGCCTGCTATGTGTGTGTGTGTGTGTGTGTATGTGTTTCTTGACATTTATATATCACAGCGTCTCTCAGCATACAGTACACCCGTTTCTTGCTGCTGCTGCTGCTGCTGCTGCTGCTGCAGGTGGGTCTCTAGTCCGAGTCCATGATATGCTTTTACTGGTCTGGTTGTAACTGGCTCGGTGCTGAATTCTGATTGGACGATCTTTAGACGAAGCAAAATGACTGATTTGTGAGTTTGTCTTCATGTTTGAGGAGAAGGAGGCCAGTGGGAGTCAATGGATGTCTTCAGTAAAAGCCAGTTGCTCTTTTATCTGAGCTTGGGGGAGTGTTTCCGGGGGTTTTTTCCCCCCTTTTTTTTTTTTTTTTGGACCACTTCCAAAATAAATTTCAGTCCTTTCTTTCTCCTCCACTGTTCTGGATACAGGTGCATAACATCTGAAAACCTTTAGACAAACAGAAGACAGAAGATGATCGTACCTTTCTTTTAATCGTTTCTTATGAATCGTATTGTAACCGTACCATATCATAGCTTTTCATTCCATTTTGTATCGTTTCATAACGTATTGTACGGTATCGCATCATATAGTATCGTCTCAGATTACAACTCCTATTTGGGGAAAGTTATTCATACTCTGAATAACTTTTATCCAGTTTTGGACTCAGTCTACTTGTGTTAGTTGTTATGGTACCTAGTGCATATATTGACAAACTCTTTATTTGGGATGCACCGATACCGATACTGCTATCGGGTATCGGTCCGATACTGTTGTAATATACTTGTACTCGTACTCGCTAAAGTTCACCGATACCAAGAACCGATACCAGTGCATGCAATTGCTCTGCATGAAGACCGCGATCATCTTTGTTGTATTTTTTTTTAGATTAGAGAAGAAAATAAAAATTGGGCTGCCAAAAAGCCAAAAGCAGAGAGGGAAATAAAACTTTTCTTCCAATTCATTGCATTTTGCTCAATCGTTTGTTTTTTTGTTGTAGTAGAAGGATCGGCATCGGTACTCAGCAAGTACTCAGATCCAAGTATTGGTATTGTATCGGTTTGAAAAAAAGTGGTATCGTTGCATCCCTACTCTTTATATTTATTAAGTTAACACAGACCTGAAGATCAAGTTTACTTCATTTCCGTATCTTCTAGAGGACGGTGTTGGAGAGTCAGTGATCCTTACTGGGTCACACCAGACTGAATACTAGTTGTATTGTGAGAGCGTTTGGGTGTCACCTTATACAAACACAGGTAAACAAATGCACCTGAGATAGGTGGCTTTGTGACTCAGAAGTGTCACTCATAGTTACAAAAACACACACACACACACTGTTGCTGTTTTGTTGCAGAATATATGTCACTGTTGTCTTTCACCTACTTTCTCTTTCTTGTCCTTGAAAAGCCGTGACTTTAGCAGAGATAGAGATAACGCGTGGGGAGAGGCCTTTACACAATATGTGTGACAGAGTTGACGTCTATTTGTGTGAGTAACTGAATAATATGTGTGAGAGAAAGTGCATGTGGGTGGGAGAGATGACAAGTTGTATATATGTGAAAGAGCAAAACAAGAGCCTGACCTTAAAAAAAAGGCAACCAGGAGTTCTGTAGAAAACACATCTGTTTATTAATGATGTTGTTGGGTAGTGAGAGGTGTTTCGGAGAAGAGGTAGCTCTTTATCGTCAATAGGTTCTTTAAGACGGAGAATCGACACCCTGGCTTTGGTAGCATTAGCTTGTTATAGAGTGTTTTTATGGTTTAATTAATCTACCAAATCTGGATTCATTGTTCAAGACCAGGAAGTGATGGTGTAGGACTAGAGTTAGCAGAGACGCGTGACCTTCTTGGGCTGGTTGAAGACCTTTTGCAAACTTCAGATGAACTCCATTAATTAAAAAAACACACAACTGAAACAGATCCAATTACCAGTTTGCAAGAAAAAAACTCCTTGTGCTGACTTCCTACCAAGCAGTATTAAAATAAAGCAACATTTGAGTCCACAATAAGGTAATGACACGCTATAACCCCAGTGTGTACTTTAGCACACACTTGTGACCACTGTAATAAAAGCTGAGGGCAGCAACAATGAAGCAATCCAAGCAATTTGAGAGGAAAAAGGCTGAAAAAAAGAAGAAGAGAAGAGCAGTAAATCCATTTCACTTTTCAAGGCCAGCAGGTCACTGGGTTAGTGTTACCAACAGCACGGCCTCTCTGCATGCTGATAAGGGATCACAACCGGTGGTAATGTCTTTTCTCTATGTGTTTGTGTGTGAATAAAGAAACAGTGAACTGAACTCCTATCAGATCTCAGATGAACCAGTTAAAACCTGCTGCCTCCATTGGTATAGCTCCACACCCAAACCTGGTTTATTCTATGGAAATACACACTGGATCCAAGATGTACCCCAACCCCCTCCCCCCAATAAAAACCTCCAACTTTGTCCAGGACACGCTGTTCTCGTGTCCAGTTTTTAATTTCCATTATGCAGCCACAACGTCCTGCTGTGACGTCCGGTTCCATCGCAACTTTCACCTCCTTCTGTTTTGTCGCCGGGACCCCCTGACATCTTTTGTCCTAATTACAAAATGAACTCAAGCAGAGGCAGTTTAATTTAGATGTATTGTTATTATTTAATCATGTTATTAATCTGATTCTGATTCTGACAGCTGGGGGGCCATGGAGGGCACAGGCCGCTGATTATTTTTTTATTGATTTTCTTTATGTTTTAATTGCGGATGATATTAAAGTGTGCGGAGTCTGGGTCAGGTGAGTGTCTTCAGCTTGTTTTGTCTGGTTCAGGCTTTGTTTGAGAGGAGGGGGCACCAGAAACAACTTAAACAGGACATATGGAATACATATGGATTATTCAGGTCCTCAAACTTCTCCCAAACCTGACGTGCTTCAAGACCTTCTCATATTTTTCTACATTTTGCATCACAACTGTTGTTCCTCAAGAGTTAAAAGCCACTTTAACTGGTTTATCATTGACTATAATTGTGAATCAATAATCCTAAAGACAGGTCTCTGTTCCTGAAGTTTGAACTCTGGAGCATCTACTTCAGTTTCATTAATCTGGTCAGTTGGAGGTCAAGCAAATGACAGCGGAGCCAAATGACCACACTTTTTTTTTTTTTTATTTTATTTAACCTTTATTTATCCAAGAAGGATCCATTGAGATTAGACAATCTCTTTTCCAAGGATGTCCTGGTCATCAAACAATCAACATCAACGATAAATCGTACAGAATTTTTTTTTTTTTTTTTTACAATGAAAGAGACCCCAAAAGTGTAATACAATGCAAGTGTCACAAGTGCAGCTTGTGACAAATAGTTCAGGAAGGCATTTTTTGAAGCTAGAGAGTGGGATGAGAGATCCCAACCTCATCCTGACTTGCAGGTCGTTCCAGGACCAGGGCCCAAAGTAGGAGAGGGTCCTCATCCCTAACTCTGTCCTCATTAAGGGAACCTTGAACCACAACCAGCTATTTGCTCTAAGATCATGAGTAGTTTGGACAGCAGTAAATTTTGAGCAGAGGTAAGAGGGGAGTTTGCCTAGAATAGCCTTATATATTAGAATGTGCCAATGCAGTAACCTCCGGGTGCTAAGTGAGGAAAAACCAGTGAGTGTGTATAGAGTGCAATGGTGAGTTCTGAAAGCTGAGCCTGTTATGTATCTCAAAGCAGCATGATAGATGGGATCCAGTTTGGCTAAGGTGGACGCGCCGGCAAATCTATAGATGGTGTCGCCAAAGTCAAGCTGAGATAGAAATAAGCTGGTGACTAGACGCTTACGGGCAGCAATAGAAAAGCATGATTTACATCTGTATAAGAAGCTCACTAAAAAAGACCTTCTCCATCTATCCATCCATCCATCCGTCTGCATCAGTTCCAGGAAGTACCAACAACCCACTCCAACCCTGATATTAATTATTCTAAAGGAGGGAAACCAAAAAGATAAGGAGTTTTTGGATTGTGGCCGCAGGTCTTGGTCAGCTTTTCTGCCATCGAAGGGGGTCTCCAAGGGGCAGCTCGGTCCCAGGTCGTTAAGGTTATGGCGGTGATGATGAGGCTACGCAGGGTTGAGGCGAAGGTTAGGACCAAGGTTTGAACCAGAGTGAGAAGGGAGAAGGGTCTTTGAAGGGTCAACTTGTCTCCAGATTTTGGGGTTTAAGGCCATCGGAAGTGTTTTCGACCATAAAGCTTAGTGGTGGACACGGTTGGACAGTGGATTGCTTCAAGGTTTCAATAGATTTAGGGATGGTCTTGGAGAGAATTTGGAGGATCTGGACTTTGTAGATATCCACCTTCATTGAGCTGTACTCATTATTAGTATTTGGAGTCAGACAATGAGGCATGAAGAAGAACTCCTGAATGGCTCCATGTCTTGGGAGGTTTGCTGTTGTGGCAAGTTTGGATTCTTGCTTTTGGGATCAGTACAGCACTTGTTAGATTTCGAAGACCCTTGAAGTCTTTGTCAGCACTAATTGAGAAGAACCACTGAAAGCTACATTTATTTAAGTTATTTAGGGGGGCGTGGCTATGGTTGTGGTCATCTTGGAGGGTCAACTCGAGGGTTGGAGGCCAGGGTTAGAAAGGAGAACGGGGGCCTCCGTGGGGTTAATCTTGGCTCCAGGTCCAAGTAGGAGGGGGGTAATGGCGGTCGGTTGGTGGTCAGTTCCTGGGCAGAGGAGCCTCCACGGCCCCCCGAGGGCTTCTGCAGTGCAGGGCAGTGTCCGGGGGGCCAGGCAAGGCTGCGGCCAGGTCAGCGGGTGATGGATGAGGCCGAGGCTGCTCATGGCAGGTGCCCACCAGCCCCTCGGTCCAGTCCGGCTTAATCAGCAGAGCGTTCGGACAACAGACCCCATTTAACCTCTTAATGACTGGTCACTCAATCTGGACACACGCATCAACAGGAAACGCCCACAGGCACAACACCAAGGCGTCATATTGATGCAGCGTAAAACGGGAAAACAAAATAAAACTAATAAAAAGCAAAGACTTGGGCGCGCCAAAATAAAAGCACATTTAATGAACACAAACAAGGACATGAAGACGACACACACACGCACACACGGACACACTTACCGCCTGCTGCTCTGCCATTCAGCCATGTATTGATTTCTGGTTTATGAACACGAGGAACAATGAAAACACTGGTTGCAGCAACATGTAATGTAATTAAGGCTTCACAGCTGAGTGCACCGAGCTGCTGCTGCCGACTCCGACACATCACATCCAGTCACTCTTATCGTCACAAATTTATTACAAATTACCGGATGAGGTGTTTGTCCTAAAGTCGGCACATTTTGCGGTGTTTCTCACTGAGAAATGTGTTGTTGTTTTTTTTTGGTGCATTTCTCAGTTTGTGCTCACACAAGTTTGAGCTTGTGCACGCACAACTTGTGTCAGTTGAGCGTGCTCCAGCTCCCTGCAGTGACCCACTTTTCTGGCAAACGTGACCATTGTCTCACTTCATTCTGCCTCGTTTGGCAAAAGTGTGTCATGTGGGAGTTGTGTGCAGTTTGCAGCCTCTTTCAGTAAATGCCTACCGCCCAATGAAAAAATACAGCACCCGGACCTTTAGTCATTTTTCTGGAAGTGCCGACTCACTAATTACATTAAGCATAAGCTGCAGCTTCTGAGGAGATAACAAAAACATTATCTCCATCTGTGTGTGGACTTCCAGGCTTTAGGAGACACAGGAGATGTGGGGGTGTCAACGATGCATTAACTGTCTTGCTCCCCTCCTCCACTCAGTGCTGTAAGGAGTCGTGTGTGTGTTCAGAGTGATCACATTAGCAAAAAATAGAAAGTGTTAATTGGACACTTAACATCAGAGATGTGGCGGCTAATTACCATAATGTGTGGAAGATAACAGCATGAGGTTTGTGTATTGGCTGCTTTGTTTTCAGTTGGAAACACACACACACACGCATCGACCAAGTCCAACCAATCAGGGCGTCCGATCTCATGCCATGAAATAAACAAATACACATTTTTCTCCTCACAGCTCTTCAAGCTGCAGACCGTCACTGCTAAATCTTTATTGTCGTGCATGTGCATGGAAAAGTTGTGCATTAGTTTGCAGAAAAGTGAAGATGATGCAATCTGACCACTTTACCTTATTTATCAGATCTTAACTTTTTTTTTCATATCAGGCTATTCTTATTCTTATTTTTCTTAACTTATTGTTCAGTTGTCGATATACGTCTTTTATATGAGAGCTATGCAAAACTCAAATTCCTTGTATGTACACAACATACTTGGCCAATAAATCCATTTCTGATTCTGCTTTAGGAATTAAGAGTTTACATCTCTGTAGCCTACCTGTTGTGTCAAAATGTTGAGAACTACCAAAAAATAAAGGGAACTGAAGAAGGAGGGAAGGACAAGTTAGGGAAATGAGGGTAAGAAGGAAGGAAGGAAGGAAGGAAGGAAGGAAGGAAGGAAGGAAGGAAGGAAGGAAGGAAGGAAGGAAGGAAGGAAGGAAGGAAGGAAGGGGGGGGGGGGGGTAAGGTAAAGAGAGGAAAAAGGGAAAGATAATGGAAAGGAAGGACAGAAGAGGGTAAATATGATAAAGGGGAGAAGGTGAGGGAAGGTGGTGAGAGAAGGAGTTGAGAGGGGGCGGGGCTTAGAGAGACTAATTGATGTGAGCGCAAACACAAAAGAGCACTTAACACTTTGTGGATTCACGCGCGCGCGCCGGCCTATAGCTAGACACTACGCGTGCGTGCGCACAGGCAGGAGCGTTACAGTAATATCATAGGCATACGGGAATCAAACCTGTAACAGCAGCGGAGTTGATCTGCAGGAGAAGCAGACGCACAGGAGCGGAGCAGCAACAGGTGAGACACCGCGGGAGGCCTGCAGGAGGGCGGGGGGGAGACATGTGCGAGTGTCTGCTAGTTCTCCTTTTAAAAGTCATTTTCGTGGCGTTACTGTTTATTTGAATCGACTTTAGCAGCTCATAATGATTTTACAGCAGCTGTGTTTTTTTTAATGTGGCTTCAATTGTGGCTAAAACAACATTTTAGCTTCGTCTTCAGAGAGCTCAGGTGACTCTGTGGTCGCTTAATAAGCCATGCAACCTGCAAAATGTCATGTAATATAGATATTATAACTATGCAGGCCTTAAAAATCTATCTGAGGTCGAAATTGACAACTAAAATCATCATGAATTACTCAAAAGCAGTTTTATGCAAAATCCTGAACTTCAGATGATGATGATGATGCCATAGCTACAGGTGGATAAATATGAATGAAAAAGCAACTGTGCACTTGATACAACCAGATAAAGTGACAGTATAAAATCCAGGACAACAGACGATGCTGTGAGTGTTTTTGTGGGAAGCTCAGGAATGTAAAGAGTGATACAGCGGAAGATAAACAGCACAGAGACACAGAGTGAAGTCACTGTTAATTAGGTTTTTGTCAACCACAGACAAACTGTGAGTCTTTAAGTTTAATAGTTGCACTAGAGTGGTTTGTCCTGAGGCCTGTTATAATAATGGAAACTACCAGGACGGGGGGGTAACAGGGGGTGACATCAGCATGTGTGTGTGTGTGTGATTGTGAGTGTGTATGTGTGTGTGTGTTATCTCCACGTTGCTGTTGCATGTGGTGACTCATTGCACGTTTCCGCTGTTTACTGGAATATTGCTGGAACATGTTTATGTCCTGAAGTTTTTAATGGCTACCTGAGAGCGAATGCGGGAAACCTCTCTCTCTCTCTTTCAGTCTCTTTCTCTTCCCCTCTTTAGAAAAAAGTTGATTTATTTCTGTTTCTTAGAAGAGTTGGGACTCCTATTTCGGCTCGACTGACTCGGGGGGGCTGACGCTGACGATTGGCTCGCAGTGACGTAGGTTTGCAGTGAGACAGACCCTTATGACCGGGCGGCTTTGTGTGCCCGGAAAAATGAACAACAAAGGGACGAGAAGGACAAACAAACAAAACATCAACTCGTCTTCACTTCTGTGAACCGATCAGAAGTTACTGCAAAACTTTTCTCTTTGTGTAGCCTGTGTGTGTGTGTGTGTTTTTTTTGGGCCTGGTCGCTTATTGCATCCAGATAAATTGAGATAGTTTTGGGTCCAGATGTTGGACTGTTATAAAAGTGAGAAGAAAAGGGAAAACAGAGGAAAAGAATATGTCAATTTAATTCAATTCAATTTTTTTTTACAGCGCAGGCCAGATAACGGTTTAGCCGGTGACAGACCATCGTCCACCATGTCGACAAAGTTTCTTGTTGTCAGAGCGACTCCAATATTATAAAAGCCGTTCCTGTTGCCGTTTCACAGTCGCCTGAGAGACAGGAAACAACAACAGGAACCAGGGATGTTTCGATATTCAAAGTGTAGGCCTATGTTTAGGCCATTTGCTTTCCAAGAAAGACGTTCTGGCTACGGTAAAAAGTTTTATCTAGGCCCATCTTGTTCAGTGAGCTAGCAAGGCTAACGCTCATCCCGCGGGCAATATTTTGCAAGCGCACCGTTGCTGTGTCACCGCCCACAACGATTGTGATTGGTTGAAAGAAATCCAAACAGCCGGGAAGTTTTTTTTTCCTCCGATCTCCGAACCAAGAAACAATCTTCTCTGGAAAAAGGTCTGGTGAGCGGGAGTAATGCGTTATTTAGCGGGATGATTAGCTTAGCTTTGCTTAGCTTAGCATAGATAGGCCTACTGAAAGAATGTGGGCAATGCTTAATGTTTTGATAAATATGCTTTTAGATCCCTTAAAACTCATGAATTAACACGATAGCTATTAGATTTAATCTGGAACAGTATCTGGTGACTGATTTGTGACGTTTTTAACAAAATAACCACAAGACGCAGATGTTGACAGATGTAGCCGCCAAGGCTATTTCTGGATATTAGAGGCCATACAAGGCTAGAAGGCGCTAATCACCTGCTAGCTCCAGCTATTTATTTTCAGCATCTGAGTAAGAAAGTGAGTAAGGCCACAACAACGAGATTGTTATCTTATCGAAACAACGCAGAGATAATGGAGCTGGACACAAACTGCAGACGGAGGAATGTCGGCATTGGCTCGAAGCGCTGTGTTGTGTTTCCACGGAGACCCCAAGAGATGATGATTCAGACGGTTTTCTATGTAACGTGATGATAAAACAACAGACATTTTTTATTTTCACCTCCTTTTATTTGATAGATCTGAAGCCAACCCGGCTAACGCTGTGCAGCCAATGTGAGTTATTACTATTCATATTGTTGGAAAATAGTTACGTAAGCATCTTCAGAGAACAGTGTGTGTGTGTGTGTGTGTGTGTGTGTGTTTAGATGGCACTTAATGAGGAGTGTGTTTGGTTGCGTGCTGAGGACACTGTGATTAGCTGTAGACACTGAGGCGTGGGGGGTTGGAAGGGGCGGAGGGGGGGGGTGACTGTCTGGTTTGGGTATTGCACAAGTTTACCCTTGGCCTTTCTGCTGCTGCACCCATCTGTTGAGACTGACCAGTGTGCGTGTGCATGTGTGTGTGTGTGTGTGTGTGCACAGCAGGGGTGGACTGTGGCAAGATTAGGAGAGAAAGAGGTGGGGGGGGGGTTACCACACTCCTCCTTCGCCTCCTTTTCTCCGGTGCCCGACGCACCTCCGGCTTGTCTTCAACCCTGACACATGCCACGCGTTCATGGCTGCAACACACATGCACATGCGCACACACACACACACAGATAGGGGATCATGGTTGGGTCTAACCTGCCTAATTCTCCCTAATGGCTTCTCCATTCGAGGATTAACTCCTTAAATCCACACACACACACACACACTGGCAGAGGGTCCGCCGTGCTGCGCCCCCATTGTCGCCTACAACTGTCGTTTGGTAACACACCACCTCGTACGCACACGCACATGCAAAGACACACACTCTACACACACACAAAGGAAATGGACAATAGCTGATCTCTTCGCAGTGATTTGGTGAGGCATCAAATGGCCTGTGGGCTGCAATTAAAGTGTTTGGGAGAGTCGGGGGAGAAGAAGAGGAGGAGGAGGAGAGAGGGAGAAAGAGATTAAGGAGAGGAAAGAGTTTAACACTCTGGAGGACTTTATCAGGATGAACTCTCTTTGTGCGAGCGTCGGTGTTTCCCTCCCAGAACTGAACGATAAATAAAAGTGCAGCTGAGTCACAAGTGAAGCTGATTTACTTTGCGTCACTTCAGTGGAAGCTGAGGAATTGATGACGGCGAGCTGCACCGCCATGGGAGACGAGTTCTGCTCGGACGTTTTTCTAAACAAAGGAGAAGTGACGGATGCAGGCTGTTACGTCACCTTTAAAAACAGCAGATTGTGAAGAAAACACAACGTCATCAAGTGTGTAGATAGATAGATAGATAGATAGATAGATAGATAGATAGATAGATAGATAGATAGATAGATAGATAGATAGATAGATAGATAGATAGATCACACGCTCAGTAATGAATGCTGGACGTTGTGTGTGCATGTGCAGGTGTGTAAACAGGAAGTAAACAGAGGATTCATCTTCATGCAAAAGTTTCTGTTTTTCCCAGACTCACACGCGTACAGTAAATGCAACACGGGGGGTTTTCGGCAAGTCTCAGTTTTAGGGGCAGAAAAACTCCGTTCACGTGACCTTAGAGAAGAAGACGAGGGGGAGGGGGAGTGAGGTCGGACCTGAACCTGAACGTCAGTGTTGGACCTTGTTACAGATCATGGCTTCTGCACACACACACACACACACACACACACACACACACAGCGACAGGTTATGTTCCCTCAGTGCAGGAATGCAAAGTGTTAATCCCACCTTTACCCCCCCCCCCCCCATGGCCCGCGCATCCCTCCTTTCTCCTTTCTGCTCTCGCACCTTCACCCTCCCTTTCTCCCCCTCTCTCTCTCCTCTGATCCTCTGATCCGACTCGAGGCAGAAATCTCCGACTGTAGAACTACTGAGGCAAGAAAGAAAGTTTATGCAGGAGGAAAGTGTGTGTGGTTCAGTGCATGTGTGTGTGTGTGGTTCAGTGCATGTGTGTGCGTGTGTGTGTGATAGAGGCCCTCTGTTAAACTAACAGAGACCCAGGAGGTCCCCGGGCCGTCCTTTGTGTGTCCCCTTTCTCTCCTGCAGGCATGCATGCAGGGCCCCCGCAGAAACAAAAAGACACATTTCAATAATGTGACTTTAGTGCTGCATGTGTGTGTTTGTGTGTGTGTGTGTGTGTGTAGGTAGGGGGGGGTATAATACCTTTACCTTTACACCACCTACTGCAGATACCCCCCAGCTACACCCCCTCCACCACCACCACCACCACCATCACCAGGGAATCTTTGAATGAATTTACTTTTATGTTCTGCATGAATGAATGGAACCAGTTTCAATAGAAACTTAAAGGGATAGTTCAACATTTTTGGCAAATTGGCCCATTGCCATAATCGCTATAGTCATAGCAGTAGGTTTGTTACCTTTAATTGTCAGTGCAAGCTATTTTTAGAACGGCGGAGCAGAGCCGCTCCTGCTGCAGGATCCGCGTATTCCACAACACGGTACGATCCTCCACCTCAGAGGGTTTGATGACTGTTATAGGTGACACAGGTGATTATGGTGATGTCATTTACATGCATGTCGCTCTCTCTACATTGAAACCCCTCGATGCACTTTATCATTCTGCTCTTCGTTTTATAACTGGAGATGTGCTCCGAACCCACCACTGCAAAGCCTTACTTGAAGTTTTACCTGTTACCAGCTTAATCTCACTTAGAATTACAAATTCCTAGTATCAGGGCAAAACTTCCTATTGTTCTACAGCCTGTATGTAATTGTTGATTATGATTTTGAGTGTATTCGTATGTTGTACAACAGGGCCGTTGCTAGGAATTCTGGGGCAGATGAAAAGATTACTTAAGTGGGCCCCTGACTTTTCCACTTTTTTTCTTAGACTACATATGTAGTATCATTTTGTATTCATCCTACTTTGTTTTGATGCTAATGCAGCATTACTATGAGTTTTATGCGGAATAATTCAGTCATACAAAGATTAGACGACTGGAGTTTTCTGTCGCCCTTACTGGGCGCTGGGGCCCTAGAATTATCATCACCTTTCTCCCCTATACAACGGCCCTGCCCCTGAAGGTGAAGTGAAATGATACAGGTGCAGAGGCGGATCCTCCTGCATGCGCTGAGTTTTTGAACATGAGCGCAGTTCAAAAATCCATAAAATCCTGATCAACATCCGTGAAAACTAAATTTAACATCAGACAGGAACGACTGGAAAGTGACTCTTCTCATGCAAACGGAAACAAGCAGCCACTTAAAAGCAGCTTTACATTTCCTCCCCCCTCCCCCCTCCTCCCACCACCCACCACCCAGATACTTATTGATCATGCAAAATACTTGCACATGAATGTATGGATGTGTGTGTGTCTGTGTGTCCATGTGGGTTCATACATACTGCAGTGTGTAGTGAGTCTCTGGTTGTTTTGCAGTGGGAGGAATCGCTTTGCTGCAAAGCATCAACATGTCCGACAGCTGTGGGACAGATCTGCAGCTGTGTGTGTGTGTGTGTGTGTGTGTGTGTCGGGGTCGTCCGTTGGCAGGAAGCAGTAGGCAGCGAGTGATGTGGTCAGACCCTCTGTCACCAGAGAGAGAGGGAGGTCCTGACTCTCTCTCTCTCTTCTTCTTCTTCTTCTTCTTCCTGTTGCTTGTTTTCTTTTCCTGATCATTGTTCTTCATTAGCGAAAGAAAAGAAAACACAAACGGACGTGAGCTCGTTTAGTTTTTTTTTTTTTCTTCCTGCAGCTCAACGCTGATGACTGTCAGACACCGAGAGCTGAAGAGCAGAAAACAATTTTTTTTTTCTCTTTCTCTCTCTCTTCTTTTCTCGTCTCATCTGTTCATTTCCCCAGACGTTTGTGTTTTAACGTTTAAAGTCTGGAGTCGAGTCGAGATGTAAAATCGTTTTTAAGTCATTCGTGCTGAATTTATCCCCCAAAAAACAGCATTTAAATGATAAAATCCAGCCTAGATTTTACATAAAATTATTTAATTCACTCGTTTTCTGTCACTATACTTTATTTTTTATATTCTAAATACATTATGACGCTGAAACGCATCATAGTTATTTTAAACATGTCATCGTGACAATGTCAGATTAATTGTTAAAAGCATTTTATCTACTCAAGAGGGATTTTTTTGGCATTATGAGTCACTTTCCGTCATTTTTTATCATTTATTTTATTTTATTCCATTCCCATTTGTCAGGGATTTATGTGAAACTCATATTTAGACCAATTGAAAAAACATTTATGAAGCACAAAAGACATCAGGACTGGAAAGAGAGGAAAAAAAAGAAAGAACAAGAGCGGGGATTTTTTCTGAATCGGTTTATTTTATTTTGCAGGGGGGAGAGAAAAGTGATGGAAAAAGAGGGAGAGAGAGAGAGAGAGAGAGAAATCAGTGTGGAAAATCATTTTTGTAAATACAGAGTAAATCAAAGGGCTGGAGGAGAGAGGGAGAGAGGGAAGGAGAGTGAGTAGGAGGTAAATTGAGGGAGTCGGGGGACAATTAGACGGGAATTTCCAGTGTTAGTGTGTTAAGTTTTGTTAAAACAGAATCATCGGAGCTGTGAGGTTTTAATTTAGCGCTGACGTTCACTGTAAAAAAAATAATATATGTTTTAATGTAAAAGACCAAGATGAGACGTTACAAGGACGGAGAAACTAAAGTAAACTCCTCGTTCACTCTGATGTTAAATGAGAAGCTGAGTGAAAAGTTGATGTCGATCCACAGAGCGACGGGCGGCGTTTCACAACGAGAACGAAGACCGATTCATTCAGTAGTGAAACAAACAAGAAAACACACAAATACGCTGCAAAGAAAAAGCTAAAAATGTGAAATACTTTGAGCTTCGTCCCCTGGAAACGCTTCTGTTTTGTGGTGGTGGTGTGAATTTTGCAGCACATTAAAGGACAATTCTGGGTAAATTCAATTCGGGCTGTATTTTCTAACATTTTTCAGTTTAATCGCTCCTGTTTTGCGGTAGTTGTGTGTCTGTCCCTGCATCGCCACAGCAGCGATGAATGTGTTCCTGTGTTTATGACACAAACGGGAGCTTCTGACTGCACCTGAACACACCGAGTGCATCAAGCTTTGAGGGAAAACAGGAGCAATTCAACTGAAAATCTCCAGATTCCTTCTTTTAGACCTAAAATGTTATAGGAAAATACAGCCCCGAGTCTAATTTGCCCGGAATTGTCCTTTAATGTGTTTGTGTTTGTGTGCTTCCTCCTGTTGCACATGCAGCGAAGTGTGTTGGGCGCTCCGGGCCACCGTAGAACGATTAAAGTGATGGTTTTTCATGCTTCTTCTTTCATATCCGAGCTTCCCAACCTGTTTTTGTCTCGTGACCTCATTCTGACATCACAAATTTCTGGCGACCCCGTCAATCAAGATGCCGCGCCAGCTCAGGTATTCTTATAGCCTGTGCTGCATTTTATTTAAACTCGATTTATATTGAAGAAAGTGAAAGTATAGAATACAGTTGTTTAAGATTGTGAGTGGTGTTTTTAATCATAATTTTAAAAAGAATAAGATTTAAATCCAGTGAGTATTGATCCTTGTTTTGAACTTTGCTGCAATTGTTATGTTTCTATTTTAACATATTATGGAAACTGAACATGTTGTCGAGGCTTTATCTGCTCCATGTTTGGGTCATTAAGTGTTTTTTTTTTTTCCTCTTTGTGTTTCTTGTTCCTTGTTGTCGACGCTTTAATCTGGAGTTTGAAATGAAGTCGTTTCACGGAGCAAAGAGAAAGTGAGAAAGAGAGACAGAGACTTGAAGGTTCCTCAGCAGCAGCAGCAGCAATGAGGGCAGATCAGTTCTGCCCCCTGCAGGCAACATGCATGTGTGTAAATGTGTGTGCGTGTGTGAGTCTGTGTGTGTGTTTTCCTGAAGAAGAGAGGGACATCCTGTGACAGTGACTCAATGCTTCCCCCTTAACACACACACACACATGCACACATGCACACACTTAGATGTTGTTTACCCCCTTTGAAGCTGTTAACAGACATTTCCCACACAAACACACACACACAGACACACACATTATGATGAATGGTGAACAACTTTTCTTTCCCGATGCAGAAAAGCAACGCGCTGAGTTCTCAATGCGTGTGCGTTTTTGTGTGTGTGTGTTTCTGTGTGTGTGTGTGTGCAGCTCATGGCCTCAGGTGAAAGCGCCGGCTGCTGCTGCTGCTGCTTCCTCGCAAAGAAAAGTGTGTTTAAATGTGTGTGTGTGTGTGTGTGTGTGTGTGTGAGGAGAGCAGACAGGGAGGAGGAGGAGGAGGAAAGGAGGAGGAGGAGCTAAGTAGAGTGTGGGGGGGAGGAGGAGGAGGAGGCGGGGCTCTCTCCAACTTAGATAGGAGGACTGTTGGTTTTCTCAGTTAGTCGATCGTTGGACGCTGAGTGTCACACACACAGACACACACACACACACACACTCAGACTGTGGAGTATCAGCGCTTCGGAGGAGCAGGACGGACGGACTGCACCTGTCCCACACACACACTCTCTCTCTCTTTATATACCGTCCGACACACACACAGTTCCAGAGGATCTGATCACTCGTCCTTATGTGTGGATGGGACCAAAGTTACACGGTGAGTTTTTTACACTTTTATTTATTTTAAAAAACAATATTTACCAAAGGAATATCTTTTTTTCTTCTTTTTTTAGCTTTAACTTCTTTTTTGTTTGTTTTTAAATTCAGAAAATGGGTTAAAATTCATTCATTTATTGATTTTTTTACAGTTTTTTGTCCCATTTCGATCCAAGTTTTATCACTTAAAACGTCTTTCATTTGCTCTTTTTGACTCCGCGCGTCGTCTTGTTTCCGACGGGAAATTTCATGAAGTTTTTGATTTTTCCGATTTGAATTTAACCGGATTTTTTTTTGCAGTTGTTGAATTTAATTGTTTATTTTTTGTTTTGTTTGTTGTTTTTGCTCCGGTTTGGATCGTTTTAACGGGAAACAGCTCCACGTTTTCAGACGTTTAAAACTAAAACGTGCTTGTTGAAGTTGTACTCAGCGCTTCAGTCTGTCTTCTTCTTCTTCTTCTTCTTCTTCTTCTTCTTCTTCTTCTTCTTCTTCTTCTTCTTCTTCTTCTTCTTCTTCATTAAACTGTTTACATTAGTTTTTATTGAAGACATCGGAGTCGTCGATGGATTTACACTGACTTTTATTTCTCCTTCACTTCCCTCTGACTTGTGTGTTTGAAACATCTCTCAACTTCTTTCTCATCTCGACTTGTTACTTAAATGCATCTTATTGTGAATTTTTCTGTCTCTCATCCCTCTGGCTGCGTGCAGACTCAGCTTTTCTGGTGTTTTCAGTTGGTCTAAATGAGACATGAATTGTCTCTTGGTTCTTGGTTTCACTCTTAGTTCTCGATGTTGCAGCTGTTTTATGCAAAAGAGGTTCTGTGTTCTTGCTGAGAGACGAAATATTCAGACACGTTTTACTTTTGAAGGCAAATCAGAGGTCTGGGGCCGAGGACGAGGAGGAATTTTGTGCATTTGTAGGAGCTTTAAAATAATTTGAAAGTTTGGTCACATGCACATGTTTGTGTTTTTTTGCAAACAGTTGAATATTTCCAGGTTTTGTGGAGGATTTTTGCAGAAAACTTGAGTTTTTTGGGGTAAAAAAGGTCAGAAAAACACAAGAAAATGAAGTTTTTCAAGTTTTTCTGTCTCCAGTGATGAGAGGGTTTAAATGTGACAAGGTCAGAGTGTGTTTTAAAGTCGCTATAGGAGTGTGTATATGTGTGTGCGTGTTTCAGTGCCTGCGTGCGTGTATGTGTGTTTGTATGTGTGGATGTGACTGCATGGAGCCACTGGGATGTGAAATCATTTTCTTTCTTGCGGCTGCAGAACAAAGTGTGGTCACTTGAAGATCTGCTGCTTTCCTGCTTGTCTGCGTGGGACGACCAGTGTGTGTGTGTGTGGATATCTGCCAGTGTGTGTGTCTGTGTGTGTGTGTGTGTGTGTGGGATTGTCTTGGGTGGGATCGCGTCGTTTGAAGTTTTGTTTGCGCTGCTGTGGCCCCCCAAATGGAAAAGTTTTGGCGCTCCCTTCCTCATCACCACCACCACCACCACCACCACCACCACCACCCTCCTCCTCTTCTTGTCCATTACCAACACACACACACATGTACAAACACACACACACAGACACACACATGTACGCACACACACAGACACACACGCGCTGGGAGTCGGGATGATTTGCCGGTTCCGCTGCAGTGCCACTCTGCTTCCAATTTTAGCTTCATTCAGACACAGACAGCATTTCCTTCCTCTGGCTTCAACCCCAGGGGGGGAGACAAGAAGAGGGGGAGGAGGAGGGAGGGAGAGAGGGAAGGGGGGAGGACAGAGAGAGAGGAGGAGGAGGAGGAGGGGGGGAGGGGGGGATCCCAGGTCCATAATCTGGATAAATCTCCTCCACATTCACATTCACACTTTCTCAAAAACACAGAAACTTGTGCGAGCTGCTGCAGCGTTGGAGCGGAGGAAAAGTATAGAGAAGAGAAGGAGAGAAAGAAAGAAAGAAAGAAAGAAAGAAAGAAAGAAAGAAAGAAAGAAAGAAAGAAAGAAAGAAAAGAGATGTGTCTGTAAAGCTGAGAGTTTGAGCGTCTTGTCGTCTGCTGCTGTCGCTTCACGTGAGTGGTGTTGTGTTGAGTTCCTCTATCACTTCCTCTGCTGTTTCTCTGCTGCAGGGAAGACGGTGATGGACACGTTGTTGCTTTGTTTGCTTGTTTATTTGTTTGTTTATTGATTTATTTAAACGTGTGGAAACATAAAGTGCTAAAAATCATGTTTTATCTGAGGATAGAAACTAAAAACTGAAGGAGGAAGAAGAAGGAGGAGGAGGAGGAGGAAACAAATGTGACTGTTGTTGGAATTCTCTTTAATTATTTCATTATAATAATTAGATTAAAACGAACGAACGCTTGGAGTTTGATCCTGTAACGGAGTCTGTAAATAGTTGACAAGACAGTTTCCTGTGTGTGTGTGTGTGTGTGTGTGTGTGTGTGTGTGTGTGTGTGTGTGTGTGTGTGTGTGTGTGTGTGTGTGTGTGTGTGTGTGTGTGTGTGTGACAGCAGCATTAGTCAGACCCCCCTCCTCCTTCTTAGTCACCACACATAATAATCACAGTTCTTCCTCTCCTCCTATTTTCTCTTCTCTATTCATTCCTTTATCGCTGTTTTTATCTTTCTTTCTTTCTTTCTTTCTTTCTTTCTTTCTTTCTTTCTTTCTTTCTTTCTTTCTTTCTTTCTTTCTTTCTTTCTTTATCATTTCCTTCCTTTCATCCATTTTATTTCTTATCTTCTTACCCCCACATCCCTCTTTCTTTCTTACCTTGGTTGTATTTTTCCACCACTGCTCTGTTTTCTTTCTTTCTTTCTTTCTTTCTTTCTTTCTTTCTTTCTTTCTTTCTTTCTTTCTTTCTTTCTTTCTTTCTTTCTTTCTTTCTTTCTGTCTTTCTTTCTTAATTTTCTTGTTCCTCCCTCTTTCCTTCTTCCTCTTTCTTATTTGCTCTACTTTTTGGTCTTTTTCTCTTTCCTTTCTTCCTTCTTTTCTTATATCTCTCTCTTCCTTTCTCTCTCTCATTATTTCTTTCTTTCTTTCTTTCTTTCTTTCTTCCTTTCTTTTTTTCTCCATTTCTTTCTTTCTTTCTTTCTCAACATTTTGTTTTTGTATAAATTAAATTAAATCTCTCCCCTCCCTCCCCAGGCGACCTCTCATAGCTCGGCCATGTTGACCAGTGAGGGGGCGCACACCATGGATCAGGAAGACTCGCTTCACGGAGCCAAGATGGCGTCCGCCGCCACTTTTACCATGGCTGCCAGCAGCAGCAGCAGCAGCGGCGTCGGCAGCTCGGGCTCAGACGGAGCCGAGACGATGACGGACACGGATGTGGACATGGAGATGGAGATGGAGGAGGCGGACATGAGTCAGTGGACGGAGGCGGAGTTCGAGGAGAAGTGCACATACATCGTCAAGGATACGGCGTGGGAGGCGGGGCCAGACGGTGATGACGCCATGATGACGACGACCAGAGCGGAGGCCTCGCTGCCCCGAAACCTGACGTTTAAACACCCAGCCGACAGCAAGGAGGTCAGACTCTCTCCTACACACACAGACACGCACACACAGACGCACAACATCTGTACATACACACTCATGTGAGTCAGCGGTGGGTCATGTAACGAAGAGAGGGGGTCGCGTCTCGTCGTAAAGCTTCACACACACTTTGGAGAGAAAGGAATCTGTGTGTGAAACGCCTGGAGCATTAATTACACACACACAAACAGACACACACACTGTAACTGATGTGTTTGTGTGTTTATGCTGCGTCTTCATCAGCTCAAACCCAAAGTCCATTAAAACTCATCATCGTCGTCGCCTGAGGAAATGATGAAAGCCAGATACTCTGCTATGTGTGTGTCTGTGTGTCTGTGTGTGTGTGTCATCCTCTATTTAAAAAAAAACAACAAAAAAAAACCCTGTTGTCATGAACGCACCTGCAGTACCGGTCTGACTTGGCAGGGGGCGACATTTAGCATCTCTATTAACTTGAATGAGCGAGTTAACAGATGTTTTGTCATGAACTTTGAATCTATACATGATGCAAATGTCAAAACTACGGTGGCCTGTGAAGTTTATATTGAAAAGTCAAATTTTATCCAAATGTAGAGCGAAAGTTTGAGACTTTTGGATGCTTTTGCAAACCAGATCTCAGATCAGATCAACACTGACAAGATCTAAAAACTACAACAATAAAGTTGTTGTTTTCAACAATTTTGAGATTGAAGTAGTTTTTCTTTGATAATTAACAGGATGTTTAGTGTCATAGAGTTGATCTGAGCTTCTTGTTTGCATCAAGACTCATTAGATTTAATTAATTACAGTCTAAATTAATTAATGAATGACTGTATCTCCTCTGTGAATCTCTGCACGGGGTTTAAAAGGTCGCAGCAGCAGCAGCAGCAGCCGGCGACTCTTTCTGCAAACACAGAGCGGCGTGATCGTATAGATTTTCTCATCAGTTCTTATCAGGAGAGGAAACGAAGGAGTGAGAAAGAGAGAG
Source organism: Decapterus maruadsi (assembly GCA_030347415.2). NCBI lineage: Eukaryota > Metazoa > Chordata > Actinopteri > Carangiformes > Carangidae > Decapterus > Decapterus maruadsi. Next base: position 5,351,902 of record CM064894.1, read on the forward strand.
ACTATATGAAGAGGGAGAGGAAGGAGGGAAAGGGGGAAAGAGTGCGTCGCTCTGATCAAAGACAGCACACACACAGACACACACAGAGAGAGAAAGAGGGGGATTTCCCTGTGTCACCAGGGAAGGAGGAGAAGAGGAGTTTGGGAACGGCAGCGTCTGTTTGCGTGGGTTCAGTCTGCACATAATCCCTCGCTTTCCTCCTCTTCTTCTTCTTCTCCTTCTTTTTTTTCCTTTCTTTTTTTTCATTCTTTGATTGAATCAGATGAGAAACAAAAGAAAGAAAGAAAAAAAAGAGATGAAGAAGGTGATTTAGTGTGTTGTTGAGTATCTGGATGTTTCCCCTCTCTGTGAAGTGGCAGTCAGTGGTTTTGGTTTGATGTGGCGACGAGTGGAGGTGTGACGAGAGGAGGAGACACACACACATGCACATATGCACACGCACACACACACTGTAATGAAGCGAAGCATGAAGTTGAGCTCGTTAATCTTCGTCTCCGCTGACAGGTGGTGTCTGTGTGAGGCTGAATTTGTTCATACAATTAGACTTAATTAGACTTAATGACTTGTTACTGATAGATGCGCACAACACACACACGCACACATCTGTACAGGTAGCCACTTAAACATCTGGAGCTTTAAAGGGATAGTTCAACATTTTGGCAAGGTAAATGCAGAGACCGCTTGCTGAAAAATTGTCCCTGAAGGCAACACGCATCAGCAGTTTTGCATGAATTTACCTCAAAAGTGTTATTATTATTACTACATTATCATAGCGTGGTGAATGTGCAGGTCACAACTTGTCCACCAGAGACTTTTGGAGTTGTTGGATTGTGTATTTGATGAGTTTGATGAGAGAAAAACCAAGAAATCCCGTTAGCAGCTCACGGCTCTGCTCCACCGTTCCAAAAATAGCTTGCACCGAGAATTAAAGGTAACAAACCTACTGCTATGACTATAGGGATTATGGCAATGGGCCGATTTGCCAAAATGTTGAACTATTCCTTTAAGATGTTCACAAACAATCCACTTCAAAGGCGTGTTGTGTAACCTGTGTTGTGTTGTGTTGTGTTGTGTTGTGTGCAGGTGGTCGGTGTGTGCAGCAGGGAGTACATCCCCAAAGGAACTCGCTTCGGTCCCCTGGTGGGAGAAATCTACACAGCTGACAGCGTCCCCCGAGACGCCAACAGGAAGTACTTCTGGCGGGTGAGTGTATAGACGCACGCACACACGCACACATATATACACAAACGGAAAACGCACATTCATACAGACACGCACGCACAGAGAAAGACACACACGCTTCCTGAGAAGCCGGAGGGACCCCTGTCTGTGACGTCAGCCGGTGGAACAGGAAGCTGCACGGCCGAGGAAGACGAGGATGTGATGTCACCGTTACACAAATAACATGTCACATTGTGGTTCCTGTAAATCCACACACACACACACACACACACACACATAGAGACACACACACCCACACACACGCTGGCATATACACACTCACACCTACCATTCAGCAGAATACACTCGACTCCATCACTACCGGTAACTCACAGTGAGAGTGCACACTCGCACAAAACCACCGACGTGACCACTGCTTCCACTGTGTGTGTCTGTGTGTGCGTGTGCATGTGTGTGTGTCTATGTGTGTGTGTTTGCATCTATGTGTGTGTGTGTGTGTGCGTGCGTGTGTGACCCACCGTGCACAAAAACCACAAGCAAGTCACCAAATCTGAAAGGTGTTCCGATGATACTCATATCGCACTTTCTCACACAGACACGCACACACAGAAACACGCACACACAAACGCACACGCACTGAGAGAGAGAGAGAAAGATAGAGAGAGAGAGGGGGAGGAGACGTCCTTTCTCTTTTCAATATAAAAGAGGATCTCCTCCTCGTCTTCCTCATCATCGTCACTCGTTCGTCTGAGGGAGATGAAGGTGACGAGAGCAGCATGGTGAGAGACGGAGCGACGGAGACGAAACAGCGATAAATAATTCACTTAAAGTCACTTAAAGGCGTTTTTTTAATCTTTTATATTTATAATGTGATCACTTTTCTAACTTTTTGAGTTAATTCGACAAGTTTTTTACTCAGTTTTTGTCATTTTTTTGTATTTTTCGTGATTATTTTTTACCTACTTTTTCTTAGTTTTGCTTGTTTCTGCCTCATTTATCTACTGATTTAATCACTTAATAGCGTTTTTTATCTTTTATATTTACAAAGTGATCACTTTTCTAACTTTCTGAGTTAATTCAATACGTTTTTTGAATTTTTGTGTATTTTTCTTGATAATTTTGTTACTTTTTTAACCTTTTTTTTCCTTCTTTCTGCCTCATTTATCTACTGATTTAATCACGTAGTTGCTGCATCTACTGATCCATTTACTCAGTCGCTGCGCTGAGTCCAAGTTGAGAGCGCAAAAGTTTTAAAATAAAAGACTTTTACTGCTTTTATTTTAAATATCTCAATGTTTTTATATTCCCGCAGATCTACGCGGACGGCGAGTTCCACCACTTCGTCGACGGCCTGGACGAGACGCGCTCCAACTGGATGCGCTACGTGAACCCGGCGCACTCGGCGGCGGAGCAGAACCTGGCGGCGTGTCAGAACGGCATGGAGGTCTACTTCTACACGGTGAAGCCGGTGCCCGCCGGCGCCGAGCTGCTCGTCTGGTACTGTCACGACTTCGCCCGGCGCCTCCACTACCCGCCGTCAGGAGAGCTGATGATGCAGAAACTCAGTAAGTTTTTATTATTTCATTTTTATTTTATTTTATTATAAGGAACATAAACTGGTCAGAAAATAGAAAGTGAAATAGCGAATAGTTGGGGCTTTTATTGTGAAAGGGTTTCTTTTATTAGATGTGTCATCATCCGAGCTGCAAAAAAATCAATAGGCCATGTAGGTGTGTGTGTGTGCGTCTTGAGTGTGTCCTGTCGCCACTGTTAAAGCCTAACGGTGTGTTTGAGTGTAGCTGTGTCTCCTTCCTCTCTGAACATCAGCCTGTCATTATCTCACACACACACACACACACACACGGAGAGAGGTACACGACCGACAACCTTTCATCTCTGTCAGTGCCATCGTTTGTATTTGTGTGTGTGTGTGTATATGTGTGTGTGTGTGTGTGTGTTTGTCTGCCAGTGACAGTGTAATTACACAGACAGGGGGATATGGCCCCTAATGCCACAGTCTTACACACTTAAAAACCCGCTTTTAACATGAAAGCACACACACACAGAGGCACGCACAACCTCAATAAAAGAGCCAGAGACAGTGTATGTGTGTGTGTGTCTTCTATGACCTTTTTATGAGGAAAAATGTTTAAAAGTCGGCGTCACGTTTTACAGATACCCACATACGGTGCTGTTAATCTTTATCTACTAATCAATATTTGTATTTTACTATTACATATATTTTTATTGACGTCTATCTGCAAAAACTCAACCTTTCCAAGAATATTTGTCTTATTTCTTGTCAAAATGTCTAATTTCTAGTCAAAACTAATCTCTTTCCACCTACAATAAGACAAAAAATTAACTTGTTTTTAGATCATGTTCACTTGTTTCAGACTAATTTTTACTTGTGCTTGTAATAAGAAAGAAAAACTTGCTCCACTATAAGATATTTCTACTTATTTCAAGTGAAAATATGCTTTAAATAGTAGTAAATAGTCCTATTTTAGCTATAATGAGATTTGGTTTTGACAAATATTCTTGGTAAGATTTTGCAGTGTTTGTTTTGTCAGGAAGTTCCAATAAGAGGCAGACAAACCACTCAGTTTGACACTTTATCCACCTCTTTAGCCGAGGGGCTGATCAAAGAGAGCATGGGAGCCGAGGGGGTTTCCAGGTGTGACTGCAGGGGCTAATAGCAGCTAATACTACACCCAGCCTGGGCGACTCCACTGCCACGCAGGGAAGAATGCGCATGACCTGGGGGACGGAGGCAGGGGGTGTCCTCCTCCTCCTCCTCCTCTCACTGTGTACAGTATAGGCCTATGTGTTGTCTCTAATTAGCTTCCTCTGTCATTTAGCCCCACAGGCTGCTGGTGACCTGCTGCTGACTTCACATGTTGCTTTTTTTTCCTTTTTTTTTTACCTAAAGGCGTAGTTTTGTCTTTTTTTTTTAGTTTCTAATTTGTTTTTTTTTTAAAGGTGTTCAGAAAAGAAAATTGATTTTGATCCCACTTATGGGTCTTAACATTAGTGTAATGACTCATAGGCCAAACTTTGTGCAAAAATCTATTTTCGAGTAAATCCTCCACGTTGCTCACGATTCCACAGCCAATGATATTGGATCTGTTATCCATCAATCAACCAAACGGCCATTTCTCAACACCTTTAAAGTTTTTTTAATGTTTTTTTTGAGTGAGTGCAGCTCAGCAGAAATAATCTCACCAGCTGAGTAAAACCTAGAGGAAGAGAGAAAACAAAACAACAAAAAAACCACCACAAATAGTCTCGGTGTTTTAGGATGCCGTTAAACCAAAACCTGGTTTAAAGGGAAAAAGATGTCGTCGTTGTTTTAACGTTTAAACAATTTCCCGAAGCAGAAGCGAAACAAACTTCATGCAAAAGAGCTAAAATAAAATAAATGAATCGATAAAAAGCGCAGCGTGGTTTCCTGCTCTCTGCAGATAAAGTGTGATTGCACTTCCTTCTTTTAAACCTATAATTAAATTATGCAAATTTTTTGCTTTGTTTGTATTTTTAATGTGAAGTTGAGGAGAAGAACCAGTGAACTCTTTCTGATCGTTATTGTTTGTATGTATTGTCAATAATATAATATATTGATTACACATTGTGTCCCGGTGGTGGCGCTAGAGCTGCCGCTGCTCTTATATCAGCCTTATGCAACTTACTGTGTTTTATAGTTTGATTCCCGAGGAGCTCGACGACGACATCGACGACGTGTTTTTCTGTTTTCTCTTTTGCTCTTTCCAGTGCAGTCATAACAAAACCAGACGTGTGTGTGTGTGTTTAAGTGTGAGTGTGTGTGAGTGTGCATGTGTATATGTGTGTGTGTATGTGTGTGTGTGAGAGTTAAATGACTGAGCGTCCACCGCTGTCTCACTCCTTCACTTTCTCCTCCTCCTCCTCCTCCTCCTCTTCTTCTTCTATTTCTATTTCTTCTTCTCCCACTCTTTCTGTCGTTGTCGCTGAGCATTCTTCAAGTGTTAGCACTTGAAAGCACCTGTCAGCCATGTGTGTGTGTGTGTGTTGTGTTCAAAGACAGTCTGCTCTAGACCGCCGACAAAAACACTCTCCCCCCAAACGCACACACACACACACACACACAGTTGTAAGCAGGACATGCCAAAACATTCACACCCAGTCTTTTCATCTCAAACACATGCAAACTCACACTGTGCATGTGTGTGTGTCTGTGTGTGTACATGTGTGTGTCTGCGTGGGTCGCCCATTCACCCTGATATATTTGCCACTTTAAAAAGCCCAGAGGAGGTGGGAGGCTGTATGGGGGGGTGGGGTGGGGTGGAGGTAGAGCAGCCCCTCCCTCTGTTGACTACTTGAACTTCCTGGCAGAAGGACGTGTTGACAGATTGATATCTGCAAGATGGCCGCCCTGTTTGTTTTCTGGAGAGAGGGAGGAGGAGGAGGAGGAGGAGGAGGAGGAGGAGGAGGAAGGCTAGCTGATAACCTCAGTGTTTACACTGCCGCTATACTAGTGATGCAAGGGTCACCGAGTGTGTGTGTGTGTGTGAGTTACGGGGGGGGAGGAGGGGGAGTTGAAGAAACTTCAACAGTGCTGCATTTACTCTGACAGCCTTCATCTCTTATATACACACTTCTACACACACACACGTTTGTATGGCTATCTTTGTGAGGACACTCATTGACATAATGTATTCCCTTTAGCCCCTTACCTTAACCTTAACCATTAACGCTTAACCTAATTATAATAACCTACAAAGTCTTAAACCTTGGAAACGGGTCTGAGAAAGTGAGAACCAGCCAAAATGTCCTCACGTTCCCAAAATGTCCTCACTCTGATGGTTTAAAACTCAAACTGGTCCTCGCATGTATAGCTATACAAGTACACACTGACACACACATGCATGCTGCACACACACATTTATATATTCCGTATGTACACACATCATGTGACAAGTTACACAATCAGGGGCGCCTGCACACAAAGGCCTCTGTCTGATTTGTTGACTCTTCCACTTTTGGTGAACACACACACACATAGACACACACACTTTTGATCAAGCTCCTAATGTCCCAGCCCATTCACTATTGTTTCCGGGTCAAGAGGTCAAATCAAAGAGCTTCCTCCTCACTCACTCACACCTACTGTCTCCTCTGCATGATGAAAGACTGGATTAGCAGGAGCTCTCTCTCACACACTCTCTCAAACACACACACATACACACATACAGACACACACACACGCTCTAAAAGCCCCAGGATGTCAGCTATAGCAGCAGCAGCAGCAGCACATCTCGGCTGTTAAACGGCTGCAGTCGGGCCTTTAAAACGCCGCCGTCTATTATCTATAAGCTCGTTTACTGCCCACTCAACTTCTTTTTACCACGAGGTCGCCCAGAGGGGAGCGTGTGTGTGTGTGTGTTCTTGTACATAGTACGTTGTGAGGACCGGAAAGAGTTTTTAACCAACAGAGTGAGGACATTTCGGGGAAGTGGCCGGTCCTCACTTTTCCCAAGACTTAAGGTTATAATTAGGTTTAAGTTAGGTTAAGAGGTAATGGTTAAGGTTAGGGTAAAGGGCTAAAGGGAATACATTATGTCAATGAGTGTCCCCACAAAGATAGCTTTACAAGGATGTGTGTGTGTGTTGAGGGCAGGAGGAGGACAGGTAGTACTGTATCTTTAGCAGGAAACCTTCCATCAGCTTCGACTGTCAATTTGATTTTTATCTTGATTTTATAGACACACAAAAAGACACAAATACACGTACACAATGCCTAAAGGCAGCTGTCACGCCTCACTTGTGTTTGAATGTGTGTAAGAGTATTGTGCATTTCACAATTTGGCGCTCTTGTTCCCTGCTTTTGCTAGATTACTCTGTCTATTTTTAAAAATATTATTATATCAGATCACATCACTTTTATTCAACATTCTTAATATTGTTATGTGTCTGTTTCTTATCTGAGACTACAGGTGGAAATTAGCAAATGTTGCTACAACGTGGCTCAAGGCATCTTCTCCTGTTTAATGTTTTTGTGCATTGTCCCTTTAAATGAATAAACTCCTAACTCTCAACCCACTCCTCTCTCTGTCCTCAGAACAGTCTCTCCTGGAGGTCAAGCAGCAGCAGGTGAGCGCTGACGAGCGACTGGTTGACTCCTCCAGTCCGTCACCCGTCGCCGCCACCGCCACCCCGACCCCGACCGTGATGACCCCGCCCCCACAGAAGAGGGAGCACAGCGTCCTGTCCATCCTGCGCGGCACAACGACGTCATCATCATCGGCGGTGAAGAAAGAACCGAGCCGGCCGCTCCCGACCCGGCCGCGCTGCGCCGACAGCCCCGAGCGCCCGCTATACCCCCGCGCCCTCTACCCGGCCTTCAGACCCCCCCACCACCATCAGCTGGGTTACCCTGCAACCCGTTCCCCTGGCAACCAGTCCTCAGCCACGCCCAGCCCATCGGCGAGGAGCAGCCCGGACAGCGCCAGCAGCAGCCCGCCGTCCTTCTATCCCGCTGGTCTCAGCCCCGCTGTCTACCCCGGTTACTCGCCACCGTCTGCCCCAGCGCTGTCTTCACCGTTCTACCCGCCAGGCGCCCCGTACTCTCGCTACCTCCTGCCGCATCACTACCCGCTGCCCGGCGGCGGCAGCGTTGGTGGCGGCGTCCCGGCGGTAGGAGGGATCTTCCCCAGGATGTACCCACTCTACAGCAGCCTCCTGCCCGCCCACGTGCCGCTGCTGCCGTCCGACCGCCGCTACCTGATGCCCGACCACGCCCACAGAGACTTCCTCCTCCCGGGGCCGACCAGCGCCTTCTCCGCCGCCGCCGCCGCCACGTCTCTGAAGGACAAACCCCACCACCCTTACCACCTTCACGAAACGTGCAACCGCGCCCCGTCCAGCGGCTCGCCGACGGCGGGCACGTCGCCCCCCAGCGAGCGCATGCCCACCAAGCCTACCTCAGCCCTGCTGGGCAACAACCACACCGCCAACGCCAACACTGGCAGCGGCGGCGAGTGTCTGGCCGACGAGGAAGCCATGAACCTGAGCAAGGTGAAGCGTGGCGGCGGCGCCGGCTCGGCGGGCTACAAGGCGCTGCCGTACCCGCTGAAGAAGCAGAACGGCAAGATCAAGTATGAGTGCAACGTGTGCAGCAAAACCTTCGGGCAGCTGTCGAACCTGAAGGTGAGCGCCGGCGCCACGGCGTCTGATCCAGAATCCCATCATCGTTCCTGTGTTTTCTTTTGTTTTGCTTTGAGAAACATCCCATAACGTTTCCTCTTCCTTCCTTCCTTCCCGTTCTCCAGGTTCACCTGCGCGTCCACAGCGGCGAGCGACCCTTCAAGTGTCAGACCTGCAACAAGGGCTTCACGCAGCTGGCTCACCTGCAGAAACACTACCTGGTTCACACCGGAGAGAAGCCGCACGAGTGTCAGGTGAGAAACCAGGAACCAACACTGTGCAACAAACACACAGGCATTAACAGACCACTAATGGATGACATTATGCAAAAAACTGAATTTTGAAAAAAAAAATGGAGATAGAACCTTATAATTCTAAGTCTTGAATTGACGAATTAGACGCTGACTCTGTCTTCTGTTTCCTCCTCCATCAGGTTTGTCATAAGCGCTTCAGCAGCACCAGCAACCTGAAGACTCACCTGCGGCTGCACTCAGGCGAGAAGCCGTACCACTGCAAGCTCTGCCCCGCCAAGTTCACGCAGTTCGTCCACCTCAAGCTGCACAAGCGCCTGCACTCCCGCGAGCGTCCGCACAAGTGCCCGCACTGCCACCGCCACTACATCCACCTGTGCAGCCTGCGGCTCCACCTCAAGGGCTACTGCCTGGCCGCCGTGACGAACGGTGGCGGCAGCAGCAGCCCGGCCGCCGTGGAGGAGGTGCAACGCGCCAACGAGGAGATCGAGCGCTTCGACGTGAGCGAGCACGCCGAGCGGCTGGAGCAGCTGCAGGGCGGCGGCGTGGAGCTGGAGGCCATGTTGGAGAAGCAGGTCCTGGGGATGCTGTGGAGGGCCGAGAGCGACCTCAAGTCCTCGCACTTTCACCCCGCCGCCCCCGCCATTGGCTACGCGGCGACGTACGAGTCCCCAAACGAGACGTCGGTCATCAAGATGCGGCGCAGCAGCCCCGTGCTGCCGCTGCCCGCCAACGTCACCGTCAAGCAGGAGTCGGAGGAGCACGCGTGAGCTTTCACGCTTTTTGCTGTTTTGAGACTTTGCACTCACCGCTGCTGCGTGTGGGCGTCTGAACTGTGTTGCCAGGAGCGACCGCTGTAAATAAATAAGATTAAAAAAAACAAAAAACACCAGCCTTTCAGGACATGACATCATGAAGGTGTTGGGTTTTTTCGACCTATCAGGGACTCGCGTACTCAGGGCTACAAGAGACACTGTCCCACGACTACTTAACGGTTTATTTACTTTAGAGACAATCAACCACACAGGACTTTAACCTTTAATGTAATTAATATAATGCTATTATCATTATTGTGTCATTGTTGTTGTTGTATTATTATTAATATTATTATTATTATTATTATTTGGTCTTTATTTTCAAATGTCTTTGTTTTTGTTTTTTGGATCAATTAGTTGTTGTATAACCTCCTTAATTTATTATTCTTTTTATTTGTCGTCTTTAAAAAAAAAAAAGAAAAAGCAATAAGTGGAGCTGTTTCCACTGACAGGGTGAAATCAATGTGTTTCTGTTGATCTGGTTTTTCTTCTCTGTAGATAGTCGCTCTCTCCTGTTATCCGACCTGTCCGCTCTTTTCAGGGTTTTTGAATCTATTTTTTATTTTAAAAAGAAGAAAAAAGACCAGAGCAGCAGGTTGTTGTTGTTGTTGTCGTTGTTGTCATGTTGTTATTGTTTTGTTTTTAAAGCCAAAGTCTGGCACATATTTTATTTTGAAGCTTCCTTCAGCTCGTTCCGTGTCGTCGTCGTCGTCGCTCTGATGCCTGATTAATTTAAACAAAAGAAAAAAAGGGCATTTTTTTTGTATATTTTTCACAACAGTTACCTCAGTGTGTATGTGACGAGTGTGTATGTGTATGCATAAATGTGTGCGTGTGTGTTTTAAAGAACGGCTGAAGGTGGGAGCTTTCTATTTATTTGCTTTTTTTGTTTTGTTTTGTTTTGTTTTGTTTTTGTTTTTTTTTTGCTACTTGAAGAAGAAGAAGAAGAAGTAGAAACCAAACTGAAGCGGAGTGCAGCTCTTCGTGTGGTCCAAAGCAGCGGCGTCGCCCGCTCAACATGTAGCACATAACGGACTTCGGGTGAGGAGTGGTGGGGGTTGACGAGCCTCCCCCCCTTCCTCCTCCTCCTCCTCCTCTCCTTTTAACCCCCCTAACCCCCACCCTCTTTTGTTTTTTTTACAACACTGTCAACAACCAAACCAACCAAAACCAGGGAAGTGAAACGTTGAAACGTTCACTCTTCGACGCTAGAAACCAAAGTTCACGTGGCTTTAACTTTTCAACAGCATGCACCAAAACAAAGAAAGAAACAAAGGAAACTGAAACCAAGGGAACGAGGGAAGGACTCAAGGAATCAAAAAAAGCGCTGAAGAAGGGAAGACGAACTGTGTGTATATGATGATGATGATGAAGTGTTGCTCTTTAGCTGTTGTCACATGTTTTTGTTTTTGTTGTTCTTGTTTGTTTATATTCCCCTCCTCCTCCCCCCACCTGTCTGCTCTCTCCTTAACGAACTGGTAAACACCAAAGCACCTCGGCCCTCCTCGTTATGCACTGGCCCCTCCCCCTTTTCCTCCTCCTCCTCCTCCTCTTCCTCTTCTTACTTTATAACTTCAGTGCCGATGCTCGCACCATTTTACACTGTGGACGATTATCACTGAACCCGGTCATGATGCATTAAGACTCGACCTTAATGTTACTACAGCAGCAGCTTTCTCTCTGTCTCCCTTTCATCATCTCTGTATCTCCTCTAGACCAAAGCATCTCTCAACTTCCCTCAACGACTGTCTGTCTCTGTTTACATTCTGGTTTACATTTTACTTATTTATGTGCAAAAATGTCCAAAAAGTTGTAAATTATGATATAAATGTTCACTGCTCTAATCTGAACCCTGTGGCTACGACTCGTTTATTCTCAACTTCCTGTGTTTTTGGAGTAAAACAAAACAAAACATCTGAGATCATGAAAATGAAACATAAGGTTTTATTTATTTATATTTATTTGCCATTTGTACATTTGTGTACATTTGGATTGTGCAGAGGATAGTCAGACTACAAACATAAAAAGAGTAAAGATACATTAAGCTAGTGCACACAATTATATATAAAAAAAGTATGTAAACAGTAGAAAAGGAAAAGAGTAAATGCATTAAATAAAAATAAATATCAAACAGATATTTCTTGCTGCACCTAAGGATGTTACACATTTCCCATGTTTATTGTCTATGAACAGTCAGATCATGAGAGGAAATACGAGACTCAAGATTTTTATTGTCAATTCTCCATGTTTCAGGACATACAGAACAATTGAAAAATTCTCCATTTCTCTGTTGCCCTTTAAAAATATGGGATAAAATATATATTGGGCACTCTAGGAAAAAAAAATAACATGATAAAATTATAATATATTGCATAAAAACAACCCCTGTCCAACAGCAAATAAATAGTTCTGCTGGAAAAGAAGATGTGAATGAAAAGGCATTAATCCTAAAATCTTTATATAAAAAAGCATCATTTCTAAAGCATTTATCCTACATATATAATTCATCAACATTTAAATTGTTATAAATGTCTAACTCTGGATTAATGAAATCATCTAAACTGTCTTTAATGACTGAATTGTCAGACTTACAGTAATAAACGACAGATTCAGTGTATAAAAATCAATGGCAAACCAGTTATTTAGCAGATGCCTGTGGTTCATGACATCTAGAACTATTTATTATTATATAATGATTTAGACACATGTTACAATAAGTTTATTATTACACAAGGCTCTGAGCAAAAGCAGGAGAATAAACAGATCAACTACAAGAATAAATACAATAAAATAAAAGTAAATAATCCGTTTTCTAGATAATTCAAGGCTGTGTTGTTGAGTTACAGTAAATAAAACCTAACAGTCTGTTTGTTTATATTAAAACCACCCCAGTCTGTCTGACTCCATCCTAACTCCATCTTTAACCACCGCCATAGTAAACCGAGCTGCCATGAATCTTTACGTCCACTTCCGTGCAGCTCCCGAGCTTTAGGGCTCAGGCTGCAGCGGCAGGAAATGGGATCGCCGCGGTAACCGGGCTCTGGGTTTCATCCTGCAGCGGGAGACGAGCAGACGACGACATCATGAGTCACTTCAGAGCTGCAGTTTGATTTGAGTGCACATCTGCAATGTAGCACGGAGCAACGCTGCAGTGCATGTGGCCCACAGCTGGAGGTCAAAGGTCAAACTGATGCAGGGATCAATACAGTGAAGAGTAAACGCTGCTTTGTCGATAAAGTTTGTGTTGATTTTTACACAAAAGGTGCAACATTCAAAAAGCATAAGACTCATTTAGAAAAGTTGCTCCTCTCAGATCGTTTTCAAAGCACTGTAACAGAAAAAAAACCTGAGGTGGGATGGGCAGAAGTTGCATTTCTTTCATATATTTGTCATTTTTGGTTGAATCAACCAATACAACTGTGTGATTTCTGTGTATTTTGGGGCCCAATATGTTAATAAAGTAGGTTAAAGGGGAACTATGCAAGTCCGGTCTCTTAATTTTTATCGAAGCCGGTGATAAATCAATCCATGTGGCGGTGGATAATGTTATTCATTCTCCCTGGAACAAGTTAACAAGTCATTTATAGCACTATTAGTTCTCCGGAGATGGTTAATTAAGGTAAAAATGTAGCATAGTTCCTCTTTAAAATGAAAAACATAAGTGTGGGGAATAGAAAATAGATACCAAACATAGGTATAGACAACATTTTATTAAAACACCTGAACACGCCACTGAGGCCTCAGTCTGGTTTCTTTTCTTCTGTCTTCATCTCCCTTTGTTGTTGTTTTTAAATCTTTGACTTGATGAACTTTACATTGGCTTACACCAGGTTCTGACAGGTGGTGCCTCTCTGCAACAAACAGGATGGGCAGGCTTACGAGAACACTTACGAGAAAAAGTGGAGAAAAAAAAAGAAGAAAAATGACAATGAACAAACTTGTTGAATCATTTTTAACTCTTTAACGTTTCTTAGCCTATCAGAGTCTGAGCTGTTGGTTTGAACTTCTGGTGTAGAGAGGAAGGAAGTGATAATAACAGACCTTCCACCTCCGTGTTATTAAAGATCCCACTGAGAGTGTAGAGAGGAGAGTCACGCTATGACAGAGCAGTATCAGTCGCTCATCACCCCGGCTCCATGCAGCGCTGGCTGGCTGCGCCCCCACCCTTTGACTCAGCATCTTTCACTTTTGCGCACTCTGCGCGTCGCTCTTTCCTGTTTGTTCGATCTTATTATTACTATCAGGGAAACTTCTGAAGTCGCCCCATTGAGTTCCACTACCTCAGCACCGCAGCAGCATCGTGGTGACGCCCGGGATTTCACAGCACTTTTCTGACCGGGGGAGGTTCTTTCTTCCACGCCCACCGCCCACCTCCCGCCAGCCTCAGCGGGGGAGGGGGGAGATCCCTCATGTCGGGCCCAGAGAGGCCACGTAACCGAAACGTATATATGGAGACAAGAGATATATAGAGAGCTGAGCTGAGCTGAGCTGAGCTGAGGTTGGTTTATCTACGATCTAATTTCCCCACAGGTTCTGATAAAGTTTCAAATTTTATCTCAAAAGACCCACGAGTTTGAAGAAGAAGAAAAAGAGACGCCCACGATTTAAAGTTAAATGAAACTGGAGTGCGTGTGTCTGATGGCTGCTGCTCGTCAACCTGCTGCCTATAAATCCTCTCTACTATATCTAAATTTTACATCTATTTTTAATATAATAGACCTATTCAGAATAACGTCTAAAAATAACTCATGCAAACACCTTTAACATGATAAAAAAAAAAGATCGGTTATTTGTCATTTTGAAGCTGTTTTTTTTTATATATATATAAAGAATATTCTCCACTTCCTTTTGGTGATTCAAGGTCAAATTTGACGACTCGCACTTTGTCTGGCTGTTTAGAAAGAAAATGAAGATCGCTTTTCTCCCATTCTGGTGCTGCTTTAACGGCAAAATTAAAAAGAAACACTCTGGATTCTGCAGCAACACAACAAGTGTCCATGATGTTCAACGAATGAAGCAGAGAGTGCGTAAAAAAAAAAAAAAAAACTGGGAAACTGCAGCAAAATTTTGGCTTATTTTTCCAAATTTTGCTGAATTAGCGCAAATACCTTAGGTTTGATATTTACCTATTCTTCATTTATTTTTGATACACAGTCAAACACAAGTCACTCCACCGACCCAGTAGCAACAAAACTAACTTTAAAAACTACAGTAGAGCGCAACTTCCTGTTGTAAATGTGGGAAATTAGAAACAGAAAATTAGCATTTTGCTACTAGCTAACATGTTTACTTTCGTTCTGTTTTCTCAACATGTTTAAAATAACCTGTCAAATAACAAATAAACAAACAATTTAAACAATAGATTAGAAATCAAACTCCAGCCAATATTAGGCTCCGCCCCATGACTGCAACTTGAACATATTCTGACCAAAAAAAACACAGATTTTGGACACATCAATAAAGTTTTTATTTTTTTAATCTCTTTGTGTTTAGAAGGTTTTTTGTTTTATTTTTATTCATACATTTAATTTTCAAAGCAGCACTGACAGGAAAACACTCACCACCACCACAGGGAAGCTATGTTCAAAGTTGACGTTAGACAGATGTTCTGTGGTTCGGCCAGATCATTAAACAGCTGGAGAAGAAGTGATCGACATTACATGAAGTTGGTGCGTTGTCATGGAATTCTGACAACCTGACCTTTGACCCTTCATCCTGCGCCCCGCCCCGCGCTCTAACTTCCCCTAAACGAGCAGATTTCCCTGAACGTCTCCTGGCGACGCGTCTTCAGACAGCGAGGCTGCAGCCGACAGCGCTGCTGGCATCGTTTCAGAGAAAACACTCATGATTTATGTCCAAACACACACACAGACACACAGCCCACACACACAAACAAACACACGCTCTTTAAGAAACGCATAAACACACACACATAGTTACCGACAATTAAACACACTTTTTTTTTTTTTTTTACGTCTTCATTTAATGATTAATCATTGTGGATCTTCTCAGTTTCACCTGAAATGTTGCTATTAGTTTCACAACGAGAAACCACAACGCAAACAAACCCTACAACACCCACACACGCACACGTAGGCCTACATACACACACACACATTCACATACATACACGCACACACCCCATCTATCTCCTCCAAGCTGCGTTCCAGGGTGACGCCACTCGAGAACCTTTTCCGAAACCGAGCAGCGTCGTCTTCAGCAGCTGCTTTACCGTAAACACGTTTCTTCTTTCTGCACATCATCATCATCATCTCGACCAGAGTGGGGGAGGGGAAAGGGGGGGGGGCAGGGGGGCAGTGGTGAGTGGGGCGGGGTCACCGGTCAGGGATGGGTGACTCAGACGCCACCAACCCCCCCCTCACCCGACTTCCCCGAAATTCCCTTTTACTTTCCCAAAGCTTTTTTTTTTTTTTTTGTATGACAGGAAGTTACGACCTCCTCCTCCTCCTTCTTCTTCTTCTTCTTCTCCTTCTTCTGAGTGGACGTTCAAGAGCGATCGACATAAACATGTTGTTGTCACGTTGCAGCAAACAGAAACGGCACAGATATTACAAACAAATGACGACACGGCGGAGACGCGGAGACAATTGGAGACCAAATGTTTGGCTAACTGAAAACACATTGACCGTAAATCCTGCTGCGGCCTGTCGCCAATATAAGAGCTTCACTTCCTCCTCCGTTAACGGCTTCCTCAGCTTTGTCTCGGCTGGAGAGGATAAAGATGTTGGACATGTTGTGTTGCTTTTTTTTTTTTCTTATTTGCCTCAGCTCCCCCTCTTTGTCTCCTTTTATCCAACAGACGTGATTCACGTTTTGTTTTGTAGCCGTGTTAGCGACACGACTGAGGCGTTGAGAGACGTGATATTCAATTCAATTCAATAGCCTTTCCAATCCTAAATGAAAAATCATCTATTTAACTTTATCATCAGGTCCAATCCCAATCAATCAGTACCTACTACAACTCATTTTCAGCTGATTAGCAAATTTTAACATGTGGATAAGTGGTGTTAGCATATTAGCACAGGTTTAGCATCATTGTCTTGGAGTTAAAAATGTATTTCTCAATTTTTGATCCTGTATTTGATCATTTATTGCTTTATATTTACCAAACTCGTGTCAAACACTTTTTTACATCAAAGTCTGAGTCTTTTTCTCTTCCAGCCTCCAGCACCGCAAACCACAAATAAAAGGGCAGCGAGACAAATTTCACAGGATCCATCAGCAAGATGGCTTCACTAGCAACCACAGAGCCTAAATGTTTGTATTTTCATCATAAACAAGGATAATAAATCCTGCAACAAAGAATTTGTTGAACTTGAGGAATTTTGGATGAATAGGCTACGTTTCTAAAATAAGGTCCACCAATCAAGCAATAGGCCTACCATATTAGCATGTGGGTTTGACAGGTTTAGCACCACTGTGTTTAATTAAAGGCCTCTTAGAGTTAAAAATGTACTATAATTCTCAGTTTTAATCCTGTAACCCTGCATGTTGATCATTTATCTCTTTACCAAACTCATGTCAAACTTTAGTATTTTTACATCAAAGTCAGTGTCTTTTCTCCAGCAAAATGGCTGCACAAGCAATAGACAGACACATAGGCCTATTTTCATCATTGATAAAGATAATAAACCCAGCAGTAGAGAATTAGTCTAACTTTTTATGTTGTAATAAGTTCAGAAAATAAGGTCCAGTATAATACCGATCAATCGATACCAGCTACACCTCGTTTTCAGATATATTAAGCACAGATTTAGCACCATTGTATTTAATTTAAAGGCCTCTTGGAGTTAAAAATGTATAATTCTCAGTTTTAATCCTATATTGATTGATAATTTATGTCTTTGTATTTACCAAACTCATGTCAAACACTTGTTATCTGAGTGTTTTTACATCAGAGTTTCATGGTGGCGTCTTATTTTGAAGGGGAGACATTTTTATTTCTATTTCTGCAGCCCTGTAGCTCGTTGGCGAACTGGTATCATGGTCTCGTCCCTTGATGAAACTGACGACATTTGATACTTCAGTCACACTCAAATGTAGAACAGTGTGTAAACAACACACTCTCTGATCTCGTGTGTGTGTGTGCGTGCGTGTGTGTGTCAAGGTTGATGTTTCAACTCAAACACTTTCTAGAAATGACGATTAAAAACATTCGACTGCGACGGCCGCCCACAAAATTTCCAATTTTTTTTACTCTCCCATGTTTGCCCACTGCTGCCACGTCTCATGGAAATAAGGACGTGACATGACGTGTTTTCTGTTTTCTTTCTTTCTTTCTTTCTTTCTTTCTTTCTTTCTTTCTTTCTTTCTTTCTTTCTTTCTTTCTTTCTTTCTTTCTAACCCCCCCGTCCATCGTTTCCACATGATTTGAAAAGAAACTCTGTCGGTCCAGTCCCCTTCTGTCACGTGGTCAAGAAGTGTTAAACGCTGAACTTTCCGATGGTTCTGAACGCACCACACAGGTAGTCATAATAGGCTACCCTGTATGTTACTGTACATGAACAAAAACAGGGTAAACTCACTCAAAACAATAGATTTTCAACTTTGTAAGAAAAGCAACTCTCACTGACTAACTTTTGTTAGATTTTATTTCATTTTATTTTATTTTGTCAGGTTTTTATTTCACTTTATCTTGTTTGGTTTGATTTTTTATCTCATTTTATTTTGTTTTGTTTGATTTTTATTTACTTTTCGTGTTATTAAAAGTCTCAATCTTGATTTGAAAACAAAACAAAAGTCCAACAAACCGACAGACACCAACAAAACTCCAATTTAATGAGGTTTTATTATTCTAACAGATCAGTAGCCTATACCAATAATCAGCTATATTGTAGATGAGGAGTAGCTATTGATTAGCAGGATTCTTTTGTCTGTATTTAAAAATGTGATCACCAACAAATAATCTTTAATAATACAACAATAATACACAGAAATCACCATTTACACAATATAAAACTCTAAGTTGCTCTGGTGACAGTTGCAAAAAAAGCTAAGCTAAGTCTTGTTAAGTGGTTTGAGATAAGGCAAAACATATGCGAGTACAATAACCGTAATGATATGATTGTGTGTGTATGTGTGTACAGTATGAGGCAGGAAATGAGTGCATGTATGAGCTGCTCTATAACATGAGGCTCATAAAAACCTACAGAAAACACACACACATTCTGTATGTTATTAAAAACACACACTCACCCACTCTCACCCACCCACACGCACACATATGAAAACAGAAACACTCCATACACGCACTCGCACTCCTGTTTGTCTCATCTCTACTGTCTCAGACTGACTCGGCTTTTTCTCTTTAGTGACGATGACACAGTTACAACAGCGATCATAATAATGATAATATAAATATACTTTATATATAAATGATCATAATGATTTTTTCTCAGGAGATTAAAAGCCTGGAAACTCAATGTAGCCTACAAAGTAATTTCTGACACATTCAGTCCAAATCTTGGTCACTGACGCATTTACAGTCTGAATATCTGTCCAAAAATGAATAAAAATAAAATAAAAATGAAAGAGAGAATGAAACCAGAAGATAAATGTATATCCTGAGATGAATCTGATATGACGGGACAAAAACAAAATGATGATGATGATGATGATGAGGGGTCTTTCCCTTCAGTGGACTGCAGCAGAAATAAATGTTTAATAGGCTACCAGTCGGCAAAAAGCATTTCAGGAATTCCTTGGATCATTTCAAAATAAAAGCGCCTTTATAGTCCTTTTAAGGCCTCCTCTGGTTCTCATTGTGTGAGTTTAGAAAAATGAGGGAAACAAAGGGAGAAAACAATGGTGAAAGAGCAATCACTGCACAATCTGTGTGTGCGTATGTGAGTGTGTGAAACTCTTTGATTTCAACAGGGGAAAAAAAGCCATGAAAATCTGGAGTTATTAACAACAAAGCAAAACAAGCCCAAGTGTGTAATGAGTTCCTGTGTCTGTGGGAGGTTTCCACTCATTTTACACAGTTTGTATATTTTAGCTGAGAAAAAAAAAGGAAATAAAAAAGCCGGCTCACTGTTGTTAACGCATTGTTTGTTTTTAGTTGTTCTTTCTCTGCGGTCGACTTCAAAGTCTAAACCAGCTGCGGAAAGAGCAGAAGAAGAAGAAGAAGAAGAAGAAGAAGGATTAAAACTCAAGTTCAGGTTTAAGAAGAAGAAGAAGGATTAAAACTCAAGTTCAGGTTTAAAAAACGTCGAACTCATCAAAACATTTCAATCTTAACCTGGTTTCACTTTTACACGCACACAAGCATATAGAGTCACAATTACGTATGCAGAAGATGACTGAGGTGACTCAGCAGGAGGCGGCCATCTTGGCTCCTCCTCCTTTTTCTTATTCTTCTGTTCGTCTTCAAACCGCAGCATCTCTTCCTGCAAGACCGACTGCTCCACATGTGTTCAACATCCACAGTCACGCAGGAAGTGTTGCACATGGTCACGGGGGTGAGATGGTGTGTGTGTGTGTGTCTGCAGACCAGATCCTTGTTTTTGATGATGAGCCTGTTAGTAACTAGCTAGTTCCTGCTACCAGAAGCTAGCATTGCAATAATCACAGTCTGTGCATGTGTGCGTGTGTGTAAAAACATCTGTGAACATCTGCATTAAAGCTGAACATTGAGGCGACCCAGCCAGGTGTCCAGGAAGCGCCACCACTCACCTGGGCTAATGCTACATGTTAGCCTGCATGCTAGGCTACGCTCCGGTTGTTGTTTGCTTCCTTTTGCTGCATCGTAAATCAGCATCAAAGCGGATTTCAGACTTGTTTCACGCATCAGTGAGTTTTCACTGCATGTTTTTTCTCTTTAATGTGGGTAGAAGATTAATCCTCCTTCTGTTTTGTGTTGCTTTTTTGTGCTCATCACCCCCCATCCCCCAACAAAATTACCTCAGTGATTAGTCACGAAAATCTGTTTCTTCTGCAACAAATCAAAGTTAAAATTACCCTCATAAAACATCTAATTTCCTTCCTGTTTGGATTCTGCTGGATCATAATAAAAAAAAGAAAAGAAAAAGTAGCACATCGTCTTCCCAGAATTAGCTTTATTTAACGTCCAGGAGGTCTAATGTTATGTCTGGATGCTAACGCTGCATAGCTAAGCGTCTTATTTTGAAGGTCCAGTCATAGTACTGTAAACAGCTGACAGGAAGTGAGACATGAACTCAAAGTGAGTCAACATAAAACACCTCAGCCATTGACGCTGTTGTTGTTGTTTATGCGTGTGTGCATGTGTGTGTATTTGTGTGTCATCTCAGCTTGTCCTGACCCCCAAGGCTACACTATTAATAATAATGTATGTGTGAGTGAGAGATCAAAGCGTTAAGGCCTTCCAGCCTCCATCATCCACATCCTCCTGTCCGTCCCATCTCTCTATCTCTGTCTTCAGCACCTGACTATTAGAGGGCGACAGGGTTAATAACAGGTTGTGTGTGTGTGTGCGTGTGTTTTTGTGTGTGTCAGGATGACTGGAAATGATAGAACACCTCCAGGCGAAAAAAAATAGCAGAGAGAGTGTGAATCTGTCGTTGCTGTGTCGGTATCTGTGACTGTGTTTGTGAGCTACGTGGACAGAAGTTTGTGGACACCTCAAACTTTTCAAAATAAGAAAAAGTGCATGAGTGAAGAAGACGAAAAAGAAGAAGAAGAAAAACAAAGTGGCGTCTGTTTGTTTCATGTGTTAATGTAAACAAGGTGACAGCGTCCTCTCCTCTTCTTCAGCACAGACGATGCCTTCACTGACATGAAAGAGTGTCGTCTTTTTGACGACTTTCCCATCTTCGATGTTTTCAGATGTTTCTTTACTTCCTCTGATGCTCGACCCCTCGATCCCCGTCAGGACTGCACCATCATCATCATCATTATCCTTGCTTTTTATTTACCTGTATTCACTTTTTCCTAGCCGGCAAATAGGCTCTGTATTGATTGATTGATTTTTTTTTACATTTGATCAGGTTTGATTTATTTCTCTTTCCATTTTAGGAGAGCTCTTATGTTCAGGTCTTTGATGTTATTCATATATTATTTCATTATAATCTTGTCTTCTGTTGTTTAAATGTTTGTTAACGTCAATGTTTTGTGCTTGAAAGTGCATCTTATCGTCAATATTTTTATTCAGCTTATCCTTGTATTAAATATTCCAATAATTAAATAAATAAATCCTGGTGCAAAGGTCTGGGTGTCCACAAACTTATGGCCACATAGCGTAGACGTGTGCTGTTATTGCAGCGGGAAAGTTTGGATGGAGAGAGGTTCATAGTGAGAAAAAATGAAGAGAACAAGAGGATGAAAGAAGGACGAAAAGACCACAGACATTAAATAATGTGTCATCTGAGTGTTTGTGTGTGTGGGACAGAGAGAGAGAGATAAAAAGAGAAAGAGAGCGGGAGGGAGGAGCGGAGTGTGTCCTTTTTGAATCATTACCAACTTCAAAGTCTGTCGCTCTCGTTAAAAATGGACGTCCATCCCTCCATCCTCCGAGAGAACCACAGAGGGGAGGGTGTGTGTGTGTGTGTGTTTGTCATTCTATATACTGGAGGAAACTGGACTTCAAAATAAAAGCTCGGTGGCATCGCAGGATCTATATTTCTCCTCTCCATCATCATCATCATCATCATCATCTTCATCATTGTCGATGAGTTTTGTTTTAACCGTGTTTGAAGATTCCTCCTGAGCTGCAGATGCGAGATGTGAAAGTCGCCTCTGACGTGCAGGAAATGTCAGATTTCCATCAAAGCAAACTCAAACTTTGACTTAAATGACTGTGGGTATTTATTAGGAACTTTAAATAGATCTTTGTTTACACACTGAGCTGCTGCTGCTGCTGCTGCAAACTGTGTCGAACTCTCACACTGAGGTTATAAACTGTGCGATGGAGCTGCAGCATCGAACAGACTCAACCTCTAAACTCTGTTTCAGTGGAAAATGTCAAAAATCTTGATTTCCAGTGTCGTTATTTGTCTGTTTTTAGACATTTAGGTCACTTTTAACCCTTTAACTGCCACTTCAACAGCATATCAGGGCTGTCTTTTATGTGTAGCTGGTCACATTTATATTAAACTGATTGAAAAGTTGCAGAAATCTTCACTTAAACCAAATTTCCATTGATTCCAATGACAAATTCAGGTTGTTCACATTCTGTTTTAAGCACATTTAGATTTTTAAGCAACTCAGCACAAGCTAAGCTGCACTTTTTAATGATTTTTTTTTCAATTGATGCTTTTACTGACAGAAAAAAGATATATTGAGTTTGAGCTCAAATGTTTGGTCCAATTGAACTTTATTGCTCCATATTGACGGATGTTTCAAGGTGAGCGAAGGAGGAAAAGAAGATGAAATAAAATGTTGATCAGTGTCAGAAGAGCAATTAAAATGATTATATCTGATGTTTTACATTGATTTTTAGTGAGTAAGTATGAAGTGGCTCTGTATTAAGACTGAGTGCTTTCTTATTGAAACAAGATGATCAGATGATTAAAGGGACAATGAGGAGTTTTGGGAAGCGGAACTGTTTTCATATTAGTACAATTCCCATGAGCCTCTGAGCGCATGGTGAAGTGAAATTCTTGGACCGGCCGGCGCAAGACGGACAAAAGCGAAAACATTTGCCACGGATGTTGTCATTAATCAAGAATGTGTGTTTTTTAATCCAATCTAATCTTGCAGAATTGGTCCACTGAGCACTGTTAAACCATGTCGATAAACAACAAGTACGCAACCAGGAAATAGTCTGTGTGGCGGAGGGATACGACCACGAGGAGGCGGCCATTTTTTTAAATGTATAAAATATGTTTTGTTTTGTTTTTTTTCTTTTATTCTCAGTCGGTTCTTTTCCACAGCGCTCGGTGACAAACAAACATGGAATGAACGTGATGATAAACAACTGATTCACTTTTCAACATTCAATCAGACTCTGTTGGAGCTGTTTTGTGCGTTACCGTGACGACACCAGCGACCGGTGATGTCTTCATCATCGTCATCATCATCATCAACACTCACACTTTAACTCAGCAGGAACAATACAAACGCCTACACTTACAGTACGCTGTCATTTTTCATTCTCTGCGTTGTGTTACAGTATGTGTGTATCAGTGTGTATCATCAGTGTGTGTGTCTGTGTGTGTGTGTGTGCAGCTTCAGAGGGCGAACACACACTCATGACTTCTTCTTCATCACTAATCACTCTCATCTGTTGATGGTCTTGATGTCGGCTCGCAGCAGAGCGTCGCGGCCCCCTGAGAGGAGAGTGTCTGTGTGTGTGTGTCAGTGTGTGTGTCTGTGTGTGTGTGATTGTGGTCTGATGAAGCCAGGCAGGACAGTAGGAGACTGAGCAGCGTTGCAGGGCATAGTTTGCGGTCTGAGCTGATGGTAAAAGTGTGTGTTTGGTGTGATTTCGCGGAATCCGCTGGAGACCAGTTGTCCGGTAATTTTTTTTTCTTCTTCTTTTATCTATTATTGTAACAAACAACAAATGTGTTTGTCGTTGCCATGGAAAAACAAACAAACCAACCTTCACACCAGCTAAACAAACAGTTGTTTCATTCTCTGATGTTTGAGCTTTAATCACTCGTTCATCGTCATCTTTAACGCATTGGTTCCCAATAATATGGGGTCTGGGCCTCCCTTAAAGGGATAGTTCAACATTTTGGCAAATTGGTCCATCACCATAATCCCTGTAGTCATAGCAGTAGGTTTGTTACCTTCAATTGTCGGTGCAAGCTATTTTTAGAACGGCGGAGCAGAGCCGTGAGCTGCTCAGAGCTACGCTATGGAGGCTCATGGGATTTCTTGGTTTCCCTCATCAAACTCATCAAATTCACAATCCAACAACTCCACAACGCTCTGGTGAACAAGTTGTGACCTGCACATTCACCACGCTATGAGATAATAACACAACGTTACCACACAGAGTTGTTTTAGAGGGAAATACAGAGACTGGTTGCTGAAAAACTGTCCCTGAAGGCAACGTGCATCAGCGGTTTTGCATGAATTGGTAACGTTCTGGCGTTTCTTGGTGGTCGGTCACCCTGGTCAGTCTGATCCTTTTCGGCTGTAGGACAACACCACAGAACCTGGAGGAACCTCATGAGGAGAACCGACACACAGACTCCACAAGAACACGAGGACTCAAACCCATCAGGGACAAACAAACTGCAAAACCCCCAAATCTTACCAAGAATATTTGTCTTATTTCTTGTCAAAATGTCTCATTTCTAGTCAAAACTAATCTCTTTCCACTAAAAATAAGACTCATCACCTATAAATTAACTTGTTTTTAGATCATTTCACTTGTTTCAAACTGATTTTCATTTGAAATAAGTAGAAAAATCTGCCAGTGAAAGCAAGTTTTTTGTGCTTCTAATGAGAAAGACTAACTTGCCCATATCAGATTCTACTTATTTCAACTAAACATATGCTTGAAAGAAGTGAAGAAGTAAAACAAGCTACTTTTTTAAATATGATTTTACATATAGTGAGATTTCTTTTGACAAGAAATAGGACAAATATTCTTTGTAAGATTTTGAGTTTTTACAGTGCAGCTAAGTTTTTATCAGACAAAACGTTTCAGCGAAGGGCCTCAAATCAACATTTATCCTTCTGTAAAACAACTTCAGTGTAAGTGATGGAGGAAACACAAAGTGAATCTTATTTTGTCTGAGACTCACATGTGGTGGACGGTGACACACACACACACACACACACAGACACACACACAGGTCGTTTTAAAGCCTTAAAACCTGAATCTTCCTCTGAATTCTCAGGCGCGCGGTCATCGCTTAGTGAAGATGATGCAGCAGCGCCGCAGTCTCGTGTTCTCGGCTTGAACCGCGACCATGAACAGAAAGAAGAAATACAGAGACAGAGAGTGAGTGGGTGGGTGGGTGGGGGTAAAGGGGGGGTCACGACTCGTAGGTTGATTCACCGAGACCGAGATAATGATGATGATGTATTTTGACTCTGAAACTTGGGTCAGCGAGAAAAGAAAAAACTGAAAAGTTGAACGTTTTCCACCTTCACCTCTTTCCCCCCTTCTTCTTTCATTTCCCATGCTCCCCCCCCTCCCCCCCTCCTCTACCCCCCTCCTTCTCCCTCTTGTACACTACGGGGGTGGTGGGACGGCGGCTCGGGAAATCCCACAAAAGTGTGTGTGTGTCAGCGAGATGAGAGCAGAGACAGACTCCTCATCATCATCGCAGCGTCTAGGAGCTGCAGTGTGTATACAAACACACACACATAGACACACACACACAGACACACACACAAACATGTACTACGCTGTTGCCCCCATGCCGAGGCCTGGGCTTTTGACTCAGCACCATAAAACAAGCAGCCATCCCATCATGCTCGGTGGAGGCGGCGGCGGCGGCAGCAGCGATGGTGGTGGCGGCTGCAGCAGCCTGATGTGATGACATGATGTATGACATCACTCACAACACACACACACACACATATACACACACATGAGACGCTTTAAATTAGCAGACTGGCTGTGTGACAAGCGATGAGTGTGTGTGCAGATTCCTATGATGTCTTAATACACACACACACACACCTGTGGGGGGCTATAAATGATGTCTGTAATTATGTACACATACACACACACACACACACAGACACACACACACACACTGAGCCCGAGGCCTGTCTGACAGCTTAGTGGTCTCATTAGCAGCGGGTGGAACGCCAACAGACAATTAACCAGGAGAGATGATGAAAAGATGGAGTGAGCGGGGGGAGAAGAAGGATGTTCTTTATGGGATGGATGAAGTGAAAAGACGGTGAAACCCCCCCCTCCCCCCCGAGGGAACGGAGGACGAGTGTGTTTTTACTTGTCGTGCTTGAACGAACTGACGAGACCAACGCAGGCGAGACTTTCACTGACGCTTCAACGTGAGAAGAACCGAGGCGAAAACTACAACCCGCCTGGTTTCCTGCTCCTGTCATTGGTCGATCGACTGTGAGTGTTGCGTTCATGACCCACACAAAACTGCAGGAAAACACACACCTTTTCTACCGATTTACATTGAGTTTCCTGCAGAGCCGCACTGAAGACATGGCCAACAATCAAAAGTTATTCATTAAACCTCCAATAACAGATTAATCACAAGTGTTAAAATCATGTTTGATGGATTATTGCAAAAAAAAAAAAAAGGAAGGACCATTGCAACAGATAATGAGAAGCAATTTCCCCTTTGGACAATAAAGGCATCTATTGATCAATCTTATTGGTCTATTGATTGGGTGTATGATTTTTTTTTTAACTTCCTATTCCTAATATCGGTATCAGCCTAAAAAGAGACCATATCGGTCGGGCTGAAGTCTGTATGGTGGCCCTGAAGGGACAGAAAACGTGTGAAAAGCATGTGTTGCAAATCCACAAAACCCAGCAGAAGTGTTTGAGAGATCATTGCAATTGGGAGAATAAAGTCATCTATCTATCTATATCTATTTATCTTTATTGGCCTATTGATCGGGTATATTATTTATTTTACTTCCTAATATTGCTATCAGCCTAAAAATAGACCATATCAGTCAGGCCGAAGTTCGTACGGTGGCCCTGAGGAGACAATAAAGAGATGAACTTGGTTGGACTTTTTTTTATATAAAAAAGAAAAATAGTTTAACATGACTTTTTTAAAAAGCAGTAAAAAAAAAAAGGTGATATTTTGCCGAGAGACAAAAACATAACAAAACAACGAAGCATTGTTTTGGTCTCGTTAGTGAAACTCAGGTAACGTTTTGTTATCAGAACCGAAAATGTTCGAATGACTCCCGGGTTTATAATAACTAAGGAAGGTGAGATTTTCAATTTCATTTTCATCTCCACCTTGTTGGAAAGCGTCGGTTAACGACGTCAACACACGTCAACGCGCCATCTGAGGAAATATATTCAATATCGAAATGAGTAAAAAAAACCAACTAGATTCTACGAAAATGAAATATTTCAATCAGCTCATTTTTATTTTAAAGTAGCTCTGGATAACAGTGTCATTTTATTTCAGTTATGAACAGATGCATTTAAAAAAAAGAAAGGAAGAAAGAAAGAAAACACGAAAAATAAATGACGTTTGATTTAAAATCTGATTAATTACGGTCCAGTTAACTGATGTGACGAGTTCAGCCCTCCATCAAAGTCTGTTCTCCGTCCAGAAATCCATTTCTTTTTCCAGTTAATATCGCAGAAACGCTCCTGATGTTTTGTTTTTCCATCTGAGGTGAAATCGATGGAAACCAGATGCTCGTTGTCGGTTTTTTTGGCAGCGGAGGAAAAGAGGCCGGAGCCAAAACAAGACAAGACAAGACAGGACGGTAAGTGTTGTTTGGATGAGGAGGGAATCAACACCTGCTATTGAAAACACATGTCCGAGTCGTTTTCCCCACGTCCTCGTCAGCAATAGCTCGATGATGATGCTCCGCGTTGTTTTGGAGGAGAAAAAGACAAAAAACAAAACGAGTTAAAAACAAGACGAGCGTTTTAGTTTTAGTTCATCCACCCAGATAATTTCCTCTGTGAAGAGATGAGCTGTTAAAGCTGCAGCTGGATGCAGGTGGACGGTTTGTCTCCGTCCAAACAAACCAACCATCCTCTACCTTCTCCTCTTAATATTATTATTATTAATTATTATTATTATGAAGCCAAAGTAAATCCAAGCAACAGAAACTCCTCCTGTGTGGGTAAATCCAAGTATCTCTGCAGGAATGATGATGATGATGATGATGATAAAGATGATAATAAAAATGCACATCTGTAGTAACTAAGGCAGCTTCAGCAGGACCAGATGCACCGCTCTCAAAAAAAACCAAAAAAAAAAAAAAAAACACACAAACTCTCTGTCTCTCTGTCGACGGGACAGTTTTTTTTTGTTTTTCTTTAACTCCGAGTCAGTTTGTTTGTTCACGGTGGAGTTGAAAACTTAAGACGTCCTCTCGAAAGAATCTTCTCTTCCTTAACGAAAGTCTTTTTTTCCAGAGGAGAAGCAGAAACACAAGCAGCTCTGTCAGTTCAGAGGTTCCTGGGACTGCTGCTGGTCGCTTCCGTTGGTCGTCACGGTGACGGTCCGGTCCGGTCCGGTCAGGTCAGGTCGGGTCGGGTCAGGTCAGGTGAGGCGTGTGTGACGGGATGGTGCTGTGATGGGACGCGGCCGCCGGTCAGTCGGTGGGCGTGGGGATGATGCAGATGTGCAGGAAGTTGTCCGGGTGGCTGAGGTGCTCGCTCAGCCACTGCAGCGGCGTCTCCAGCAGCGGCTCGATGCCGTGGATCACCACCTGGTAACGCTTCGGCTCACCTGGACGGAGAGAGAGGGAGGAAAAATCATCAAGACCTCTTTTTTTATTTTTTCTTAGGCATTTTTGGGTTTAATCGGCAGGACAGAGAAGAGAGAGATCTGGAGTACAGATCGGCACAGTTGCCAACATGGGACGTGCTCTTTACCACTGAGCACGCCAATATAATAAATACATTTCTATTATTTAGGGCTGGGCCTCGATTAAAAAAAAAAAAGATCTAATTAATTAGAGGCTTTGTAATTAATTAATTGAAATTAATCGCATTTTTAATCACACATAACACAATATTTGATAAAATGGTCTTTCCTGCCACTCCACTGTGATGATTGACTGTATTTAACTACTTAAAGGGACAACGAGGAGTTTTGGAAAAAAACATTCCATTTTTCATACTAATGTTTATGAGCCTCCGAGAGAGACTGGAGCATTCTTCCAGATCGGCAAGAGTTGCCAACTTATGTTTTCATTCATTAATAATTAAAGTCAGAGGTTCAAAGAGGTTCAGTTATTTAGGGCCGACCATAACGATTAAAAAATAATCGTTATTCTCATTAGAGGCTTTGAAATTAATTAATTGAAATTAACCAGCGTTTTTTAATAATAACAAAATAACGATAGAGACAAAACGATATATTGATCGAAAATGGAGCCATTAACAAGTGTGGGTAGCGTAGATTCATCCACATTAACGTGAGACTGTTTTATAACCGAATAGAAACTCCTCGTTGGCTCTTTAAATCACGGTGGCATGAACTGATTTGTTGAACTCAGCCTGATGTAAACATTAATAAAACTCAGTAACCAATCACACAGGTCAGGAACGTCTGAAGACAGACAGCTCTGAGGTTGAAGTCCTATAATAATGAAATGCACCATGACTACCTATGACTTGACCACAGAGGAAACTCCACTGTTCTCGCTGTTCCCACGCCACGAGTGCTTTTTTTAAAAATTTTGCTGAGGCACCGGGTCAGTTTGAGCTACATTACACCTCAGGCAGTAAAGGCATAATAGATCCATGAGTAATCAGTGTCGGCGGCTTTTTAACTCATTAAATAGAAATCTATAAAACTGAAAAGAGATTTTTTTTAAAAAGTCGTATAAAAGACAGTGAGAAAAAAGGTGGAGAGGAGAAAGTTAAGACTAGCAAAATAGAGAAAAGGAAGGAGGAAGAGAAACCCGAGACTGGTAAACGACTGGTAAAGAGAAGAGGAGGAAATGAGTAAGCTAAGAAAAAAAAGAAGAGAACAGCAGAGAGAGAGAGAGAGAGGGGATAAAGAAGAAAATGAGAGGAGAATGCGTGAAAAGATGAAGGGAAGAGAATTAGAGGAGAAAAGAAGACAAAGTTTAAAAAAAGAAGATAAAAAAAGACAAACAAAAAGAAAAAAACTAGAGGGAGGAGAGAGAAGAGAGGGAGGCATGAGGTGAGACAGACCACATCAGAGACTACAGTAATACCACGGGTGTGGTGGGTGAGAGAGAGAAGAGAGAAAGTATGTGTGTGTGTGTGTGTGTGTGTAAATGTGTGTGCGTATGTGTGTGTTCAGTTATGAAGCGAGTGAAGTGACAGTTGATAATTTGAGTGTTCTTCGTTAACAGGACCCGAATTTTAAACTTTCGCTCTGACAGGTCACAGTTTCACACTGTTTGCCTGTGTGTAGGTGTGTGTGCATGTGTAGGTGTGTATGTGTAGGTGTGTATGTGTGTGTGTGTGTGTGTAGGTGTGTGTGTGTGTGTCTCTGGCCCGTGCTGGCCTCCTGTGATTGAGCCGCCCTGAGCTGAAAGGCCGCGACCACAGATGATCCGTTACAACAACAGCAGCAGCAGCAGCAGTGACGGCGCTCACCGTCTGTTTCTCCTGCACTCAGCACATTTTTCTGATATGCATTCGTTGCCGTCGGTTAGAGAGAGCGAACGCAACGTTCTCTACACGTGTGCGACCGTTGCTCAGTAGGACGAGCCTCTGAGAAACAAACACGAACGAAGCTAAAACCCAGAGCTGAGCTGCATTATGGGAAATGTAGGACTCTGTGCTCTTGGAGCTGGACTACGACCCCGACAGGATACCGGCACCGTCTTCTTCAGGTTTTAGTCATCGTGCGTGGCTTCGGCTCTCGCCTTCGTCGTCTCTGCTGCACGACTGCTCGCTACTAAAAATGAAAATAAGCAAAAAAAAAAGACGAAAAGATGAAGACACAGATAAATAAAAGATAAATAGAAGCAGAGGAGGAGAGGAGAGTTTCATCTGCACTGAGAACATTTATAGGAAACTTCTTAATATTTATTTCACACATATTATTATTCTACATGTCTATTTAAATAGGTGGTTAGATAAAGTGTTATTTAAAATCAGTGTCAGATTTTAAAAAACACTACGCCTCAGATTTTGTTGCTGTTTATTCTTCTGTTTTTAAATTTAAACTCTAAAAATAAGCATGAATTTGATTTTTCTTTTTTTTTGTATTTCTGTTGTGTTTTGTTGAAGGTTAGTCTGTTTGAAGCCGACTGACTGTGACTGAGTATGTTTACATTTCCACGGTGGTTTCAGCAGCTCACCTGTCTGACGAAGAGTTTTTAATCTCGCCTCTGCTGCAGCTGATTCATGTTTCAGTATAAATATTTGTGCAGTTTTTTTAATTTTTTTTTTCCTTTTGCAGCGATCGTAGGAGCCGGAAGGTGCCACAGCTGTAAAACAGAAACTGCATGTGTTTAAAAACCCAGTCTATTATTAATGTGAGAACGGTAAAATGCAGCTGTTTCCACTGTGGAGGCAGAGGTGTTTTTTTTATTTTTATTCTAATATATTTAAATAATTCAATAATATGTATTAAACTCTCAAGTGTATTCAAAGCATCTGGGTTGATGATAATGGCATCTTTCTCACACTCTGCCAGGATGTTGCGTGAGAAACAAAAGTCTCAGACGGTGGAGGGCCTTTTCCCGTCTTCCACTCTTGACCACACTCACATACACATTTAAATACACTCAACACACACACACACACACACACACACACACAGGTTACCCTAATTCGTCGACCTCGCTGGTGACATTCTGGTTCCACGTAATATCAGGAGGGCGGTTGATGCAGAGCGTTAACTGCCGTCTCCGCCCTACACCTGCTGACTGGCTGGCAAAAAAAAAAAACGACGACGAAACTAATGTCAGGAAAGTGATGAGAGACACGTGCTCCACGACGACGGGCCCTGATGAGATGTGCACGCTGTCGCTGGCTCATCTAGGCCAGAGGAAGACGGGGAGGAGGGGGAGGCGGTGCAGGCCTCTGCTGGCGGCTGCTAGAATCAAACATGAAATACATACTGATAATATAAAAATAGTTTAGTCATATTTTCTTAATCTATATTTTTGTTTTTATTCTACAAGTAAATGTAACTCACATTCAACTAAAGCATAAAAGGACTTGAGGTTGAAAACAGGAAGTAGAAGGTTAAAACTCAACTGATTCATGCTGCTATGTTTAAAAATATAGATGTATTTATAGTTTTATTTGTTTAATTGATTGATTTTTAGCTGCACAGGTCAATTTACTGTAAAGGTCACTAAAGGTCACATGTGTGATGGGAGGAGAAAACCAGATCCTGGATTTAATAATACAGTATTATATTGTAAATGTAATGAAAATTAAGCAACAACATAAATGTATTATTTATTAATTGACTTATTTATCTATACTATTTTCTATATTTTTTCATTTTCAAATATGTTTTTATATTTTCACTTGTTATTCTCATTACTGTATTATTTCTTATTTCATTTAACATGTCCAAAATAAACTGAAACTAACTCACTAATGATAAGGTAATTAATGTTTATAGTTTCTAGTCAACTATGAAGAAAGAAAAAGAACAAAAACTCAGTAAATTTAACCTTTTGGATGCTTTATACTGTATATATCAATTTGGAAACAACTTTGAACTGAAGCGTTAAGTAGTTTATAGGTTAATTTGCATCCCTTCGTCTCTCAGCAGTAAAACCACCGAGCCACAGGCCTGAAAAAAAAAAAAAAAAAGACACACACCATCTAACCTGCGGTGCTGACATGACTTCCTCTTGACAACAGTGAAGCTGAAGAAACAATAACGGCTTTAATGAATGAAACACACATCATTCAATCTTTATTTTTGTGTAGGATTGTGATTTTTTGGGGTCATATATTCTTATATTAGTCAAAAAAATATTCTGTATTGTTATTATTTATGACTTTTCAATAATAATTCAACAAATTTTAAAAACATAAATGCAAAAAATACAAAATGAATGGTCAAATTAATCATAAAAACACCTCAAACTGTGTTATTTGAAAGTTTTTGTCTTCTTTCTCTTTCTCTCTCCACCAGAGGAGCTCCTTTCTTTTCTTTTCTTGTTTTGTTGTTTAGTTTTTCCTGGCAGGACACTTTGTTTCATTACGATGTGTTTTATAAGGTTTCAGATTTAAACGGCAGTTATAAAAGCAAATCTGTAAAATGATGCGTCTCGTTAAAAATAAGCATCCTGTTCTGTACGAATACAATTCAGTTTATTTACTTTTTATTGTTTTTACTAATTCCTGTATAAAACGCTGTTGCTTTTCTTTTTTCTTTTTTTTTACAGACAATAAATCTAAACGATCTGATTAACGACCTGAAGGTCAGTGTGAGAGAGAACTGATCTCTGACGAAATCTCGACACGATCTTCAGTTCGGTTCAGAGGCGCTGAAAGTAAAAGGTGCGACTCTGCCTACAGCAATAGTGAGAACACACTTTCTCTGGTTCCCACACACACACACACGCACGCATGCACACACACACACCCACCCACAGTCCATTTCTGGGTGATGTTCTCTGTCTCATCTCGTACCCTTTGTCTCTGTGTAACCTTTAGGCTGGGTTCTGCCACGGCGACGGGGAGGCAGCAGAGGTGTGGAGGCGGAGTAGGCGTGTTGTCACAATCTCGCTATGAGAAATGGGGGAAATTCACAATAAGCCACGCCCCCTCTCCCCCCCTAAATACTCACACACACACACACACACATGCAGCGCCCACTCAAATACATTTTATCGTATTCATCACGCCGGCCACCTGTGCCGCCTTCGTCAACCCAGACACACATGTATACGGCCTCACGCACACACAATCAGCCTCTCTCCACATGGTTTATCTTATCTTTGTTAACCACCTTCTTCATCATCATCAACATCATCATCATCATTATCCAACGTGTGAATTCCTGTAATAAACATGTTGTAAACAGCTGCGACATCAGAACAGCTGAGACTTGTTAAGCACCAAAAAGAAAAACAGAAAGAAAGAAAAAAAAAGTCTTTCATTGGTTCTATCTCAGAGGGGAAAGAGCTGCAATTATCACTTCCAGTCATGTAAATGAAATGAACTTTCAAAAAGGAGCTGCTGCTGTTTACTGGCAGAGACGCAGCAGCAGCATCATCATCATCAGACCACTCTGATAACGACGGGTATGCTGTCGTTGCAGGGAAGGAGGCGCAGCTCCACTTAATTCTGACATTTCTGACGTGACTTTAAGGCAGGGGTCGGCAACCCAAGATGTTGAAAGAGCCATATTGGACCAAAAAAACCCAAAACAAATATGTCTGGAGCCGCAAAAAATTAAAACCTTTATATAAGCCTTATAATGAAGGTAACGCATGCTGTAGCTATATTAGCCTATCAAAATGACTAAATTAACTACAAATACATAATGAGCCTTCATGATTAAATGTTTATTTTTCCTGCAGCGCATTCTGTAGAGCATGACACCACGCGACTACTTTGTTGCGCGATGCCGCCTCAAGTTTAACTTCATTACAATATTAATGACTTATTCATTGCTTTGATAAAATTCAATAAATGCAATAAAGAAATCAGATTTTTGATGTCGTTTTTATTTTGAGGATTCAAAAAAACAGCATAACGTGCCCCTTATCGGCAACAGAGTGCAATAAAATGTAGTCTGCATTTATAAAAATGAAACATCAGCCTTTTGAAAAGGTAACGTAAAATCAAATTAATACAGTTCAAGTTTGACGTCTGTGCAATAAAGACATCAGATTTTTGATGTCGTTTTTATCTTGAGGATTCGAAAAAAACAGCATAACGTGCCCCTTATCTGGGCAACAGTGCAATAAAACACAGCCTGCATTTATAAAAATAAAACATCAGCCTTTTGAAAAGGCAAAGTATATAAAATCAAATAGTTCAAGTTTGACGTCTGTGCAATAAAGAAGTCAGCAACAGCAACAAAATGGAACGTAGGCTACGTAACGTGCCCCTTAACTGGGCATGAGTGCAATAAAACGCAACATGAATTAATAAAAATAAAACATCAGCCTTTTGAAAAGGTAAAGTAGCCTATATAAAATGAAATTAATAGCTACAGTTCAAGTTTGACGTCTGTGCAAATGTGAGTCAGTGCAAGGGTAAAACGAAGCAGCATCCTCTTCTCTTTTGACACGCAACCAACGCAGCCTCAGACCTGAGCAACAAAACACAATAATATCCCTAAGTATCATTCCAAATAAGACATCACTTTAAAAAACAGCCACTTTGTTACTAAATATGCCTGTGACAGGATTGTGTTCTTACCCATTTAATGTGACTTCTGTTTTCGGACATCACTGGTCAGCTTCTCAACATCTGGCATGTAAGATGTAACTTTAATCTTGACACAGGACTGCAAGCTCTCATCTGTGAGGCGGGTGCGATATTGATTTAATGTAGTTCATGTTTGAGAATATCTGCTCGCACAGGTATGTTGATCCAAAGATGGATAATACTGCAAATGCATATGTCTTCATGTTCTTATAACTGTCAGGAAGAGCATTCCATGTGTCATAGACAAGTTTCTCGGGTGTTGGGAGGCTTTCAATTTCGCTCCATTTGTGGCTGTGGGCAAGCTGGGCTTTCTGGCGAGTGACGTCTTCAATCTCGGCTGTCAGACGTTTGAATTTTGACACCCATAAATCCTTGTCGGCTATATCAGCCATTTCCATCTCAAGGTCAGCTTGATTTACTCCTGGGAATGTGCTCAACAAGGACGGGTCAGTCTCCAGGGGTGTGACAGGGAAAGACAGGGTCATTTTTTCCTTTCGGAATTCGCAAAATCTGCTCCCAAATGCAGTTTGCATATCAACGATCGCACCTTGCAAATAATCACAGTTAAGCGTGTGATCGTGATGGGCTTCTTTGAATTCTCTCAGGGAGGGGAAGTGGGAGAGCGTGCCTCGCTGTACATCTCTGGCAAAGACAGTCAGCTTGCGCTCGAATGATAGAACAGCTTCCAGCATTTGCAGTGCAGTGTTTCCCCGACCCTGCAGACTTTCATTCAGCTTGTTCAGGTGGCTTGTCATATCCACCATAAAGTGCAGTTTTTCGAGCCACTCAGTATCTTCAAGTTGCGGGTAGTTCAGGTCTTTGCTTTTCAGGAATGTTTTCACGTGCTCTAAACAAGCGACAAAGCGGCGCAAAACCTCACCCCTTGACAGCCATCGGACTTTGTTGTGTAGCAGGAGATCGGAATATTCGCTGTCAACTTCATCAAGCAATGCGCGGAACTGACGGTGGTTCAATGCTTTTGCAATTATCTTGTTCACCATCTCGATCACAACATTCATCACCGCAATACACTCTGATGGGAATGTTTGTGCACACAGTGCCTCTTGATGCAAGATGCAGTGGAATGCAAGCAGATTTCGATCCAATGCTTTCTGTAGCAGAGTCACAAACCCCCGTTTTGATCCTCTCATGCTGGGTGCCCCATCTGTAGCAACTGAAATCAGGTGGTTGGTGTTTATCCCATTGTCATTTAAACACTTCAGCACAGCCCCACATATGTCCTCCCCCCGTGTTTGGCCTTTCAGTGGTATTAATTGGATCATTTCTTCTTGCGGCCCATCGGAGTTCACATATCTGCATAAAAGCGCAGTCTGTTCAATATCGACCACATCACAGGACTCATCACAGGCAATTGAGTATGCTGGCGCAGAATTAATGTCTTTGATTTGCTGATCGGTGATGTTGCCTGCCATTTTAGTAGCCCTTTCCTTCACTGTCTTAGCGGAGAGAGGCATGTCTTTAATTTTTTGTATTATCTCGGTTTTGTTTTTGAAGTCTGCAAATAGGTGTTCTGACACGTTGATGAATGACTCCTTCATGTACTCACCATCTGTGAACGGTTTGCCACGTTTTATTATCTCCCGGGCTGCAACAAAACTTGCAGCAGTAGTGGAGTTTGGAGATGCAATCCACTTCTTAAATCTATTTTTCCGCTCCTCTAATTTCTGCAGAAGTAATGCAATCGCACTTTTTCTCTCACTCCCAACTGGGTACTCGGCTGCAAATGTGGCATGCTTTCCCTGAAAATGTCTTTCTACATTGCTCTTTTTGTTATTGGACAACTTCTCGCTACAGAGCAAACATTCAGGCAATCCTTCCGCATTGGCAATGAATGCAAATGATTCGGTCCAAGAAACGTTAAATCCTCTGTTCTCCTCAGTTATTTTTCTCTTTTTCCCTTTGGGATCCATGGCCCATCACACAGCCGCCGGTTTGTTTACAACAGCCACCTGCCTGGCATCCCGCCCTGCTGCTAGAAACGTGTGTCGCAGGTTATGACGTAAATCTTCGTTGACAGAAATGTTGAAATTTAATATTTATTCTACACATTTTACAGCATTGGAAAACGTTAAGAATGTTTGTCCTCCTACAGAAACCATATTAAAACAAAAAATATATTTTTTCCCCCATCTTTTTCCATTTTCAAACATTTTTGAAAAAGCTCCAGGGAGCCACTAAGGTGGCGCTAAAGAGCCGCATGCGGCTCCAGAGCCGCAGGTTGCCGACCCCCGCTTTAAGGCAACCCGAGATGACGTTCAGAAGACTGAGCTGACCTGCTTCAGCACGTTGACATTAAAGGATGTGTTTTGTTTTAATTAGTCTTTAATGTCAGGGACGTAATCAGCGGCGTTAAAACCTGTTGCAATTACAGCGACGTATCGAGTTAAAGTTTCATGCTAAGGTGAAGCTACGTCGTGCAGCAGAGTAGGAGGCTCGGGGCTGCTAGCCGCACTAGCCGTCTCTGATGCTAACGAGTGCTAGCATGTCTCTCTCTCTGCAGCAGCAGCAGCGGGCAGGACCGCAAAGAAAAAGAAAAACAGTCTGAGTGAAGCGCTGGAGCCGTGGACC
Organism: Decapterus maruadsi; assembly: GCA_030347415.2. NCBI lineage: Eukaryota > Metazoa > Chordata > Actinopteri > Carangiformes > Carangidae > Decapterus > Decapterus maruadsi. Next base: position 5,389,848 of record CM064894.1, read on the forward strand.
GATTCCCGACCGTCACGACAACAAAAGCCTCGATTGGTAGCAAGTATTAGGGCCGTTGTAGTGAGCTAGCTCGATGCTAACTTAGCTAGCAGTAGCGGTTAGCATCCGCCGCTAACACCCGCTTCCCAGCTCACCACAACGGCATAATATTGACATACACCTGAGGTTCCCGGTTTTGGTGATGGTCGGCTGTATTTCCTTTCCTTTGCGGTCCTGATAACTGTTGCTGTCGGGGGCAGGAGGCTACACTGTTGAGCCCGAGAGGGGGCGAATTGGAATGTTTTGTTTACAAAGTGCAACAAACAAAACTCCAGTCTCTACCTTTAGCAACATAAGTGTGTTGCAAATGTTGCATAACTGATTTAATTGGAATGGCCTTTAGTGAAAGCAGGACGTAATAATAATAAGATGGTAGGTGGATATAATGAGCTAAAAGGAAGGACGGATAATAAAGTATTTCTGATTTATGCCTTAATAGTCTTACAAAAGTACACAAGCTGCACAAGATCTCCACCTACGGCTCCTATAACACTGATAACTTTTTTTAAAACAGTGGCTCTTTAAGTACTAAAATCTCGGCACTACACTTTCATCACTGACACATGGGAGCAAATCTACGTCAGCTTTCACCTCTACACTCTAAAACTGGCTCATCTTGAGAAATGTCACTGTATATAAGACAGAGCGTCAATAAAGGTCGTCAACTCTTTTCTGTAAAGCTGAGGCGTCGACTGGGAGCTGCGTGACTTTCACTGTTTCACGCTGTATTTCTGTGAGTCATTGCTCATTTCTCTCACTCACTGGTGTCAAACAATAAATAAGTTAAAAATAGAAATCCTCCCAGTGGCGGATAAATTGTCAGCGAACAGCTTCCTCTGACTTTACAGGAACAACGTGGGTCATTAAAGGAGGATGAAGAGGAGGAGGAGGAGGAGGAGGGGGGAGCTGCGCCAACATGAAGGTGCAACATGGGTGTTGCGTGAAAGTCGAGATGTGATATAACGCCTGTAACGTATAGTTTCTCAGATTTGAATGACTGTGACAGCGTTGACCATTAAAAGCAGGAAGAACCACCTTCGGAGCCAACAAACAAGTTCAATCATTTACAAACAAGAGCGCGGCGCCCGTTAATAATCGTCGGAGAAATGTTACCATTGTGCCCTTACAAAAGGTTAAGTGATCTGACATATATATTCAACAATAAGACGGGAGCCGCAGGTCCTAAATAATAATTAACTTTTGCTTTCATGCACTTATGAAAGTGCTGTCGTGTCATCGGTCGTGTGTCGAGCTGACACACGACACAGCAGGTTTGGCTGCTGCCTGGGGCTGCTCTCACAAAACCGCACTGTCGGATTCATTTACGCATGGGTGATATATTTTCGAAAAATTTAATTTCTATTAACTGTTTTATCTATTTCTAAAGCTTTCTTTAGCATAGCTTTGATAGCAATTGTGACATCATTAGGTGTTGACGGTGACGACAATTCTCATTTTTGGAGCAAAGGTTAGTTTAAGGTTTAGACTTATGGTCAAAACTCTGTAGGCAGCAAACAATGTAGACTGAATATATGGAAATAAAGTGACATTTCTTATTTTTGAACCACACTTTTTAAAATATGGCTCTTTTCTATTAGCACTACTCAACTCGACTCCACTTTTTTTGGTTTTCCACTTGTGACAGTGAGTTAAATCCAAGTAGAGTCGAGTAGAGCTGGAACTGTGTAGTGGAGAAGGGCCGATAGATGATGCCAAAATGACAAAAATGTTTAAATGACACTGATATTTAACTCTAAATAAAAGTTATATCTGTCCAAATATAAACCAAATGAATTCAAAATATGCTTTTTCAAATTATTACGTGACAATGCAAAGTGAAGTTCAAAAGTCTCGGTTGGGGACAAACTCAAAACACAGAAATTCTGGCATATTTGGGTTTTAAATGTGCCAGAAAAAACAGTTAAATGTCATAGTTAAAACACAATAGAGCTTTTACAACTTAATCCGAACAAATACAGTAAATTTGACCTGCAGGAGGCCGAGAGAAATCTCTCCAGTGCCTCGTCACGCCACCTGTCGTGCACGGCATACCACACTTTCAATGAACTTGCTCCACACCACAGATTAATTATCATCATTATCATTATTATTATTGATAATAACTGGTTGGATTTGGAAAACAACAAGCAACCAAATATAAATGGACTTGTTTATCCACCGATACACATACACACAGAGAGAAAGACACACACGCGCTGCGGTTGAGTGGAGCACGACTGCCGGCCAAGACGACATGTTTCGTCAGCCGAGCGAAGCCAACCACTATTTAGATAGACCACAATGCAGCGCTGCCCTCCAAGCCAACACACACACACACATACACACGCCATGGTGATGCGGTCAGAGTGACTGACTGGTTACACTGGCTGACTGACTGATGGGTGTTAATGTTTTGTTGTTTTTTCACAGTAAACCTACGGGTCATTTAGTTCATAAAACGGTTCAATTAGTGGAAAAACGCCACGTTACAGTTTTCTACAGGGAAACGTCCAACAACGAGTCCAGTGATGTTCAATTTAACGGAAACAAAACAGAAGGATGCTCTGGTTTTAAAATGTGTTGTGCAATATTTCGCAATCCCAGCACATCAACACATCCAGCTGCATTCAAACATAAATTCATATTTTCACACATCAGCTTCTCTTTACACTAATGGTTGAGTTCTGCGTCGCCACCTGGTGGTTGTATCTCTCTGTCAATCTGCCAATCTGACAAATTGCAGGAAATACAGTCACATATAATCCCTGTTTTGGGTTAAAGCATTAAATTAAGCCTAGAAGTGGGTCTTTTGATGTCACCTTTTAGGAATAAATATTCAATGTTTCATGCATGATTTATCCATTTGTTTTTTTTAAAAAGTGTCATAATTCATGTACTGTATGGATTTAATTTAGTTATGGAGAAAGATGTGTTTTATGGGAATTTCCACATGTGCCTCAGTTGTCAGATATACTCCCTTAAAATCTGCCTGTACTGTATCACTTCTGGACGACTCTTGTTCACCAGAAAACACTGATTCATGTTGTTCTGACTGCAGCCAAGAAGTTGATAGATACAAGGTGGAAACAGGGAACAGTGGGTTTGATTTTGAGTTTTTTTCGTCCTCTTTCCAGCCTGTTTATCATTTTTATTATAGTTTCTATGTTGTGTCTTTATTTTTAATCGATTTGCCTTTTTTTGGTTAGCGTAGAGTCTCTCTCGATGTGTCACTGGGACGTTGCCTCCAAGAGAACAAGACAAATGAGCGTCTGTTAGGAAGGATTGTTTCTCAGATCTGTGGCGTAGAACTTTTCAAACTCACTATTTCATCAAAGAATAATTAAGACTGATTATGGATCAAGAGCAAAAGGGTTCATACGTCTGTTTTCAAATAGTAGAACGAGGTTCTTATACAAGACGTGTGAAAAGAAGGTCAGTACCCTGTCAAACGCAGCTGTCACACTAACAGCAGGTGACGCTTTTGAAGAAGACAGAAGTTATCCGTTGAAACCTGTCAAAGTGCTGACCTTTACGTCTTCTTTAACCTTGTTCTACCTACAATGATTAGGAATCTGATCAGGCAAGGGATGGCAGTTTTATTTGTATAGCCCGTTTTTACAGTTTGTCTCAAGGGCTTCACATGGCATCACAACAACATCTTCTGCCCTTAGACCCTCACATCAACTGAGGAAAAACTCCATGGAAAACCCTTTTAACAGGGAAAAATCGGAGAAACCTCAGGGTGAGCAACAGAGACAGACGTGCAATAGATGTTGTTACTGAGAAGAAAACAGAGAATGTGAGAAACATGAAAATGTTAACAACAGCTTATCAATCCTGATTGATATCTGTGTTATAGTCTGGACCTGCCCCATCTTCTTCTGTTTATTTGTGCAGCTTTTTCCTCTGGGAAAAAAAATTCCCAGTATTACAAGAGAAATATATCAATATCACATGTTAACATGGATATCGACACATTTGCGTGTGAAAAAAGACAAATTCTTCCTCTCTCTTTCTCCCTCCCTCCCTGAATTCCTCCGGAGCCTCTTTACAGTAAAGCCGCAGACGGGACTGAATTAGAAAAAAACAACAAAAAAAAAAACTCAGCTGACCACATTTTAATCAACAATAGAGCGAGTCATAGAAAACGAGGCCCTTTGAGCAGCAGATCCTGAATTCCCCTGTCTGGTACACATCGCACACGCCCGCGCACATGAACCATAACCTGCTGCTATCTGCTGTATCAAAACAGCCACTGAAACCCACACACACACTCACTCACACTCACACATACACACTCACATACCCCCCCTGACCCCCCCGCTGCTTGGCCTCTGAAGTAAGCCGGCCCATTTGATGAACACAAGCTGTATTAAAGGAAGCCTGTCGATAGAGAGTGGGCTGTACCACAGATGTTGATGTGGGGGGGGGGTTGGATGCTTGAAATATCATCGTCTGGATTTGTTACTCAAAGGAGAGAGGGAGGGGCCGGGGCGGGGCGTGGCATGGCGGGGCGGGGTGTGGTGGGGTGGGGGGTTTCCTCTGATTATTCACAGACAATAATCATAATGTGGGTTTTTTTTTCATAAACTGGGCTCCCCTCCGATAAACGTTCAGAAGCTTTCCTTATGAGGTGTGTGTTTGTGTGGGTGATGCGTGGGCAGCGTCACCCTTCATCGGGACTGTGATTTTTTTTTTTTTTTTTGAACGCAGCAGAGCCAGAAAACCACCGTTGCTCAATCACACACCTGGTTCAGAAACATGTGGGATGTCAACTCAGCGCTGACCGAAGCTTACAGTAACATGTTGTTTGTTTCCCCACAACGCAAAGATGAACTGTCCATTCCATCATAATGATTCGGGAATCCCCCCCACTTTTTCTTCTTCTTCTTCTTTTATTTATTTTCTTCCCACTGAATCCACCCCCATTTGTTTGCAGCGACTGGTTTCTGGGTTCCCGCAGGGGTCAGCGGCTGAGCAGCACCGATCCTCTCTCAGACATAACAGACTCTGTTTGAAAAACGTTGTCATTTGATGTGTGAAAAGATCAGAGTGAGCACCCCAGATTTTCTTTTTTTTTGTTGTTATAAGTTAGGGTCCCGCCAGAGAAGAAGAAGAAGAAGAAGAAAAAAGTCCTCTGAACTCTCTTAACAATGCTACCAGCAAAGCCCCCCCCCCGCCCCCCGTCCAGACCAAACCAAACCACCACCGTCCCGCCCAGTCCCTGAACACACGTCCCGGTCTCTCTAATCCAAACACGCCGCCATAATCCCTCGGCTATCGCCCGACTCATCTACAAGCCGAGGAAGAGGTGGAAACCAAACAAACGACAAGAGACAAAAGGGACACTTTCACCTTGATCAGGCGGGCTAGGCTGGCAGACTCCTCTGAGTGGGGGGGGGGGGCGTGGGGGGGACTTAACGTCAAAGACATGAAAGACGTCGACAGCAGACAGACAGAGAGGGAAGATGTGGAAGACTACACACCTGAGAGAGAGAGATAGAGGATCAAAGAGCAGGGAAATGGTCTCGGATCAGGGAGAAACAGAGAGAAACAGGAAAGTGGGGAAAGGAGACGGCAGGAGGACGTCTCTGTCTCCGTCTCTCCATTCGAGAGTCCTAATACAAATTAAATTAAAGCCGCAAGCGGCGATGACGGGCCCTCGCTCCACGCCACTCAGCGACCCACGCCACTCGGCGACCCACGCCCCCTCTGACCACGTATGTAAATGTTGAAGTGATTACGATCAAGTATGTGGGCGTGGAGAGCAACCGTAATTGCATGGTGACTATTGAGCAGTTTTACCAACTTTGTCGCCACCTAGCGGCCACACTGTTTGACGTACAGGAACGATTTTTAGCACGTGTGATCAGCTCAGTGTCCTGATCATGTCCACCAAGTTTGAAGCAGCTGCGATGAAATCTGTGGGCGTGTTAGCATTTCAAACTTTTTAGCTGAAGTGCTGAACTTGGCCCCGCCCCACCGGCCACGCCCTTTAACCTGCACACGTGCAAAGCACAAGATAAGCTCAGCTAGGTCTGGAGATGTTGTGTAGCCAATTTGAAGTGAATCGGACAAAATCCCAAGGAGAAGTTAATTAAAGTACTAAGTGTGAAAATCACGCCAAAATGGGGAGTAAAATCAAAATGGCCGACTTCCTGTTTGGAATACTCCAATGGTGCAAGAGACTTTTTTGTTCGCCTTGACAACTTACACATGTGTACCGATTTTCATGTTCCAACTCCAAAAAAACCCCTATGGGGAGGGGTTTCTGAAAATTTCAAGGGGGCGCTGTAGAGGCATTTGGCCCCGCCCACGGGCGTTGCCCTATCAGATCAAAGACCATCCCACCCTTGACCTGTGTATCAATTTTCATGATGATACGAGTTTATTAAAGCCATCAAAAGGGCAAACGTAATTTCATGGCGAGGGGCGACAGTCACAGCGCCACCACATGGACGCCGTTGCTCGTATGGTCACAGCGTTCACAACATAGCTTCACCGTCTTGTTCAGCATGTTTTTGAAGTGAAATGATGTCGATTTGGTCAAGTTCGTATTTTTAAGGCATTTTGACTTTTCAGGTTACCACCGGGGGGCGCTATGAGTGACATAGGAAAATAATATGTCGGACTGTTCAGGATCACACCCTCATTATCTCCAGCAAGTTTGAAGCTGCTGCGATCAAATCTGTGGGCGTGATAGCACTTCAAAGTTGCATGGCGAGACATCAAAGATGGCGGCGGCCACAGCGGCCACGCCCTTTGACCTACTGACCTGTAGAGCACAAGCCGTACTCAGGGCAGTCTGTGGATGATCTGTAGTGAATATGAAGGTGATGGTGCGAAACCCCTAGGAGGAGTTCGTTTTGGGTGGACCGCACTTCCTGTCGCCGCCACATGGGGGCTATTTGTCGTAGCCTCACAAAATTCGTAATGTAGCTTTGTTGACTTGTTTCGCATGTATCTGAGGTGGAACAAAGCTGATGTGGTGAATTATCTAGGATTAATCCATGTTAGCATAATTCCTGTATACTTCCGGTTACCACTGGGGGCGCTATGAGTGACGTGGGAAGTTAATACATCAGACTATTCAGGAAGAAGCCGTCATCATGTCCAGCAAGTTTGAAGTGGCTACGATCAAGTATGTTGGACTGAGAGCCGTTCCAAGTGAAGTGGCGGCGAACATGAAAGTGGACCAAAATGTCTTCCTTAATGGCAGCCACGCCCTTTGACGTAGAGACATGTATCGCACAAGATAAGGTCAGCCTGGCATGCAGAAGGTAGCCAGCCAGTTTGGAGTCAATCGGATGAAAACTCTAGGAGTAGTTCGTTCAAATAGGTCAAAATTTCAATTCAAAATGGCCGACTTCCGGTTTGGATTTCACCATGACAATAAGAGGCTTTTTTGTGCGTCTTGGGACGGTACACATGTGTACCGAATTTTGTGCTCCAACTCCAAAAAAAACCCTATGGGGAGGGGGATTTGAAAATTTCTAGGGGGCGCTATAGAGGCATTTGGCCACGCCCATTTCCAACGACTTCAAAATATCAAATTTTTCGCGAGGCCGGATGCGCATGCCAAAATTCATGCGTTTTGGGGCATGTTGAGGCATCCAAAAATGCGATTTTAGGGAGCATATAATAATAATAATAAACATAGCAATTACAATAGGGCCTTCGCCGGGCGAGTGCCTCGCCGCTCGGGCCCTAAATATATTGAAAAAATTAAAGCAGTTCCGAGAAGAGTAACCAAATTAATCCCAGGTCTGAATGTCATGTTGTTAGTTTCTGGATTTGAGGGAACTCTTTAAAATTCCTATTGGGCTGTAAAAGTATGGAATGAGCTTCTTGTCCTGACGATGTAGTGCAGTCAACTCTTAAAGGGATAGTTCAACATTTTTGAAAAGCTGGCCCATTGCCATAATCCCTATAAGTAGGCTCGTTACCTTTAATTGTCGGTGCAAGCTATTTTTAGAACGGCGGAGCAGAGCCGTGAGCTGCTCAGAGCTACGCTACGGAGGCTCATGGGATTTCTTGGTTTCCCTCATCAAACTCATCAAATACACAATCCAGCAACTCCACAACGCTCTGGTGGACAAGTTGTGACCTGCACATTCACCACGTTATGAGATAATAACACAACGCAAATGCAGAGACTGCTTGCTGAAAAACTGTCGCTGACAGGTTTTGCATGAATTAACCTTTAAAATTATATATTGAATTTTAGCTCTGCATCTGGTGTCGACCAACAGCTGGTGGACACATCTGGCTCTTCAGCTGCTGTCTGAGTGTTTTTCTTGTGTTTAGTGGTTTATCTAAAACAAGGACAGTGTACATATATACATGTAGCACTAGAGGAATGCACATATAACAGCTAATTTAAGTTTTATTCTAATAATAAACACCTATTACAATGCGTTCCTGTTGGCTGCTTTTATGTCTGACTCTATGATCTCAACTTTCTGAGTTTTTTTTATGCCTCATCAACTATAACTATAAACATTTTACGCTTTATAAACTCCTCTTGCTAAAAAATAAACAGATAAATTCAGCATACTGCCGACTCCAGTTGGACTAGTTGGAGTTCATCTCAAAAACATAGAGACAATTTCACCTTTCTCCAAAGCGGCACTAGCTGATGTGAAAGTGAGTGTGTGGGGGGGCTTAACAGACATCATCACTATGGCAACAAACTGTTGGGCAGACAGGGAGGTAGGCAGGTAGACGGAGGAGGAGTTGGAGGGCTGTGGAGGTGCTGATGGCTCCGTCTCCTCGGTGCAGGTGAGTCTCCTGCGGGTCCTCTGTCCTGACACACCATTGTCTCCTTATCTACTTCCTCTCTGCTCCTCGGCAGACACTGCCTGTTTAGACTGCTGCTCTCCCTCCCTCCTCTCATCTCATCTCATCTCATCTTTCCTCCTCTTTCGTTATCACCACACCTCCGTCGCAGCAGCAGCAGCTCAAGTGTACGCAGCGCTTTTCTAAAAAGTTCTTAAAAGGTCTGGCACAATCAATAAATTAATCAGACTTTATTTATGTGGCACTTTTCATGCAATACATGCAAAATGAAGAGTGTTTATAGTTTAAGAATATATGCAATGGATGTGAGTTTAACCTTGTGCTAACACTTTGTTGGTAACACGTTATAATAAGAACACAGCATTAGTTAAGCATTAATAAATACAGATTTTTCATTCATAACACATGAATACTATTAGTACGTAGTTTATAAATAGGACAGTTAGTGCTTATCAATGATGTTTAACTGTGTTTATAAACTACAAACTAATGAGTATTCATTTGTTATGAATGATGGATTCAGTATTTAATGCTTAAATAATGCTTAAAAGTGTACTTATTATAAAGAGTTACCCTTGTGTTTTGTTTTTTTCAATATATTAATATGGAATATTTTACAAAATGATCCTGTTTTGTATTGATTAGTTTGATACTTTAATAATATATTAATCACTTTACTTTGAATCCATTCATATCTGATTATAGATTTTTGTTTTAAGGTCAGTATATATGAGCCTTATGCTTCTGGTAAAAAACTTATTGTTACATTTTCATGCTGTTTTTGTCGGTTAAAATGGATAAAATTACGAAATTCAAAATGGAAAATAGAAAAACAGGACATGAATAACAAACTACAATGATCTCAGCTCGGTTTTTATATTTCTAAGGGGACGCGCTCTGATTGTTGCTTGTCTCTGAGTATGAATGAGACGTGATTGTGGTTCTGCTTCTGGTTGGGACTTGACGAGGACCTGGTCCGGTGACATGACCTCAGTTATTATTAAAACAACTAAACCGTCTCCGTGTGCGACCGCATCATTGTTCACCTCTGACTTTACATCACCTCTGCAATTTGCTCTCATTCTCTCTCCCTCCCTCCCTCACGTCGCCCAACTCTTTATCTCCTCTCCCCCATCATCACCATCATCATCATCATCTCATCTCCTCCTCCTCCTCCCACGTCTTTGTTCACTTGTTCTGGCAATAGCCGCTATTTGTCCCTCATCCAGCCGGGTGCGCTATCAGAGAGAGTGGATCTCTGACATGCGTCGTGTGGCTGTGTAAATAAAATAAAGCTGAAAGGAGAGGTGCTTCTTTCTTCTCTCTCCTGGAGGACGGAGATAAGGCGGACGGAAATCAAACCTGGCTGATAATGTGTTTGGATCTGGCGCGATTGAGGCTTCAGGGTGAAGCGATGTTTCCTGCATGTCATAATCATCTGAATTCACTGAAGTTAATCACTATAACAAATAGTGAAGTGTTGTGTGTGGGTGTGTGTGTGAGTCTGCACACTTACCATCATTGGGTATGGCGGCCGGGTACATTTCTTTCAACAGGTTCCCGAGCGTGTGCGCGCTGCCTTCGGGTGAAACGGGGCGAAACAGTTTCTGGATGAACGGCCTGTCACTCATCGTCTGTAATGAATCAGAGAGCGACAAATTAACAAACAGACTCGTACACGTTCAGGATCCAGACAGAAGAGAAGCAAAGTTTGATTATTGATTGTGATTGAGTTTTTTTAAGTTGAAAAGTGTCAAAGAAGAGCTGATTGGGTTGTGCAGCTTATATTTGCCATCTGTAAACCTGTTCTGCTTCATGGTGAAGAAAAGACTATTTTCTGACGGTTAAATGAAAAGAAGAAAGATTACTTCATAGTTTTCTACCTCCGCCAGCAGGTCGAATCACTTCGACTTTGTTTGTGCCAGATATTTTTGAAATTCCTTCCAGGCATCTTTGTGACATATCACGTTCACGAGAAACGAGTCTCCCAGGGGGCTTGTGACGTTTGAGCACCAAAATCTGATCCGAGCACAGCTGGTCGTCGATGCCAGATGCATTGAAGAAACTGCTTCGACGCGTCACTGTTCCTGTCAGTCGAGCCGAGAACGTGGTGCGTGCGTCCGGCCACAATTGACGCCAGTGCAGAGACATAAAACGTTAGTCTGCTGACAGGAGCCATGACGCATTCGAGCGCAGTCTGATTTAAAAGCCAGACATTTCTTGTTATCCGTCCTCTTACTTTAACTGGGCAACGTCCAGCTGCTTCTTCTTCTCAATCAATCAATCTTTGGTGCTCAGTTTCGGAAGTTCTCCTCTGATTGATGTACTAATATGGCAAAAAAACACCTATAACTGAATCATAACACCCTGAAATTCTGCGATGATGCTCTTATTGACCATCTTAATATTTTACTCATTATCGGTTTACTGGAAAAATCAAACCAAATGTCTGGTAAATGTGAAGGTCGTGTTCTGGTAGGATAAAGGGAAATTTTGCAGGGGTAAACAATTCCCTGAGTTGATATCATGGAAAGAATCTACAGCATGTTGCACGCAAACCCTGTGAATGAACAGTGTGTTGACCCGACCTTGAGCTTTGATGAGCCCGGCTGCTCAGAATGTGATATTTTGCAATTCACAACATTTCAGCAGATGTTACAAGTGACGCCGGCCGACATGGTTTCCTGGTCAGGGATCGGTCTGGAAGTCATTAGCTTCTACTTAAGTGTGTACTTGGCAGAGAAGTGAGCTTCTACACAGACTTAAAACTCCTCTGGCTCTCCGGGAGGTTCTCAGATGGAGGGAATGGTCGAGTAAATCATAATATTGCTTTGTTTCCTTTGTCCTCCTTTCACTGCTCTTCGTGGAGGTCGGAGGTCGTGGATGTTTATAGAGTTTTTCTCAAAGACAGGCACTTCAGCAAAGTGGATTTTTTTTTTGTTTTTTTTCTTGAGCCAATGGTTTATTTTATCTGTTGGTCACCCAACTGTGACCATCACCCTAGAAATTTGCTTCGAAACCAAAAGGGAAAATTTAACATCACTGTGAAACTCAACACATCTTATGGAAAAAAAAAAAAAAGCTGACAAACTCAGCTGGCCCTTTGGTCTTGTTGGGAAAATGCATTGCGAGGTGAATCACATCCGCTCTGTCGTACCCACACCTTCCACATTTAGTTATCGCAATGATGTCCTGCCCTGAAACTCACAGTCACAATCAGCCGTTCTTCTCTTCACGGGGGTGATCTAAGATCCCATGCTACTTGCTGACCACAACCCCCCAATCAACAGTGACCACTAAATGCCTTTAATGTAAACTGTGCAAGTCATGATGGGAGAGCTAAACAAAAGTGACGTATGCAGCAAACATCCTCATGACTGCTCTGTGATGCAGCACAACATTTCATGAGTGAGAGGAAATTACCAGCAGACACTCGACCAAATCTCGTAAACTGCACCCAGAGCTGCTAATGGGCTTTGACTCAGGGGGCTGAGAACAGAGGGTCTTGCATTATGTATAGACCGGTATCACCCTACACCTTCTGGAGGGGACGGGGTGCAAAGCTCCATCTGACAGTTGACTCCTGAACATCAGGGTCACGGCTTCTGTTCCTAACCGAAGCCAACGTGACTGGATGTGTAATGTGCCAGTAATTCCTGCTTCAATTTATCGTCTCGACATGCCTTACAGGGAGCTGTATGCTGGAACTTCCTGTAAGTCCAGTTTCCTGGATCTGATTGTGGTTTTGTCAGCCGGCTACGTTCTCTGTAAATGTCAGAAGTCTCACTATCGCTTCGCTGCTGAATGAAATATTCAGAGGTTCTGGTTACCAAGTGACCCGTGTCCTCAGGGCTGGAGAGAGAAGGCACCATGTGCTGGACCATGTCCAGGCCTTCAGGTAGAGACTTTAAGTCTGCTATGTGGTTAATCAGACGCCTTACTTGTGTCTCAAGATCTAACATAACGCACCAACTAATTAAAATGTAATATTCAGAGACGAACCAGCAGCACATCTGGAAGCATTATTATTATGACGTGCATCAGGTCAGGGCAAGGTCTGGGTGACGGCGTTGAAATCAATCAATCAAAAAACATTTCAGGATTGGCAGCATTTCTCTACCTTGTATCATCAAGAACTGAACCCACTATTGTTCAAGTACCTTGGAAAGAACCTCTTTTTATGTCCTGACAATCATTAGTCGTCGTCCAAAGTACATTCATTTTCCAATTAAAGTGTAAATTCCAAAATGGCTAATGCACGGAAACACAACACAATGAACTCCACACTGATTAGGATAAATTAATCTAAAACATCTACTGATTTGATCGTATCATTATGGTTCCAAACAGGCCAAACAAAGGCAGGACTGGGTTGTTACACAACCCTCGCGATCAATAGTGATCAGTATTAATGAGATCGCTGGGATTCAAGTAATGCCGTAGTCCTCCCGGCATAAAACAATGGGAGAAACTGTGGCGTTGGAGGGTGTGGGGGGGTACGGCAAAGGCAGATACCCAACCTGGTGTCAAACGGAGAGTCTGACACACAATAGGGCCTAATTATGAAGCTGTGAAAAGGAAACCGGCGAGGGCCGGTGTCGAGTAACTGAGCGGTAACTACACACCACGGGGCCAGGCGCGAAGAAGCAAGAGGAAGGTGGCGGTGGAGGCGCGAAGCCGGCGCTCGGGTTACACAGAAACACTGAGTCACTGACAGGAAGCACGGCGTTTCGTGCGGGATCGGCGACCAGAGCCAGAGCAGGGAGAGTGTGCTAAGTGACAGCTACTTCTTTGCATTTTTAAATAGCGGGCCATGAATAATTGAGCCGCTCCACCATACAATGAAGGGGGCTATTGATCCCCGGGGACAGGAGCGTGATACCGCCTGGATGGAAGACACTTTCTTTTCAGGTGGCGTGACACCTTAGCTGGCACAGCGGCGACACAAAGAGGGCGAGGTGTCATTGGGATTCGGGTGAAAAGAGATGGCTCGCTCTCGCCGAGTGAAAAGAGCAGCGGAACTCAAGACATCGGCTAATTGGCGGAGGGGACTCAATCCACCTAATTGATGGTAAAACAAAGGACGGAGGGCCACAGCGCTGTCAATCAACGGGAGTTTCCGCGAATTGAGAGGGGTCGGAGAAAGCATTTCCACTGAACTCTGAGACCATCCATTCGTAAATTAAAATTCCAGCCTCTTCTCTCTCTCTCTTTTTTTTTTAAGGAGTCCTCATTCTCTCTGAGCTTGAAATTAACACCTGTGGAGGAGAAACTCCATCAAGGGACGCCGAATTGAACTCTAAATTATTCATCGCTCAAGTGTTATGCTAGGTTGACCTGTGGTACTTCACCATTCGTCTCCATATTTCATTCGCTGATCAGAATCTCTCAGCCATGACTTGATCCGTTTGTCTAATTTGTCTAACCCTAAAAAAAAAAATTAAAAAAAACTTCTATTTTTTACCATCAACAACTTCATGAAGATGTTTTACTGACAACATATCGTCAACCGTTTGCCGTTATTCACTGGTTTCCTGATTCTCTTAGCTATGGTGGTACTTTTTCAAACAGATACATTTCAGTTTCAGATTTCCGCCTCCCCTTCAACACTTACTGTAGCTCTACCAAAGAACTTGGTGTTAGATTTTATTTGCATAGTGCTAAAACCTCAACATGCTTTCGAAAGGCTCAGATCAAGACCATAAGCTTTCTTTCTTAACATAGATATAAGGTACGGATAAAGAAATTTAAGGTACAAAGAGAAAAAAACAAAAGAAAAGTAAAATATGAATCAAATCGTGTGGCCACGGGTGTTGAAAACTAAAATATGACAGTCCAACAACAAAGAGTTTTTAAAAGAGATTTAAAGTTATTATATAGAGTTAGTTCATCTACATTTGTCTGCAGTAAAGAGACAGCCATCTCAAAAGGAGAATAAAGAGATCACATTTCATTGGAGCCAGGAAATAAAACATGCTCATTCCGTAACTATGGGGAGTTTTAATAAGCAAACAAACCACTGACATGGAATTAATTATCAAATTAAAACCTCCTTCACGCCTTGTATTATGATGTACAGATGTACAGTTTGCCAACAGGACACAATAAAAACCTTTTGACCTTCTTGGATGTGCAATGACCTGATTGCAAAACCTTTTTTTAACTGGCAGTCACATTTCTACTAGAAAGCATTACAGTAAATTTGGCAACATGTTCTTGTTCTTCCCCCGCACAAAAAAGGCCCCATCACCTGTTGCCCCTGGCACGATTACGATTACGCACAACTGTTTCCAGCATTCCCATGTTTTGTAATTGTCTGTGTAGTCACAGCCTCCCCCTCGTCTCTCTCAACCATTACAAGGTATCTGGGAGGCAGTAAACCTGCATTCTTCGAAACAGGCTGGCTTCCACACCGCACCACAACACAAGAGGTGGGCGGAGGAAGACTGCCTGCTCTTGCATCTGAGGTTTTTTTTTAGTGAGCCGGCGCTGAGTCACAGAGCGGGAACACAGAGGTGTACCTGTAGCGCAACAATGTTTTAAAAGGAAAGACAGTAGTAATTTTCACTTTCCGCGCAGAGTGAGACGGCGGCCGGCACCCTCCGGCTCTTTGAATCACAGAGCGGTGAGGTGAGGACCGCTAAAGGAAACGTGGTGATGCACCGGCGGTCAAGAAAACTCCCCGCCTCAGGCCGGGGCCAAGAGGTGCGGCAGGCTGATGAGCAAACACACAGGATAACAGACAAATAAAGGGCTCCAGTGGACGCAATTGACAATGACAAAGACAATTGACACATTCATGAAACATGCAACAGATGCTCAGAAAGGAAGAAACACTATGACTGTCACCTATGATTTTAAAAGGCGATTCATGCACAGTATGAGTGTTCCTTACATGTATTTATTGATATTTCCCACTTATTATGTAATAAAATGGTCAATTTGATGTTACAAGGATATAAAAATAGGTTTAGATGAATATCTGCAATAATACAGATTTTCTGCTTAATATCTTTTAAAGATTGTGCTTGCCCCATATTTTAGAACTACAGGTCTCTAAAAAGTAGTCTAAAGTAGCATTTTATACATTTATCTACTCATATGTCACAATATTCTTATGAACCTGAGACTTTTGTAAACTAATTTACTGTAAAACATGAAAACACGTCATCCAATCATTAGTCAGGGTGCGTTGCATGAAGGATTTACTGTAAAGAATTTTAAATGACTGAAATTCATTTTTCAACATTTGGGCCTAATTATCCCAGAGAGTCATCTGAAAATTGAGATTCTGAAGAAATGATGTGGAAAAATTGAAAAAATATCTTTAAAACCCTGGAGGGTTTTCTTTATAAGTCTAAGATTTGTAGCATGGGAAGAAGAAAAAGAAGGCATTTTTAACCTTCAGGATATGAGGCAGACACACAAACAAACATCCAAACGGTGTCGTCCGTGCCCATGAGGTGTCCTCGTCTCCGTGAGGTGTCCTCGTCTCCATGAGGAGCGCAGGCCAGACGGAAATGAGCCCTCTGTTATTTGGACTGAGTGTTGTCATTAATTCTGTCTGCATCAAACGCAGCACATGTTATTTACACTAAAGACCACAATCTGGCTTTGAAGGACTCGGAGCGTGAGTGTTGTGTGTTTGTGTGTGTGTGGGAGGAGGAGGAGGCGGAGGGAGGGTGTGGGAGGAGGAGGCGGGGGTCTTTTCCTCTGTATTAGGCCGTCTCCTGTTAAATCATCCTGTGACTTCTCAGTATCAAACAGCTTTGTTCTGCTTTCTTTTCTTTTTTCTTTTTCTTTTTTTCCTCCTCCTCACTAAAAAGGTCTTGAGTGGGTTTTGTCGTATCTTGTTGAGTCTTGTCACGACGACTCTGGATTCTCCTCTCTGCAACAACATCGACCAACTCTGCAGAGTTAGAGTCTCCAAAGATTTTCACTTCGAGCTCTTGTGCTGCTTGTTTCTGTGTTTGCAGACGTCTGATCAAACACATGACACACACACACACTGCTGAGTCCCCCTTGTTCTTGGTTTTTCTGGCCCGTCCTTCCTGTGACTAATATTAAAACTGCAGCCACTAATCTTAAAGCTTGAGAATGCCATGACGTCTCAAACCAACAACCACAACCGGTGGAACGATCAGACGCACACATCAGACAGGTGGTAAACAAATGGGCTAAAACCCCAACGTATGCAAAGCCGTCACAGAAACAAGACCCGAGGGACGAGTGAATCAGAATCATCTTTTCAGAGAATGCTCTCTGGTAGTAGGCCGTAAACGTTTCTGCAAATTCCTGCGCCCTCGGTGTGTCCTTACAGAAAACCAACCATCACAGGTACTTGTGTCTTTCTCTGAGCTCGTAATGAGCACGCTGAGTTTCCACTCCACTCTCCTCCAGAGTTTCCAAGGCCTCGGCTGCCTGTAAATATTTAGCACTTAGTAAGTCAAATGAAAACCACACCACCACCACCACCACCCCCAAAACAATCCAGACTTTTCAAGAATTATGTTTGGTGTGTGTAAATCTCACAGTGGGCTTTGTTAACGTCCTTTGATGCCTTCAATTGTCATGAAACCGCCTTCGGAGCCTCATAATAAACGCCAGTGGACACTTTCAATTCAAGCCATTGGAAAATACTCAGAACGAGAACGGCTCTGGGGTTTCTGTCTCTCTGTCTGTCTGTCTGTCTTCTCTCTCTTGCATGGGTTTTACAGCTGCGACAAGTGCAGAGTGTCTGAGAGAGAGGGCGGCTCGGCCTGCGTGTTTCAGTCCGCCACTTTAAAGCAGGGGAGGGTGGAGGGAGGGAGGGGGTTGTGTTTTATTACCGAGCACAAGAATGTTTTTGTTGAAGTGTAAAATGGTTTATTTACACACTGGAGATGTGAAAGTAAAAACACAAGCATTTATGAGCTTTTCTTTTTGGGTTTGAATTTCATGCAAAGCAGTCGCTCGACAGTAGTTGACGGACAGCTGCTGCTCCTCCGCCCTTCGCCGTACTGTACATGTAAACACAGCCAGATGAGAAGACGATTTAAATCATTTTACATATTCAATAATTAAATTCATAACAGCGGGGAAATCACCAACCGCAGATACGGTTACAGAATGGAAAGAATAACGCTCGGTAGGAAAGTTCACCGTTACAACACTGAGGTCCTGCTTCTCTGTTTGAATCTCTGTTTCACAACGTGACGCTGATTCGAAGCCGGGTCCGTTTCCTTCACTATTATACATTATACAGTATATTATTCCCTAACGTGTCTCGACAGGGTTCTCACCGAAGTTTAAAGGGATAGTTCACCCAAAATTGAAATTTCAGAGTCCTCCGTGGCTTCTCTGAGTTACAGGGGGTCTCGGTGTAGCAGTGCATGTCCATATAACGGTTGCAAATGGACACCAACTGTCTTTGTAACAAAAAGACACACCAAAAAACATCCAAATACCTCCATGCTGCTCGTATGTAATGTCCGTCTTGTATTGAAGCTCCGAAATGCGAAATTGTCCCGAAGAAAATTAAATAAGTCCATATTTCAAGCTTTATTTGTAGCGGAAGCTCTCTTCCCGGTTCTATGAACCAGGGTCTTCAGTTCTCCAAATTTGACAAACAAACAAGCTTGAAATATGGACTTATTTAATTTTTTCCGGGACAATTTTGCATTTCGGGAGCAGCATGGAGGCATTCGGATGTTTCTTGGTGTGTCTTTTTGTTACGAAGACAGTTGGTGTCCATTTGCAGCCGTTACATGGACATGCACTGCTACGCCGAGACCCCCTGTAACTCAGAGAAGGCATGGAGGACTCTGAAACTTCTCCTAGCCCTTATTCCACATGAGGGTGGGTAGATAATGAGTGAAATTTCAATTTTGAGTGAACTATCCCTTTAATTCCGCTCCAGGACTCGGTGACAGCGAGTGGCGGCGGTGGCGGTGTGGGGGCCCTTTCTGTTTGCTGTGATGTTTGAGATCAAGGCCTCCTTTTTTTTTAAACTGCATGGCACATTCAGCCACTCAGACTAAAAGCAGACTGTCAACATGTTTTTATTGCACAGATCCAGATGTTTTCCGAATTCTTTATTTCCCTAACTGGAGACGAGACGAGACGAGATTCTCCGTTGTCCAGTCCGATTGCAGTACGGCCACTTTACATAAGATTTAAACGACTCTCTTGCTTCAGATTATTCTCTTCTCTTACAAATTTGCAGTTTTTTTTGTGAATCTCTTCCTCAGTCGAAACCATTTCCAGTTGTCAGATTCATTCTCCACTTTTCCAGCCTCCTGATGTGCGTAGGAACCCCCCGACACTTGACTCAAAGCATGGCACACACACACACTGTCTGGGCTCGATGCATGCTAATGTTTTCCAGGCAAGGATCGACCGCTTATTCATCATCTCTGATTTCTTTTCTTTTTTCTTTTTTTGTTTTTCGATGCTGCAAAAGGGAATTTTCACCTGAGTCAGGGAAAAATCTTTTTTTTTTCTTTCTTTTTTTTTGTTGTTGCTGGAAACACCCGACGTGAGGCCACTTGTCTCGTCTCCTGATCCGGAGCTGAACCCTGGCTTTCGCCCTCTGGCTCGTAGCGGTTCAGTGGATTTACACACACACACAGACTCAAACACCATGGGCAGACTCATGAATGTTGCATGTAGTACGGGAACAAATGAATAACATGTCAACTTTTGCAACTCAGAGACTTTTACACAACACCAGGGTTTCCCCCAGAAAGCTTGTTAAGCCCGGTGGTACTGTAGGGTGGCTCCGGCGGTGACCCTGACCACTGACTGACGACAGGGCCCTGTAGGTAACAGATTCATTAATGGACTAATAGAATTATATAAATCAATGTTAACAGTTGACTGGAAATTTGAAAATATTACCATAATCATACATTTATGTAACACCAGCTATAGCAGAGTCTCACAGGTTGCACTCTTGAAATGATGTTCAATCAACCACTAAAATGAATGAATAATAAAAAATACTATTTCAATAAATAATATCAAACTAAAAAAACAACTGCCTGGTGTCTCTATTGTTAAAGTGTGGAGTTATTTCTCAGAGATTTTGTATTTTTTTTCCCTCAGATCTGGAGTCACGTACACATGACGTACCACGCGTCTTTTTCCCGTCGCCATGGAAATGTGACACACTCTACCGATCTATCTACTGTTTGTGTTTGGACCAGAGAAATCAAGCGTGTGTAAACACGGACCTTAAAAAAACAATAATAAACGACGCTTAGCCTGGCGGGGGGGCAAGTAAGACCTGTCGGCCCGCCAGGCTTATAATACACTGGAGGAAACCCTGCAACACACACAGAAGTTATGCTTTTAGATCAATTTTATAACTTATTTTCTATTTCTCTTATTTTATTTGTTGTATCTTTGTTGATATTGTTTATTCATTTATATCTTTGTTGATATTGTTTACTTTATTTATTTCTTGGTTATTCTGCTGTATAAAGTTGTTTGTCTTTTAAATGGATCCCAGGAAGGCTAGTCTTCACTCTGAGGATCTGTACACAATAAACAATTATAAACACTCACATACAAGAAGAAGAAGAAGAAAGGTCAATGAAAAACAGGTTTGATTGGCTGCTAAACTAGGTCAATATACGTCCATCATTGTGTTGACACGTATATACATTCCCTCAGATTAAAAAAAGCAGCTCTCAGACACTTACTCATGTTGTCTGCAGACGGTGTCATGTCAGACATGAACGCTTCGCTGGCTGTTTTTTTTTTTCCCAATTACAAAACTGTGATAAAACAACAGAGCAGTGTTGTTTCTCTTTCTTTTCTGAGTGATGATCAGGTCAAGAGACTTATGAAATGCTGACAGGTGTGGAGGCGTTTTGTAATGGATACTCAGTTGCCTGCAGGTGTGTGGGTGTGTGTGTGTCAGGAGGAGTCAGGGTTTACCCACTGTTGGTCATAAGATGAATAGAGAGTGATTACCTGGATTTTTTTTTGGAGCATGACATGACACTGCAAATCATAGTTGTGGCGTGAAACTTGCCGATGACTGACTGAAGGTGATTTCCCTGTTTGAGCAACGAACGAACGCCGCAGCAAACTTTTTTTTTGTTTTTACGGACATGTGGCTCCATCTACTGGTCGGACCGGGACACTTCAGCTCAAACTACAACTAAACGTTATTCCACAGAAAGAGGGGGATATATATATATCTAAAGCTGTTAAAGCTGCAACAAAAATTGAATATTAAAATAATCGTCAACGATTTTTTAAGAAAAAAAAAGTCCAAATTCTCTGATCTCAGCTCCTTAAATGTTGAATATTTCTGTTTATGACAATAAACTCAGTTTCTCTTTGGTTTGTGGGCAAAACGAGACATTTGAGGACGTCATCTTGTGGTTTGGTTGATATTTTTCAACATTTTTTTTTACATTTTATTGACCAAACAACTAATGGATTAATCGATGATGAAAATAGTCGTTAGATGCAGCCTTAAAAGCTGCAGATGGTGTGTGTGTTTTACCTGGTATATCCTGAAGGGGATGTATCTGAAGCCTCCGTCCTCACTGGGATATTCCATCAACTTCCTGTTCATGGCCCAGAACTGGTCGAATTTATCTGCAACAACACAAACACACAGAAACACGCACACACGGGTCAGTCATGGTAAAATGAATTCCGAGGATGTGTTAATTCTTCTGCAAATGACAGATGAGCTGACAGACTAATGAATTTCCCTTTCAGGATTGATGAAGTCATTTGTGTTCTTGTTCGTATTCGTAATAAAGGACATAAATAAACATCAAAACAATGCAGTTAAGGCTAATCTGTCAATCTGCTGTATACAAGTTATATTCTTCATAACCGTGCATCTCAGTTTGACTTGATGAAACCCCCTGTGCTGGTGTGGTGGACTGGGTCGGGAGGGGCAGCACCTCTGCAGGCGGGCGGTAAACAAAGTCCTGCTGTTGTTGGTTTCTAGGGCTGGGTCTCAAACCTCAAACCGCACACCTTCAAATGCTTTTTTAAAATTGTATTTTACTTTGTTAGAGGTTAAAACAAGTTGAGAGTCAAGTCTTGAAATCTGCAGCAGATTGCAGATTGGGGCGAGGGGATGGGGTTTCTAAAAGAAAAAGGTTGTCCCTATGGTGACACATTACGATACCCAGGTTACTGTACTGTAATGTCAGCAGTATCGAAGATTTCACATGAAACTCTGCGCTGAGTCACACCACAGCATCTTGGTGTGTCAACCGAGAAAAATCAATGTACGAATTCAGGCGTATCAAAACTCCCGGGGCGAGAATCACCAGCAGAAGCGTTGAGATATGATGTGATTATTATTACGATATCTGTGCCTTGGTACGATGTTAAAATACTGAAATGCTGCAATTTATTCACTTTTTTTAAAACCGCAAATGGTGTCTCCAATTTATTTGAAAATTGATTTTAAGCCCACTATGGGTCTTAACATTAGTGTAATAACTCATCTATCAGACGATGTAGCCCAAACTTTGTCCAGGGTGAAAATGGGGTCGTTTGGGGTCCGCATTGGATAATACAGGCACACAAATAATGCGTCATGTTGTTCATGATTCATCAGCCAATGATATTTATCCGTCAAACTATTGTCAATCAAATTCGAAGAATCTGTAACCAGAAAGACTACAAGTCGCGTAGGCCGACACTCTCCTCCTCCTGCGCTCCATCATGTAGCCTCACTGGCTTTTAATAAACTGCTTTTTTTCGGATGAAACGTGATGATTTAAACAGGTAGAGGTAATTTTTTTTTTCTCATGGCGCAATTCAATCAGATGAGCTCAATTTGAATGGACTGTGAGCCCATAACAGGTCCATCACCCGCCAATCAAACGTCTGAGAAAAATGAGGAGACTCGTCCACCACCACCGACACAAACTCTCCTCCATCTCTACTCCATTCTCCTCCTCCAGATCCCTGCACTCCATCACTTAGCCTAGCTAGCTAAGTTAGCAAACATTTAATATCCCGCCTGCTCAATGACGACCAGTCAAATTTGTTTTCCTTACTCGGGTAAACTTGTATGGAAACTCGTGGAAGGAGGCGCGACAAACAGGACAAACGGCCATTTCTGAACCCCTTTAACATCTGTTTTTTTTTCCTAATGAGATTAACTGTAGTCTGTTCAGATCGATATCAATACCATGTTGTATCGATTTTTTCCTCCCACCCTTAAACAAAACAGAACAATGGATTGTCCACATTTCATTTCAATAGGACATAAGGACGTGCAAATGTGTGCATCAGACACAAAACAGTGATTATAACTATGACAAATAGGAACATGTTAACATCTACATTAATGTGTGCACACAAAACCATTCATGTGGCTTTTTCTTACAAATCAATTGTTCATTTAACTAGTTTGTTTGCTTATCATTTTATATCCTCAGTGAAACACCTGCTTCACATGATTTAAATATTTATTAGTCACAGTTTTAGATCCACGTCTGGAGTCTAATTACGACGTTTTGCACCTGCAGCGTTTAAACTAATTTGATGCAAGTTTTGACCTCGGTTTCACCATCAGTGAAATTGTTTCTTCTTTCACGTCTGTGCTCTGATCCCTTGAGACACTGACTGTTTTCTGTGTTTTCAGTTTGATTTTTCATGCAAACTGATTGATGGCGAGGCTTGTGTGTTGCATGATGTGTTGAATGATCGTTACATAGAAAAGAATGAGTTTTAGTCATGCATCTTCTCACATCCCCACACTGCTTTGAGGCACCTGGAGCTTACAGCAAAAAACAAACCTGTGCTTCACCTCTGACCTGCTGTGATTCGGTGATTCCACCCTGCGCGTTGCCGGTTTCAAACCCTCCACCTCCCCTCGCCCTCTCGCTTTCACACAGACCTTCTGAAAACGTTCTGTTTTCTGTCTCTCTCTCTTTCTTTCTTTCTCCCGGAGGAAAGTTTGAAACGCTGCTGTTTCTCTGTTTCTGGTCTCTTTTGGACGTGAAAGTTTTAGCTTCAGATGAGGTTTCGTCTCTCGCTTTCGTGCCCAGCAGCTCCCTTCCCTCCTCTAAATGATTAGTTCAGTATTAATGTAGTCTGTTTCTGTTTTTTTCTAATGCAGATGCAAAAACGTTTCGGAAGGGAAAAAAATGACAGCAGCCACACCCTAAACTTTTCTTTTCTACTGTATATGAAAGATCTGTATCTGTCTTGTGTTGCGATGTGGCGCCTCCCTTTCTGTCACTCTCATGGGCTGCAGAGAAGCAGCTGAAGTGTTGGCGACTTTACCGTAAAACCTGATCGAAATATCTCCAGTAAGATGTGTGACAGGACGACAAAGTAGAGCATTAATTATTGCATTTCTTCAGAGCTTTGATAATTTGCATGATGTGACGTGTTCTGCTGTGCTCAGTCAGCTTGACTGTCAAATATCAACATTATGGACATAGCACTTTGTGTTAATAACAAAAAACTGTATAAATATTATTTTCTGTCCTTATTTGAAAACCTGCAGCTCATCACTTGACTTTAATTCAGAGGTTACCTGAAGATTTATTTAAATATTATTCACTGAGGATGTGAAATTATATTGTATATATTTAAATACACATTGAATATTCATGTCATGTGGTACCGTTGGGTTAAATCAGGCTTCAAACAACTCAAGTTTCTCACTTTATATATTAATGCACTTATTAAATCAATGGAAAATGTATGAAAAAACACATTATTATTATATTATATTATAATCATATACATAATTATTCATTGAAACATTACATTTTACACAATCAGCAAATATTTGCTGGTTTCAGTTTCTCAAATGTGTTTTTTTCCCTTATCTATCAATTTTGATTCAATATATTAAGTTTGTTCATACAAAACATGAGTTGATGATTATATGTCAAAATGTATTATATAACATACCCCAAACCCTTATGATACTAAATCCTACATATTTCTGCTTCTATTGATAATTATGGATTCAAAGACAGTCCAGCTGCTACAATTATAGATTAAGACCAGCTGACCTATTGAGGGCAGGGGGGGACTAGAGGTCAGAGCGTTTAGTGTCGCCTTGTTTGATCAACTCAACCTGCAGCGATCTCAGGAATCTCACACCGTGTGTCTGGTTTTTGCTTTTCAAAGACGAGCACGCGCGTCACCCCGACCCCCGAGCTTAAGAGAATAATCCATCCCATCTGCCCCCGGCGCAACAAACGTCTCCTGCAGCATGTGCACATCAGAAAAAACACCTCGGACCTCGTGTCGGTGCAAAAGGTGAGGCGGTTTCTGGCAGTGACGGTGGTGAAGGTTCAAAGATGTGTCGATAAGCAGAGACAACACCCACCCAGCGCAAATCTGTTCATGAGAATATGTGTCATTCTATAAGTGCGTCACTTCCTCCAACAGGTGCTGCGTCATCTGTTTTCTGTTCTTTGCAAGTGTGATGGGTGTGTGTGTGTGTGTATGTGTGTGTGTGCAGCTCACCGTTCTGCAGGCCCATCCACAGCTGCTTGTGGTCTTTCTTCTGCATGTCGTTAACGACCTGGCTCTTGTGCTTGAGGGCGTCGGCCTCCTTGATGCTGGACATGAAGTGAGCCTCGATCACAGAGTTGGACGGGCAGTGCAGCAGGTCGCCGTCCGGGAAACTCTGACACACAATTCACAGAAACAGGATTTTATTATTTAAGATGCATTTATTTATTTATTTAGCTGGAAAACACACCGTGCATCTCTCCTCACACATCAATGTCACACTGTCGCTGCTGTTTAGCTCCGTGCTCATGTGTGAAATGCCTTTGTCTTGTGTCGCATGTGACTGCTGCTGCCTCGTCTCACTCATGTTTTTATGGCTCTTTTGAATGTTTGTTAGTTCATTAATGAATTTGTTTATTTTAGATAGATGGATATTGTTGTTCTTCCAATTTTCTGTTTTGTTTTCTTTCATTTTAGGAAGTCTGGATCAACAGATGGAAACCAGCCTTTTGCCTAAATCTGTGCCTGAAGTGTTTGTTTTTAAAATGCTCTGTCAGTGTGTAATAAATAAAGTCAATAAATAAAACAAATGAAAAATATGTTAATGACTATGCTAAGAATCAAATACAGGAACATAAATCTACACCAATAAGCTACAACAGCTGCATATTTAAAGGCTCCATCGAGCTGCAGTGATTGGTGGCAAATATCTGTTGCTCTGTGCTTTGTTGTATTCAGAGTATAAAGAAAAAAAATTTTGTTTTTTGTCTTTCTTTCTTTTTTTTTTAAAACAGACACACGCCTGCAGCTCTTACCTTAAAGTGCACAGTGATGCTCCAGGGTAAGACAGTGTTGGAGGCATGGAGGTCAAAGAGAACTCCGATTGGATAGTGCCTGGGAATATGAAACAAAGAAATTAAAAAACAGACCAGTATCATAGCTGCTGTTCACAGCGTGTTAATACATTACTTTGCTGCTAATTGGAGCAAGTTTAAAGTCCACTCAGTCCACACTAATCGACAGAATAAAATACAGAACACAAGACAGGACATTACCTAACGCTAAAAGAAAAATAAATAATAAAGTGCACAACAGGTATGATATTATCTGAGTAAGAACATAAAAATCATGTTATTATCCTGAAAATGAAATATTATTAAAGAAAAACAAACAACAAAGATTAATGTTATTCTGTCAGATCTTTTGGAATAAAAGGTCTTAAAGCGAAGTGGTTTGTCAGTGAACACAGGTGTCAGTTTTTCACTTTCTTCTGGTGTTGTTGAGAAACTTGAGTTTATGTTTCACTCCAACGTTTCTGTTTGTCACTTCCTGTGTTTACAAAGGGGAGCGGTTCCCTCATGTTGCTTTTTTAAATCCGGCGTGAGTTAGGTTACATGTTCATCATCTTCATCACAGCCTCAGATCAGAGGACAGAACTGTATCTCAATTTAATCTGAACAGTCAATGACACAAACCGACCAACAGCAACGTCTCTGAAGATTGTCATCAAGCTCAACTGTAATAAATCTATAATTTATTAAATGATAAACATTCATCACCACTTCTGCATTCAGGCTGATTGTCTAAATTTACACTGAGAGAAGAGAAGAAGCAGCAGAACGTCACATCTGAGAATCTGAAGTTTCAAACGATCACAGAGAGATAAACACCAACGCTGACGCTGACGTGTTGGTTTCTCTGCTGTGACACGCTGACACCTTGTGGCTGAACAGCTGCACTTTGAGACAAGATACCGAGGAAACTGTGGTCAACAACAACATCAGCTGTGGCTTCTCCGCTGACGGTGAATGAACTGACTCACAGTTAAGAGGTGCAGGTGTTGCGATTGATCACACTGTTGTAGATCTGACTGTTAAGCAGCCGTAGGAGAGATTCGAGTAAGTCTGGAGAAACTGATCAATTTGGGGAACTGGAGATATTTATATTCAAGCAGATGTGCACCGTGTCACTGGCATGTTGATGCTGATGCCAGATTGTTGTCTGTGTATGTTTGCAACTCTTTCTAAATGAATGGGTTTATTAAACTATGCAAGTCCAGTCTCTTTTCCACTGTTTTCTAACCCTCCTCCTGGCCGTGTGCATTTGTTTACATCAAATGCAAGGGAGAAATCAATCAGTAGAGCAGGACATAACGTTATCTATCATATACAAGTTAAGCCATTTATAAAACCATCAAAATGACTCCAAGGCTGTGTAATTAAGGTTAAAAAAAAGTAGCATAGTTAAGCTACAAATTTCCTCTTTAATTGCCCTTTTGGGATTGATAAAACATTCAGAATCCTAAACCCTGATGCTCAAATGTAACAACAATATCAACCTGGCCTCCTTACGATAACTCAGTCAGTTTTATCAGGTGAAAGCAGCTCAGAGAAAACTGTTTTAACATCTATGTTGTAAAGAGATCACAAAACAAAACACTGACTAGATGTGTGGCAAAAACAAACAAACTCATAACCTCATCTTTTCATCCAGCGATCGCTCTCTCACCATTTCAGCGGAGTTCCTTCGTACTCGAACCACATCTCCTCCACGTCCTCGGCCTTCATCACCTTGAGGAAGTGCTTCTTCACCTTGTCTGTCACCAGAGTCAGGTAGCTCACCCTGGGCAGCAGCAGCTGTGGAGACACACAGTGTGAGGCTAAATTTAGATTGAAAGTGTGCAACATTTTATGTGTGTGCACTTTTCACACCTTATACTGACGGTTGTAGAACGGACTATGCAAACACATTTATTCTGAAATGTTCAGACGACACTCTTTGTTGAGCCCTGAAGATGATCCTTGTGTTCATCAGTACTCTACAGACAGACTAGTGAAGTGGTGTGAAAACAATTCACTCATTATTAACCGAAAGAAAACAAAATAAATCATTTTTGACCTTCCAGTGAGTTCATATCCTCCACATAATGCAGAGATTGAACAAGTTTCTTCCTATAAATATCTGGGCATCTATGTGGGCGCTACTTTATCCTGGAGTGTACATGTAGACTATATTTGTAGCAAGGTACAGCAATGTATTTATTTTCTGAGGAGACTGAGGTCATTTTGGAGCAAACAAAGACATCCTGTTATTATTTTTTCAATTTATAGCACAGCGTGTTATGCAGTACAGAGTCACTGCTTGGTTCAGTTGTTTGTAATGTTGGATTTATGTTGTGAATAGAATTAGGATGTAGTTTGTGTTCAGATAAACACACAGCTCTGGAGGAGGAAGCAACAACAAGACTGTGGGTCAAACACTGGAGTCATATTTTCAAGCAGTAATGTTGTCTCTTGCAGGTAATATTTCATCTGACCCTATTTCATCTGTTACTGTATTTGATGAATACTGTAGGCCTATCAGTTTCTGCCATCAAACAGAAGATTCAGAGTTCGACTGGACAGGTTGAGGAACAAACCAGCTCCAGCACGCGCCCACAACTAGCAGTCTTAATCTGTCAAATTGTTAGAAACTCAAGATGTTTTTTTCCAAAATCATCTTATATCAACACTTAGGCTGCAGGATTCATGTTGCCACCCCAAGACCAAGACAAGAAGACTTTGTAATGTTGATTCATGTTGTGAATAAATAATCATGGATATTTAGTGTTCCTCCTCAGATAAACAACAATTTTACATGAAAGGAAACAATTCAACAAAAGAAGAAAACTTAGTCTCCTCCCACTTGTAAAATAGTTTGAAAACTATTTTAATTATCTTGGAGTTATTGAATTATATCACATATAAACTGCTGAGTGATCACATTTACATCTGGTTCTATGACAGCACATTAACATCAGAGCCACAGTGGACTGGATGCTGGGCCAGGACCTAATCTCAACTCGACTCAAGAAACCAAAAAGTGCACTTAACCCAAGATCTTCAATCTTATTCAAGATTCATTTCAGGGGGTTTATCAAGACCATCTGAGGCTGAGGTCACAGAACTAAATCTAATCAGCGAGACCATGTTCATTCAAGACCATTCCTGTGTTCTGTCCTCATAATAATCACGTGTCACGCATATGTACACACATTTCCCCCAAAATCTTCCATTTTATTCAATAGATGTCAGTGCATAAGAAATACAATCACCTCCTCCACTCAGACTAATTTCAGGCTCCATTCCTGTTTATCCAGAGTTACTGTATATAAAATATGAACCATCTGTGTGAAATTTTCTATTATAATTTGTTGTGTTTTCTCAACTTTGACATGATGGTCACACTAACAAAATCTAATCAAAATGAGTATTACAACACTACAACAAGTGTGAAAGTCAGAGAGCAGCAACAACAACAGCAGCACTTACATAGTAGGGTTCAGCCTCCCTCTCAGTAACTTCATCCTGATTCAGGGTGAAGCAGGTGGGGATCCGGCCGAACCACACGTCTCTCAACACGTCCTTGTCATCTGCCATGCTGCTTCTGCTCCCAGTGGCACATTAAAAGGACGAACAAACCCCTCCAAAACACGACACGGACCCCTGAGGTCCAAAGGCAGATGAACGAAACGACACCTTCCTGTTCCTGTTGTCAACAACACAACACAGAAGATCAGACAGAGGGAAAAGCATTAGAGGAAACTTTCAGCAACACAATGAAGTAGGCAGTGCAATAGAAACTAGCAGTAATTCATCTTAGGTAAAGTAGCTACGCATTAGCCAGGGAACTTATCAGTAGGATATAATCCAGTAGAAGGTAGTGACTCACCTGCTCAGCTTTAAAACTAACTCCAAACCTGACAAACGACGCAGCTGTGAAGCAAAAAAAAAGACCTGCTGCTAGCTTGAAGGGAAGCTAAGCTAACTTAGCTTCCGTGACTGTTGACAGTAAACAAACCGGTTTATCGACATTTATGGCCCATAAACAGTAAAAAAGGACGGAAGTATGGAAGGGAAATCACTTACTTTCTGTCGATGTGTTGCAGTCAGGTAAGATGGATGAGTAGAAGAAGGGCCCTAGCTGTCGATGCTGCTGTCATTCCCCGGCTGTCACCATAGACCCCGGAAAATCAGCTGACGTCAGACCCCGCGCTCACCGGGAAACAGCGACGCCTAGCAACGGTTTGAGATCTGCAGTTTTATTTTTTTAATCATCGACTTCGACTTGAATACTTAATTACGACAACATTTATTTTAAAAACAAACAAAAGTTATAATTTACAAATATTTTTCACAAAGAAATCGATATGGATTTGATTTGTACCAGAGCTGACGCTGACACGTCATCATACGCAGCGACGTCGTCTCTTGTAAATTACGTCAGCCTGTGGTTGGTTGATTAGCTTATGTTGTTGTGCATTAGCAGAGGCAAGAAATGGAGCAGAACTTGCAGACAGACGACCTGGAGATGCGTCTCCAGGCTCTGGAGAGTCGGATTTACGGCGAGAGAAGAAACAAAAGTGGAAAACCCGTCAAGGTTTGTCTAGAACAACGGTTACTCTGACGGAAAAAGTGGCATCTAGACGTAAAGAGGATAGCTAAGATGCTAGCCCGGCAGAGCTAACTCAGAGCTGTCACTGGGAGTGAGTGAACGCCCTTTTTGTTTTATACACATTAGCTCTGCAATGACCACTCAATGTGGTTTATTGGAGTCTTCGACTACTGAAAATGAAGAAACTGATTATTTACCAGATAAACATGGGCTAGTTGATCTGTTTATCAGCTGGCAGGTTAGGTATGAGGCGTTGTCATTGTCTGTGTTTAGCCTCCCTGTATTCAACAATGGTAAAGGAGACATATTTAACTCAGTTGCATCAAGTAACAAACCAGTAACGTCAAATTATGTTTTATTTTGCTGTTGTATGCATCTATAATTATGAATAATTTATTAGGCTAAGATCCCACTCGGTTTTTGTGAACTTGTTATGATTATTGTCAACTATTACAAACAGAAGGGAAAGCGTATATACGTCAACATGAAGTAGTTAGATGAATATGTTGGTTCATTAAAAGTAAACTGAATGAAGTTGTCTGCTTCAATGATAGTTATTGCACTTACTCGGTGGCAGATGAACCAAGAGAAGCTGAGTCAAAGCATCATATGATAAAGAAAAACACTTTGACCTCACAAAGGGGCATTGAAGTAGATTTGCTGAGAGCTATTAGTATTCCCAGGGACAGATCAATGTGCCTCATTGTCCTTCCTAAGTAGTGTTTTTATGATTCTACAAACTGAATAAAGGTTTTTATACTTAAAAACATATTAATTCCAGTTGTACTCATAATGAGGCCTTTACAGATGTGTTAAGTTTGTAGAATCAAATGTTTACCGTTTGTCCTGCATACGCATGGCACCAGACCAACCTTTTTTACTAGGAGGCGCATAGTGGTCCATAATTTAAAATTTGAGGGGTGCACATTGTAAATCAACTTGCAAACCAAATATTCAATGACCTTTCTGTATCACTAATTTAAAATCTATTCATTGTCCTGTGTCCTTCAGTGTGCAGAGCCTTTGACCAGGATTCAGGCAGGTCTCACCAACATGGCCAACAAGAGGGAGCGAGTAAAGATCCTGCACAAGAAAAGTGAGTCACGTGTTTCGTTTCTGCCCACACAACCTGGGAAAAAAAGGAATACTAGTTGTTCATGTTTGGTGTAATGCTGCAAAGTAGTAGTATGTTTTGGTGAGTCTATGATCTCAGTCATTGTTGCTGTGCTGCAGTCGAGGACCTTCTGAAGTACCTGGACCCCCAGTTCACCGACCACATCACTGTGCCAGACGCTATGAAGCTGGAGTTCATCCTCGCCGGTAAGAAGCTGGAAAAACAACATGTTTTTTATAACCACGGTCACTTCTTACTGTAGATGGACATTTAAATAATTTTAGTCCTGTAATTGCAAAACTAAAGACATAACAAGCGATTTGAAGCTAATTCAAACCTCGTTGTGACGTTTGTTTCCATAGAGGAGGACTTCCTGCTCTCCCAGGCTGCTCTGCTGGAGCAGGTGAGCAGCATGCAGCCGCTGTTGGACAGCACCTACATCAGAGGTGAGTGTCACCAGGCAACAGGAAGCTGTGCAAATGTTGTGTAGCTGCTGGGTGAACAAGTGGACACACAACTGTTACGTACTTCATGTGTGTGATGTGTTTCTGTTGTTTACAGACGTACCAGAACACGCCACCAAGTTGCAGCGGCTGTCGCAGATCCACATCAAAGAGCAGGTGACCTCCCTCTTCTTCCCCTCTCTCTTAACCTCTGTACATCCTCATCTCTTTCTTTTACATTTACTCTTTTGTTTTTTCTACAGGACCAAACTGAGGCTCAGTCCCAGGAAGTGAAGAAGCTTTTTGAGGAATACAACAAAATGGTACAAACTTATTTTTGTTCTCTCTGTGGAAATAAAACAATTATATACAGCCACAGAAAAAAAAATTAAGAGCCCTCTTCAAAATGATGAGTTTCTCTGGTTTTAGTATTTATATTATAATATCAATGTTTAATCGCAGCAGTGGTTTTTATAATCTTCCTATAAACTCAGATGTGATTCAGGTGATCACCCCATCAGTGTCTCATTAAGACAAATGAGTTGTGTTTGTGTTGGTATTGTTAGAGATGTTTTTAAAGAACTATTTGTGAAAGTGGTCTCTATTTTTTGTTTGAATAATCAACGGCTCTTGTCTGCTCTGAAAACTGAATGCATAAATCAGATGTAAATGTCGACACTGACCAAGTCTCTGTGCTCGAGGAAGCTCCACCCATTGAACTGACCTGTAAACATGTGATTGGCAGATGTTCCTGCTGTCCAAGCAGTTCACCCAATGGGACGAGACCCTGAGGAAGCTGGAGGAGGCCAAAGGCATCCGGCCTGTGGAGTAGAGACTGTTGGACATGCACTTTGTGGTGACAGCGTCAGACCTGCAGCTTCATCCTGAGACTAAAGGAATCCAACATTTCACTGCTTTTTAAAAAAGATTTTGTCAGTTTGTTGATGCGGCTTTGGTTCACTAGCTGCTTCAACCCGGGGAAATGATGTCGTCTTTAAATGATTGATTCAAAAGAAACATCTGCTTGTTCCAAAATAAATTCTATTGTCATGTTAATCAGATTTCATATTATCCATATAAAAACAACAGTTCCTGCACCTGTGTTTATCCACCAGGTCTGAAAGATGTTTGACGATGAATTCACTTCTTATTGTATGTGATTGAGTGTCTGTTGCAGTAACAGACAGACGTTGTCGGTGATCCTGACTCATGCAAACACAGTCGGACCCTAAACCTGATATTTAGCAGCGGTGGAGGTGGAAATATAAACTGTAGGAAGTCAGTCGGTCTCATGTGAGTCCAGAGTCGCTCCCATCACATGACGTGTGTCTCAGAGAAGCTGCTGTTTATTTATTTTCAGACAAAGGAGTTTTTCTTATTTTATGCTTGTATATTGAATTTAATGTAGGATAATGCATTCCAGCTCCACAAGCTTCACTCCTTCACACTCATCCTTCTGGAGACTTTAGTTTTCCCTCTTGGCCTGAGGAATTGATTATACCTGTATTGTGTCATATAGACTGACCACAGTTCATATAATAAATATTACTGCTTTATTCATGGACCATTTCATTGTGTGATGTCTATTATGTATCTATAAACAGTTTAAAGACACAGATCATATAATATACAACCTAATTGGCTGATGGGGCAGTTTTATAACCTGTACTGTATGTGCACGTGTGTTTCTACGTCTTCAGTGTTTTTAAAAACCTGCGGGTAAAGCTGTGGAAGAAGATCTATGATCAGAAGAGAGAGCGAGTAGCCTCTGAGGAGAGCATGGTGACGCTGGCATTAAAAGTGCAATGATTGAGGTTGAAATAATGGAAGGGAGGCGGAGAGATTATAGGTCAAGACTATAAAATGTATGGTATAGACTAGGGGAATTAATTCAGTCGTGTCCTGTTGTGGGGCCCTATACTCTTGTTAGGGCACAACCCCGGTTTCGTTGACTGTTACAGCAGGTGAATAAAACTACTGTATTGAATTTCACATTATTCAATATGGAAAAAACATTCCTATTTGCATCAACAGCTACTAACGTCAATGTAAATATAAATGTCAAACAACCTTACAGTCTGTTAAAAAAGACAGTCTGTGTGGGCTATTCATGAGTTGGCTATCTGTACATCAGATCGTAGCTGACAGCCCAAAAAGATGCAAAACAACAACAGATGTGATGAATTCCAACTCTCAGGTGCCTGGTTTTGCTATTGGTCTATTGCAAATATTAGTGATGAGGCCGAGGTCAGGGTCTCTGACCTAGTCATCTACTTCATGACTGGGCCAGAGACCCATCAACAGGATGCCCACCATCTGATAACACTTGTTCCCATTACCAATTGGTTGTTAGTATAAAGCAGTAATGTGTGGTTATAAATATCTGTTTCCATTTACACATGATTTAATATGGAAAAAATGTTGCTATTTGCATCAACAGCTACTAATTTCCTTGCGAATACAAATGTCATACAACCTTACAAAGAGTCTGTTGATGTTCAAAAAAAGGGTGTCCATTTATAGGCTATTTGTTAGTTTGACAGCTCAAAAAGATGCAAAACAACAACAGACGTGATGACAGATGCTTCTGCTGACGGGAACTCACCTGTTATCAGTCACGAAATGGTGGGCAGGGCTGCAGGGAGGACGTGCGGACAGTGCAGCATCAAGGAGGAGGCACAGGAGAATTTTTTTGCTGTGAAGATGCTTAAAAAGACGAGGATCAGTGGATCAGAGCGGCAGGGAGCTGAGAGACATCGGAGAGGACAGGACGATGGCCTCGACTGCTCTCATCATCTCCTCTCACCTCGTCCTTCTCCTCCTCATCATTATGGAGACTGGACAGGCTGCTGGAAAACACACTGGCCAGCCAACGGCTGAAGCTCCAGGAGATATCATGATCGGAATACTGTACCCACTTCATGGACGTGTACGAAAGAATTACAACAAACCATGCACACCTTGGCCGAGGAAGTGTCACTGGTGAGACCGTTTAAATTTAATTTAATTTAATTTAATTTAATCACATGATAAAAAGCAATTCAAAGTTTGCTCCAAAAGCCTTGCATTGAACTTAAAAAATAGTTGCTACAATAATAATAATAATAATAATAATAATAATAATAATAATAATAAAAACCAGTCTAAATAAATGAGTTTTAAGATGTGATTTAAAAAGCGCCAAGTCATTAATAAAATTCAGGGGGTAGGGAGTTCCACAATTTTGGGGCCGCTACCGAAAAGGCATGATCCCCCTGGAGGAAACTATAGAGTTTATTGCTGACAAATCTAAAATCTGACATAATCAGGATGTAAGAGATCAGACATCATTATTATTATTATTATTATATCAGAAATTATGAATAAACTGATAAATAATACAACAATAAAATAGCTCAGACCAGAACCATTCAAATCCAGTTTAAACAAGTAGTTTGAAGGGGCTTCGGATGGTGAGGTGAAGTGTGTGTTTATTTCAAATATGCAAGTACGTAACAAAAATGTATAAAATATACCTCTTCTCCATAAATTAATACATTACTGTATCCAATAATGTGCGTCCTCTCAATTAGCCTCCGTAAACATATATAACTGTACACAATACATTTCATTTATTTGTAAAAACAGTGAGTTCGTGCATGAATTGTGAACACTGACAAATGGTCACAACCCAATGCATTGTGTGCATTGTTATCAATGCCATTAGAGAATACTGTATATTATCAATGAGAGAGGTATATGGGCCGTAATTATGCAGGGTTGTGATTCTCAGAAATAGTCACATACTACACATTATTGATTAATTTCGTCTGTAGTGGTGTGTTTGGGTTCAATAAATCAATATTGAAATTCTGCAGTATGTGTCCTGTCAATATCCAGAACATGATATTCATTTGTATTTGACATGATCCACAATGCCTCTCACACAGATCACTGTAGTTTCTTCCGAGTTCGGTACAGTTCGTATTGTTTTTCCTGTTCATTCAGGTTGGATCGGAAATTCCTGACCCATGTTCTGATGTTGATCAACGCCATAGAACGGAGTAATAAATCCCCACTGCTGAGACGAGTGAACATTACTCTGGGATACCGGGTCCTGGACTACTGCGGTGATGTGAGCACAGCTCTGAGACTCACCGCAGACTTGGTGCAGCAATACGACTGCCATGCAGGAAGGAGACAGCCAATCATGGCTATTATAGGTCCACCCACCTCAGAGGTCTCCATGGCCATTGCCAAGCAACTGACTTTCAACTCTATTCCTCAGGTAAGAGACTGAAACCAAGCTGCTAACTCAGTGTGACAGTTTTCAAGGTGATGAATCATAGACAAATTGGGACACTAACAACTGAATCTTCAATATAATCCAAGCTCAAAGGTGCAGTAGGGGTCACTGTGGTACCTGGGTGTTCAATTTGGCCATTTGATAACACAACCCTAACCATAACCCAAAAATAAAAACAATCATTATCGTTATTAGGGGGAATTGTGCCATCGGGATAGGCTTTACCTTCATGATCTGACAAAAGTCAAATCATTCATACCTAGTGTCATGTTAGAGGTGGAACAATAACAAACCCTTGTACAAAAAATACATTTATTTAAGAGCTCAGCAGAAATGAGATGGGATCATTTAGAGTTGATCCAATGCCAGTTCTTTCTCTGAATAATCACCTGCTTTTCATGCACCCCAACTTCTAGCTGACCATGTCTCTAGTCTAGACGTAACCTGATTTCCCATTCATTTTCCATTGTTCTCCAGATAAGTCCTTCATCAACAGCCGAGAGACTGAGTGATAAGGATCAATTCCCTGCCTTCCTGAGGACTGTTCCTAGTGATAAGCACAAAACGGCTGCAATGGTCCGTTTTATCCAAAAACATAAATGGAGCTCTGTGGGTGTTGTAACCACAGTTGATGAGTATGGTCGCGCACCTCTTGACTTTTTTGTGCCCAACAACCTTACTAAGAACATCTGTGTAGCATTTCAAATACTTCTCCCTGCTTCCAATGACAGTCTGGACTTCAACAATAAAATAATGAGTGCTGCCGAAACCATCTGCAACCACAACAATGTGAAAGTCATCGTCTCATTTGCTGGTGACGCTATCATGGAGTCTCTTTTACAAGAGATGAAGAACTGGACACTAAGAAATCTAAATAGCTCAGAATCAATGAGACGGGTCTGGTTGGCCAGTGACATCTGGTACTCCACTGTGCAAAGAAGCTTAAGTCTAAAGGAAATCGGACATATTGTGGGCTTCTCTTTCCAAAATCGAATGCATAAATCCTTCAAAAGGTACCTAGACAGGCTGGAGAAAACTAAGCGTCTAGACTCAATAAATAATGGTTTTCTGCAGAAGTTCTTCAAACAGATAAGATCCTATTATCGTGTCCGTACTGATGCCAAGGTGCTCTCTTGGGCTGTGAAGATCTTAAAATACTATATGAGGCGTGATGACATGCTCCCCAGTCTGGAGATGGCTGTGAGCGCTATTGCTAGTGCTGTGTCTTCACCTTACTGGAGAAAAGACTCAGGCAAAGTGCAGCCACATGAGGTACTTACATGACATACACACATATGTGTGTGTGTTTGTGTGTATGTGTATGTGTGTGTTGTGTTTTGGGGATCCACATGGGTAAAGTTTATGGGGTAGATTGGGGTACACTATACTAGTCTGGATTCAGGTTACAGGAACTAATTATTCTAGCTGTAGTAGCTCATTGTTACACTACATATGACACTTGGTTTTGGCAGCATGTTTCTCACACCTGTTGACTCGTTCATGTTTTTTTAATATTAACATCATACATCATTATATAGGCTCAGAGTCTCTGCCAGAGGCTGTTTGTCCTTGTCAAGTTGACATATAGGGCTTTGCTTGACTCATTCAGGAAAGTGGGCTGATCATGATCCTAATACCTGAAAATAATGTTCCATAGTTGCTGGAAATTCTGAAGAAGCAGAAGTTTAAACATGGAAGAAAGACCTACAGCTTTACCAAGGAGGGAGACCTGTACCGGCACTACGTTGTGACCCTAGCGAGGCCACAAAAAGAAGGAAAGAAAGAAGAAAAAATCACCCATTACCGGCTGGCTAAATATGACATATTCTCAAAGACATTCACTTGGAGCAGGCGGGGCATCAGAACCCAGGAATTCATGGAGCTGAAGGTGCGTTGCTCTTTTAGAGTTTTATGGCTCGTTTCCAGTACACAATTATAGCACTACTCAGCTCTACGCGACTCTACTCTGTTATGGTAATTTTCAATTAAAATTGAGTACTTCATAGAGCCCCCTCAACGGGGTGGGGCCATAACAGCCCGGCTGTGCGAAATTGCCGCAATGTCCTTTTATATGGAGGACACAGATCGCAGTACAGATCAGTGGTTCAGTGGTTCCTTGCCAGAGGCGACACCAAATAAAGCATCATTATTGTGAAATAAAATAAAAAACAAATAGAGTCAAGTTGAGTTGAGTAATGCTAATAGAATTGAGCAAGTGAGTATAATACATCCATTCATATGTTAATTTGTGCATTTTTAAATATCTGTTGAAATTCACTTTTAATGCTTTAGGATTTAGTGTAAAAAGGCATTTGTGTAGGTTGTATAATGATAATAACAGTAGAAATTCAGTCTGGTTGTTCTTCATGGTGACTCCCAAGTAGATATGAAAGAACAGATAAAGATTTCCATCAGTTTCGGATCAGGTCCCAAACATCAAACATCTGCTCTCAAACTATGATAGGACGTTGCGTTAAATGCTGCTCCTGTGATAAATTATGAGACGTAATCTGTGAAGCAAGGTGCACTGTTCCCCCTGCTACTGGAGTTAAGACAGGAAACACCATCACATTGCTATTCAGACACTTCAGCCCAGTTCTTTGGATCTTCCTGAAAAAAGACCCTCTGACCACAGCCTAGGTCTCTGTGTTTTCTTTAGAGCACCACATCCAGATGCTTCAACACCTGTATGCCTGGAACCGTAAAGAAGACCACTGGGGGTCAACAAGACTGCTGTTACAAGTGCATCAACTGTACTAAGAACCACTACTCTAATGAAAAAGGTAACATGGATGGTGGTAAGGAAGTCCACCTTTCAAGGTCCTCATATGTAAAATTGGCAGCTATAATTGGTGAAGGAATGGAGTTACCTTAGTACCTGTGGTGCCCATCTGAATGGGCAAGATTAAGGGAGTGAGAGATTTGTATGGCGGAAACCACCTCAAAGTGCTTCTGATTTTGAAAAATTAATTTTGTAGACTGAAAATTGACTGAAGTAACCAATCAGGCCTAGCACTGCTGGTATTGACACTTCTGGCTTGGTAAGAAACAGGAGAACATCGTCAGCATACAAAGATATTTAAGTTTTTCCACCAACTGAGATATCTTAAGTAGAATGGCTCACTAGTAATACTAGTAATGGGGACAGAGGGCATCCCTATCTAGTACACCAATCCAGCCTGAAATAAGGTGATCTGTTGCCATTGGTCAAAGGGTTGTTGTATGATAGCTTCACCCAGCAAAGAAATGCTTCACGTAGGCCTAGTGTCTCCAGATTAGAAAAGGGATATAGCCATTCGACTCAATCAAAAGCTTTCTCTGCATCCAGACTAACAGCTATACTGTCAAGTTTCCTAACCTTAACTGCAAGTAGAGAATTTGCACAAACAAACATTTGCTATCAAAAGCACAACTAGGTGAATGAGTACCGGGTAAGGCTTAGAGCTCTGTGTAGTAAGTGTTTATGTGCACCTGTGCTCTGTCCTCCTCTGCAGACATGGACAAGTGTAAGAAGTGTGGTAAGGATGAGTGGTCTCCAGCAGGAAGTCCCAACTGCAGACAGAAAACTGTGGATTATTTCTCCTGGCACGACAGCTTCGCCATAGCATCTGTGACCTCCACTGCCCTGGGCATCATCCTGGTTCTCATGGTATCAGCTCTATTCTTTCACAAGGCTGACACTCCGGTAGTGAAGGCTGCTGGGGGGCCTCTGTGCCAGGTTATTCTCTTCTCTTTGCTCGTCAGCTACATCAGTGCCATTCTGTTTGTGGGTCAGCCCAACTCTATCCAGTGCAAGAGCCGACAGGTGCTGTTTGGCATCAGCTTCACTCTGTGTGTCTCCTGCATCCTGGTCAAGAGCCTGAAGATCCTGCTGGCCTTCCAGTTCAACCCTGGTCTGCAGGATGTACTGAAGAGGCTCTACCGGCCGTATATCATCATTGGTGTTGTCGTGGGGATGCAGGTCATCATCTGCACTTGCTGGCTGCTCCTCAGAGGCCCTGAAAAGGATGTTGATAGGCAAGATATGATTCTGCTTGAGCGATGTAATGAGGGCTCACATGTGGCCTTCTGGGTGATGTTAGGTTATATAGCTGTCTTGGCTTTCGTATGTTTAGTCTGCGCCTTCAAAGGACGTAGACTTCCACAGGAGTATAACGACGCCAAGTACATCACCTTCAGCATGCTGCTCAACGCCATCTCCTGGATGCTCTTTATCATTATCCAGGTGACCACCGAAGGAAAGTACCTGTCAGCAGTGGAGATGATCGTCATTCTCATCTCCAATTACAGCATCCTCTGCTGCCATTTCTTTCCAAAGTGCTACATAATCCTCTTTAAGAAGGAGAAAAACACCAAAAGTGTCTTCAGGAAGAATCTCTATGCATACTCCAATCAAACCACTGACCCTTTCTCTGTGTCTGGGAGTTTAGGGTCAGAGTCTCAGTCCCAATGTCAACACATCAATGCCAGTGCCCCGCCCCTGTCTGTATCAGCAGCTCCTCCCAAACCTGATGCGGTGACGGAAGACAAAGAAACAAACACACCTGTGCACCTGTATCCAAGTCTGCCCAGAGGCTCAATCACACACCGCCGCCTCAAGAGACACACCAGCATGTGATGCTCAAAATCTTATGCAAACTCTAAAGATTTTATATTCAATGATATTTTATGATTCAAAATAAGTGCTCTGTACTGGATTATTTTAGTTGTATCTGTGGTCACGTTGTGAATTTCTTGATTCCACAGTGGGTGAAGATTGGAAACATTACAAAGTTCTAGTAGATGGACTGGATCCTCTGATCTAATGGCCATCTGGCTGCCAATCAGCTGAGCATTTTAATGTTATTAGTTAACGTTTAATATACGGGTAATGAGTGTTGGTTAACAGTCAGGGAAAAAAAATGTTATTCTTACTGTGCATGGCTGCATGAAGTGGTTATGGATAAACAAATTAATTCACCATGTCATTAAATAGCTATAGCTAAGCGTAATAGTTTTCGCTGATTTGACGAAATTTCGGAATTTCTTTCAGTTATTCAGATGTTTTGCTCCAAACTAATGAAACTTGTTCATATTAAACTCATACTTACACAAGTCTGCTAAACAATACACCTATACAATTTAAAGATGGTTAGATGTGTCTGGTTATTTACAATATTTATTTGAATTGTAGAGTTCATATGTTGGGGATGGTTTTGTTTGTGTGGAACATATTTATCTACTGTATTTTTATGTTAAGACCATGAAAGGCTTAACAAAAATAATTCACCAATTAACCTGTTTGTTTTCTTTTTTGTGTTAAACACTTATTGGTGGTGGTGGTGTGTTAAGGGAATTTTAAAATAAAATATTGGAAGAACACTGATGTATTGTGTGTTGTGATGTGGCTGCTCAGCACAGGAACAGTTAGATTAGCGTCTGTCCTGTCAGCAATGACAGAGCAAGATTTTTTTTTAATCGAAAAATATGTCAACCTGCTTTACAGGCTCAGGTACACTAAGTAGACCAAGTACAAAGTAGACCAAGTTTAGTTATTTTTTTGTATTATTGAAAAATATCTCCCGCCGATCACCTGTTGGTTGATGCACGACCGTTTCCTGATTTGCATGCCCTGGTCTTTAAGCGTTACACTTCTCAACTCAAGTTGAGCGTTTCCTTTGAAGAACTGATCTGGGAACAGTTTTGTCTCTTTTTGAAGGACCCATAGAGCAGATCAGAGGCAACCAGATCCAAAAAACAGTGTTTATTACACGGAAAATCAGTCAACAGGGCTACAGTACAGGGTCAAACACAAGACAACAAGCACAAGGGGGATGAGATGTTTTGTCTGATGATGAGGTTAATTTGTTGGTTCTTCAGAAAATAAGTCTGGACACTAAGAAAAGGTGTATTAAATAATACACTTTTAACTTTTAAACAGACTTACACTTTTTATCAGCCCAAAACAACTCAGGTTTCACATTTTGCATTTTCTGTAACAAAAACCGGCTAGCTTCGCCATGTAACAGACAATGAAACACAAAATGCAGTTCATCCTCGATTACATAATGTGCATAGTCTTCCCTCCTAAGGTACTGAGTTACTTGCCAGAGGGGAACTGGGGAATACACACAGGGAAAGAAAATAAAAGGCAAACAGGAAACACAAGACAACAAAGGAACAAATACATTTTTACAGGCCCTGACAAACATAATAAGCATAATCAAACTATTAAAGATACTGCAAGTTTTGGGGGAA
The DNA here is from genome assembly GCA_030347415.2 of Decapterus maruadsi. NCBI lineage: Eukaryota > Metazoa > Chordata > Actinopteri > Carangiformes > Carangidae > Decapterus > Decapterus maruadsi. The sequence continues at coordinate 5,432,647 of CM064894.1, forward strand.
TGTCTTAATGAAAATATAAATATACTTCATTAGTAAATAAAATAAATACATATTTCCTTAAAAAAATACATATTTCATTCATTTATGCATACACAAATATAAATATATTTCATTAATAAACATATCAACTATAAAACAACAAACAAACAACACAACAGTTTTCCCCTTTGAAAAAAGTGCACATTAGGGAGCATGAAGCCACAACAAAGGCTCTAACTTCATAAGCAGGAGTCTGTTTACTTCAAAAATCCCCTCAAAAAACTGAGTATTGCACTTATCATGTTGCAGTTTCAATAACACTTTGATTATTTGCTCATTAATACTTACATACAAGAGTAGAAACAACAGTTAGAATAGAGGTAGAGTCTGGAGGTTTGTTTGTTGCAATTTGTAAACAAAACATTCAAAACGGGGCCCATCTTCTCGGGCTCAACTACAGTGCAAACTCTGCAAGGTGCAGTCTGATGAGAAGCGGTACCGGAAAATAGTCACGTTTTGACGAGAGGAGACTTCATTCTCGTTTACGTGCAATTCATTACGTGACGATGACTTCATTGAACAGCACCGCTGTGATCTTTTCTTTTTCTATTGATTGATTTGTTTTAGTGATTTTGTATTGAGGGGGAGGATTTTATATAAACCCTTTGGGCTTCTTTTCCTCTCCTGCACAATTATGTCTTTGTATTATTAGATAGAATTCTTGTTTTATCATTGTGCATATGAATAAAATAAAACATAAATAAAAATACCGTGTATTTTACAGTACCAATTCTCGGTGCATGATTTTATTTTGAAATATGGACAGCTGTTTTTCAGTCGGTTATTTCAAACGACGGGCTGGGGATACCGCTTCTCATTTCAAACAAAGGATCAGAAAGAGAAAGAGACAGAGAGAGATAGACGCAGTTAAAAATGTTTTACTCACTGTTTACTTTATAAGCACTAACTGTAGATAGAAACAGGGTTGGAGAGTAACAGAATACATGTAACAGTATTTAAAATGCAAAATATGATAAACTGTATTCCGTTATAGTTACAGTTTAAATAGGTGTAATCTGAATACAGTTACTTTATTTTAAAAAAAGAAGAGGATTACTTGGATTACTTTAGCCTACCGCACTACACGTAGGTTGCACTGACTATGTGGACGCTTGTTGCACTGTGGCGAACTTATAACCATCAAGGTGGGAGAGGGGCGGACAAAACATCGGCGACAATTAACCCAGCTCCACCGGCCCAGAGGGCTCTCATGTGGGAAGGAAACAAGGGTTACATGCTAAACTCAATGTATCGTCTCTGTAAACAACATGAATAAACTGCGACAGTCTCATGTTTTTAAAAGGATCCTGAACTGTCATGATGTTTATAATGAGCAGGGTTTAACAGGAACGTCATGCTGCTTCCAAAACGACACTGATTTAAGCAGAGACATAAGTATAGTTTTAGTGTCAGCCTACAGATGAATCAGTAGCTCCTGTCATTACTTTATTTTCAAAATATCATCATGTTGCTGGACCTAGAGTACACTCACAAACAAACTGTGTATTTATTCAAGGGTATTCTGCATAGGTGTTAAAAGTTCAGAGGCTGTAGTCTGGACTGTGGAGCAGAGAAAGCTGTTCAGTTTTAATATAGCCTAAGCATACTAATTCAATGTGATTGGGGATTTGAAAAAAATGAAAGAAATATGGCTGAGTGATCAATAACTAATTAAACTGTGGTTTGACAATTTCAAACACATTTATTAACGCTTTTGTTTAAAAGAGCCATGGTCGCCTGAGATCATGTGTAAGATCATTCTCTAAAGCAAATTCAGTGTCCCAGTTAAAGGTGCTCAGGCAGGCAATTTTGAAGTAATCTAAAAGTAATCCAGAAAGTATTTAGAATACATTACTTGAGTAATCCAAATACATTACAGATAGGGTAGGGGAATACATTTTAAAAGTAAAAGTAACCGTCCCAACACAGGATAGAAAGTCAAATTCAATTTATCTAAATGTGTTCAATGGCACTTCCCAAACGTGGCTTGTGGCTCGCAGTAACGGCAGACTTCACCAGCTTGTGCATTATGGGATTTATACTTGGCCAAATACCGCTCGATTGCGGTCTTACCGTAAGTGTGGGGGTAACGTGCAAATCAAGCGCGCTACACTTCTGGTCGTTAGTTGGAGAAATGGGACACACTTACACTGAGCTCATGAACGTGTCGTGCATGCCAAGTGCCCAAGCATGTGATCGAATGTGCATATTGGGACAGGCCCAGAGACACAGAAAGAGAGAGAGAGAAACAGAGAGAGAGTGAGAGACACTCATAATTATAAAAGACTCTATCTTTACTAAAATTGCTGTTTCCTCCTTTACACTTCACAGACATAATCAATACCATCAGGGCGGTGCAGTTAAGCAGGGCGGTGATGGTCAGAGTTTAAATTTCGCATCTCCCTGCAAACAAAATACAATTAAATCAGTACAATTTCTTAATTATTCGTCTTAAGCATAAAGAACAGAAGGGAACTGGTGATGAGTATATTTCATTCATGCCTGAGAGGATTTACTTACATAGGGTTAGTTGCAGGGCCTGGTTTGCTGTTTATCCCTTGACCTGAGTCCAGGAATAAATATCATCAACACAAACAAACAAGGAAAATTAAAAAGTGTAGGAAGAATGTTACTTTACCTCTTTTTTTGCAACAGTACCATACTGCCAGGGCCACACCACCTACTGCTAATACAACTACTGCTGTTCCTGCTCCTCTACTGTCCCTACGGTTACTCTTACAGCCCAGTTGAGTAGATCCAAAAATCCAACTGGTTTCTTTTCACCTCCAGTTGAATTCCCTGAGACAGAAAAAAAAACTGTTACTCGAGGTCCAATGATGACGTGTTGATTTCTGCAGGTCACATACTGTAGATAATACCAGTTCATGCTCATACTTTTTTCCACATTTTGCAGGGCAGAGGGTGCTTCAGAGATGGGGGTAGTTGTTGTTTCAGGCTGTGAATCTGAAAGACACAAACATGTAACCACAAAAATTTTTAATGTTGATCTGTTTCCAACAGTAGAAAATGTTTTTGGGCTATTTGTTTCATGACATAGCAGGTCTACTGTATCTGTTTTACATTATGTTTAATAATGTCTGCATTGTTTCTTTCTGCTATTAACGGATTGCAAACTATGAACTCTGACTCAGCTCCACCTGACTGGTTCAGATGAATCACAACAAACAATTGTCACAGTCAGCATGGTTAACTGTGCAGCCTGAGAAAAATATACTGAAGTGCTGGTGTCAACATCCTTTATAGGCTTATGTAACAGATACAATCAAACAAAGCACAAGCCTGTTATTTTTTTCAAATGTTTCATACCTATCACCACTAGATCAATGACTGACTTCGATCTTCCTTCGATGGTGTTGACAGTGCATTTGTATCTGCCCTGATCCTGAACCTGCACTTCTGGCAGGTGTAGTGAAGCGTTTCCTGTGGACTGATTCAACAACAGTGATGTCGGCCTTCTGTTGTTGAAACTCTGGTCTGTGCCATCGTAGTAGGAGTGGACAGGAGCGTCTTCTTCCCACTGAACCCAGTGGATGTCCAGTATAGGGCCAGGCGAGAAGCTGCATGGTAAAGTGCAGCTCTTCCCCTTCATACAGCGCACTGTTACATCTGGTGAACACATCAGGTGAAGAGCTTGTTAATAAGAGACAGACTTCAATAAACAATCTTTATGTAGCAATTAAGAGACTGACAAAGGTTTTCTAATTTAACAATATTAAAAAAGCCCTGGGTTATCTACCCTCACATTCGGCCCTACAAGAACCTGATTTATTCTTAGATTTAATATAATATCAAAGTTAAATGACAAATAAAACACTGACAACATTCATAGAAATTATTGGTCAAAAAATATTGATACAATAGCTTGTTGAAACATTGAATGCACAATGGTGAGTGTTAACATTGACAGGAATCAGATCAGAGAGGGTGAACGCCTCACTCACCCTCTCCTCTTGTAAGATGGGGAATCAACAGAGAAATCGCGGTGCACAACAGTAGTGTACTCCTCATACTTCCTGTTACACTCTTTGACCTCTGGAGAAACGGAGACGACATGAGCACGTGAGGTGGTGGTGACTCGTAACTTTCCATTATCTCTCTGTGACACACACGCCAGTTACAAGTAACACAACTTTTTAATGATGTTCAACACTAATAAATGAAGGCTTTGCCTGGTTTGTTTACACAAATGACTCACTTAGCATCTACAGTGAAGCTTTCAGCCTGCTGAGTTAGCTTCATGAACTCACACATGCCCGTGCTGTGGGCTAATTCAATCTTCTCTCATTTTGGAAGCACAGTTAACCAAGGTGTCATCACTGACGGCTGTTTGAGTACAACTATGACATAAATGACCGACAAGAAATGCAAGAAATGTTTATCTTACCTGTTCTGGCGAGTACTGATCGCGGTAAAATGAAGTTTCAATAAACATCAAAAAATGTGACTTCCGTTTATGCATCTACGTCTCTTGTTTAGATGTCCTTCCCCAGAGAATGTGTTTTCACAGCTGGAGAAAAATATTTCCTGGGCAGCCTAACGACAGAGACGTTCTGTGTATTGCTAACCATTTCTGGATAAGCATTGGCTTTTTTCTGACTTCATATCCACTTAACCACGGATGTACATCCGGGTCATTTGATGTGTGACGTGCTGCAAGAAAAGAGTCTTCCTGTCAAATATTAGCTAATTTATTGCCCTGTAATATAATTTACATAATCACAGTCATATTAATATTAATATTAGTAATGTGTCTCCTAAACAGTCTTAACTCTAGCTCCTGTTTCTATTAAAATTTTGTTAAAAAACAAATGAAAGAAATTTGAACCAAATAATAATGAGTACTGAGTGGCTAAGGAAATGCTTTGTGTAATCAGACTGAGAATTGTTTTATTTTGTGAAAAAAAAAAAACCTCTTCACAAATATGACATATTTTGCACAAAACCACATGTCAGACAAAACAAAAAAGTCAATTATTCTTGAACATAGGCCTACTTGTTTTCAATTCTGACAGATTGAACCCAAAACTCTTGTATCCTTCGACCATATTTGGAAATCACATCCTTTTTACATTTTGGAGATCACTAGAGATCACATCCATACAACACTGTAGCCTAATTATGCCATTTTCCCCCTACAATAGTTCAGTAAAAGTAGAAAGATAACAGGCCCCTGGTTGGGATGTCTGATAATTTGTCCTTGTCATGACGTTGACTCACTTTATTGCAGTTTTTTATTTAGTCAAGCTAACATTAACAACCAAACCAGCACCTGTTGCCGTGGTGACAGTTACTAGTTTCACGTGCTGGATTTACTATGATAAAACGGGTAGGCTAACTTTCATTTGTTTACTTTAAACAAAGATAAGTCTTTGCTTTATATAACCTGACGTGACATTTTGTCGCAGTAGCTCAGTGCTAAGCTAACGGTTCCAGCTGTTAAATTAGCTTATCGTCCGTAACTTCAGCTTACCTGCAGCCGAGTACCGAGTCCATCTCGGCGGCTCGGTCAGAGACGAAGGGCTTTGGCTCGGTCCACGGGAGGCTCCGGTTCAGGTAGAAGTCATTTCACAGTCATCACGACGCAGCTTTCGGCAGTAGAAGAACCCAGTAGTCTACTAAAAAAGTAGTAGTAAAATCGTGAGCTAACTTCAATATACCGTAGATGACCAAATAATCGCCCGCGTGCAAATAGCCGCCTGTGCTCTAACAGCCGCCGGGGTCCGAGCTCATTTGGCATAATAAACGCCTGTTCAATTTAACCTAAAAAGTTTTTACTATAGTCTTGCACAGAAAAAAAAAGTTTTTTTCAACAGCGGTCAAAAGCCCCTCCTCTCGTTTTTTTCGCATTTTGCGCTAAATGATGACCATAAATGGATAAATACGCTCAAGTGTGTTGAAAATTATATTTAACACTGCTGATCAGCTCCCTGTGTCGCGGTAACACAGAAAACTGTCTTTGTCCAGTGGTCGAAAATCCGTGTTCTTTGTATGATGGTCTGGTGCTGCTCATTGCAAAAAAAATTGTAGCCTGTTGCAAATAGCCGCCTGGTTCTTATAGACGCCTGGGGTCCAAACATTTCATTTAAACGCCCGGGCTAATAAATTCATCTAGGTTACATCCATGGCAACCCCTGCAAAATTTGACCGGAAGTCCTGATCCTAAAAAGTGAATGCTTGAGGTCAAGGGTCAAAATGTTTTTTTCATTTTTTAAATGATGACCATTGTACAGGTGTTAAAATTATATAAATATAAATATTATATTTCCTGCCTTACCACATTACCTACATTAATAAGGTCACTAGATGGCAGTCCAAGACTGATTACTGATATTCACCAAGAGCTTGTGGGAGAGAAGGAGAGAGGGTCATCAGAGATAGAGGAGGCTGAGGTTGCAGCCTAAAATAATTCACTGTTATTCACATATAATAATGACATAGCATAACTTTTTATAAACTTTTGGCTGGTGCTGTAAACACAAAATTAAAATTGATCTAATCATTTTTACTACTCTCCAATAGGCTCAGCATCCACACTAAAAATATGTTATAAATACATACAATGATGAAGTTTGTTCACGTGTGCAGACTGAGAGTGATGAAGACACAATGATGACACCTGATTTTATCAGATTTCTTTATTCAACTCACCTTATGATGACAAACAACTGAAATGAAAGAGGGTACGTACACTGATTCTTCAACTTAAAGACCACAATTGGGTTCAGCTGCTCAGAGCAGAACTACAGTGTCTAATTCAATCCACAAAACTGTGAAGAGGAGACGGAGCTCTGGATCTGAACAGTAACAACGACTACACAACCACAGGATCGGATCACCAGCCGTCAGCCGGCCCGGCCCATGGCTCTGGCTGGGCTCGGGCCCCGCACACGGCTTCTCACCGTCCTCCTGGTGTTGGAACTTAGCTCAAAAAATGTTTTTGCGATCAAAACCTGGAATCATATTACAGAGTTGACACAGTATTCAAAGTGCTATTTTGTTCCCAAGCCTGAGATTCTTTTTAAAATACAAAGGAGAGGAGAGGAAACAGCCGTGGTCCGTGATGTGGCTTTTACATCTGAAGCCATTCCTTTATCATTGGCACTTTCACATCTGTGTAAGAAAAAAAAAACAAAAAAACAGGACAATGTCCCTGTCATCTCCAATAAATAAATCTGACCAATAAACACAGTCTGAACTCTATGTACAGCGAGGAAATGTCCTCATTCCCTTTCTTTAAATATAGAACAAAACCATTACTTTATAAAAATATGAATTAAAGGGGAAGGAATGATTGAGCCTTTTAAGGAGAGGAGAAGAGAGGAGAGCGTCGGGGGTTTGTAGAAGAAGAAACTATTGCACTTTCATCCCATTCTACAGAGACACTAATGGGTTTTACAATCAACAGAGGAAAGAGCAGCACTCGGCTCCTAAAATACTTTCCCCAAAAACCTCAGACAAAGGTCCAACGTCGCTTCTCTAAGGGTTTCGAGTTTGAACCCAGACCCCCTGGATTTTTGTATTGACACACCTTTTTTTTCCTCCCTCAACCAATCTCTCCATCTAAACCCCCGCTAGAAGAAAGATCTGAGTCTGAGGTGAATCTGAAGTGTGAAGAGGCCGTGAGATTAGATTGTCTGAGTGAGTCCACAGAACCGCACGGGTTCACGATGATGGCGGTTCCTTCGTTCTTTCACCTCGACCCAGGTGTCTGTAGGCTATACCTCCAACATCAGATCTGTGCATCTGTACGGTTGAATCTACCTCATCCAGATGTGTTTAACATCACATAACAGCACAGTGGGTGGACAACTGGAAACGTCTAAAGTCTGCTGCAATTAATTAAACATGAATTAAACGTCCAGGTGTGAATTCAAAGGCCTCGGCGACATCAGGTGCAGCTCACGTGTTCAAACACCTGCTGGAAAAGTTAAACTCCATTTATCTTTTACATAATAAAATATCAACTTCATCTTTTCTTTTTCTTTTTTCTCCCCGCTGTGATCATCAGGATTGTTACATGTGTCCGTCCGTCTTCGGTGCTTTTCTAACGTCGTGGGAGCAGTCAGACGACCGACGCTTTACTCATCTGACTGCTCGTGTCTCTCCAGATCTGTTTTTTATGAACTGAATGAACTGAAATGAACTGGTGGACTGGGACAGGCGTCTTCCATCAGTCCACCAATGTGTCAGCAACGTCCTGCTCTTACATTTGACGCTATGGACGAGGTTCCACCCGGATCAGGATCAAGCAGAACCAAGAGTCTGATCAACGTTATCTTCATCATCTTCATCATCATCATTACAGTATCATCATCACACCCTGGTCTCTGATTGGTCCACGTCCTCATCCTTGAGACCTGAACTCAGATCAGTCTTGTCTTGTCAGACTCAGTTACATGGAAGTATTCTGTAAACGGCAACGTCCAGAATTTAAAAGACACGTGGTGTTAATGTGCTGAGGAGATGGGTGTGTGTGTCTGTGTGTGTTTGTGTGTGTGTGGTCAGTGTCGGAAAGAGATGAAGCCCATCATTGTATTTAAATTAAATCCTAATCTGAATGAATCATCTTCATGCTGAAACACTGAATTCAAAAAATACAAAAATTAATGATTAAATCATTTTCATTTTAGAATTCAGATCTGATTTCTCATTATCTCATCATTATTATTAATAATATCATAAAGCATTAATTGTGTGAGGGCTGGAGAACACTACTGACATGAAACTCCTGTTAAAACACATTCAGGCTCAGGTCACTGTCACTTCACTGTTTAATTAGTCTGTTAATAGTGTCTCAGGCCAATAAACCAGTGATTTAACATTATTTTATTCATCAGCTGCACAAGAATGACTGGACTATAATGACACCTGAACCTCACACATGTAAATATATAAATATGTGTGTTGTTTAGTTGTCTTCAAATGGATCTTGTGGTAGTAGCACAAATGTTACTGAATAATGATTTATTAATTGGTTTTGTTTGAGTTGAATAATAACTGAATAATGTGCAGTTTGTTTTTGTTCATAGCTTAAAAGGATGCAGATCTAGTGGTTGTAAAAAGCAAAAATACTGTTGCTAAGTTCACTATTCATTCTGGGACTCAATGAAGTGAATGACTTTATTGATTTTCTTTAGGTGAAGATGTCTTAATGCTTTTCATTTCTTATGTTGGATTTAACATGGACCCCAGGAAGAATAGTTCATCTCAATGGAGACTAATTGGAGATCCAAAATAAACAATAAACACAGTCTAATTATTGCTGTGTGTTAGACAAAAAAGTGTTTTGGACACTAGAAAAATGTCAGAAGAGATTCTGACGATAAAAAGTAAATAAAAACTCAAATTTTTCTTTTTAATTAACTTAAATTAAAATGATTCAGATTTTGAATTTGCAGTTCAACCTGAATGTGACATTCAGACTCTCCTGGCTCTCATCTCTTTCCATCGACACTGTCACAAGTGTGTCTGTGTGTGTGTTGTGTTGTGTAGTGTGAACTGTAAACATTGTGTGAAGCTCAGGCCAGGTTCAGTTCCTCCCCACCCCGCAGTGATCACACAGGTGGGCAGTGTGTGTGTGTGTGTGTGTGTGTGTGTGTGGGCGTGGCCTCTAGCTGTCCACCACCTGGTGAGGCAGCGTGACGGAGGAGCCGTTGATGAAGGAGCCCTGTTTGTCTCTGCCCTTCAGGAAGTAGGTGAGCAGCTCCCCCTTCCCCTTCACAAAGATGGGCCCCCGCCTCACGAAGCGGAAACCGTACTCCTTCAGGATGTTGTAGCAGTCCTCCACCACCTGGGACACACACACACATGTATGTACATTTAACAACGGCTCAGAGCACTGAAAAGCAGACTGAATAGGAACTCATTTATGCCAGCTATAATATTTTGTCAAATTGGCCCATTGCCATAATCCCTATATTCATAGCAGTAGGTTTGTTACCTTTAATTGTCGGTGCAAGCTATTTTTAGAACGGCAGAGCAGAGCTGTGAGCTGCTCAGAGCTACGCTACGGAGGCTCATGGGATTTCTTGGTTTCCCTCATCACATAACACAACATTACCAGACAGTTGTTTTAGAGGTAAATACAGAGACTGTTTGCTGAAAAACTGTCCGTGTAGGCAACGTGCATCAGTGGTTTTGCATTAATTTACCTCTAAAGCAACTTTGTGTGGTAACGTTGTGTTATTATCTCATAGCGTGGTGAATGTGCAGGTCACAACTTGTCCACCAGAGCATTGTGGAGTTGTTGGATTGTGTATTTGATGAGGGAAACCAAGAAATCCCATGAGCCTCCGTAGCTAAGCTCTGAGCAGCTCATGGCTCTGCTCCGCCGTTCTAAAAACAGCTTGCACCAACAATTAAAAGTAACAAATCCACTGCTATGAATAGGGATTATGTCAATGGGCCAAAATGTTGAAATATCCCTTTAAGAACTGTGCGTTACTGTACCTGGATGTTTCCCATCACCCCTGTGGACTCCATGCGACTCGCCACATTCACAGTGTTGCCCCAGATGTCGTAGTGAGGTTTACGCGCGCCGATCACTCCAGCTAAGACTCCGCCCTTATTCAGACCTGAAGGAACAGTGGACGCGTCGTTGTAACTTTGTCATCACTTTAGACCACGAGCGTAATTCATGCGTGTGGGTTGGGTGCGTCACGTACCGATTCGCAGCATGAAGTTGTTGAACGACTGGTAGTTGATGTTCATTAGCGTGACCTTCATGGCCAGAGCAAAGTCGGCCAGGTCTGCCAGGTGCTGCCAGCGCTCCCTGTCCGACTGCTCCTCCTTCTGTCAGACGCAGACCAATCAGAGAGCACCGTCAGAGACTGCTGCATCGTGACATCACTACGCGGTCGGTTATTAACTCACCTTCATGCAGGTGTAGCCGTTGCTGACGTCAGGGGTGACGCCCGACGCTGCCATGTAGGTGCTGCCGATGGTCTTGATTTTGGTGATGCAGCGGAACTGAGGCTCATCCAGCAGCTGGTGACGGGGACACAGGTCAAAGGTCAAGAACATGAGGTCAAACACTTTAAATACACACACACACACAGAGCAGCACTTACGCTGTCGAAGTCAGAGATGATCTCGTTGAGGAAGCGCAGACACTCGATGCCTCCGTTGTTGATGCTCTCCTCGGTGTAGAAGTCGGAGAAGTTGGGGATGGAGGCGAACATGACGCCGATCTCGTCGTAGGACTGACTGTACAGCTCCTGGATCAGGTGACAGGGTCAGAACGGAGCTCGATCAGGCTTAGTGAAGAGGAGTGAACTGTCTTCAACTTAGTGCTTTCTTTTATTTGACTTTTGTCAATTTTGTTGAATCATAAGCAGGTTGATAACCTCAAGGAGGGAATAAGCAGAAATCAAACCATCCCCACAGTGAAAAAATAAACAGCATGTAATGCATAACCCAACATTATGTTTAATATTAAACTGGGCCTAGTGAACATAGTAAACGTACCTTGTTATTGTGCATTTGATACAAAACTATTCAAATAATACACATGTTTATAAATCTACTGTATGTTTTACATGTGCAAAGTACAGTGCAGCCATTTATGTTATTTTATTTGATCGTTTTGAAGCTTTGGTGTTTCATTGCTACCATTGTTTTTGCAATTGCATTTGATTGTTATCTTTTTGTTACTACATCTGTTTAATCTGTTACTCAGAAAAGAGATCTCAATTTGTGACCCCCCGCAGTACCTAGCCAACCCACTAGAGGGCATCGACACCCAGTTGAAGACTTCTGTCTGCTACAGATGAACACAAACACACAGACACACACACACTGAGGGTCTCACCTCGTCCCTCTTCTTGGAGCCCAGGAAGTGCCGCGCCACGTGCTCCGGCAGCATGTTGGTGACCAGCGCTTCGTTCCAGCGCCTCATCTCATAAACCTTCTCCTTCTGCTCATGGACCTCGATCTTCCACAGGAACAGGGTGCGAGCGAGCTTCTCCACCTTCACACAGAGGGACCACACCGTCAGCGTTAGTGTCAGTGTGTGATTGACCAGAACGAGCGTGAATGATCCCTTCTTAAGCCGGGTCCAGACTACACGATGGTCACCATGTCAGATTACACAATCACAGTGGAATAAACTCTTGCCGTGTCTTAGTCGGGAGACTGGGAACACCACAAGTTTCACCCTGACTAGTCATCGTTCACGACCGATCACAACTCCGTCCCAACCCTGAAAAACTCTCCGTCTCTATCTGGATGACATTTCGCGGCGTTGCCCCGCCCCTATAAACACTTCTTATTGGTTGAAAAGTACACGCTACGTCCTGTTGAGCTAGAATGTGAGAAATAAAATGTTAAAAATACTCCAAGATGTGAAAAACGGCAACCAGGAAATGCCAGGAATCAAAAAATAGCGCCAGAAGTTTGTTTACATCCCTTGATAATTTGATTGGTTTGGATCCTGAACCAATAGACTATATTCATCACAAAATCGTCACACTGCATATCAGGACTTTGCGCAAGATTTCGTTGCCATTTCGCTGTATGTCAGGATGCCGTGTTATATTGTGCACATGGAGCACATGTTCCTATTGGTCGACATCAAGATTCACGTTGAAGGAGATGTCAGACCAGACGAAGAAATGCAAATAATTTAACATGCTAGACTTTCCGTCAGGGCATCGAACAGCGTCGTAGATGCAGAATCGCTGGTCATCAGTTATGTCACACTACACGTAATCAGGCCTGACGCTGGAAATGTATCGGCCACGACGAAATCGTGTTGTCTGAACGCGGCTTTAGACGATGAACACATGAACTTACATGTCTGGAGAAGTAGTAGAAGCTGACCATCATAATGAAGATCATGATGGTCATGATGAACTTGGAGGGAACCAGGTACGACCTGCAGAGAGACACAGTGTGTGAGACCTGGTGCAGGTGTGTGTGTGTGTGTCTGTGTCTATGTGTGTGTGCCTCCTCCTGGCCTCACCTGTAGTCCTGGAAACGGGCCATGTCGTAGCGGTCGAAGATGTCCCTCCAGCTGTAGATGTTCACGATGCCAGTCGCCACGGTGATGAGCAGCATCAGTGTGAGCTTCACCATGTGGCTGACCTGCACCAGCATGGTGGTCGCCATCAGGGCCAACACGGCGATGTAGCTGTAGTATTTGGGGTTGCCCAGGCAACCGTCGGGGATGGGCCGAGTGGAGGAGGAAGAGGAGGAGGAAGAGGAGGAAGGAGCCACAGTGGTGCTGCCCGAGTCCGAGACCCAAGGGAGACAACTCAGCTGCAGGAGGAGAGACACAACTCATCATTAGGATCATTTCTATGACGGGACTCTGATGAGTTCCTGTGCAAGGTCACGTTAAAGGTCCAATCCGTGATATCCACATCTTCTTCTTTGTTAGTTTATTTTTGAATGCAAAACTCGTGTTCGGGCTGCTGTACAAACATGGCGGCATAAGATGGAGACACTCTCTAAAGCAAGACCCTTGCTATTTATAAAATGCAATGAAAACCAAACAAATTCTATTTTATAGCGATTATAAACTCATACAAATATATTCATGGGTAGTTTATTCAGATTTTGCCAATAAACCTTGACAAACATTACACACTGGACCTTTAAAGGGATACTCCGGCGTAATTTTAACCCATGGTCTAACACACCGTGAGACAGAGTAGAACATGCCTTTGAGAGATCAAGTTTGCCAACCGCAAACTTTTCTAGTTGTGGCGACTTGAGCGCAGACAGCCAGACAGTAAAACACTGCTGTCTATGGAGCCAAGAGCCAACTGGCATCAAAAAAGCCACTCGTAGCCACAAATAATACTCAGAACAGAACCAAACTTCATCAACAGCACAAACAGGGTCCTAACTCATTAATATGAAGCATCAAACAACTGCTGGCTTTGCCTGGTTTCTATTGAAAAGAGACGAAAACCAACAAAGACAGCAGTATTTTGCATTTGTGCGGTCTGCGCTTACTGTAAGTTGCTACAGAAAACTAGAGAGAACTTCTACATCATGGGTTAAAAACACCTTAAACACAAGAGAGCTGCAGCTCACCATGTCTATGATGTCGGCCATGGTGAGGATGAAGATGGCCGCCATGGCCCAGGTGTTCCTGGCCCAGCGGGTGTGGTCGATCCAGGTGGAGAAGGACACCAGTTTCTTGGGAAACACCTGACACACACACACACACAAGTCGAGATTCATTCATTTGATTATTGATTACTATTCACACGGTTCATCCATCTGCTCATCATCATCTATTTATTTATCTATCTATTTATTGGTGAACACATTAGTCTTTACACAGATTTGTTTATATAAAGTGATCGTTCATTCATTTACAACACAATCACGTTCTTGAAAGATTTTCATTATTGGTCAGGTACAGGTGTGTGTGTGTGTGTTAATGGAAACGTCAGCGCAGCAGCCTAGCGGTGGTATCTGACGTGATTATTGAGCGTGCATCTTTCTCAGAGCATGTGACTGAGTGAGTGTGACAGCAGCAGTCGATAGCGTCCTGCTCGCTGCTGCGTCAATACATCTGACTTTCCATGACGAGGTGGAATCAACAGAACCGCTGCAAGCCAAACACACACACACACACACACACACACACACACACACACACACACACTGACCAGCAACCACAAAGACAACATCACCTCCTCTATCAGAGTCCACTAAAGTCTTCAAGGCCCGACCTGTTTCATATGAGTTGCTTGACCTTTCTTACATTTTGTTCTTCTTAATGTTTATCATTATGAGAATAAACCTGATAAACCACATCCCAACTCCAGCTCCAGTTTGAACACACACTCGCTGACATCGATCCTCTCTGAACACAAAATGTCCCAAAACATTTACAAATTGTTTCTCTGGCAGCTCTTTCGTGAGACTTTTCCACATTAAAGTGTCTAAAAACACCTCTGCTGTTGTTCCATCGGTTCTCAAAACTGGAAAAATCAGTGAATTTAATAGTAACAGTAAATGTCACTGACATGAAATCCTCTGCATGTGTTTGCACAGTGTTTGTCGGACAGAAGTGTAAAAACTTTATTTTATCTTGTTTTGAGACAAATGTACTTCATCTGTGCACAGATTATTTATCTGGGGTGGTCAGTCTATGTATTTATTACTGTATGTTTTATTGTGTCTTTTATCATTAGTATTTTGTCTTTTTATTATGTTTCATGGTTTTTATTTTACTGTACATCACTTTGGAAACCTTTGTGTTTATTTAAAATTGTGCTTTATAAATAAAATGGATTGGATTGAAACATTTTAAATGCATTTAATGACTGTATCTGTTTGATTTCCTAAGATACTGACACTTAGAAAGTGATAGTTATAGTGGCGAGAACAACAACTCACATAATCCCTTGCTATTTCATGACATTTTTTGTTATCATTATGTTTGATAAGTTGCATATTTTTGCATTAAGAGTCCTAGTCTCTGGTGGAAATTCATATTTCCTGGTGCCCCTAAAGGAAATTAACCAACCAACCAACCAGACCCCCAATGACCCAGCTGTCAGATATAAAAAAAATAAATAAATAAATAAAAAAGTGCTGTGACTCACTCTGGGGAAGATGGCAGCCAGAGAGCAGATGGTGAGGATGAGGAGCAGGACTTCTCCAACTGCAAAGGTGATGTAGTTTGCAATCAGCCTGTTTCCACAGCGAACAAACAAACAAATACACAGATGGTGAGAGCAGAGCAGCAAAACATCTGTCAACACGTCCTCCAACATCTGTGTGTCATGATGAACCATGAAGATACAGAAGCGTGAGGGGTTAGTGGTTCTGGGGTCGTGGACTCACCAGGGGTCGATCAGCGCCTCCATGAGCGCGGTGAAGAGCAGGACCACACAGGAGCAGCAGAAGGCCGCTCCGCTCTGCTTCTCCTTCTCCACGGAGTAACGAGTCTCCAGGTCCGGATCCACAAACCTCAGAGAGAGTTTGTTGGTGTGTTTCCCCTTCAAACTGACGACACAAGATAAAACCATCAGCTGTTACATCAGAGAGGAAAACGACACTAGACTTCTACAACTACAGCTCAGATTGTAACAACCTGGCATGCAGTGGTGTGTTGAATTTGTGCTGAAGGAAGTGGACAAAGCTTCTTTCTATTGTCTTTATTTGCTTCTTTTGGGTAATATAATAAAGAAACACTCCATATGCCTCTATCTTTATGCAGATGACACTCTGTTATATTTATCAATGAAGTCAGGTGGAACCAGTTAGCTTGCAACACCTTAAAGGAGTCATAACCTGGTTTTTTACGTATCCACCCCTCCTTGGATCGCTTTGGATCAATTCGTAAAACTTATTAGAAAAAAAAAAAAATTTTAATCAAACATTGAGCTTGTTCTGACCCTTTTTCCTACCGCGACTTTATCACGCGAGATTACGCGCGAGGTTTTGACTGGTCCGGATGTGCACTGTATGAGGCAATTCGCCGCAGGAAGGACAGAGCCGGGGGGGGGCTTGCCTGCATGCAGACTCCAAAACATAAACAGCCCCCTGGTACCGCTTCGGCGATTTCAGGTAGCGGACGGGCCGGGGTTGGGTGGTGAAAGAGACAAGTAGCCTCCACGGTGACGTCACCGTAGGAGCAGAATCAAAATCTCGTGCTTTAGGAAGGCACACCATTGTGTGCTATTCCTGTTCGGAAAAAGAGCCGAAGCGAAAAAACGGCGCCGCTTTCAAAGTCCAGCTTTTCAGGCAAGTTTCAACTGAGGTCAAACACCAATATGCATGTTTTACCAAGAGAAATTGCGATTTCCGGGTGATGACTCCTTTAAACCTCAACTAAACTGCAATTCAACTCAAGTAAAATACACTGAACTGTGACGATCAGAAACATCCTGGCTCAGGTGGAAGCTGAATATCTCCTCCAAACATTAGTTTCTTGTGTAATTGACTACTTTAATTATGTCATATTCTGTCCGGTCTGACCACCGTCACTTACGCCTGCACCGTCTCTCTCTCCAGCAGAGCCTCGTTCAGCAGTTTGTTGAGCTCCTGCTCGTTCTCCTGAGCGTCGATCACCCGCTCAGCCAGGTCGCGCAGCCGCAGGCGTCTCCGTGGGTTCGGGAAGGACGGATTCACCACCTGGAGAGAAATAAACAAACAAATAAATAAACAAAGATACAGCTCTCATGATCTATCTATTTATCTATCTATCTATCTATCTATCTATCTATCTATCTATCTATCTATCTATCTATCTATCTATCTATCTATCTATCTATCTATCTATCTATCTATCTATCTATCTATCTATCTATCTATCTATCTATCAGTACCCTGGTGTCCAGCTCCTCCGGCTCCTCGGGGGTGGTGCAGGCCGTGTTGGCGCTGCCGTTGCACTCTGTGGTGTTGATCAGCAGGGGAGAGTTCCCATTGGACGACGTCACAGACAGCTTCTGATGACAAGACAGGAAACAGGAAGTGAGACGCCACGAAAATAGTTTTGTAATAAACTCTTTTTTTTATCTGGTGGTCTTTTTTTTAATGTCTTGTGTGTATGTAAACGTGGGGTTGAGTCCTGTCAAAGACAAATTTCTGTTACCCTTGGGTTCAGACAAATAAAGTTCCTATTCTATTCTATTCTATTCTATTCTATTCTATTCTATTCTATTCTAGGTGTGTGACTTACTACCCCGTTGATGCCGTTCTTGCCCACGGGTCCTTTGGGGACGACCACCAGGTAGGTGTCGATGCCCCTCTCCCTCAGGTAGTCACAGCGGTCGCCCCCGTTGCCCGGCTCCACGTCGAACTCTCCGTGAAGACACTCCATGGTGCTCTGAGAGATGTGGACACGACTGCGTCCACAGCAGAGGGTCACATCAGGTTATTGATCGATCAGACCGGTCATTGATCCATCATTGATCTTACAGTCGTCATAACATACGAACCTGAATATTTCCCTGCATGAATCCTGTGTCTTAAGGATGAAACTGCACAACTATATATAATAAATTTAAAACCCCCGGCTGGGGTCTGGGGTCTTACCCTGGGATTCCTCCAGCCTCCATCTTGTTGGCCACGGTGACGTCAGTGGACCAGACGTCGTACTGCCAACGTTTCTGGCCCAGCACCCCTCCCAGCACGGTGCCGCTGTGGACCCCCACCCTCATGTCCACATCGGTCTGGGTTTTCTCTCTCACGTACCTGAGGTGGTTTCACAGAGAGAAACGCTTTAAAGGGATAGTTCCAACATTTTGGAAAATTGGCCCATTGCCATAATCCCTATAGTTTTAGCAGTTGTTTTCAAGGTAAATGCAGAGACTGCTTGCTGAAAAACTGTCCCTGAAGGCAACGTGCATCAGCGGTTTTGCATGAATTTACCTCTAAAACAACTCTGTCTGGTAACGTTCTGTTATTATCTCATAGCGTGGTGAATGTGCAGGTCACAACTTGTCCACCAGAGCGTTGTGGAGTTGTTGGATTGTGTATTTGATGAGTTTGATGAGGGAAACCAAGAAATCCCATGAAACTCCGTAGCGTTGCTCTGAGCAGCTCACGGCTCTGCTCCGCCGTTCTAAAAATAGCTTGCACTGACAATTAAAGCTAATGAACCTACTCCTAAAACTATAGGGATTATGGCAATGGGCCAATTTGCCAAAATTACTATCAACACTACTAACAACTATCCCTTTAAGAACAAAAACAGACGTAGCCAAGTCCTGGTTCAGTTTGTCCCTCACCCCCTCCCTCCCTCTCTGGTCTAATCAAAGCGTTGCATCAGCACCAGTGTGAGCTCCATGACCTCTCACTGTCAGCTGCTGTTCGCTTCACTTTACTTCATAGCCGAGTCGATACGAGTCCATCAGAGCATCGATTATCTCTCTCTAACACCCTGCTGCATCACAGACCACAGAGACCACAGATCCTGGTTCTGGTCCCGGTTCTAATCCCGGTACTTACGAGATGGCCTCCACCATGGCCAGGCCCATCATGATGGAGCAGGCCGCGTGGTCCTCCCTGTAGTCCGGCAGCCCGCAGATGCAGTAGTAGCAGTCTCCCAGGATCTTGATCCTCAGCTGGTGATATTTCTGAGAGGAGGACAAAGTTCGGTCAGAGACGCGAGGAGACCAGACGGAGAGAAAGAGACACCGAACAACCACTGAATATATCTGGAAATACTGTTTTACATGTTGTTAAACATGTAAAACAGCTGTTGTGCGCCATACTGTGAGTTTCTATGTTGTTATGTAGACAAACAATGTGGTTAAGGATCGTAAATACATGAAAAAAAGAAGAAAGAGCAGAAAAACAAAGTGTGTTGTACCTCTACATAGAAATAAAACTAATTTGGAAAGACAACACCTCCTGCATTCATGGCATTCACATTCCCGTTACGTCTGTAAAAGCCCAGATTTCGTGACCTTTGACCTCTACTGTCACTGCTCCGTCATATACACTGATCTGACATGAGTGCGAATTAGTGTTAAACTCATGTTCCTGTGTCATCATGCTCCGCACAGTCTGGTGGTTATAAAACGTTCATTCAGAGTGAATAACAATCAGCTAATCAGAAGATCTGATCAGGATCAAACATGAATATGTCTGGACTTCAGCAGCCGAGGCTTCTGGGACCTTCTGCAGTCGTTCGTGGAAATTAGATGAGAATAAGATAATATTCTCTTTTATGTAACTGTGACATCGTCTAATTGTTTAAAACAGACAGAACCCACTCCACACTTTGATCGTTTTCCTTCGCGACGTCATGTTAAATTCATGTTCATGTCTGGTACAGTATGTAACTGAACGGCGGCGCTGGCGGCCGGTGGTGAGGTAACAGAGTGAAACTCACTGCGGCCAGTTTGTCGAAGCGAGCGAACAGCTCGTTGAGCAGTTTGACCAACTCCTGAGCGCTGCAGGACGACGACAGCTGGGTGAAGCCGACGATGTCTGCAAACAGGATACTGACACACACACAGACACACACACACACACAGCATCAGTACAGTCATTAAACTGCTTATGAAGCACTAAATGGTCTTATACCTTAATTTATCAAAGCACTGCTTGCATCATATGAGCAAATAGGAAACCTTATGTGTATGTTTCTATTCGCTGTATGCCTATGTGTTACTATTTCAATGACATATGCGCTTTAATGTTATTTTAAGGACGTATCATGTAATATGCATACAGTTGGTAGAGAGCGATAAGGATGATCAACAGCGCTGATTATCGAGACTCAACAAACACATTTTTCATAAACATACAGACCTTAAAATTAAATGATCTTGTGGACGATAAAACTGCTCAAATTATGTATAAAGTAAATAATAATATGATTCCAGATGGTGTCCAGAGGATGTTTCAGACTCGAACCAGTAGATATGAACTAAGAGGGACTTATGTGTGTATACAAAAGCAAAGGTACAAACAAACGTGAAACAAAGAGTAGTATATCAATTAAAGGAGTCAATCAATGGAATAATCTAGATTTAGAAATTAAACTGTGTAACAAACTTAATAGACTCATAAACGTATTCAAAAATAATAATATTATGAATAAATATAAAACTGAATTATAAATACCAATCAGTCAAATTTCATTCATTGTATTGCTTTGTTGTTTTCTTTTTGTTTTGCATTTATACTTTTATATTTGTCTATTGTACTTGCTTTTACAATACCAAAATAAACACACTAAACTAAACTAAAGGGATAGTTCCAACATTTTGGCCCATTGCCATAATCCCTATAGTCATAGCAGTGGGTTCGTTACTTTTAATTGTCGGTGCAAGCTATTTTTAGACTAAACTAGACTAAACTAAACAGTATGTAATGTCAAATAAAAGAGCTCCAGCTTTATTATAGTTGCAGGTGAAGCTTCATTCAGTTACCACGCTCCGGGGAAAAAAAAAAAAAAAAAAAAACAGAAAAGAAAAAGTTGCAACGCCCTTCCCAGAAACGTCGGAAACGCCCAAACACTCAGTTCTATTAAAAGTAGATTTAACAGGTTTATCTTTTTAATGGGGCTCAGCACTGGTTTGTCTTGTTCCTTTAATCCACATTAATTATCTACACCTTCTCTGTAGAACCGTTACACACCATAATCCTCCTGTTCACTCGAGTATGTTTTATTATTTACAAGTATTCCTGTTGTGCAGCACCGAGCTGCTTTCTGCACGAGATGTGCTCTATAAATAAATGTTCCTCTCCTTAAGTAAATGCACACACACACGCATACTTAAAAAAAATAATAAAAAGAGAGCAGCTAATTATCATTAACCACGGCGGCGCTGAGTAAACAGGCTGCAGACCGGTCGTGGCGGTAAAACGGGCGCGACAGGCGGAGGCGGCGGCGGCGGCGGATCACCTGACGTTCTCGTGTCTGTACATGTACATGGTGTTGAACTGCTGCATCTCCTTCTGACTCGGCTCCTTCTTCATGTCCTGCAGCATCTCGTCAGCGATGTGCTTCGGGAGGATGGAGAGCAGCAGACGCTCCTGTGGAGACGACACAAACACACACACACAACTTTAGTGATGGTGGTTGCGTGTGAAAAGCACAGTGTCTTTCATTAACAGCTATAGGATCAAACTGTGACTAACTGGTGTTAAGGCCTGAAGTGTCAGATGAGTCAAATGTTCCCCGAGAAAAAAAGTTACATTGATACTTTTGTTATGTAAGTGTGTTATATATATACACAATATGTGCCCTTGTACCAATTAATGTATAGAGATATTGTGTTTATTGTTGCATGTTGTCTCTCTGTAACTTGTCTGCTACAAAAAAGAAAAAAGTTATTTCATTTGTTGTTTGCATCATCTATCACATGACCAGTCAGGTTATAAATCATGTGTTTTTGGGTGTGTGTGTGTGTTTGTGTGTGTGTATGTGTGTATATATGAGGGTGTGTCTCCACTTTTATTTGTAAAGGGCAGGTCGTCTGAAAAAGTCGCACACACACTTGATAATGATGATGATATATCCAATAGAACTTCTGGTGTGCCATCTTTGATGTTGTACTGTTTTTTTGTCCAGCACGCAGCAGTCAATTTTTCAGGTTGTGCGTGTTGTCTCCACATTAAAGGGATAGTTCAACATTTTGGCAAACAGGCCCATTGCCATAATCGCTATAGTCATAGCAGCAGGTTTGTTACCTTTAATTGTCAGTGCAAGCTATTTTTAGAACGGCAGAGCAGAGCCGTGAGCTGCTCAGAGCTATGCTATGGAGGCTCATGGGATTTCTTTTTTTCCTCTCATCAAACTCACCAAATACACAATCCAACAACCCGAAAAACTGCCCCCGACGGGAACGTGCATCAGTGGCTTTGCATGAATTCACCTCTAAATCAGCTCCATCTTGTTACGTTGTGTTATTATCTCATAGCGTGGTGAATGTCACAGGTCACAACTTGTCCACCAGAGCGTTGCGGAGTTGTTGGATTGTGTATTTGATGAGTTTGATGAAGGAAACCAAGAAATCCCATGAGCGTCCGTGAGCAGCTCATGGTTCTGCTCTGCCGTTCTAAAAATAGAGCCAAGGGAAGATGGCAATAGGCCAATTTGCCAAAAATGTTGAACTATCCCTTTAAATGTTTCAAATGTTCCCCAAACCATCTCATCAGCCTGGATGGAGGTGACAGGTTGCATTCATCGATCCAGACTCTGATTCTACATCATCATGATCCACCATTAGCAGGTCTGCAGCTTCTATCCTGGATTTATGTACAGCTGCTACACGATTGGCTGTAAGTGCATGGGAATACGTGTGCTAATAAATTGCGTATTGATGAGTCCATATAGCCTGGACATTGCTAGTCATCCTCCTGGGACGGGTTGTTTATTGTTTATTGAGGATAAGATGTGGGACTGAGGTGATGGACAGATATTATTGTCTCCACTGGCATCTATGTATCTACTACTCACAGATTATTACAGCTCTGCCTCTCTGAGCACTCAACACATTTCAATAACAATAAATCAATGAAAATGAACAGAGGCTTCATTCTATAGCCTATATTACAAGGTATGAAATGTGTATTTATCTGTTTAGATAGAGGTGTGCTGAGCTGCTGAGTTCAGGAACAACACTTCTGTTCCTGTTGTAAACAATCCTCTAGTCTGTTTTTTTTTTCTAAACTTGTGATCGTCAAGTTTTGGTTGATTTTGCAGAACATGATAACATAACACCATAAACGCTCCTTGGCTCTAGACCAGTGGAGAACAGGTGCTGCCCTGCTGCGACCGGTTCTCCTGCATGGCCTTGAGGTTTTGGCACCGACTCCAGATAAAAACTGCCTCCGTGGAAAAGGGTTATACACACCTTTTTACACACACCTTTTTAAAATTAGCTTTTAATATATAATTTATGTGTGTTTTATACTGTTTTATTGCTGTTTTGCAACTGCATTTCCACTCAGACTTTGCTCTTTTTTATGATTTTTAAAGTGTAAAGTGTCTTTGAGCATCTGCAAAAGCACTTACAAATATAATTCATTACTATTATTATTATAATTATTATAATAGACAAGCTGGTTTATACTGTATTATAACTCCCATCCGGTCTGAGACGGACGGCCTCAGGAGGAGGAGGAGAACCAGAGGCAGCAGCTCCACAGGTGGTGAACCTGTTCACCTCTGTATGTATATGTACTGTATATTGTTTTACCTGTTGCGCATGACAAACAGAGATGGCAACAGGAAATGACGCTGCTTCCTGGTCACATGACCCAGAAATAAAAAAAAAAAACAGCTGCTGAGACTAAAAACACAGAAACAATTTAGTCTAGAGTCAATACTTTTTTTTTTTTTTTTACAACAGCATGAAGGAGGTGAGAGCGGCCGTCTGTGTTTACAGGAGCTGAACACAC
Source organism: Decapterus maruadsi (assembly GCA_030347415.2). Taxonomy (NCBI): domain Eukaryota; kingdom Metazoa; phylum Chordata; class Actinopteri; order Carangiformes; family Carangidae; genus Decapterus; species Decapterus maruadsi. The sequence goes on from CM064894.1 coordinate 5,456,536, forward strand.
ACACACACACACACACACACACACACACACACACAGCTGAGTGTTAGCGTGGCAGCTTCAATACTCTTATCAAAAACCTGACGGCGAGAGAGAGAGAGAGAGAGAGAGAGAGAGGCAACAAAACGGCTGAGCGGGTCGGCTCTGTGATTACAGCTGACACCGTCTCAGGAGGGCCGGTTGCCACGGTAACCGGCAGCCACCACCGGATGCTCCTTGATTGGTCGGGTTGACGGCCCCCTCGTCTCTCCCGGCAGCTCGACGTCGTCGTGGCTTCTCCATTAGTATTCTGCGAGTTTCTTCCACTTGTGTTTATTTATTTATTTATTTATTTATTTATTATCAGAGCTCTGTTTTCTCTCTCTCTGTCTCTCTCTTTTCTCTCTATCTCTCTGTTTCCTCCGGTCTGTTGTTGCTCGCTCTCTCTCTCGCTCTCTCTCCATGGTGTAAACCATCTGTTCCATAAATAGTAGTGACGGAGAAAAACCCAGAGGCCGCAGATGTGAGGAGAGAGGGAGCCGGCTGCTGACACAGTACCAGCTCTCTCTCTCTCTCTCTCTCAAACACACACACATGATCACTTCACAGAATCAGGATTATTTGAAGAAGTAGCCCTACATTTAAATAAGTCACAGTGAAGTTACCATGGAAACGGGTCGTCCAGACCAGCCAGACCCGGTCGGTCGTGGTCATGGTTTTTTTCTTTCTTTCTTTCTTTGTGTTATGCCATCAACCACCATCAACCACTACAACGACTACATGCACGAGCTTAATTAACATTTAACACAAAAGTAGCTACAGCTGAGCCTGATGGGAAGTCTCATGATCGCCATGGTAACATGTAACGTGTTGCCAACTGGGACCGTGACTGTTTCGTTTTTTTTGTCTAAGATGTCAGCACCCTCCATCCATCCACCCAGCAGCCGTCTGCTGTCGACCTCATGGAGGTGTGACAACCTCTGGAGAGCATGAACATCTGGATCACATCCTATTATTATTATCGCTAATCTTCTCTGTGCTGCCAAGTTTAACTCACAGTAAAATTAAAAATAAATAAATAAAACGTCATGAAACAAATTGGATTTGAAGACGTGACTGTCGGAGAACAAACTGCGACTTTCAACCTCTGTCCAGATGTTAATGTAGCTCAGCAGCTCCCATCATCACTAATGAACCCCTGTGCTGGATGAACTACTGAAACACACTGTTCAATCATTATTTCTATTGCACTGTTGGATTTCCAGGCTGACTCGTAATTGATCTTCATTGGAACAATCTGATATTGATCCATACACCCTGACACTGATCTGTGAGCAGATGTGACTGCGTCTTGCAGATCTGACGACAGATGCGTGACTGGATTTCAGATTTTAAACTCTATGGAGATAAATATCATGACTGAAGGGAAATTTACATGGGTTTTTATTTTAGTCCTTATAATCTACATTGGGTCTGTTTACTGATCAGTGATCAATAATGGAAAGTCAGTTGTTTAACACAAAGGGAAGTGGGGGATTCTAGGGGTCGGAGGCCATCACATCTGTCCAGTACCTCCTCTTTGTGACATGCAAAATTAGGTAAAACATCTGGTTTCTGTGTGTGTGAATGAATATTAGTACCTGTGTCCAGAGCCAGAACACGGATCAATACTAATATCACCTCAGTATCAGTATTGCTGCTGATCGTCAGACATGTTTGGACACATCCAGACATAATGTCTAGCTCAGTGATGTGTGCAGCAGCTGTAGTGTGAATCTGCAGGTAAAACACACCATATTCCATCGTCTTTGGTCATGAGATGTTCAAAGACTCATTGAAACATGAAAACTGTCCCTATTTAAAGGGATAGTTCAACATTTTGCCAAATTGGCCCATTGCCATAATCCCTATAGTCATAACAGTAGGTTTGTTACCTTTAATTGTCGGTGCAAGCTATTTTTAGAATGGCGGAGCAGAGCCGTGAGTTGCTTAGAGCTACGTTACAGAGGCTAATGGGATTTCTTGGTTTCCCTCATCAAACTCATCAAATACACAATCCAACAACTCCACAACGCTCTGGTGGACAAGTTGTGACCTGCACATTCACCACGCTATGAGATAATAACACAACGTTACCACACAGAGTTGTTTTTGATGGAAATTTATGCAAAACCACTGATGCATGTTCCCGTCCGTAGCGTAGCTCTGAGCAGCCTGCGGCTCTGCTCCGCCGTTCTAAAAATAGCTTGCACTGACAATTACAGGTAACAAACCTACTGCTAAGACTATAAGGATAATGGCAATGGGCCAATTTTCCAAAATGCTGAACTATCCCTTTAAAGAGGTTCAACCACAGCTGTGAGGAAAACAACAACAAGGTTTGATCTGCTCTGACCTGTTGCTGGCTCTGCTCCTCCAGGTTGAGTTTGACCTCCAGTGACTGTCGCGCCTCCAGGAAGGCCTTCCGATGCTTCCTGTCGGCCATGTAGTACGACATCACACCCACGGTGATCGCACACACGTAGATCACAATGTTGGCCAGAAGCTGCAGGCAAAAAAACAAGAGAAATACATCATTAGAAAGATTTGTGTTTCATTTGAGTTTCCATCCTGCTGTTTGATGAGGCTCCAGTTTCTCCCATCAGACTTTCAGTAACAGGTCGTTTGAATGCGGTTGAAACATTAGAACAAGCTTTGAACCAGTATCTTAGAAAACTGAACATAATGATCTCTCTGTGTCTGATCAGGAAATGACTACAAATCAATTTACATACTTTGCCCACACTGATCTGGAAGCAGAAAAACCCATTGAACCAGCAGCAGACTGAGGCACCGCGGTGTGTAGCTGCTGGACATTAACCCTTCGTCTACTTCCATCACATCCTAGTCTCAGTGCAGCTCTATCTATCAACTCCTCCATCACAGAGGAAATGCCACAGAGGTCAAAGCTCGTGATGAGCTTGTTGAAAGACCGTGCTGTGAAAGTGGAGTTGATGAACCTCAGTCTAAAACCACATCCATCCCATAAACATCCTGCACACTGTGATTACTGTATCTGATCCAATTAGTTCTCAGACCTCAGAAAGTAAGAAACTATACGGATACTGAAGGAAAAAAACATCTGATGAGACATTTAACATCTGGATGGTTATTTTATTCTAACTTCAGTGACAGTGACAGCATCTGACGACAGGTGTTTAAAGGGATAGTTCAACATTTTGGCAAAATCGCCTATTGCACTAATTTAATAATAATACCTTATCGGTGCATGTTGTTTTGAGATCAGCGGGGCAGAGACGTGAGCTGCACACGTGGGAGAGATAACTAACTTTAAAGGGATAGTTCAACATTTTGGCAAACTGGCCCATCACCATAATCCCTATAGTCATAGCAGTAGGTTTGTTACCTTTAATTGTTGGTGCAAGCTATTTTTAGAACGGCGGAGCAGAGCCATGAGCTGCTCAGAGCTACGCTACGGAGGCTCATGGGATTTCTTGGTTTCCCTCATCAAACTCATCAAATACACAATCCAACAACTCCAAAACGCTCTGGTGACCTGCACATTCACCACGCTATGAAATAACACACATGACACATGAAGCAAATACTCAGAACTACTTGCACTTTTGAAATCCCTCCGCCCTGCAGCCATGTCTAGAATGTAGTTCCGGCTGCGTTGCCACAACTCTGTCTCATAACGTCACATCAATATATCTTTTTTAACCTTTTAACTTCTACAGTATCTCATGTTTTTATATCATTTGAGAGTGAAATAGGATCAGTGACAGATTCATAAACACAGATCCAGGGCGTTCATACACCACAGACCTTCGGGGAATAACCATTCCTGTTTGGATAACGATCGTTAAACATTGGTGGATCTGCTTCCTGTTGCTTCGTTCCACTTCTGAGCTACAGACACAGTTTGAACAGCTCAGCGCTCGTACAACACCTTCAGCTCTGAGTGTGTGTGTGTGTGTGTTTGGTCCATTCAGCTGAAAATGGTTCATTTGCTTATGTACACACACACAGTGTTAGTGCAGGCAGGTAAAAGACTGAACACACTGTATCTGTTCATAGAAACTACAGCTTTATCAGTTTTGTGTTTCTTTGCCCAGCGCTGGGTGCTGATGTTGTTGATCACTGAATCAGATCTTTCTTGATTATGATCATTATCTTCTATAGTTTGATTAACTGGCTGCGATAGGACGTTTTATCAACTTGAAGTATCGGCTCTGATCGTGTTTGATGTCTGTTCACCCTCCACCGGTCACACCAGTCCATCCACATCATCTTATTCACATCAGGGAAACTCCACTGTGTCCCTGAGATGATTCATATTTAAACATTACTGCTGATGCTTGATAAATTAAATACAAAATAAACCGCTTCTTATATCATGGAAGTGGGATTTTCTGCAGACGATCTTTTCTACAGGAGAAAAAAAGGGTTATTGTGATTAAAATATGTTGCATCACTCACATACTGACTCTGACAGAGCAATCAGGACTGTCGACCGTCTAATCTGCTTTTTTTTTAGGCGGGGATTCAGTCGATTTATCAACTGTTGGCTTCATGCTCCAAATTATTGTTTATCATAACCCCCCCTGCACAAATCCTTTGAGCTCCTCCCACTTCAAAATCCCAGTGGCCAAGAAAAAGACCTGCAAGAAATCACTCATCCACACTGCTATAAACATCTTAAACAATGCATTAATCTTCTTATTATGCTGGTTTTGCACTGAATGTCTTTTAGTCAGAGTGTTTATTATTGATTGTTTTATGTACTTCAGCCACGTCAAAGAAAACGTCTGTTACGGCAAACAATAAAAAGTTTTCTTATTCTATTATATCTGCTTTTAAAAATCCACATCCAGTGTCCTATCATTAAAAACCGTGGCGCTGCTTGTAATAGATCAGATGTGACCTTTGGTTTCTGCTGTTAAACATCTTCGGAGTCTTTATTTTTCCTTCAGCTAAAGCAGGGATGTCAAACATACGGCCCGCGGGCCAAAACTGGCCCGGTGTGAAGATCACATGGAAGCCAGAAGAGACATAATATTGTTGAAACTGCCAGTGTTTTTCTCAAGAAATTCCAGTTTAATCATATCATGTTTTGTAAAACGAGGGTTCATTTGCACTAAAATAAGGGAAATATTTAAAGTTCTTGTTATTTATAGGTTATTATGCTATTATCTTACTGGTCCGGCCCACTTGAGATCAATCTGAGCTGAAGTTTCCAGGGTGAAGAATAAACTGTGGATAAAGTTTGGTCAGATTGCTGATGAGATGGTCAAAACCCCTCTCTTTCCTTACCTGTCTGCCCAGCGCGGCCCCCTGGATCTCCTCCTGCTGCTGCTGGGCGATGGTGACGCCCAGAACCAGCGTGTGGACGCCGCAGGACACGGTGGTGATGAGCACGATGGGCGTGAGCCTCAGAGGCAGCGTGAGGAAGAAGGAGAAGCTGAAGAAGGCCTGCCATCCCACCGTGTCGCTGGCCTGGTGGAAGCGAGCGTAGTTCAGCCCCAGGTAGCAGAATATCTGCGCCGCTATCAGCACCCACAGGGCGTACGGCACCACCCGTCTGGAGATGCGGTCCGGCAGCAGGCCGAAGCGGCACAGCAGGTAGAGGACGATGTCGGCGGCCAGTCCCACCGAGGCCACCAGGACGGACGCCAGCTTGTCGCCGTTGTAGACCACGGCGCACATGATGATGATGTAGCTGTCGAAGAGGGCGGCGAACACCACCAGCACCAGCAGCGTCTCGTGTCTCTGCCGTCTGAAGTAGGTCTGGTACAGGTTCTCCAGAGACTCCGGGGCGAAGGTGAGGCGCATGAACCTGGGCAGGCAGAGGCAGCAGCCCGAGCTGCGCACCGTCACTTCGTGCGTCCGGCCCACCGCCTGCCCGGGGTCGGAGGGCAGCGTCACGGAGCAGTCGGCAGAGTACTCCGCCGAGTACTCGGGCTCGGAGAAGGCTCGGTTCCTGGGCATGTTGTTCCTGAACTGTTAAAGCTGTGTGTGTGTGTCTGTGTGTTTGTGTGTGTGACCTCCTGCTCTCTCAGGTGTGCATCACATCACCTGCTGCTCTCGAACCGCCGGCGCCACCTCAGAGTCCACGTCTGAGGCGGCATGAACCACAGCGACACAGTGTTGGATGCAGAGACCAGACGTCCTCTCTTTACTTTACATCGCTGCATCCACCGCTGCTGTCACAAAATCAAGCACGCCTCCTTTTACTACTTCTACTTGTGTGTGTTTGTGTTGTCAGAGGGCGTCACAACAACGTGCTGCTGTTTCCGTTTCTATCTCACACGCGAGCTCGCTGCGCCGGCTCCTCCTCTCCATCCGTGCACCGTAGAGCCACACCTGAGAACCACCATGTCGTCATCATCCACACCGGATCTGCAGCAGCTCGGGCTTCTTGTTGTTGTTGTTGTTGTTGTTGTGGGCGACTTGTGTGACTGTGACTTGTTGTTTCTGTGTTCCCGGTCGGGCAGCGGCGGTGGCGGCGGCTGGTTGCTGGATGTTGGACGACTCCCATGGTCACCGCCTCACATGGCCTGAGGAAGACATATAAAATGAGGAAGAGGACGAGGAAGAGGAAGAGAGTCGCATGGCTGGATCTCACACCACACACACTGCAAAAACTCAAAATCTTACCAAGAATATTTGTCCTATTTCTAGCCAAAATGTAATTTCTAGTCAAAACAAATCTAATTATACCTAAAATTAACTTGTTTTTAGACACTTTTTACTTATTTCAAGCATATTTTCACTTGAAATAAGTAGAAAAATCTGATACTGGAGCAAGTTTGTCTTTCTTATTATAAGCACAAACAACTTGCTTTCACTGGCAGATTTTTCTACTTATTTCAAGTGAAAATTTGTTTGAAACAAGTTAAAATGATCTAAAAACAAGTTAATTTTTAGGCGGTGAGTGAAAAGAGATTTACTTTAGACTAGAAATTAGACATTTTGACAAGAAATAAGACAAATATTCTTGGAAAGATTTGCACACATAACACACATAAACCAGTATTGCAGTCTGATTTGGTGTAGTGGGTAGCTATACCCCGTTTTAGGTGGGTACACTATTTTGTTGTGTATACTGAAATATTAAGGCATTTTCAGTGGGTATACCCAAGCATCACATAGAAAACACACATAAACAGGGCCGCTGCTAGGAATTCTGGGCCCCTGCCCCCTGACTTCCCCCCTTCTTTCTTTGACTACGTACTTATCATGTTTTATTTACTTTGTTTTGATGCTAATGCAGCGTTACATATGAGTATTAGTCAGGGTCATGCAGAATAGGCTAATTCAGTCATACAAAGATGAGACGACTGGGTTTTTGTATGGGCCCCCTGCACATAAACACACACACCTGAACCCGGTGGTCAGGTACAGTCTCTGAGTCCTGCAGCTGGATCACCATCATCCAGCTGTTCATCCCAGGCCTCAAACACCATACATCAACACTCATTTCTCACTCACCTCCATCAAAACATCCACTGATAGCTAATAAAACTAATTCAGTCCGATTATCATTGCTGCACCTGGTGTTTTTTCACCGAATATAGACTAGGCTACTGTAAAAGAAAATCTACCTCCAGGTTCTGGTAAAAAAAAAAAAAAAAAAATCTCAGAGATCTTTCTCTCTGACTCTGAGGTTTGTGTCAGAGCCGATGACACCGCCGGTAAAGTGGCTGATTTGTCTGCGGAGCGTCTGCTCACCGGGGCCGGGCTCTGAGCCCAGGGCCTCTCTTCTCCTCTCCTCTCCTCTCCTTCTCTCTGGCTGCAGCTGCTACATGTTGCGCTCAGTCAAGAAGACACAGCAGCAGCAGCAGCAGCGGCAGCAGCAGCGGAGGCGCACGGAATCGGACCTGTGTAGCCTACCCTGCCTCAGCAGCTGTGCAGCCTGTTCATATGTGTCTGTCTGAGGTCTGGTTTCCATCCAGCTGCTGCTGCTTCTCCGCCGGACGCTGACATTTTGTCCCTGCTCCTCCTCCTCCTCCTCTTCCTCCTCCAGCTGCTGCTGCTGCTGCTGCTGTGGTGGAAACCATGAAGATGATCCAGACTGATGCGGACACTCACCCACTGACACAGCCAGATTTCTCCCCTCTTCTTCTCCTCCTTCTCCTCCGCCCGGTATAAAGCGCTGTCGATCCCTCGGTACCAGCGCGTGCAGTCACCGGGCCGCGTGCAGCAGCCTCAGCCCGGAGGAAGTGATGATGAAGATGATGATGATGATGATGGCTCAGAGAGAGAGAGAGGAACCGAGCCGACGGATCCACATACCCCCCACTCCTGTGTGTTGGTCCTGGGTGTTTTCCGCAGAAGACACGGAACAATCAATGTGAAGCTGCACACACACTCACCGACACACTTCCGCTCACCTTCAAAATAAAAGCTCTCCCTTTGACCACTTTTAAATAATCTCTTCTTCGGCTCTTTTTCTTAGCCTCTGCCTGAATTATACTCCTATAGTTATTAGTGTTTCATAATTGTTTTACTCTGTTACTGTTTAAGTACAGCAAACTTTTTATTTAAAGCTGATTCAATAGCCTGTTTTTATGCTGTCCCACATTTTAATCAGGTACAGCATACTTAGCTTCATTTTACTTGTAAAACACTTTGTGGAACTATTAGGAGAAATGCTATAAAATAAAGATAATTATCATTTTTTATATTATTATTATCACCCATCACCCTGCCTCAGGGTAAGAGTCCCATATTAGCTAGCCTACACATTACAAAACAAAACAAAACAAAACAAAACAAAATGTAGGCTAACACAACATAACATAACATAACATAGGCTAACATTACATAATATGACATAACATAACACAAAATAATAGGCTAGGCTATAACACAACATGTAGCCTAGAACATAACATAGCACAAAGTGCAAAGAACATAAATAGCATGACAAACATAAAGAGAAAATGAAAATAAATAAATAAAACGAACACAAATAATAAAATAATAAAAGCCTCTTCAAAAAGACTAAGGTCTCAAACACCAGTTTAAGCTTACTGGCTTAAAAATGAGAATATTAGGCTACCAAATGTATTCACCAAAGCACTGGCTATAGCTTTGTATTTTATTTTGAAGGTAGAAGTTGAAACGCTTCCGCTTTTATTCAATTGTTTTCTGTCTGACTTGATGTTGCCGCCACTCCGTGTCCACAGTTTCCCCGCCTCCTCAAATCTCCACCATCTCCCTCCTCCCTCCTCCCCCCTCCCTTCCAGAGGTTGAGGATCAACCAGATGCTCAGTCTGAACCTGGAGGGGCGTGGGGGTTATAGTCACACCTGTAGATAGGCTACCTGTAGACCACTAACCAGACCCCCCACCCCAAAAAACTAAACAAAAAACATTGCCTATAGGCTAATGTTGATAGATTATAATTAGTTCTAATAAATAAACACACTATGGTGCTTTGATCCTCCAAATGCAAGAATGTAAGAGTCATATTTTGAACAGAGCCAATCCAACAGACTCGTGTGCAGCTTCCTCTCGAACACTGTCAACCTGTGTGTGTGTATTTGTGTGACAGTGTGTGGAAAGTCAGAGAAGCCCCTAATCAACACATGCAGCTGGAGAACTCAGTGGGTAATAACACTGACTCTGGAGCGGGATGCTGGGGTTTAAATCCCACTCAGGGCCACTGTCTTACAGAAGGAGAGCTGGCTTTCTTATAACGAATGGATGTTAAATGTATTTGTTTTAATCAGTATTAGAAAAAAATCCCCATTTGTTATTCCAGGCGAACCCACGTGGGGTCCCGACCCTAAGGTGGAAAAACACTGATATAAAAGGAAGTAGAGTCCAACATCAGTGAGGTGTAGTTCCTCCACCATGATCCTCCAGCTGATAGTGAAGAGGAAGACTGAATTACATGTTGAAAAACATTATTACTTTTGGATAATATTATGACTTGAGTCATGGTTTTCAGTCAGAGTGGTCATACTTGCATTTCATTTTCAATGGCGTAATTCATAATAATGATGATGATCTGTTTTACCTTCATCAAAATAAATAAAGCTCCTGTTTTGATGAATTATCAGCTCCAGTCTTCAGTGTTTTTGATATTTCCTGCAACAACAACAACAACAACAACAACAACAACAACAACAACAGAAAACCACTGGATGCATGGATGTCAATATGTTGCTCATTATATCTCTGTGCAGATACTTTGATGGTTTAAACGTTGAGGTGCGTCTGATGTGGCTGCAGCAGCACTGACAGTTCGTCCATGTGTGTGTGTGTGTGTGTGTGTGTGTGTGTGTGTGTGTGTGCACGTGGAACCAGCCGACCACCAGCTCCTCTCAGTGACACCACAGTGCCAGCAGGCCTGTATTGATTGTTCCACTTGTTCCACTGAAGGTTATGCAGAGTGTTGGCCATCGACCAGAAACATTTCATCCACATCGTCATCTCCAGCTCCGGTGTCCTGTAAACCGGCCGTCAAGGTCACACTGAAGCAGGATCATGTCACCTTTAGTCTTGAGTCAGAGTCCACAATGAATTACCCCTTTGTTTCAGACGGTGCTGAGGTCCACAGAGACCCACCAGGCCTCGTGGATGCACTGCCACTAATTAATTTACTTCTGGATTCCCCTAACGACGTTACAGTGGGAGCTGGATTACCACAGAGAACAGCCGGCACAATAATTAATAAACTGTGTGCTTCGGCATGAGGAGCCAGGAGATGATTATTGTTGGATTAAAGTTCGCGGCATCGTCTGACAGCTGACAGATCAGACAGACTCTGTGATGGAGGAGGGAAATGCCAGTTTTGTATATTATTAATTTCCTGATAAATTAATGATTTTACAGCACATTTCATGCAAACAATGCTCAGATTCCCTTATAATAAAAACTAAAGAAAACATAACTGAGATTTATGCGCTTTTTCAAAGAATATAAAATAGACTTTATATGGTCTAAACTTAAAAGTAGGTCTGAGATTCAAAGGCTCTTCCATGTATTTGGGGCTAAAAGTAAAATCCCCAAAGGTTTGTGCTGCTGCGGTCATGGGAACAGTTAAAAACGCAGCTGTAGAGGTTCTCAGGGTTCACGGAGGACCATAAATATAACAGGGGACAAGGCCACTAAGTGCTTTGAAACCATAAAAGGAGAAATTTAATATCAATTCTGTAAGTTATAGGAGATGTTACATAGGATGAACATGTGTGACAGAGATCAGAAATACACAGTTGGGTGTGCCAAAAAAGAATAGGAAGATAAATGTTTAGATGAAGACAAATAAATTGATTATGACAAATGCTTTTGCTTTTCCAAACTGTCCATCAGGGCTTTTCTGTGCTGGCTGAGTAGTTGATTCCTGCACATCCAGCTGCAGTCGTAACTTTTAACGGCACATTGTGTTTTCTTTATCTCTGTGTTTGTCTTTCTCTGAACAAAGTTAAACAAAGTCAAAGCAAACACAATGTGGAAAGACTGGAACTGGTGACAAATACAGTGTGTACAGCCGAGCCACACACATGAGTAGGCATATCACACCGTGCATGTGCAAATCTGCATCTACTGTTTTTTTTTTTTAAATGTAGGCCTACTAATTTGTTCTGTTGCCATTTCTCTCTCTATTTTTTCTATATATTTTCATATATTAGATACATTATTTTTTTTGGTTATTGTTTTAACAATAGTCCTGTAACTTCATAAATTGGTGTTGTTGTAGACAGAAATAGGCCTAAAGAAGTATTAAATATGCTTAGGCCTATAGTGAGGATAGATCATTTGTCATTGCATTTATGTTATTGTAAAAAAAAAAAAAAAGATCCACTGGATAGCTTCTCATTTGTAGAAAGTTCATGTGAGTTCTGCATGTTATGTTCAGTGAAACATGGTGGTGAAGTTAATATTTCTCTAGAGGAATCAACAACAATATAAATTCACTACAACTACTACTAGCCAATAATAATAATCATGCCAACCATATTAAAAATACACTAGAGACAGACACCCAAGACAGCAGTATAAAATAAATAAATAAATATAATCGAGGAAAATTTCAAGTATATTTTGCCCAGAATAACAGTTTTATCACGTGGTTTAAAAAACACAACAACAAACTACACACGACGTCTTGGCGGTGACGTCATGACGCACGTAACGCACACGTACGCTGCTGACGTGTAGGTAGGGAAGTGGCTGTCGGCCGAGTTTTTAGCCGAGAGCCTTTTTTAGCTTTCTCCCCCCTCTCTCTTCACCGTGAGCCTCCTCCGTCACTGACACTGACAGCTCAGCGGCAACAGCCACCCGAGTCCGCACAGCACCGAGCTGCCTGACGACCAGGAGCACGACGACACGACGGTAACTAAGCGGCTGCACAGGTGAGGAGACGTCAGTGGAGTCACCGGCTGGAGCTAGCAGGCTAACATGCTAACAGGCTGGCAGTGCAGTGGGACTTGTTAGTGTTGGAGCTGGATAAAAAAACAAAACAGGGACATAACAGCTATTTAACACTGATGTTTCCCCCCCACAGCTTCAGTTAATAACAGAAAACTGTCCCCCGGGACATCAGGACACATTGTCCGGCCGTTAGTCCCACAGTCTGCCCGGTAAACACAGTGGAAGCAGCAGCAGCAGCAGCAGCAGCTCCTCAGACAGGCTCTGTCATAGGGCAGGTTACTGACTGCACACACAGGTGATGATGGAGGTGGAGGTGGAGAGGAGCTTATTATAACCGAACACATCAGCTGCCAAACCGGTCACCTTAGTAGAAGTGAACCGGAGCTTACACCGGAAACGTTCAGGCCTACAGTACCAGGGACCTGCTAGATCAATATATTATATGGCCCATTACTGTGACAGCTGCTGTGCTATTGTAGTATTTTAAAACCTGCATCAAGTATATATGCACCTCTTTAAAGTGCATTCATCATGTTATGTATTGATCTTACATTTTATATAATCAGAGATAAAAATGAAACTGTTTGTTTGTTTGCTGATTCTGTTATCGATTGGTCGGACTGACTGCAGCACTAAACGCTAAATTATCGTAGGTTAATAAGCTCCAGGGTAATTTTTATGTGTACGTGACTTTGCATACGTAACTCAGCCTATTTGTCACGGGGAGATTATCAATGCTAAGATGTGATAAGTTTAATAAAGACAGAACAGTTATAAAACAGGGCTGACCAGAGCGATTGATAGGGGCTGAGTAATTGTTATCAATCAAACTCTGCATCATCGATTCCTGTCAAATGTTCCCACATTATGTTTATAGTTTACTGCACCTACATGAATAACGGATTAGCATTGGATATGGATGTCATTCATTATTGGTGCAATGAATGAATTCATGAATTCCTGATTGTTCAGTTCAATTCAGAGCTTTATTGTCCATCCAGGGGAAATTTGACATAGATCAACGTAGCAGTGTACAGCACAACCAACTTGATAAGAACAATCCTAAACGGAGTAAAAATAGAAGTATCAAAACAGTATGAAAGAAGTCAAGTGAAGAAGTGAAACTAACATGTGAATAAAAAAAAAGAACTAAAGAATAAGTTGTGCCACAAGACCAGTGCATTTAAGGATTGTGCAAGTTGCATTGATTGCACAATGTGGAACAAAGGAAACTTTATTTGTTTGTGCCCTAAGTAGTCTATGTCTCCGTCCAGACGGCAGAGAAGTGAATGTGATGTTATGAACTCACCTGTAGCAGCAGACAGTTATGTTTGTGTACAGATAATCCAGTTAAACTGACTCTGTTTTCCTGCAGGTGGAGTTAAAGACGGCAGCTTTATGAAGAAGTGTTTGTGACCTGCACAGCGACAATGGGGAAGCGGAGGGTCCCAGATCTGTACAGGGCCCCCTTTCCTTTGTACTCCATTAAAGTGGACAGTAAAACGGGGCTGGTGATCACAGCAGGAGGAGGAGGAGCCTCCAAGACGGGCATCAAGAATGCTGTGGTGGGTACTTCACTTTTGTTTAACTCATGACCACATCGTATGGAGCACAAATAATAAACAACAGCAATAATCAATATAGCAAGTTGCAAGTATACATGTTTTCCAACTCTGATAATCACAAAAAACTGTGTGTGTCTTTTTCAGCACTTCCTGGACCTACAGCTGGTGGGAGACACCCAGTACAGCGCCACCCTCGTCCACTCTCACGACACGGACACGCGCGCCAACATGAACCTGGCGGTGGCCGATGGCGTGCTCGCCGCGGGACAGGACGGGACCTGCTGTCTGATGAAGTTTAAACACTCTGCAGAGAAAGAAGGAGGCAAAGCCGCTGCTAAAGACGGTGAGGCCCACTGTTACTGCTCCACCTGCTGTCATCAAGAGCATGTAGCACACTCTAGGATATGTAGTTATCTCTTTTATGAATTTTAAATTTCTTTTAAAAACTAAATATTGTATTGTTTTTTATTTTGTCAGGCTTTTATAATTTTTTAGTTTTAAATACCGTGGGCTGAAGGAATTTACTTTTACGTTATTTCCATTGGTGGGTTGTTATCTGTCACTGTTTTGTCCTTGTTTTATGTATCTTAAATTGTTTCTGAAGTTTATTATTACTAATAATAATTAGAAAGGTGGAGTTAAAATCTAAGTATAGTTTATAATGAAGGGAGCACTTTATTATTATCTTGCTTCTTCTTCTTATTCCTAAATTGCTTTTACTCGTCCTACATGTTCTTCCTCTTCTTCTCTGACTCATTCAGACACAAGTGAATCTGTGTCAAGTTATTGATTATCAGAAGATCAGAGAATATCAGTGCAGTGGATCCTTTTCTGAAACTTTGTTTATACCATAGTGCACATGACAGAGCTGTAGGGTTCTCTTATAACAACAGATGTGTTATCACAGCTGTATTTATGTACATAAACACGTGAACTTTGCATGCATAAGTTAAGTCGTGTGTGTGTTTGTGTTTGTGTGTGCAGGAGGGAGCGGCGTGCAGCAGGGCAGCGCCAGGCGACGAGCCGGTAAGGGAGACAGGGGAGGACAGGACGGAGCTGCGGCCTCTGGAGACAAGTCGGACCTGAAGGACGACACGGCTCACGTCTCCGTCAGCAGTTTGGCTGAAGTCCAGTCGGACCTGAACCCTCAGGATCCGCTCCAGAAGGTGGTCCGCTTCAGTCCGGACCTCAGCCTCCTGCTGACCGGAGGCACAGACGGACACATCCGAGTCTGGGAGGTAAACGCTGTTAAACTCACTGTGCTCTGTCACTCAGTTTTATGTACCTCACCTACTGAATATGATATAAATATGATGTATTAATCCATAAGTAAAACCTTTTGATTATCAACTAGAAACAGCATTTCCTGCAGAAAATGCGGTTGGAAGCTGAAAGGCATTGCTGAATAAGTTGACATAGACATGCAAGTAACATGTCCAAGGGAGGATTTGAACCCGTGACCTTGTGAGTGATAGTCTGAGACACTAACCACATGGCTACAGAGGACCTGACTTGTACCTATACTGTCAAGATTCAAAGACTGTCCAATGACAGCTGAATAGTTTGAATGAAAAGTCAAGATACTATGTGACATGACAGAGACTTTGCATCTAGTTAGATGGAAAGAAAGCTTGAAACAACATGACAGAGGCTGATTTCGAACCCACAACCTCATGATCTCCAGTCATTCACTCTACCACTCCGCCACAGAATTTACGCTGATACCTGCTGACATCTATTCTAATTTGATCATATTTGGCAAACTTTGGTTGGAGTAATCGGTGTGATAACAAACACCTGCAACTAATTGAAGGCGGGGGAGGGGAGGTTAATTCTGCTGGTCACAGGGGGCAGTGCAGGACAAGAAATGATGGATAAGAATAATTTAAGTGCTTTACATTTCTCTGCTGTGTTCAAAGTTCCAGTAAATCAATCTTATAGTAGAAACATGTAAATACAAAGCAAGATTGAAAGAGGTTAAGAGGAAAGGTGGGGGCATATATGCATTATCAAGTTTGCTCATGTGACCAGACTAAGTAGTATTGCTTAGCCCACACTGGAATGTTGTGTGTGGCTCTTGTGTCTCTTAATGAACACACCTGAAATAAATTGAAGATGGCGAAGCCGAATTCAACACAATATAACAACAGTGCCCAACCTGGATTCGAACTCAGAACCTCTGCATTCATGGTCTGTCATCTTAACCACTGAACTACAGCCAGAGGCATTGAGGGGAGAGGTTGTGACTCTCATGAATGTTTGATCTTTCAATAATGCTCAAAAAAAAAAAAGAAAAGAGTCAAAATGAGCCACAACAACTAAGTAGGGGACTTTTTTAATGACTTTTGAATATTTTTTGAAAATGACATCAAGTATAATGCCCATTTCAGTGAATTATAAAATCGAAATCCCTGGGTGTGCAGTGAGAAAAAAATGCATGGGGTTGAATGGCAGAAGAGTCCCAGGCTGCATTTAAAAAATATTGTAAATTATTCTCTAAATCTGTTTGCATTTTTGATGGCACTGTGAGACAGAAGACAAGTGTGGCTAAAACTGTGTACAAAATCTTGAGTACAGAGTGTGATTTGTGGCTTTGGGGACAGTTTTAAAGAAAAGCTCCAGTCTGTGATTCACCCCCTTTCCGCTCTGACTGTGACATCACCCACTCTAGCTCTGCTGTTATCACACCCATTGTAAAGCTGGATTTTGGCAGAAATCTTAATGATTTAAAAACTGCCACACAGCTGAAACTGTTGAAGATATCAATAAGACGAGTAATGCAGTAATAGATAAAAAGTTTGTCTACAGTTTAAAAGAAAAATGGAGTCTGTGGGAGAAAGTATGCTGGAGCTTTAGAGGTTCAAAGTAGTGTGAAGATTTTAAAGGTGTGAAGATGTTTTCAATGTATTCCTATGGGGAAAAAAATTGCAGAAAAAATTAAATATTGTAAAAAGTACAAATAGTATGAAAAAGTTGAATAATAGCAACACTGTCGTGAAAAAGCTGCACGTTTTGATGTATGAATTGTTGAAATTGCACAAAGTATGAAGGAGTAGTTAGCCGGCAAAGAAAGTGGAAAAATAGGTTAGCTTTCAGCTTTTCAGCTCTCAGCTTCCAACCTAATTACTATTTTGAGTAAATTACCAAGCAACTTTTATATGCAAATACTGTGTGTAGTTGTGGTGCTGTAGCTCCTGCACTGTAGTTAGAGGTCATGACTGTTATTTCCTCTGGATTAGACACATTTTACTCTTATCTGATTTATGCATATTTAGGGTGGAAGCTGAAAGCTTCCACACTATTACTATTCAAATCTTTATACTTATTCTTACTTCTTCCGCCAGTTTTGTGCATCTAACTACTCCTTCATACTTTGTGCAATTTCAACAATTCATATATCAAAATGTGCAGCTTTTTCAGGACTTTTATGCTATTACTTTTCTCTTTCATACTATTTATACTTTTTACAATATTAAACTTTTTCTGCAACTTTTTTTCCCATAGGAATGCATTGAAAACGTCTTCAAACTTTCAAAATCTTTGCACTACTTTGAACGTCTCAAGCTCCAGCATACTTTCTCGTACAGACTTCATTTTTCTTTTAAACTGTTGACAAACCTTTAAACTATTCAGCTCTAGCTCATCTTATTGATATCTTCAACAGTTTCAGCTGTGTGGCAGTTTTTAAATCATTAAGATTTCTGCCAAAATGCAGCTTTACAATGGTTGTGTATTGCAATGAGCAGAGCTTAGAGTGGGTGACATCATCACCAGAGTGAGAGGGAGCGAAAATCAGTCTGGATTTTTTCTGGATAAATTGTCCTAGATGGCCAGAAATTACACTCAGACACTTGATTTTTTCCAGGGTTGTAGCCACACTTGTCGTGTCTGATATGATGAGATCAAAACAGCAGACAGATTTACAGAATTGTCTGCATGAGCCTCTTTGTGCAGCTTGACCTGCTCCACTGGCTCATTGACTCCAATACAAAACTAGGAGCTGATTTTTTCAGAAAAGGAGAGAGGACCCTCTTTTCTAAACTGCCACAGTGAGAAAAGTATTTGTCTCACAAACATGTAAGTCACACAGCCAGCTCAGGAAGGTCTCCTTGCTGATTAATCATAACCACACTCTGATAAGACGTATGGTTCTCTGTTTATAGGCTGTTTTGCGGAGGCTGCACTGAGCTGAAATCCCACTCTGCTCTGCTCTGCTCTCCTCTGTGTAGTGCATGTCACCAGCTGTTGGAGGAGGCTCGTTAAGACAGCCTCACACAGACACATGATAAAAAAGACTGACAGGATGTCTCTAGTAAATTAATTGAACTCTGTCATCATGTCAATCATGCACAAACACTCTCCTATCTCCCTCTCTTATCTCTCCCTCACTCTCTATGTCTCCCTCTCACTTGCTTCTCTATGCTCACTGTGTATGCAGAGTGTCGGTGGCTCAGTGGTTCAACCATTGGACTCATGATCTGAAGGTTGCTGGTTCAAATCTTGCCTCACCAACATTAATAGTGATTTATTTTCTCAGTCATCCTCTTTTGACTTCTGATAATTTGTTTCATGTTCAAACTGCTGCTCTCAGCCTGATATTCATTTTATTACAAGTCTTTCATGACTTCTGCTGGACTTGAAGCTTTCTTGGTGTTGACTGTGTTTCCAACAGGTGCAGCTTTGGGCTCGTTAACTTCAGAGTGACACAGAGTGCAACTCATTAACAGACAACAGTCTTTGCAACTGTGGCATTTTGGCATTATAATTTGTTTAAATTCACATAAAATAGTCAGGCCTGGCACAAAAGCCCTCAATTTGCACTTGTAACTGTTCGTTCTACTATTCTGCATTCAGCTATCATTGAATAATGACAACAGGGGTAGTAACAATGTATTCTCTGTGGTGCAGTGGTAGATTATATGGTTGGAGGTCATGAGGTTGTGGGTTCGATACTGGCCTCTGTCATGTTGTTTCAGACTTTCTTGCATTCTTTGTTTCTCTCTTTCTTTCAACAATTTCTTCAGCTCATTCAGCATTGCTTCAGCAATAGTGTTCAGCTGCTTTCAGCTTCCACCCCATTTCCATTCTTGGAAATGCTTTTTCTAGTTTATTTTCATGATTATTAGAGATTATAGACTTTTCTTTTTTTGTATTTTACTATGTTAGTTATTATTTCTTGTGTATTTAATCTATTACTGAGATCTGCCCTAGATTGATCTATCTCTCTATCTCTATATAATTGAAAAATTGAAAAGTAGTGACTGTAACATTCAAAGGAATGAGTCAAAGAAAATCCTGAAGAACTTAGTTTTTAGATAGTTATTGAAATTATTAAATCATTGTCCGATGTGACTCTAGAATAGATCATATTTTGACAACCCAAAGGGATCATGGGAAACTGTAAAGACACTAAAATTGAAGGCAACAGGTCCAAAAAAGTCCCGTTAACCTTCAATTTTTGCATGTAACAACAAAAGACACAGATATCATGTTGTTTACCTTGATAAACAACACATGCACTGACTGCATGTTGTTGTTTCTTCTCCTCAGTTTCCATCTCTGAAGAAGAAGTTTGACTTCAAAGCTCATGAGGGGGAGATCGAGGACCTGGACCTGAGCCCAGGGAACAAGGTGAAACATTGACTCCCTCCTCCTCCTCCTCCTCCTCCCTCTTCTTCCTCCTCTGCTGTGGATGTTTTAACCTCGGCTCGGTGTAGTAACAGATGTTGTGTATTGATCCGCTGCTAATGATCAATATGTGGTGTTGTCACGCAGCACCTGGTGACTGTCGGCCGGGACTTTGCCTGCAGCGTGTGGAGCGGCGACCAGCTGGCCATGGGTCTGAGGTGGAACGAGACGGTGCCTCAGATGGACGAGAAGACGTACAGATACATGGCCTGCAGGTCCCTTCTTCTTCTTCTTCTTGTGGCTCCTCAGATCCATGTAAAGTTCATTTCACACAGCAGTCACTTCATGGCGGTTCTTGTTTGTGTTTCAGGTTTGGAAAAGTCGAGGACCAAAAAGACGCCCTGAGGCTCTACACAGTCCAGATCCCCCATAAAAGAGAAAGAAGACCTCCTCCCTGTTATCTCACCAAGTGGGACGGCAAGAGCTTCCTGCCCATGCTGACGGCCCCCTGCGGCTCCGAGGTCATCTCCACGCTGGCCGTCAGGTGACTGAGGGGCCAAGATTATAAAATGATTCAAAAACACATCATTATGAGGAAATATTCTAGTGTGTTTTTGTTAAAATGTGTAGATATAGTAGATGTAGATTTGGCAATAATTGAGAAGAGGCTCAGACTAGGGCTGTCAATTTTATTTGACATTCGAATATTCATTCAAACGTGGGGTGATAAGTTCATATTCAAGCGGAATGATCTGCTCGATATGTAGGCTGCAGCGCCTGCAGCTAATTTTTGCTAATTTTTCTAAAAAGTGACAGCCCTAGCTCAGACATGAAGAGACCATCAAATGAAAAAACAGAAACAAAGCTTAAATGTATTAACAAGCAACACTCTGCAGGATCCCTGTGTGTCACGTTGCACAGATGGTGCAGTCAAAGTCTGCAGTGTCACTTACAGGCCACATGGGAATATCACATTTTGGCGAGATAACCCTCTACAACCCCCATAATATTAAGCCATGACATTACAATAACAACAGCGTTACAACAGGTGAGTGTGACGACGGCAACTCATGTTGACTTGTTTCTGTTGACAGTGACTCTGGGACGTTCCTCGGTCTTGGGACTGTGACGGGATCAGTAGCGATCTACATCACCTTCTCCCTGCAGGTAAAGACACCGAACACACACACACATACGTCATGCTGCTCTGTGTGTGTGTTGTAACCTGTCCATCCTCTCTGTCTCTGTGCAGAAGCTCTACTACGTCCAGGAGTCTCACGGCATCGTGGTGACGGACCTCGCCTTCCTGCCCGACTCTGTGAAAGGCAGAAACATCAAAGGGAATAATGAGACAGCCATGTTGAGTGTAGCAGTGGACAGCCGCTGTCAAGTCCACGCCGTCCCCAACCGCAGTAAGTCCTGCAACATCATCATCATCATCATCAACAAGAGCAAGGTCCCGTTTATTAATATAGCACCTTTTAAAGGAATAGTACAACATTTTGGCTAATTGGCCCATTGCCATAATCCCTGTAGTCATAGCATTAGGTTCGTCACCTTTAATTGTCGGTGCAAGCTATTTTTAGAATGGCGGAGCAGAGCCGTGAGCTGCTCAGAGCTACGCTACGGAGGCTCATGGGATTCAAGTTGTGACCTGCACATTCACCACGCTATGAGGTAATAACACAACGTTACCACACAGAGTTGTGTTAGAGGGAAATACAGAGACTGCTTGCTGAAAAACTGCCACCGATGGGAACATGCATCAGCGGTTTTGCATGAATTTCCCTCTAAAACAACTCTGTCTGTTAACGTTGTGTTATTATCTCATAGCGTGGTGAATGTGCAGGTCACAACTTGTCCACCGGAGCGTTGTGGAGCTGTTGGATTGTGTATTTGCTGAGTGTTATTATCTCATAGCATGGTGAACAGTAATGGTGACACGAGTCCGACTGTCTCACCCTGTGTCTCCCCCCTCCCTCCAGGGTCCTTCCCCATCTGGCTGGTGCTGTTCTGCTGCGGCCTCATCGTGGTGGGCCTGGTCCTCCTGCTCCAGTACCTCTTCCCAGGATTCATCTGAACCTGAACTCAAACCTCCATGCGGTTCAACATCATCAGCGGTCCTCAACCATCCTCCTCCAGCGCAGAACCACGAGTCCCAGCCGAGCCGAGCTCTGGGAGGCTCTGGAGCTGCAGCCGTCACGGCGCCCTGACGTCGCCCCCCCCCCTCCCCTCCACCCCCCTCCCCTCAGCTCCTACTCAGGGTTGTTCTCTCTCAGACCTGTGAACCCAGTGGACTCAGACCAGCACAGACTGGGATTTTACTCCTATCAGTTCATCTTAATCTTGTTGGAGAGTTGAAGGACTCGTGAATGTCTAAGGGAAGGGTCTTTTTATCGACATATTTAAGGAACAGTGTACAAATATCAATGATTGGCACATAATGTGTCTGATTTAGTTTTTTTTTTTTCCTTCACGCAGACACTTTGAATCATCGGCTCCTACTTTTATGTGTTTTCCATTTTTATCCACTAGTGGGCAGCAGAGAATCATTTCTTATCAATATTATATATATATAATAACCAAACAAACTGGGTGAAATAATAAAAGCTGCTCCGAGCGGAGGAGACGCAGAGTCAGTAAACATCTGGACGGATGTTGAAAGCTGGATGTTCTCCCTGTTATGAAGACAGGTTCCGATATCTCTCTGCCCCAAAAAATGTGAATGAATTTTTAAAAAAATGATCCATGTTATTGTAACTAACCTGGCGAAATGATGGAAGAAATAAAAATATGAATGAGGAAGGAAGATTAAAAAAGAAACATCTGGTCTGTTTATGTTTTCTCATCTGTGACAGAAACAATCTGAACTGGATTTATTATATTTATATTTTCCAAAACTGCAAAACCGGGAACACATGAATAACAGATATGTTGTTTAGAACTTTTTTTTATTTGTCGGACACTGTTTAAAAACAAAAACAGCAATATTAACAATATTTTCCACATTTATATCTGCTCCACCTCCTGTGCCGCGGCCCCCATAGAGGTCCAGATGTCACCACTGGATGTGATGGAGGCTCCTTAACCAACGAGCTGGACGTGTTGAACGCTTCCATGCATCGCTCTTATTTCCCCTGTTGTCCAGCAGGTGGCGCTGTGAGTCTGCTGGATGTGCAGCTTTAGAGCTCTGAGGCTTGAAGCCAGATCTCTGTGTTGATTTAACCTACATTTGATTCAGCCGCAGCTCCTGCAGGAGTCCAGGGCATAAAGACGCTCTCACAGAGTCCTGGTGTGTGTGTGCGTTAGTGTGTGTGTGACGTCATGGCAGCTCATCCCTCCGTGTGTGTTCTGTACATACAGGTGGACTCCACCTGCGTGTCACCAAACTGTGAAGCTGTATCCAGACATTCAACATACACACACCCCTGCAGCCAGCCAGCGGAGGAGGGAAACTTCTCACCTCCTCAGTCTGCAGCCCGGTCGGTCAGTGGGTCAGTCACTGTGAACAGACAGACGCTGACTGTCCTGTCAGTCGCTGCACGTCACCATGACGACTGTGTCCTGGTGTTGGTCGGGAACAACCGGAAGAACCACAGGCCACAGAGTTTGTTTCATTTATTCAGATTAAATGTGTAAAATCCTCAGTCTAGTGTCAGATCACACAGTTTCTGCTTCCAGGAGAATAGAAGAGAAAATACTTTTGAAAAAGTATTTTACATTATTTTACACAATACATTTTCACAAGACGCAATAAAAGCTACGTTAGGTTAAGTTAAGAAAATGAAGAGGGAGGAGTGAATGAACTGAACCACGGTTTGCCTTCTTTTACTTGGTTGGTGAAGAGACCCTCTTCCTTGGCATGACGGTGAGTAGAAAGCTGCTGAATTATCGATTTTGGGTGAAGTATCCCTTTAACCTTGTTTTTTTTTTTATTCATTTAAATAATAGACACTCTCTTTATTTTAACTCAGGAACTCAGATGAAACGTGTCCCGGGGTCAGATTCTAATAAAATACCTAAAAGCCTCTTAAAGGCAGTTGAGTTCAGTTGACGAGCGTGGAGGATAATGTGATCCAGACAACAACAGGGCAGTCGTTTAGCTGCAGCTCCTCCGTCCATCCCAGCGTCCATGACACAGGAAACAACAGTGATGATCAAGTGTCGTCATGACGCTGACAGACGAACGTGTTTCTCCGTCTGTGTGAAGTGACTCATTGATCCGTCATCGGACCTCAGGCTGGGATCAAACCAGGTTGATTGATGTGGTTATTTTCACCACGTTAGCGATATTTAAAAGATGACGTATGTTGTCCAACAGTGATGTTACCATCCATCCTTGAAAAGCTAATAGAATTTTTACATTCACTAACATTCACTTCTACCAGCATCAGAAGGAGGATATATCTAAGTTAAACATGTGCAGGATATGCTATATGCTAATTCATTTTTATTTTATTACAAATGGAATAGAATAAAACAGATGTGTTTATTGTCATACAGACGTTATATCAAGATGTATTGCTGAACAAAATGATGTTTCCATTAGGCCACAATAAAACAAATAGATAAAAACATCATAACAAATATAACCAGGTAGGAAAAAGCAGTAGAAAAATATATAAATATGACATAAATACAAATACCCTTTAATAGTAACCCTTTAATTTACAGGCTGCTAATCATGTGATAATGTCAAGAAATAGCAGAGAAAAAAAGCAATGAATTGCGTAGTAATGTCAAGAAATAGTCTAGAAATAACAGTCAATTTCACAATGTCATGTTTTTCATAAAGGCAAAAGATTACACATGCTTTGAATTTTTTGGGAAAGGCCATAATTTTTGTTTTCAATCATTATTTCTGGGCTATTTCTACGCAATCGATCGTTAATCCTTGGCTAAATTTCTCCACATTACAATGAAATTGGCTGTTATTTCTAGACATTATGATGCAATTCATTGTTATTTATTGCCAATTCTTGACAATTAACGGCCTATTTAATTAAAGGGTTACCACTTATAGATGTGTGTAATAGATATAATAGATAAGAAACTGCTCTACTGAGGGTCCATCCACTGCTGAGCATGAATGTGGTGCAGAAGAAGGGAAAGGGCAAAAGGTCACTGCTGTTCTGGAGACATTTTAAGGGTGGATCCTCCGGGGACTGTGAATATCTGTGATCCTTTAATGAGATAAGTTGTAAATGTGAAGCACGTGTGTGTGTCTCCTCCTGAGGACAGAGATCTGTCAGTTTACAACATGAAAATCACTTCAACATGTGGCTGTGTGACTGAACAGATCGTACTGGTTGGTGTTTCTCCGCCTCGTACACAACACAACACAACAAAAACGTGCTGTGTTTAATAACAAAACGCTAGCTGCTCTTCCCCCTCGGTGGGGTTTGAAGCCCCCTCCGCCTCTGCCTCCCCCACTCCCCCTCCCCCCCCCCCCCCCCTCCCATCCCCACAGCTGACTGATGACAGAAGGGAAGACGATGCTTTAACGGTTTAAACATGCTGAAACAATAATATCTCTAATGTCTTCCATCGCACATAAAAAAAAAGGACCTGGTGCCACTCTGGCTGCTCCAACATCCCATAATTTTTACACAGCAACCCCCCTCCTCCCACACACAGACACACACACACTGATGTGATAACTTTCAAGACCAGCCAGTGAATAACCTGAGAGAACTGGTTGATGCTCCTGTCAATCACTGTCCAGATGTGCCCAGATGTTCCAAACAGCCCTATTCTTGTTTTCACATACATAATAGGCTCCGTATCTCTTTATCTCCTTCTTTATTGACATTTTATCTGGTTTATTCATTTGATTTATTTCTCTTTCTCTTTTACTTTCTTCATTTTTCACTTTGTTGATATTTGTAACTGATGTAGTTAGAGCCCTCATGTGCAGGTCCTGCTGATATAATTGTTGTGTGTGGGTCATTAGATTGTCTTATTGTCATGTTTTGGAATAGCAGGACCCAAATGGAGACTCCAAGGCAAAGGTATCTATTTAGAAAAAAGGTAAATAAAAGGAAATCCAAGTACAACAGAAACAAAGTAGCAATAAAAGAGTCTTGGACAGGGGGTGAACGAGGAATCTAAAGTTCAACAGAAAACAACAAAGTGCAAAACAATCGACTGGAAATACCAAACTCACAACATGGAACACGGGAGACAACGCAGGGGACAAATGGAGCCGATCGGACAAAGAAAAAGGGAGAGGCTAAATACACGAGGTAAGACACAGCTGAGGCACGCAAGGTAATCAAACAGGAGGGAAACTTAAAGGAGAAATTCACCAAAAAATGAAATTCATTCATTATTGACCCAACCTCAACCTTTATACAAACATGTGCAAAAGCAAATATCAAAACAGAACAATCATAAAGTACGCAGATGATTCTGTTATTGTAAGTCTGCTCCAAAAGAATGAAAGTGGCCATGGCCCTATAGTTGACGACTTTGTGCAGTGGTGTGACGAGTCACATCTCCAAATTAACATTTCAAAAACAAAGGATATGTTAATTGATTTTAGAAAGCAAATCTACACAGGCAATTCCACAATCATAAGAGGTCAGTCAGTGGAGTGTGTGGAATCGTACAAATATCTTGGGACTACTATTGATTTTAAACTGAACTTCCAAGAAAATTGTGAAGCTGTTTGTAAAAGAGGACAACAGCGTTTGCACTGTTTGAGAAAGTTGTCCTCTTGGCACGTTGACAAAACCATGATGCTCTTATTTTATCGTGCTTTTATTGAGTCCATTTTATCTTTTTCTTTGGCGTCATGGTTTGGAAACCTTTCTGTGAAAAACAAAAACTCTTTAAACCAAATCGTGAAATGGTCAAGTAAGCTGATTGGTGAGCCACAGCTGAACCCTTCTTCCCTGTACACCAGACAGTTACAGCGGATAGCCACTACCATTTTAAACGACAGTTTGCACCCTTTACACAGTGAGTTCCAGCTTCTTTCCTCTGGACGGAGGTTTCCCACTCTGCAGAACGAAACGCTTTAAAAACAGCTTTGTTCCAGCTGCAATTACACTGGTTAACAAGCTGTAGCTTGCACAAAAACTGCACAAGTCACTTTCTGGAGCATGATTTTACTTTATTTTATTTTATCTTATTGCATAATGTATTTATTGTATTATTCTTTTTTATCTATATCTATGTGGAATTTGCACCGGGTACTTTTAAAATCTTTTCTGGAATTATTTTATGTTTCACTGGTTTTTTAGTCTTATGTCCTAACTTTTATATCTATTTTATGAATAGCAGCACTTCTGGTTTCTGGTTAAGCCTATTTGTTTCTTTTATCCTTAATGTGAACATGTTCTTTTAAATGTCCTATTTCTGATTATTTGTCTGATGTTTTATGTCCTGACTCTTGATGACACTGCAGAACTAGTTTACCCCCCTGGGGTACCAATAAAGTAACCTGAACCTGAACCTGAACCTCATGCTGATGAATACTCCCGAGTATTTTTTTATTCCTCAAAGTGCATCTGGAGACCTGGGAGGGGGGGTTCCAAGTCCAACAAAAACTTTATATGAGAGTCAATAACGCCTGACACAAAAAAGTCCATAAAACTACACAAAAACCATTTAATATTCCTCCACACTGCTCGTCCCCTGCAATCCAAGTGTCCTGAAGGGATACAGTCCAGATTTTAACTGAAACAATGTCATTGAGGCAAGTCCGGTCTTTACGTTGTTTCCAGTAATCTCTGGACTATATCCCTTCAGGACACTTGGATTGCAGCGGACGAGCAGTGTGGAGGAATGTTAAATGGTTTTTGTGTAGTTTTGTGGACGTTTTTGTGTCGTTGTGTGCTATTGACTCTCATATAAAGTTTTGAACGCCCCTCCCGGGTCTCCACATGCACTTTGAGGAATAAGAAACTACTTGGCTGCATTTCATTTTTCGGTGAACTATTCCTTGAACAGGAAAACAGGAGTAAGACACAGACTTCAAAGTAAAACAGGAAACAGGAACACAACAGGGAGTAAAAGACACAGACCATGCCACACAGGCAAACAGGACAACTTCAGAATAACACAGGAAATAACTACACAATTAACCCACAGAGGACAGACAAGACACAGGGACACAACGGGGACGCAGATCCTGCAAAGTTACTGTTATTTATGTGTATATTAAGCTTGTCTACTGTTGTTTAATGTTTGCTTGATGTTTATTTTGTGTTTCAGGAGTCTACTTTTGCAACCCTGCAGCTGTTCACACCTGGCAGGAGACTCGGAGTCGCATCAGCGTGGAGCAACAGGTACACACATACATGTATATTTGTGTCCTCTCAGCTCAGTCCAGTTGTGACCTCCAGATGTGTCACAGGAAGCCACATCCTCCTGGTCGATCTGATGAGGGAGTGTTGGTCAGAAGCCGCACGGTGACGCAGTGCATAACATCTAACATCTACTTTAGAGCAGCTCTGCACTCATAAACTGTGCGTATAGAAGTCCATAAAGCTCTATGTGTGTGTGTGTGTGTGTGTGTGGGTGTGTGTGTGTGTGTGTGTATTACAACCACACTGCAGTAGGTGGTTTGTGGGATGTTATCCTCAGTACGAACTGAGCAATGACGGAGCAACAAGGAGCCAGGGTGAGTAAGACGGGAGTTCCAGAGAAAACCCTCTTCTGCACACAGACACACAACACACCACAAGCCTCAGTGGGGCCTCCACACACTGACGTCATTCATGGAGCCTTGTTGGCTTTGGGTCGGGGAGAGTGGGAAAGATGTCACACAGCTAAAAATGGCTGACGACTACACATGTGAGTTTGCCAGATACCAGACCACACAAACAAGAGGGAGACGCTGCCACGGTTTATTTAGAGAGCAGCTCCGAGGCAGGAGGAGGAGGAGGAGGAGGAGGAGGGAGAGGAAGAGGAGGGAGGAGGAGCATCAGAGGGTCACACACAGAGACACAGAGACACAGTGATGGTTTTTACTGCCACAATCTGATATCATGAGTCTGTGGAAAATATGCATAATACATACTTATATTATCCTTCTGCCTTTATTAGATAAGACAGTGGAGACAGAATCGGAATGGATGTGACCATCCCAGTTGGGAATCAAACTGGCGATCGGCTGCACAAGCTCCGGAGTCCATACAGGACATGATCTCTAACCAGTCACCCCATCAGACCACCCTTAAAAACAATGATATTGATTTATTGGTAGCCCATTTAATTTACAGGCTGCTAATTATGTGATAATGCCAAGAAATAGCCAAGAAATAACAATTAAGTGCGCCATAATGTCAAGAAATAACAATTAATTGTGTCAAAATGTCAAGAAATAGCAAAGAAATAACAATTAAGTGCGCCATAATGTCAAGAAAAAACAATTAATTGCGTCAAAATGTCAAGAAATAGCAAAGAAATAACAATTAAGTGCATCATAATGTCAAAAAATAACAATCAATTGCATCATAATGCCAAGAAATAATTAATTGCGTAATAATGTCAAGAAATAACAATTAATAATCATAATGTCTAGAAATAGCCAAGAAATAGCCAAGAACGATTGATTGCGTAGAAGTAGCCCAGAAATCAATTGCAAAGACTTGGTGGTGAACAATTCTGGCCTTTCCCAAAAAATTCAAAGCATGAAAAGCATGTGTAATCTTTTGCCTTTATGAAAAAAACATGACATTACTATGAAATTGAACGTTATTTCTTGGCTATTTCTTGACATTATCACGTAATTAATGGCCTGTAAATTAAAGGATTACTGATCTAATATAGACCAAAAGGAGACGACTTTGACGGCACACCTTTAGCCACGCCCAACAGTCAGTACCTTTACATGCACAGCTATGCTCAAAATTAGATTTTGGGATCTAATCGGACTTCTGTCCTTGTCCCAGTTTACATGCAACTGCGAAAATCGAATAACTGACGAGAGCGGGGGCGTGTCCTCCTCCTCAACACCAGGTAGCGATGATGCGTTGTTTCAGCCCCTTTCCCGCCCGGTTGACCTGTTAGCTAGGCGGCAGACCGGCATTTTCGAACAACAGCAAGATGGTTTTGGTGAGGAGACTGGAGGAATGCTCTTCCCTCTTATTGTTCTGTTTGTTTCATACCTGTTTGACATTTACACCGTATCTTGTAATCAGATCCAAGCTGAGCGTGGATAACGGCTGATTGTAAAAATGTGGAAGTCTGGATATAAAGTTTGATGGAGCGTAAAACCTGGGACATGTTACACACTCATCCTCTGCAGCTCCGACCTTTCACCTTGTTGCTGTAAATTGTATTTTCCAGTGCAAGTTGGTGTCCTGCTTCTTCGTGCGTGCACTGTTTGTTTTTTTTCCAGGGGTTTGACCTCTGGTTCGCGGGTATATCTGAGTCTATGCTGTGTTTATTTGAACCAGAACCTTTTGGTTTGATTCATCTCTGTGAGAGCAGGCAGACTCTTTGCTCTACGTGTCACTGCGTTGAGCGCCATGGGACTAAATTACACATGTGATGGCGGTGGATCTGACTGTGCAGTGTGCACACACACATGCACACGCCCTGCTTCCATTCTGGGGTAATATAAGCAGCTTCTTAAGACAAACATGGAAAAGCAAACAAGGTCCTATTAGGAGGAGGCTTTGGTTTCTGACAAAAGGGGAACGAGACAAAGAAAATGACAGGGTGAGTGGAACAACCATGTCCCACTGTCTGAGTGCCTCCCTCCCTCTGTGGGTGAGGTGAACCCTCCCTCACCACAGAGGGAGGGAGGGAGGGAGTCAGCCCCTCTGACTCCAGACAGTGGAAGAATGATGTTGGGACAGAAAAAACAAGATCAACACCAACACCACATGCGCCACAGGCCGGACCCTGAAGGTCACACGGACTCGCAGCAATGACGGAGGTGTGGTTTCACTACTGCGTGTCGGACCACAAACCCTGTGTTAGTTCACTTGTGACGATCAACCTTCGAGTTCAGTCTGTTTTACAACTATATGTGAACACTGAAGTTGGTTTCCGGTCCTGGTCATTTCATACTGGACTGTTGATGATCTCATGTTTTCAGTCTCATTCATCCCCCAAATATAAATATCCGGTTACGCTGATGACACATGACTCTATCTCCCAGTCTGATCTATTGACCAGTCCAACATACAGACAGATAAAAAACCTGTATGAGCCTACAAATTTCTTTAAATCACAGTTTTCCATTCATCCTAGTTGTACTGGATAATAACATAATGTTACGAGACAGAGTTGTTTTAGAGGTAAATGCAGAGACTGCTTGCTGAAAAACTGCCCCCGACAGAATTGCACATTTTTGCATTTTGCATGAATGGTAACGTTGTGTTATTATCTCATAGTGTGGTGAATGTGCAGGTCACAACTTGTCCACCAGAGCGTTTTGGAGTTGTTGGATTGTGTATTTGATGAGTTTGATGAGGGAAACCAAGAAATCCCATGAGCCTCCGTAGCGTAGCTCTGAGCAGCTCATGGCTCTGCTCCACCGTTCTAAAAATAGCTTGCACCGACAAATAAAGGTAACGAACAAGCAAGCATTAACTTGATCTTGCCTAATAGTCTGTCTAAACATGTAAACTTACTTATAAGTTGTTTATGACAGTTATCTCAAGGAAATTTTAATTGAACGGAACTGGACTTGGTTATTTGTCTGTGTTACCAGGCATGAACTGATGAAGCCTCTTGGATGAGAGATGAAATATCCTCTACGACAAATACCCAAGGCCAGTTGCGTTTGATTTAAATTTACTTGAGATAACTGGATGAATGAGAATATTAACAGGCTTGTTTATAACATCTTATTTATGACTTCAAAAGTGCATTAGTGATCTATTTATAAACATTGATTTAGCCTTTATAGGGGAATCTTGCTGTAAAGTGGTACCCTACCCATTTTGTGTTTTCTAGCCTTCTTCTGGGGGGAAGAAAGGGAAAGACGTTAAGGGTTGTAATGTTTTGTGTTTTGGAAAATCAATAAACAAAACATCTAAAAAACACACACACACACACACACACACACACACACACACACACACACACACACACAAGCACCCAATAATTGCAGCATTTGTCTACAACCAACCATAAATTCAGAGAACAGAGCAAAGTGGGACATCACAACACAATCAATGCCTCCATGGTTACAAGGGTTGTGATATAGAGTGGTAAACAAACCAAGGTTGACAGGAAATAAGTCAAATCACCTCTCAGAGTTGGGTCATTAACACACACACATTACTCATGCCATCACTGGCCCCTTTATTCCAACCATGTAATGGGGGCCACTCTGCCCACAGGGGCCTAATTTGTACTTGTTTATGGTGGCGGTGTTGGTCACAACATCGCAGACACAACTGACATCTGTATAAGGCAGCGAGCTGACACTGACGCTGGTGTGTTATGCTCCTGAGCCCCGGCCGGCCGGCGTGCCTGTCTGAAATCACAGGCGTGGAAACATTGTGGCTTTGTTTGGTTCAGTGTAAACACAGCAGCAGCGTAATGAGGGGGTCTTAACAGCGGTACGGTTGGGGGCCTACGCACCGCACTCTTCGGGCTCTACGGTGAAATTATACGTCTAGGCCTCGGGGCAAACAGTGTGACTCAGAGCTGTGTGTAGTTTGAATCCGGTGTGGGTCGGCGAGGGAGGTTTGTCGGCTGTGGTGTACATTCAGCATGAAGCTGTGAGCGTGTCTGAGCTCCCACATCCAAACAAGAGAGAGTCAGGAGTGTCATCAGCACAACAGGCAGTTAAAGCATAATTCAGCAGAATGTTTTTGTTAATATAAGTCCTAAATAGTCCTATTTTCCATCAGCAATCATTTACATCGGCTGAAACACGAGTCTCTCAGTCACTCTGCTCTGCTGTAAACCGAGGAGAAAACTTTCCTTGTGGGATACAAGTGTTATCCAATGAGGAGAGAGAACGGCATGAAGGGCTGTGTGTGCAGCCAAGGGATGCGCGTGAATGTGGTGACGTAGGGACGAGGACCAATAGATGCCTGACGAGGGCGGGGGCTGCTAACTCATGGTGCGTTCAAGGAAACCCGTAACTCGTGTTTTTCCGACCTGTGAAGTCATACCAGTTCGATCTGGTACGAGTTCACGGGTTGGAAGTTACGAGAGGCCGTTATAGTGACTTTCACAGGCAACAGGACGGTAAAAACACGAGTTACAGGTTACCTGGAACGCTACAAAGTCGTAGTCGTGACTTGAAGCCGTAATTTACGGTTTCAAAAGCCTGCCTGGAACGCAGCATTAGCCAAAACGACCGGATCGCTGTTATCTGCTTTAATGTCATCTTTGTTGAGGTTAGTTGATGTATCCTCCATACATCAGCTAACCTCAACAACCTCAACGTTTGTGTCTTTATTATTCAATTAAAAGAAAAGTTAAAGAAAAGTTTATTAAAACAAAAAATATATTTTCAATCAAAAAAACTTCATTTCAATTAAAAAAACAACAACTTTTCAATCAAAAACAAGTGTTTGAATGCAAAAAAGTATTATTTAAGACCCCCCAAAATTTCATTTGCACCCATTTTTTCTTTGATTGAAGTGAGTTATCATTTGATTGAATCAACTTTTTTTTTTTTTTTTAATTGAATAATAAAGACACAGTTATATATATTTTTCTTTTATAAAGAAGTATTTTATGGAGCTAAATCCCTCATTCTGGGGAAGACGTACTGGTGTGGGTGGAGTTGTGTTTTGTTTAGTTTTTTTTAAAATAATAATAATAAAGACACAAATATCCTACCCACAATGTGGTCTAAATTCAAAAAATATGACTAGTTGACCTGTGTCATTTGTAGGAGGCGGAGGAGGAGGCTCTACAGCTCAGAGCAGCTTGTTAAAAACAAAAACAAAGGAAGGAACAAATGCAAACTAGTTCAGTTAAATCTGGTTTAACGACCACAACATCTAAAGCAGGGATGGAACAAACTCATGGGGTCACAAAGACAACACTTTGTTGTGCTTTTTTTTTTAGTTAACCAAACAGAAAAAATGAGCTCATGTTGCAAATCACAGCTTTGATGATGGTGATGGCGATGATGATGAAGATGATGCTGCAGATGTGGTTCTGAAGCAGTGATTCAGTCTGACTTCAGCCCAGTCCGCCCTCACACAAACCATCAGACTCCACTGGCTCTGCAGAGACCAACACTTTTTTTTCTCCCCACTTTGGTGCTTCTTGAGTTGTATCTGATGGGAGTATTGATTATATTGACTCATTAATCAGCCATCAGCTCCTTGGATCTATCATGGTTTCTGCAACAAGTATGGAACGAAATCAGTTCAAACTATCCAGTAAACTCATTTTGACCAGTGTCTCTGTCATTTTATGTCTCACTACTCATTCATTTTCTAGGAAATTTGGAAATTATGGTCACTAACAATCACCTAAAGTAGACTATGACCAACTGAACCACGTTTGGCCAAAAAAAGATTTTTCTTTTGCGTGGGAAAAGTCTGTAAGTTGGTAACATTAATCATAAACTTGCATCGAATCATTTTAAACAATCAACATCCTGTTACGGGCGGCTTTGTGTCGCAGTAGTTCTAGGTTTGATTCCAGTTGGAAATCCCCAACACCCAACTGGCTGACCCATTGTGTTACTCAGTCAACAACCTTTAGGCTACATTAACAGGGGCTGGTCCTGTTGTCCCGTAATTGTCTTGGTCCGGCCAAACCTTTTTACAAGTTCTGGACTTTCGCCATAACCACAACCTTTGTGTAATTACACTTAAACCAGTTGTATTGTTTTATGTGGAGAAACCACATCTCTGTAGTCATGTCAGGGTGGAAGCTCAATGACAAACACTTAGATGACTGTCCTGGTGTAAGATGACTGTAAGACCGACCTTACGGATTTACAGATAAGGTAAGACTTTATTGTACTGTATCTTGTGCTGCCTCTAAACACATGCATGCATACAGTACATAAAAACACATATCAAACGACAGGAATTACAATATTACACAAAGTCCCATGTCGCAGCATGTTTTGTATAGTGCAGTTGTGCAGGCTGCAGGGAGTTATATATGTTTTATAAACCTGTGTGGATAATTTGGCTGCTGATAAAAAACGTGTCTGATTCAGATGTTATTAAATAAATACTCAGCTCCCACCTTTTACCTGATGTCTGCTACTTTACTCAAGTTATAATCTAAGATAAGATAAAATAAGATTAGATTTGATAAAATCAGATAAACTTTATTGATCTCAGACTGCTTCACTGTTACAACCACAGACATATAGCATATAACACACAATACTGACATAGAAATGAGAGTAAAGTTTGTAATAAAAATATTATAAAGACTAATTTTACATGCAGTGTATTTACATTTTCTCAGATTTTATGTTGAGACAAATTCTGTGTCTGTTTTTCTTTTACATTAATGATGGTAAAGACAACAACTCCCATGATCCCACACTACTTCAAGACATTATCCACTGCTATTGACTGTTGTTATTGTGGTTGCAGTCTGTGCCGAAGTGAAGCCAGAAGACTAAAGGGTGACGAAAAGGTTCATTTGTGTCTGTAAATAGTTTCTGCTGCACAGAAACTGTAACCAGCTCAGAAGACGTCACTCCGTCCTCATGTTGGAGGAGCTGATGAAGTCGTGAAGAGGTGAAGCATCAGGATGCTGCAGCATTCATGGGTGTAATGAACCCTGCGGCCTGTAGGGGCCACTGTGGAGTCACACTCGATCTCCTCCTCCTGAAACTGACCCAGAACCATGAGAAGAAGAAGAAGACCCATAAAAATAAAGTGTCTCTGAAGCGTTCTGCCTCCAAGTTGATGTCGAGGGGAGGGTGGGGGAGCCCAGTACTCCTGACCCTCACACAAGTCAGTGTGAAGCAGTGTGTAGTTGTTGTTGCTGCTGCTGCTGCTGCTGCTGCTGCTGCACACTGCTCCTCGCAGATGATCCGGCTCAGCAGTTAAAAAAGCAGCGCTGAGAGTAAATGGGGCGGGCCATCTATGGACTCTCACCAGCACAGAGGAGCCACTGTCTCATGGCAGTAAGAAAGTTAGAATAATATGTGCGTTGGACGGGAGCCCACGCTTTAAGATGAAGTCTACTCAGGGCAGTTGTATAAACTTCAGACGACTCGTACTGTCTCTCTGTGATGTCAAAGAGCCTCTGAACGGGTCTAAATTGAATCAGTGTAATAGACGAGAGGGGAGATTGGGAACAATAAGCTACGTGAAATTAGATTTCCTCCAGTGATCGGGTTCCACGCTCTTACCTTCAACGGCAAACCATTTGTGACTTAGGGATGAGGAGGAGGAGGAGGAGGAGGGGAGAAGAGCTCATGGTACTTTGTGATTTGATCATGCTTTGAAATGTTAATAGGACAAAATTTGAATGTGATCCCTCTTCAAAATAAGCAGGGCCGGGGAGGGGCATATTGTGATTGGAGGGGTTTGGTGTTTATCCTGCATCTGGGCCCTGCTCTCTGCTTCAACAGAGGTTTTCTCTGGCAGCCGCGATCCAAACCAGCTCAAATAAAAAAGGGCCGCACGGTTCAAGAAACCCAGCGAGTTTCTGTCACCCTGAGCACTTCAGCAGCCAAGCCCCCAAAAACAGCATAGGAAAACATGGCCGCCCCCGCAGGGCCCTGAGTCAACAGGCCTCCTTCCTCCAACTAGGATGCCAGAAGCTGCTTTTCCAATCACAAGGCACAACCTATCAGCAGCCGCCTGTGGACACACTGCAGCTTCGCTCTGACACACTCACAACATCACAAGTCTGATTTATGTCCTAATATCAGTCTGCAGAGTCTGTTTTCCTCCTCTGACTTCATATGTTGCTCTTTTGATGGAGGAGGGCTGTGCTGCAGCTACGGGACTCAGGTGGATGACGAGAGGATGTGGGTCGATGTTCACGTGACTGTTTTTATTTCCACGCACGAGGGAAAAAGCTGTTGAGCAGCAGGTACAAAACATCTTGAAGGATCCTTTGCATATTCTGAGTTTGAACCCTGACCCTCTGGGAGACGACACAGAGCCAACAGATTCAAAACAAATCGATATGAGAGCTCCTTCTTTCCAACGCCCATTAATCTGCAAAACAAAAGCCTGCAACCTAAGGGGAAATAAGTTTTTTTTATATTCCTCTGCACTTTTTTAAAGTACAATTTGTTTTGCTGAAGTTTTTATTTATTTCTCACTGCAGTCTTTGCTTCTAATTGCTTTGCTTTTTATCCTTATGGCCATAACTGTGCAATATCTTCTGTTAGTCGAGGCTTTTGCAATGATATCTCCTTGTCATTGTACTGTATGTATTGATGGCCACAAACTGTTTGTCCAAGACACATTTTCCCGTTGGGATTGACTGATTGATTCTGCACAAAGCAGCATCTATTTTTCAACTCTTTAGCAGCAGCTGCAATGAAGGAAAACAACCATTGGCTGCAGGAAATCCAGCTTCATCTTCATAGAAAACAGTGCTGTTAAACATGTAAAGATCGATCCGTTTCAATTGACTGATGCATTTTTGCTCTCTGTATTTATAAATAGATTCGGCGATCTTCAGGAATCAACTCTGCACTGCAGATGCATGAACATAATAAACAACTGGAAAATCCCACAAGACAGGAAGTGGAGCAAAGCAGCAGCAAGAGATGAGGAACCTGAGGTAAGGTGACTCTGCACAGGAAGCAGAAGGGTCACGCTGAGCGCTTCACTTCACTTTATGTCAATCCTTTATTTTTATTTATACAAAAATGTAGGCGAACAATATTGGCTGCCTTTATTATGAAGAATCAGCTGTGGCCATAATTTGTCTTATAAACTCTTATATTAACACACATTCAACCACAGTGACGGTGGAGCAGCAGTTTTTGTGACCTAGTATTTCTTTATTGAAGCTTTATTTAATTCTATTGCAACACAAAATCCTCCTGTGTGACCGTACCTTCACGCAGACGACTGAAACAGAAAGCAGCGCACACACACAAAACGCTGTGTATGTTGTTGCCGTTGCTGTTGTTATTGTTGCCAAACCGTAACATTAGCACATTTACTTGTCGGAGCTTTAGCATAATAAACAGAGAGGCATTTTAAGGCCTTGTTAACATTGTGTTAATGTCCATAAAGCCTTGTCTTTTGGCAACAGGAAAAGGCAAATTGAATTACATTGGTTCTGATGAGCTAAGCTAAAACAGAGCTTTAATGACTTCTGGTTGGCAGGTTGCCCCGGAGATGGCGAAGAGGGGGGGGGGGGCAGGGTGTAATTTTAGGAGAGAGGGGCGTAGAGCTGGAGCGGTGCCAGGGTGGAGGCTCCTGGTGGTGTTTGTGTGCCGCCCCCGGGGGCTCGGCAGCCAGAGTGTTTTCATGTCTTCATATTCAAGCTGAGCATTTGAAGCTTTTTTGGAAAAAGTGAAAACAAGAAGGGTGCTCTTTGAACAGCAGGGTGGTCCGGCAGCGCTCGGCGGCTCTGACTGGTGGTGACAGGCCGCCATCAGCCGCCATCAGCTGCCGACTGATTAGCAGCGATTCCTGCAGAGAAAATTAATGATCTGATCCCAGAAAATGAACAAACAAACAAAAAAAAGCAACATTTACAACATATTTGTCTACACAAATTCAGATGATGTATAACCAAGGACAAAAAACACATGCAACACAGGCTGAAGTGTGTGTTGGACTGTTGTTTATGTGCGTCTGTAGAACACACTTCAGACTGAAAACAAGTGCTTGAAGCCTGATGTTAATAAATTTGTAGTGCTGCCATTGATCCAAATGATAGAAAGCATTCCAAAATCATATCTTAACAACACAGGTATGTTCTTATTATTTACTATTTATATTATTTGAAAGCAAAGCTGAAAACTGACATAAAAAAAATATCAATGGAAAGCAGTTTAGACTGCTGGAAAAGTTACAAAAATTACTAACTGTGTATTCATGACCTTATCTAGTCATGTCATCTTTCAGTCTAGCAACAGCTGGTTGATCACTGCAGTCATGAATAATAAAGTTTCATTTTGAATCAACAGGCCTCCATACCACTGGGCCTTATTCAGTTGAATTAAAGGTTATTAAAGGTTAGGCTATCTGGTTTAGTTGGTTCCTTTTTCTCATTTCACAATCGGAGAATCTGGTTCATTGACTTGTAGAGTTTCACTTACAAGGAATTTGTTTTGGTGCAAAAAAAAATAAACATAGTATGAAAGCAAAATATAAACAGAGCTAGATGAATAAAAAAAAGCACATACTACAGGCTGCTCACTGTTTATTTCTTCACACCATTAATGATGCTCCACTTGAGCTGTGACCCAGTTAAACAGTTAAACCAGGCTCTGATGCACTGACACTAAACTTTGAGCTAATCTGCAGCAGGTTTGTTAAAATCTCCTCTCAAACATTTCTTTGTGTTTCTGCAGAGACTGACTCTCTACGGAGGGGGGAGGGGGGAGGGAATCAGAGCAGGCAGTCACATGACCTCAGTGTTGTTCTGCATGAGGTCGAGCTCAGTTACACCTGACAGCTGATGACATCACACTGTGACCACCTCCAGATGTGTGAGTGAGGTTGTTGCACAAAATGGGACGACAGGGGTCAAAGGTGAACCTTCAAGACCTGCATCAAACCTAATCCCTGCAAAATGTGATGTGATTGGACTGTGTGATCATGTTAGAGACACGTGTTCATGTCATTACTCTGTTTCTTCTAATATTAAACGACCTCTGACTTCTCCTGCGTGTTGCTTCATCGTGAGGTTTCAGCTGCGCCGCTGCACGTTCTTCTCTATCAGCTCTTATCATCCCTCCAGATGAATAAAGCCCTGATCCTGTGATCATCCCATCAGCCTGTGATCTTTATTGAGGAGGTGTGGTCAGATGAACAATCTGGAATCTGTCAACACCTCGGCTCCCTCGGCCGGGAATTCCTTCTGTAGCCCGGCCGCTCTGGAGCGGCTCCACGTGGAAAGTACTGTGCAGTGGAAACTGGCAGCCAGAAAAACTCAGACTTTGCAGTCTGCAGTTCGTCCAGATTAGCATTCCTTCCCCCTGACACACAGGCCGAGGGGTGCACTGTCATCTGACCAGCAGGGGGCACACTTCCAGGTCAGGGTGAGGGGCGCAGATGAGCGCTGAAGAAGAAGAAGAAGAAGAAGATGCTGTGTTAAAAAGTAAAAACAAAAGGAGCTTCATCAGAGCTGCAGCCGCCTCCGGAGGCCTCGGCCCCCTCGGCCTTCATGAGCTCCATCCATCCCCATCACTGCATCATTAAAGGCCCGAGCGGCGGCTCAGCCCAGGGTCTGCCGGGCCAGTGAGGGGGAGGGATGGAGAGGAGGCTGCCAGTTGATCAGTGGGGGTGTCAGGTGGGAGGGTTCGCTGCTGGCTCCTCAACAGTAGCATTCTTTCACACGTAGCTGGAAGTAATCAGTGACCGAGGCTGGGACCAAACTCTGA
Organism: Decapterus maruadsi; assembly: GCA_030347415.2. Classification (NCBI taxonomy): domain Eukaryota; kingdom Metazoa; phylum Chordata; class Actinopteri; order Carangiformes; family Carangidae; genus Decapterus; species Decapterus maruadsi. The sequence continues at coordinate 5,496,531 of CM064894.1, forward strand.
GCTCTCTGTTTGCTTTGGCTGCACCTCCCTCCTCCTCCTCCTCCTCCTCCTCCTCTAACCCCCACCTCCTCCTCCTCCTGCAAGAGCCCACCTCCTTATCCTGCCTCTGCACCCCCCACCCCCCAATCCATCCATCCACACCAGTCCACTCCAAATGATCTCAGCACTGTTGCCTAATCAGAGTGCAACTGATCCTCACGTTTCCATCCTCCCTGCAGGAGAGGACGGTCGGGCCGACAGAACAAAAGGAGGTGAGAGGAGCGGGAGGAGGAAGAGGAGGAGGAGGAGCAGGCGGTTCGTTTTTTCTCGGACGACTGCATCCACAGTTTTTTGTTTTTTTTTTGAAAGGGAGAACGACATTTCTCCTCCTCTCGGTGTGTTTCTCAGAAGCTGTTGAGCACAGGCAGAACTCATCAGTTTGGAGTTAGGCACACACTGACACACTGCAGAGGAGAAAACAGATGCTGTAGGTTAATACTTTACTTGCTGATGTTGAGAACAGGATGTTGCATAAGTCTCAAATCCCAATTGAATTGGAGTGGCCTCATTGGCACTATAAAAGCAGCTGCAGAGCTGCCAGAGCTTTTTGGACCTTCGGTTTATATGTTGGACCGAGGACAGCCGTGGATGTAGTAATAACTGTTTCACTGCAGCGAGATACACTGTTTGTCCCTGTGTGTGCTGCAGCTTTTTCATTAGGGTTCATATTGTCCCACTCAGAGCTCATGTCGTCCCCACTCTGCAGTCAGACCTCATTTTAAATATGATTTTATGATGAAATATTGTGATTGTTATTATTATTACTCAGAGGAGGAGCAAAGGCTTCCTCGGGGTAACAACACAACTTGATGCAGTGTTGACATTCATTAAAAAATGCTGCAAAGCAGAAAAATATGTGAGTTCTGTGTTTGTCACAGCACAAGGAAAAATGGGCCATAAAACACCAGGCCAAAGATGAATAAATAAAAATATCACCATGTATATGAAATAAGGTTTTGTAAAAAATATGTTCTCCCCGCTGGGATGCTGAAGACACAAAACTACACCTGGTGTCAGGAACAGTTCAACATCCCTGACTGGTAGCGTCATGCTAAAAGGAAACGTGACTGCACCCAATGTAATCTGCAAAAAAAAATACATATTTTAGCCACCAGAACCAGAACCGACAACCTCAGGCTGCAACAGGTTGGTCAGTTTTTCCGATGCAGATGGAAAGAGATCCGTTCTTCAGGCTGTTATCACTGAATCCATGTTTTTGGAGCTGGTTTTAAAAACACTGCAGAGGCGGCTTTTGGTGATGAGCCTCATCTATATCCCATCTATTCTCATAATCGCTGAGAAATTTGTCTAACTGTCACATCCATGGACTTTGGGAGAAAGAAGGCAAAACTGAATTACAGAGTTTTATACATTATAGTCCTATGCAATTATATGCAGTTGAGGGAAGTAGAGATCCAGGTGTGTCACCAGTTCCCCATTTTGGACCTGTCCAAAAACATCCTCAACTCAAAAACAATGAAATTCAGTTTAATTCTACAATTCATACACTGTTATTTATATAGTTGTGTGATATATTTGATGTTTTCACCAGAACCAATCTGCAGATTTGCTCTGGTATCTTGTTAGTGGTGGAATCAGAACAAGTATTAGCAGGCCGAGCTGTCTGCCCTGTAGCTGAACCACGCTAACAGCTGGCTGTATCTGGAGCGCCGCTGAGTCTCAAGGTTCAGTTCCCAATCAGCAGCATCCTGTCTGCACACACACACACACACACACACACACTGCAGTGACTCTGCATGTGTGAACAGGAACATGTGGACGGCCACGCCACGCCCTTCTGCATCTGCACCGACCGACTTCAGCGGGTCTGAGTCCAACGGGCCGCTGTCTGCAGCTGAGGAGCTGATGTGTTTGTGTGGTCAGTCACTGACTCAATCGGACGAGGAGCAACAGGAAACACGTCCAAGGCTGCAGATCACAGTCAGACATTAGCGACGAGGCTAATGTGGGTCATGTTTGTGCCGTGACGTGGCCGCTAACTGTCTGACGGTTAGCAGGCGCTGCAGCGCCAACTGGGAACAGACTAGAAACTAGAGAGGCTTAATCAGCGGACACTACGTCTGTGTTCGTGAACTTTTCATATTGATTTGATGAATGTAAAGTGCTGAATGTCACATCATTGTCTTCTATGGGGCCTCCAAACTCATAAAACTTGAACAGTTAAGAGTTGACGTGTTTATGTTAAGTTAAACGATTGTTAATTTTACAGCAAGCTCTTCTGGGAAGCGACAAATAAACAGCTTGGACCTTGGCCTACCTGTCAAGCTAAAAGCATATTTTTATATGTAATCTTATCTGTTCTTAACAAAACTGCTGCTTCTTTAGAATTATTGTCTTGTTTTAAATCTGTCTCCTTTTTATTTTGCAAACACCATGACAGGGAGAATAGCTTCTCGCTCCCATGTATAGGTTTTTCATGAAAGTGAATATATAAAATAAATAAACTGAATTGAATTGAACTCAGTGAATATTTAGGCCACTTGTTTTTTCAAGAACTAATGTCAGGCTCTTCCTCAGAGGACACTACAACTTCAACTTCAAGTTTAACTTTAACCCAGAGGGAAACAATAGAAGATCTACAAAAGGCTGTATTTACAAGTAAACAACAAGTAAAGTACACTGGCTTGTAGTTGCATTATGTCCAAACTTTCAGAGGCATCACTGGAGCTAGAATGGAATATGTACGTGTGATCCAAAACTCTGTTCACAACAAAAGTATGAAAGCATGTCTGAAAACCTGTCTTGAAATTAGGGAGCAGCATCTTGGATGGCCAAATGACGAAGGGCCAATCAGGAAATGTCACGCTGATGGATGTGGAGCAGTTTGAGGAGACACGTTTGTGCAGCTCACCACAGACACAACACTTTCCTTCATCAGACGGGCTAAATATAGAAAAGATATTTTATAATGATGGGAGAATGGCATGAATTATTATGTGGTTGAAATAGTTGTGTTTAAGTAGTGAGATGCTTTCTCCAGGAGCTTCACACTGAGCGTTTACACATGTGGAAAAAACAAGGTTAAAAATAGATTTTTGGATCTGTTAATGTGCATGAAGCGGGGGTGAAGTGAGGGCAGTCATACATAATGGACTGTTTTTCGCAGGCACTTTGCTGAATTAGGGACTCACTAAGGTTTTCCCCGACCATTATAAGATTCAGCCGCAGCACCCTGGCCAAAAAAACATGGTTGGAGTTCGCTGCCACTCTGGACAGGAAGGATACCGTACTGACCCAAATACAAAACCAAAGTATTTTTGGAAATTAGGTTGTCACATGCACACACGTGAGCTGTGGCAGTTTATGGGTATAGCCACAGGTGTGGGCCACAGTGTGCAGAAATATCCAGAGTTTCCTTTAAAAGTTGAAGTGTCTTAAATGAACCAAACCTTTATTGACACTGCCAGAGAGAACAGTCATCAGCTACTGAGACATTCATGGGTTTATAAAAATGGATATAACCAAAGAGGATCCTGAAGCTTTGTCTCAAAAGCTCACAGTGTAATCCTCTCTACCACAGGTGACACTAAGGTGCAAAAAATAAAAATAAAGCCAATGCTGAAGAACTAAAAACTGCACTTCTCCTGGTTCCAAAACCGAGTCAGTCTCCATAGACTCCCATGTAAACATGCCCAACTTTACAGGCGGAAATAAACATGTTTAAAGCCTCATACAAACAGTTTTGGTTATTTTAATAAGGTTCAAAGTTTGGCATATTAAAAGGTGCACTGCTTTGAATGACAGGTGTGTGAGCCTTGGGTGTTTGGCTTCACATGTGTCTGTCCTCTTTGTCCATTTCTGGATTAGCCGGGAGTTTGGTGGCAAGATGATGGTTACATCAGAGCAGCTCACTCTTCAGAAACCTGTAGTTGACCTCACATTAACCTATATTTATTCATGAATAATACAACTTCTAACCAGACAGATGTATGTGGTGTTGGTTTATGTGTCAGTGTTCGATCCTGCTGGTCGACTGTAGGTCCAGTTTTCAACAGATACAAGAAATGTGATTCTGATGAGGCAATACCACAACACAGAAAACAAAACAATGAACCAAAAGATGCTAAATAAACAGTTTAGCAGAGAAACAGTTCATTAATCTATTAACTGCATTATTTAGTGCAGTTAGGAGGCAACAGGGTACTATGATACTCGAGGTGGAGAGTGGTGGTGTTACTGTGTAACATTAAAATTTAAACTTGAATCCTAAACATAAGTCTCCATAAGAGTAAAAGAAGCTTACTCATAACATTTTATACAGGCGGAGGTGGAAAATACTGCAGTTAAAAACTAAAAAAAACATGAAGATGGATAGGACTCCACAGTTCCACATCATCAGCTCCTTTTTTTTCACCTTGGAATAAGCAGCCTTTCATGAGTCTGTCCTTAATCTCACACATCTGGGTACATCTGGGCACACTGTGTACATCTGGGAAAGTGTGCAAGTACCCATCATCTTGTCAGAGAGCTGAGGAATGAAGGCGAGTGAAAAAGAGGGGGTGAAGAGAAGAGGTGGAGTTCAACAGCCTGGACCGGTGAGTCCAGAACGAAACTGACGTGCAAGTGATCTGAAGCTGTGAAGTCCCCTATGTATGTGTGTGTGTATGTGTGTGTAGTTTAAGGATATTCAAGTAAAAGGAGGTGAAATCTGAATGAGAAGAAACTGGGTCGTTGCATCAAAGGCCAAACCAATGCTGTGAAAACAGTGAAAATCCAGTAACTGTCTATTCACTCACGCATCTCAGCAGTTAAGTTCATAATTTAAAAGTTTATCATACCTAAAGTAAATGATGGTCACTATTATGATGAATCTTAATTCATTCACTAGAACCTCACCAAGTCAATAAGTATTAGAAACCTTCGTCTTTGCAATAAACCACAACTTTAGATTTTAATTATCCTCTCGCTTAACACCAGTATGCAGATGACACCACGTTGTACCTTTGGTTCCCTCCATTGACAACAATGTCTTCATTCAGCTGTCCAGAACTAAATCTCTGTAAGACTGAACTCTTAGTTATCCAACCAGTCTCTTCATTACATTATCAATCTCAAAATCACCCCAAACCAAGTCTAGGGAATCCTGGACGCCATGTTTGATCGTCTTCAGTTCTATCTCCTCATTTTGGCTCCTTTCTCAAAACAACATCAGGAAAACCAGGTTTTCCTCGACTCAGTTCACCAGCCACCTCCTGGTCCAGGTTGCAGTTAATACTGGTGTGAGGTGGATCTCAGATAGCCTGTCTTGATGAATGATTATCAGATGAAATACCTCCAAGGATTACAGTCCAACATCACCGCCTCTGCACACGTCAGTGCGCACAAGTCAGTCTGTTTTGGTCTTCGGTTCCTTGATGGTGGAACAACAGGATCTTGTCCCTCTGTCTTCAAGTTAGGATAATAGACATCATTAAAATCATCTTGTGCTTTTGTCAGTGAAATAAAAGTGGTGGCCAGTCCTGCTTTTGACAATGCTAAATGTTGTGCTTATATTAGTTTCTGATTGGGTTTCCACAGTTTACTCTGAAACAAGGCTCTGAGGTCTACTACTTACAACAGCATATCCGGTCGTCAGAGATTTTAAAATCCAAAACCCATTTTTTTCTCCCAGGCTTTCGGACCTGTGTGAGACGAAGTTGTTTGGTTAGCTGAATCTATGCGTCATTGCTGAAATTGTCTTTTGAAATGTACCATTGCATTTTATTGTTATTTATTTGATGTGAAGCACTTTGGTCAACCTCGGTTGTCTATAAGGTGCTTTATAAATAAACGTGGCATTGACCTTGACCTTGAACAAATAATTTAATTAGTAGTAGAAGAAGCGTGATACAAAACCACCATAATGAGCAGTGAGCTCCCTCTGCTGGACAATATAAACACAACACAAGTTGTGTGCTCTTCCTTTTTAATTAATTAATTAAAATTTTTATCATCTCCATGGACAGGGCACCAGCAGCAGCAACGTCTGGTCACTGGCCTGTTTTTTTTAAACTTTTTTAGATTTTACTGTGAAAACTATGAAAACAAGCAAGTGTCCTACTGCACTGAAACTTAAGTGACGTCCCTCGTTAGGTTTATTTGGATAAAGTGTAAAATGAGTAAAAGTAAAAAGTAACATTCCAGCAACAATATTTTGATAACCTACTGAGACAGTGAGAGAAATATGTGTGTGTATGTTTGTTTAACAGCGGTGAAATGTCAGTCTCACTGTGATCACAGGTCCTTCACTACAACGTCTCTTTAATGTGTTGAAGCCTCAAATTTATGATGCGAAGAATTAAACTATCAATCTGAAAAAAATTTCCATGTTATCATGAAGTACAGCATTTATCATAATGACCTGACCTGAGCTGCGGTGTGTGTGTGTGTGTGTGTGTGTGTGTGAGGTTTCCCCTCTCCTCACAGACCTCTTCCATGGAAACTTCTGGCGCTCGTCAGTCCGTCAGCCGGTGAAGTGGACTCTGGGTACGCAGTGCAGCGTTTCTCCAGCGCTGAGTATTTATAGTTAATGACAAAATGTTATGATTTAGTAAGATAATATTTCAGCATTTTCCCAGGAGCATGTGTTTTTTCACTCACTCTGTGTCTGGAATGGAGTCTTTCACACACACACACACACACACACATGGATTGTTCCTAAATAGTTATACATCTCGGAGCTGGGGGGTTAACCCTTTTCCCACCGCTCTCAGCGGGCTCCTCTTTCATGTGCAGCCATTACTCGCTCACATTAAAACACTCGATGGCCTCCTATATGTTTCCTGTGGGAACTCTTACCTTGCTTCAGCCATAATGTTTATAGTTCCTCATCTGAGTGGCTTTCATTGTTATTTATATGGGTATGGAGTCATGGGAGTGCCATAAAGAAAGATTATAAAAGCATAAGAACATATATGTGGAAATATAAACAGGAATAGATAAATAATGGATGGTAAACGAATAAATAGTGTAAATCCAAAGAGGAACATAAAACGAATAAGACAAATGCTCTTTGCTTTTCCTTAAGGGCCGAGCTGTCAATCAAGTTGTTTTGGGTGAAGGCTAAATGAATGAATTTACCTTTAGTCTACACATATTTTCCAGTGTGCAGTGTTTCTACTTTGCAGTATATTGTGCAGGAGACAATAATCAGGCCAGGGATCCACTTCATCACACGTCTTTTCGTAGCGACTTCAGGAAACAGATTGAACGTGCAGGTGCCGCTTGGCTGGGCATACACGCCATTAAATGTTGGTCAACCATAAACTACATTGGACGTAAGAAACCCACAAGGTCACAGCTCTAAAACACAAAGGGCCCACCACATGCTAGTCATACGAACATCGCTCCAGTAACATTACACTGAACCAAAACCTTAAACGATGGCGTAAGTATTTGTCCTGTACTTGGACTGGGCGTGAAAGGTAAAAACAAAGGCATAGAGAGAGATATATCTAATAAAAAAAATAAATATCTATTTGTATATGTATTTTGTTTCATTTCTTTTTATAATAACAGATCTACCTTTTTATGGCACTCCTATGACTCCATATATGTGGTCTTGATAAGCGGAGTATTTGAATATTTCAGGACCTGAGAATCTGCTGAAATCTTTTTATTCTCTGTTGGCAGCAAATGAAAGGACCCAGTAACCTGATGAGAAGCATTCTTCACTTTATATCATGACAGAGAGAGTTAGGAAGAGCCAGGACTGAGTGTGTGTCTGTGTGTGTGTGTGTAGGAGGAGGAGAATACAGAGGAAAAATGAACCAGTGAGAACCAGAGAGAAAACAGAAACGGCTCTATTGGATCCATTTAAGGAACAGTTCAACATTTTGTTTGACACTCCAGTCACTTTAATTGTGAGAGCGAGGCGTTCAGGTTCCTGTTGTTCTCTTGTCAGTTGTTCAGTTCGCTGCCCGAGATGGGAATAAAGTGTCAGAGGAAACAGACCTGAGCAGCCCCTGAAACATCTGCAGGAGCTGCTGGTCTGAGGTCTGTCACAGAAAACAAACCATGTGGGGCTCTGACACACACCACGTGTTTCAGTCTGCAGCCAACATCTGGATCTGGCTGGATTTAGGCACAGTAGCACTGTGGGCTTAATGTTTAGCATGTTAACATGTTGATATTCACCATCGTCGTTTAATAAACCATGAAACGAAGAGCTGGACAAACTCAGACAATGACCCTACAGGAGAAGTCAGTTCATCCTGCAGGGAACATGAATCACATTGAATGAATCCTTTAACAAACACACTTGTTTTAATACGGCAGGTTTGGTGTTAAACAGTTATTTCAGTATTGTATCGTATCATATTAGATTGAATTGCATTGATTCCTATTGATTCCTATCCTATCTTATCATCTCAAACCTGATTGTATCCTATCATATGGTGCATCATACATGAACCTTGTTAACATCCATATTTTGTTGTGCTGTTTGTTTTGCTTCATCTGTCAATATTGTGTCTGCTTATTTGTGTTTTGTGTCATTGTAATGGAATTTTTTCCATGTAAACTTCCAGAGGACAGTGGGTGATTTGCTAACTAAAGGAAGAAAAAGCTGATATGTACCTTGTCCTTTTTAAATAAAATTAAATAAAAAACCTTATTCGGGATCTGGTAGCAGGGGCAACAGATCCACCAGCAGGCTCTGGACTTCCCTTTTCCCCAGCAACATTGAATGGGGAATATCTCCACCTTGACTCCACATTCTTCTGGTCATGACCATAGGTGAGGTTTTTGGACTAAGATTGACAGGTAGAGTGAATCTCTCTGATGTTTCCTCCTCTCATCGTCTTGATGCTCTCTGTTCAGTCAGGAGGTGATAATGGGCGGGGCTCGAGGCCTGATCCAGGTTTATCGATCAGGAAGTCGAAAGAGCTGAGCTTCGGACCCAGTTTGATGTTGAATATTTCAATAACAGCCTACTGTATATGAGTCTGTTACAGAGCCTAAAACACATCTGGAGACCTTGTAGACGATGTCCATCACTTCACAAGCTGTTCACACTGACACCGACACAACAAGGGTGATGAATGAGTGGCTGACACCGAAGGTCGAAACATGTAAACACAACACAGTGTGATGCGACTGTGGTGGGTGTTATCTTGATTCCAGCTATGGTTCATACACACACAGACACACAAGGTGATGGAGTGGAGTCTGGATCTGCATCAGTTTATCACTTTACACACACTGGTGGGTCTTATCTTGTATAAACCTCGGCCTCTTTCACTTGGACTCTGGTCTTGTTCCTGAGAGGACCACCCAAACTCTGTCCCTGCCCTGAACTCACTCACTAATGATGCTGAGGGTGGAGGATGCAGACAGGAACTACATCTAGGAGTCATGTATACCTCTGAGGAAATTAGTACACAGATGTTAGGTTTTTTAAAGTTACATTCTTTGTATAATTTTTGTTTGACATTGCTCCAAACAGCTCAGACAGACTGTTTGTTGTCTCATCTTCAGGAAATGAGATATTAGTGGAGCGAATGGAGAGTGGCAGCTGAGGACAGGTGGAGTCACAGGTGGAAGACTTCCAGGTCTTGGAGTCTGGATCTGCAGGGTTTAAGTGGCAGTGCATGCAGAGAAGCATGGAGAGAGGTGTGGGAAAACACGGCGAGACAGTCAGACAAAGGCCAGGGCTGCGACCAAGGTCTATAAATAATGAGGTCATGATCCGGTCCAGATCCGCTGAGTGGAGCCACAACCACTGACACATTTCTGAGAGGCCACAATAAACTGTTTGCTTTATTACATTATTTTATTAATTTATTGTACTGCCATGTTTAGCTTCAAATATTCTCTTTATGGTAAATCTAATGGACAAAACTGGGTCCATCTTTCACATTAAAATATGTTGAAAAAGTCCAAGTCTTGTGGTTTTTGACCTGGTCTAAATGCAGGAGAGATGTGGTGCAATGCCCCTTTTTTTACATTTTCACAAAGAGAATAAAGGTTTCACGAATCAGAAACTGTTCTGTAAAGACTCTTTATCAAATCAAATCAAATCAAATCAACTTTATTTATATAGCACTTTTCATACTTTTTGGCAACATTAAGTGCCTAACAGTGGATAAAAACAAAACAAAACAATACAAAACACCATGAAAACCCCACATCTCTCACCCCTCTTCTCTGGGAAAGTGTAAAAGTTTAACTTTGGATGTTAAACACACAATAACAACATTAAGAGCTGCAATAAACAGTGGATTCTGAGCTCAGCTATCGAATTTGTTGTTTAAATGACTTTGCCAAAGCTTGTTGAGTGTGTGTTTTTTTTTCGCTGGTAGCCTTTGCTGGTCAGTTGTGGTTGATCAATGACTCCAAAAACTTTTCATATTCTTCATATTTAGTGCAGTGATTGATTTGCACATGATGAAACTCAAGTCAAATCAAAATTTGGATGTACCACGGCTTTCGCATTGTTGCTTTCCGGGTCAGAGAATACGTCCCTCATAGATATCTATGAGAGTCCCTCTACTGTCGTGTTCTCTGATCTGGAAAGGAACAAACGGATTTTGCTTTGATTTAGCCTAATTGTGAAGTGAATTTTAAAATTTAAACGATCAAAAGTAGGGATGCACTGATACCGATAGGGTATCGGTCTGATACTGTTGTAATATACTTGTACTCGCTAAAGTTCACCGATACTAAGAACTGATACCAGTGCATGCAATTGCTCTGCATGAAGACTGCGATCAGAGGGTGGCTTTGCATCTTTGTTGTAATTTTATTTTAGATCAGAGGCTTGTTACAACAAATTTTGTTGCAACAATCAGAGAAGAAAATAAAACTTGTCTTCCAATTCATTGCGTTTTGCCTAATCGTTTGTTTTTTTGTTGTGGTAGAAGGATCGGCATCGGTACTCGATATTGGCAAGTACTCAGACCCAAGTATCAGTATATTGGTTTGAAAAAAAGTGGTATCGTTGCATCTCTAGTCAAAAGGACTGACATCTAAGGGTAACATTGATTTCGACTGGAATTGCCCTTAAATCACAAAATAGCCCGTATCACTTGGTTTTGAGGGTTACTGAGGTTTGATCTTGAGGAGTTAAGACAGGAATTGGACTTCACCTAAACTCAGGTGGTTTTCATCCCAGAGAACAAACAAACACAGGCAACACAGTCGTCTCCATTAGCACTGAAATGTTCCTCCCAGATTTACAACCTGGTGCTGGGGGGAGTCGACCTGGCAACCGTTCATCATCTGAAGGTCTGCTGGTTATGAGAGGTACAACCTGGGCTTCAGATGCCCCATTCCTCCCCCCACCCACCTGTGACCATCCACCCCTCTACCACCCTCCCTCCCTGTCAGGTCGGGCTGAGAGAAAAGATGTTAGCGGTTAGCTGGAGGCTGCGTTTCACCTGCTGTCAGTGAAACAGCTTTGGTCACATTAAGTTGAGTGGAATCTTTTCTTCCAGCTGTTTTCATCTCCTGTTCTTCAGCTGACGCTTCAACTATTTTAAATGTTTCAACATGACAGTTTAAACGCTTTCATTAACACACTCTGTAACTGTAACATGTGTCTGCTCTCACACGCCCACTATAACTTTGACTGCTTACGATGCAGACATGTAAACGCTTCAGCTTCAATGGACATTTCAATTGCTTTGATTTCACTTTCAACTAGGATAGTTTAGAGCTAAAAAAAAAAAGTTTTACACCCCCTCTCTCGGCCTGTTTACAGGTAAGAGGTCCTGGCCCATTGAAGCCTGGTGTTTCTCAGTGCAAGTGTTACTCATAAAGCAACAGGAGTGAAAAAACAGGAAACTCAAAACGGCAAGATGAAAGTAAACGAATGAGACGAGAGGACAAGAGTCTTGAACAGAGAGACAGAATAAAAATGAAGCAGATCTGAGAAACCGCAATATGCAAAGTGTTGGATGATGGTGCCATCCAGGTGGGGGCAGGCCGAGCTTAGTGACTGCTCTGTTGTGATGTCACAAAGTGACAGGAAGTCCTGACGGCTGGTTTTTAAAGGCTCATTTTCTGAATTCAGGCTGTGCGTATTTCTCTGTGGACTGAGACTTTGATAATTTCACAGTATTAATATAGAACCTAGAGCTGCTTTATAATCACACTACACACAAACACAAACATCTACCTTTACTCTTTCACAGCTGAAACCTTCACTTCATCTTCCTCTCCATTCTTACCAGTTCACAGTATTTGCAGCTGCGGTTTTTCAGTAAACACTTTATTTGTTCTCATAACCGTTCATCTTGTGCTGCTCTCGCTCCAGGAATTAGACTGTTCCCAGTCCAATACCCCCCCCTCACACACACACACCCCCTCTATCTTTAGCAGCACTACCTGTCTTCACCCAGCGTACAGTGTATCTCTGCTGACCTCAGTCTTCAGCCTCCACTGCAGTATGCAGCCTTGGCCTCGCTCTCCTCCAGCTTTTATGGCTCCACATCAAAGCCCCCCTCCTGCAGCCTTGCCAGAGAGCGCCACATAAGTCAACCAACATGAAAGTGCGGCTGAGTGTAAATTTTTTATGGAGAGAAAAACTATAAACATGCTGAACCTTTAACACGCTAGATAATGGAGGGACGATAGCAGCACCAGTTGGCCCAGTTTGGCTCCGAGCGCCTGGGTTCGCTGCTCTCCTCCTCCTCCTCCTCCTCCTCTCTCACGGTACCGCTCCTCTCTAATGTAATCTGTGACTCCTTCTACCTACAGCGGTGGAGCAGAAGTTTTGGATTTGCAGGAATGCTCACAGGAGGCCAAGGAATTTTCTGGCAATACCGTTTTATTCTCAGGCTCGACTTTGATGTGGATGGATGTATTCTCCATTCTTTCTCTTACGGAGAAAATTAGAAGCATACATGTCAGCACAAAGGTCAACAGGGACAGAATATGATACAGTGCAGTTTCACTTTACACAACTGGCCCAATGAAACTGCTCAATCTGTCCCAAAAGCATGATTGAGAAATAAATTATCCTGTTTATGACCTTGTTTTAGCCGTGAGTAGTCCCTCGTCTGCTCTCAAAACCACTCCTCCCATGAAGACGGCTGCCACTGAGGAAGTCGTCCTGCTGCTGCACCACCAAGGCACAAGCGGTGGCGTCCGTCGCTCCAGGGAGGGGTGGGCGTCCCCGTTAGCTCATAGCTGCTGAGGTCAGACCCCGAGGTCAGATGTGGGGTAGAGAAAACTAATCCAGGACCGGCGCTCAGGGGCGAGTGTGTTTCCCAGGGGTTTGGGGAAGCACCTGCTTTCCCCGGGCCCCTGATTTAACTTTAACACAGCTTCTGTAGTTTCACATCGGTTTCCATTACACAGGAAAGAGAGAGAGAGAGAGAGTGGGGGGGGGCGGGGGGGGGGGATGCAGTGTTCTCCGAGCTGAGAGCCGCTGCCAACTCCAGAGTATTTTAGGAAAATAAAGGGTGAAGTGAGCCGTCGTCGCTTCGCACGGCACCGACCCTGCTCAGGTTGACTTTGGACGGTGGACGCCCTCTGGAACAGATCTCTGCCCCCTTTTGTTTGGATGGATCTGTCACTGACAGTAACTGGAGAGCAGCGAAGTCGAGAACTTAAAGAGGTACAATAGAAATCTGTTGTCGTCTCCGAGGTGTATAGGTTCAGTTGACTGCAGATCTAGCGTGGTAGGTATCAGCACAGGCTTCGGTTCAGGTCTCAAGCAACGTGTGAAAAGTCCATAAAATGTGTTTATAAAGCCTTTTCAGTGATAGAACATGAAACACTGCTTCATCTGTTAGAAGTAAAGCTTTGTGTTCAAGTGAAGCTTCATTCAGACACAGCAGAGCCACCAAAGTCACAGGGGGAAGTGACTTTTAAAGACTTTCAATACAGATCGTGTCCTACAATCTGATCTCAGACCAGTCTCCTCATCGACCTATGATGTCTGAAGATAATAAACACAATCATAGCAATTTTAGAAGAAGGAACAAGACACATATTTAATCTCCTTTAATAAATCTAATCTTCCAATCTGCCACTTCAGGATTTCTGACACGTTGCACATGTTTTTTCTTAAATTGCAATGAGTTGAGCTCTCAGGGCCACCGTAGTAGATATAGACCTGATCAGTGTTGTGCTAGTTACTCAAAAATAGTAACTAGTTACAGTTACTAGTTACTTCATCAAAAAAGTAACTCAGTTAGTAACTCAGTTACTTAAACCAAAAAGTAATGCGTTACTGAAAAAGTAACTTTTTCAAAAGAATGCTCCCATTAAATAAAGGTCTCTAACCCCATGTCAGTTCTGTAACCTACTGATGCTGATGAAAAAACACGTAGGCTATTGTTCTTTATCTGTAAAATTTTACCACCATCATGCTGCATGATGTCAGCAGCTTGACCCAACAGAACAATCTTGAGGATAGCCAACGTCTTATTTTGACCGTTACATTCAAGAACCTGTTTTCAATGACCGACACTCCAGCGGCATGTTTTTTTTCCGATCGATCAGCTGTTTTTACCCAGAGCGACTGTGTTTACAGTTTCAGGCGGCGACGCGGCGTCCGTCTGTCGGACTCCAATACCGCGGGCCGGCTGCTCGGGTGGAGTGGGTGCTTGTGTGTGCTCGCTGTGACTCTGGAGCTGTGTCCCAGTTCAGGGGTTGCAGCCTAAACTGGCACATATGGCTTCCTCGTTACCTTAATGCTCTGCTCTGCTCTGACCCAGTCCTCTTCATGGATGTTAACGTGTGGGACGCTGGAGGGCGGCCACCAAGCGCTTTGTTTTTCACAGTGTCACAGTGTGCTCTGTGTTTCTTTCAAAATGAAACTTTATTGATCAAATGTTAGTTGAAAATCTAACCAAAAGGCACGGAAAGGAACGGAGTTTTCTAATTTAAAAAAACAACATGTTTTAGTTACTGAAAAAAGTAACTGATTACTATGCTACCCAACACTGGACCTGATACATGCATGCTTCAAAATGAAAACACAAAAGGTTAAAAAAAAAAAAGGTTTTCTACATGTTTTTGTTGTTGCACCTCTTTCTTTACTACAACACATGCATTTAGTTAAGTTGTTGTTGTTGTTGTTGTTGTACGTTTTTAATCTGACACTTCAGACCAACTGCTGTTCATGTCACACCTGGACGACAGGTGAGTGAAGCAGCCGGGACATGAAAGGACCAGGAGTCTGAGTCCTGCTGCAACAGGACGGGCTGGATTTCAAAGACAAGAGGTGGGGGTGAGGTGCCGGGTGAGACAGACAGAGAGAAATGAAGGAGTCAGGTTCATGTTACAGGATTATACGTGATGCTGACAGCTGACGACTAAAATGATTTAACACAATAAACCACTCAGACTGGAGTCATGTGACTTTTCTATACAAATTCATGAAGATAAGAAATCATGCGTTGATGTAGCAGGAGTCATGTGAAGGTCAAGGGATGATTATGAGAAATTAGACCTTTAAATTAAACATACTGTAATTCTACAGAGATGATTTAAGCAGATTAAGAGACTGCTATTAACTTTAAAGGGAATTGAATCAGTTTGTGCCACTGAGAATTTAATTACAACAGAAAATCCTTAGATTTGATGTCATGGATTGCATTATTGGAAAATGTATTTTAAGTGGTTAACTTAATGGTCTCAAATGTGACTTTTATACTTGTTCACCATTGAAATGATTGGGAATAAATGGGTATCTTGAAAGCAGGCTAATCTGGCAATAAAGGTTTATTCATCCTTTTATTGGTCATATCATCTGTAAAAGTGTTGCTTGCATCTGCTGCAAAGTAACTTGGTTTGAATGCTGATTACTTCCTTCCCCATTGCCAATAAAAGGCCGAATGTTAGTGGGTCTTGCGTGTTTTTTGTGGGGCTGTGAAGTACATCATAGGTGGCTGGACTGTATCGACACTGCTCGGTCAGGTAACAGTTGATTAGCTTCTTCTCCTCCTGTCGATCTGCATTATATCACACACAAAGAGCTGATAGTGTTGAGTTATGCACTGATTGGCCATAACATTGATTATCTCGTTACAATGGAGCCTGTCAGTGAATATTTAGTCCTTGAAGCTGATGTGTTGGAAGCCGCAAAATGAGGACAAGGATAAAGATCAAATGTGCACGAGAATCAAGTCAGAGAATCTCCTTGTTGGGTGTTCCTGGTCTGCAGTATCAAATGTGGTCTGAAGAATGACAACCAGTGAACAATCAGCAATCGTGACCCACTGGTGTGCATGCAGAGTAAAGGATAGCCTGGATGTAGAGCTGCTGTGACACAAATTGCTGGAAAAGTTAATGCTGGAGTGCGCTGTAGCTTGCATAGTTTGGGTCTGCATAGCTGGCTACCAGTCAGAGTGCCTATGTTGACCCCCTACCCACAGCCGAAATCATCTACTATGGGCATGTGAACCTCAGAACTGGACCACGGACCAGAAGAAAAAGGTCTGATGAATTACATTTATCTTAACATCATGTTGACAGGTGCAGGCATGCTGATTGCTTACCCGAGGAATAGATGGCACCAGGATGCACATAAAGGAAGAAGGTGACCTACTTTCTTCCTTTATGATCAATTTTGCTGTCAGAACAAAAAGACCTTTGTTGAGACTTGAGTGTAGATGACAAACTGAGTGATAAATGAAGTTTGTGCAAGAAAACCAAACAGTAAAACTCAGTCTAAAGTTGCATGTTCTGCACACTCCAAAATTGCACCATGTTCAGTGACAGTAGAACATCATCTGCATACGACTTTAACGGTGTAGTTGATGATAAATCTATTTACTGAGTTTTGACTTTAACCAATATTGGTGTGCTACTTCAAAATCACATTGTTGTTGAGGGCTCAAAGACAAAAGAACATGTGTTCTGTCAAAATGGTCTTAGCTTAGCACAGTGGCTAGCAGGGAAATTGCTCTCCCAGCCCTGGTTTGGATGATTGTCTTTTGAACAACGGCTTTGTGTTCTCTGTGTTGTCGGTGACAAAGAAACTGTAGTGAAATGAAGAAGGTCCCTCTGGAGTGTTATGGAGAGCTGCTGCTGCAGAGTAGAAGAGCAGGTCTACTGTTAATGTCCCAGGTTGAGGTGATAACTGCAGAGGACAGGATGTAACTGCTGCTGGGAATGTCTGGGAGTTCGGCATCTTATCGAGGGAGAGCGCAGGGAATGAGAGAGAGTCCTGGAGGTGGACCTGGTGATTAATGTGCACTAGAGCTGGCAGAAACACAACCCACGCTCATACCTCTCACAGGAGAGAAACATGCTCTGGCACCAAAAGAAAAACACCATGGTGGTCATGAATAATCTGGTGTGAACACACAGAGAGCCGAGCTTCTACTGAGCCTTTGTTATTTTCCATCTGAAAATGTGTTGAAGACATTCCAGCGCTGTGGAAAATCTGTGTCTAAGTGAACAAACAGACGTTGATTCAATTCCACAGTCATAAGCTAGAACATGATCCTGGGAGGGGCCGGGGGGTGGTGGGTTCGGGGGATGGGGGGGTGGGGGGGGTCAGAGGTATGAGTGGGCTCCTGACTACATTCTTCAGCCCACTCAGTTGTGTCCTGTATGTAAAGACCAGTCTCATATATTCGAAGCCAGTGATGGTCATTTAATAAGATGATGATGCAGCGATGCTTTAATCTGATACATGTAAGATTTCAATCAACATTTACTTGAAATCAAATGTCACAGACCTTGGTGTAAGTACCACAGGTGAATGGAAGTGGATTGGAAAGTCAAGGTGTGGTCAGTTCTAGATACTTTGGTTGTAGCCTGGCTGATCTGATGTGAGACTGACTTTAGGTCTAGGAGAAGGTGTATGGTGTTTCCATCTCTGACTTCCAATGGACGTAGATCAAAATGCTTCCGTATGCAAATGGACAGACCTCAAACCAATCAGAGCAATGATCCAGATGATGCGTGCAGAGCGGCGAACAACTTGATGCACAACCGGATTGGTCGATAGCTGCTCTCCGGTGGACTGTCTCTGTCGGTGTCATGGTGTTTGCGATCACTTCAGTCTCAATGGCTTCTTCTCCAGATGGATTTGCTTCACAAAGGCCTTTTTTTTCCCAAACATTCACTGTATATTCTCGAAACCTATCAATCGTAACCACAGTGATGGATGATTATCTCTAAGATGATTGATTTTGAAATGGGGAAAAAAGGAGAGCTTAAACGTTCCTCAGAGATGAGGACGTCATAGATTTTGTCTCCTCAACTGTGATTGGCTTAATCATGTTCATGTTGGGGGGGAACTTCTCCGAAGAGCAATTTCTCCAAAATAAAGACCCTCAAAATAAAAACAAAATAGAAATCTACAAAACAACAGTGACAAGGATAATTGCAATGTGCAAATGAGAATTTGACAATTTTAAATGTCATAAAAGATACAAGATTTACGCAAGATTGTGTTTCCTCCTTTCTTACATTGTTCTCATGCTCAGATGGAAAAGAATGAACAGAAAACATGTTTATCTTACAGACACGTGTGCTGTCTTGCAATATTTGCAAATGATGATGAAGATACTGTAAATCTCGGAGTTGAGTTTCTGTGTGGACAGAGGTCTGTTCACTCTGCACTTCGCTGATGTGTAGCTGTATAGAAACAGTGAAGACTGTTTGTTTCTTTCTGGGTCGTCTTATCTCTTTCATTTTCTTTTTCCCCTCGGAGTGTTGACAAAGTTTTGGTGCTGGAACAAACTCTGCCCTCATTGTTGTCATCGGTGGAGCAGGAGGCCAAAAGGGCTCCGATCGCCCTCATGTTTAGGCTCCATTCATTTCTGCACAATGTGCCTGGTGTGCGCGCACAATCACGGCCTCACATCTCACAAACACGGACAGAGATTACATCACCACGGTGACACAGTGAAACAACCCCCTGTTCCTGTTCCTGTTCCCCCGTGGACGCCATGCAGGCACGCACCCACACTCCACTCATGGGGCTCATGGTGGTGTTGTTGCGTCCCCCGCGGGGTCTCCAAGGGGGTCGTCTCCGCTCAGGGAAATGACCAGGAGGTCCGACTGAGTTAGTGCACCCCCTCCCCACCCAACCCCCACAGACCTGGTCTCAATGCCGCAGTAAAAACATCCCACAAAGAAGAGTCTGTTCGCTGAGGTTACATCTACATCCACAGAGAGCTACTGTGTCACCTGTGTCACACACACATAGACGCACAAACACACACACAGCCCTCTCATGCAAACTGTAATTAGATTATATATTCTTATTCTGAATGCAGCGGAATGACCAGGATGATGTAATGACTGATATAAAGACATTACTGTAAGTGCAACACACACACACACACACAGACACACACACTCACTGCTAAAAGGAAAAAGTAAGAAATCATTAGAGCTCTTAAACAGCCTTCTTGGCTCACGTCTCTCCACTTCCACATAAATCATTAAAACAATAATTTGTGTGAAAGGAACTTTTTAATAACCGCTGATTAAGCTGATTGGAAAATAAGATGTTTGTTATTATTGGTAGTGGCGCTGGTCGAGGCCGAAGGAAGGAGTTTTTTTTTTTTTTTTTTTGGAATTTAAGGCTTCGCACTTTCTCGGGACTGCGAGGAGACACTGACGTCAGTGTTCCCGTACACACCGAGATCACCACAGAGAAGCTTTACATTCATTTTCCAGAGCCGTTAACAGCGCTTTGGTTATGCATCTTAAATTTACTGTATGTAGCTCATTACAGCAAGAAACACACACACACACATGCTGAGGACAGATGTGGAGGAAAATGAGGTGTGTGAATGCAAATAAAGAAACGATTATTCCACACTTTATATGCGGATAAAGGAAATCTTACTTTATGCACAGAGACGTGAGGAGCCTATAGAGCGCTCTGTGAATAGACAGAAGTCTTTTTCTGACTTGTTGCCCGTATCACTTGCCTTTACACTTTCTATTCAGTCCCTCCAGAAAAACACGATTATGCGATAATTCAACACATACTCAGCCAAAGTGTGGACATTATGCGGAGAAGGTCGCCACAATACGCGAGGCTTGCATGATTTCATAATCCCCTCGTTTCCATTGCAAAAAATGTCACATATAAATCTCTGCACTGCAGAAAGTTGAAAAATGTTGCACGTTTACTTCACACAAGGAGCAGCCATCTTGCCTTTGGAACATTATGAAGTGACATAAAACAGCCCAAAAGATACAAAGGTCAGCTCCCGCAGTTTTTGCAAATTCCAGCAATTTCATCACATAAAATACCCGACATACTCTATCACGTATTTTAGGAAAACCTGTAAACTTGAAGGACTGTCCATTAGAAGTGATCCATATCTGATATTTACTTTTACACCTGCTGTGCTTGCTTTTGCATGAAATAACCCACATGTCCAGACGTGGTCTGGCTTTCAACGTGGAAGAGTAAAAAGCAGGAAAACCACATGGATGCTGACCAAATGAACATTTTTTTTTTCCTGAGCCTGGGCGGATCAATGCTACATTGGTTATCAATGCTTTTCATCAAAATGCGCTATTGTTGCATTACTAATGACATACAACTCACAATGACTGACTGTACACATTCATCTTTGCCACTTGAAAAGAAAAAATCGGAATTGGGCCGGTCGAACCATGTTGTGTAAAGATGGCCTGTAGGAAATGCAGATGCAGGAGAAGTTAACATCCCATCATGCTCTGGGGCATCACGCTCACTCTGATTCTGTATCAAGAGGAAAACTTCGACCTCATATGTAATGAAGGTGATCAAGGTGAAGTCACGGTGACAAACGCCTCCTCCTGATCTTTTCCTCATCCCTCCCTGTGTTTCGCCTGCGAGCCGACCTGGAGCCGCCAGCGCTACAGTGAATATTCCCAAAATGCTTCAGTGTTTTTTTTCCACAACCCTCAACACAAACAACAACCCCAGCATTCCTAGCCCCGCTGGCAGGAGCCGGTCCTCTGTGGAGCGGCGCTGGAGGTCAGAGGATGACATCATGACATGAGGAAACAGTTGAGGACAGTGGGGGACTGTTACTGTTTCACACGCAGGTTCACTGTTCTCTTCCCCGGGTTCTCTCTCCGTCCATCGCTCCAAAGAGCTGCACGAAAAACTGTAAATCTGGACAAAGGTGAAGAGCAAGTCTCCAGATGTTCTTCTACCTCCCTCGGTTATATTTTGCATAACTAAACAAGACACATAATCGATCGATCAATCAATCAATCATACAACGGAGTATTAGGGCCACACTGACAAACAAAAAAATCACAAACTTCGAGAATAAAGTTGTAAATTTACAACCTTTATTCCTGTAAATCTACGACTTTATTCTCGTAATGTTATGACTTTTTTCACGTAGGAAATGTGCGACTTTATTCTCGAAGTCTGTATTTTTTTTCTGTCAATGTGGCCCTCAATACTCCATCGTACAATCAGACTTTATTTATAGAGATCCATACAGGCCAAACATAGCATGAAGTGCTATATCCAGTATATAAAGTGCTAGATATATAAATAAATGTTCATTTTCAGAAATTTAGTGGTAGAAGTTTCTCTATAACTCTTATTCTGAAGGATATAGGTGAAATGAAGGAGTCCTAGACCCTAAAAAAGACAAAGTTGGAAACATGTAAACAGGAAAATCAATGTGTAGATATTGTGCCCGTGTTACTGTTAAAATCTCCAGGTTAAGTGTCACAGTAGCGTCATCCATTCTTCTGGAAACAATCATCAGCCTTTTATAGATGCTGGTAAATTGATGCAGAACATGAGGGATACCTGATGGAGTGCATCTTAAAACATGATCTTTTAACTTATTTTATGTGAATAATTCATGATTTCTTTTATTTTCGTGTCACGGTTTTACTCATCAGAAACTCGGGTTATTTATTTGTACACATACAAATCGCTCACAGGCCGTAATGCTGCAAACAATTTAGTGAAAACACTGAAGGCCAAAGGTCGTGGGCGGCACACACACAGTCTGTTTCTGGGAAATAGATGTAGAGCATGATGAAACGTGTTTGTTTGTTTGTTCAAATAAAGTTAATTCTTCGTGTTGTTGTTATTGTTGAAACGATTTCAGAGGATTTTTCTTCTGCTGTTTCACAGAACTGGTGAAATATGGTGTTGTTATTTATTTCTTCACTTGTCTCTCTTGTTCTTTGGCTTTGTTTAATCTCTGTGTGGTTCAGTTCAGATCCAGGAACCAGGTTTGATGTCCAAACTGTCTCCGTCTCAGTGTCTCAACTTTTTATGATGATGTCAGAGCCCAGTTGTTCAAAAGTAATCTGATTGGATTTTGGATAATTGATTGGATCAAATCTTGAAAATGGGTCGTTTCAAAACCAAAAACGGATTCTGAGATCGGATTAGATCACCGTGATCCAATCTTGGTTTTAATCTGGGTCAAACCCTCAGTTTGTGTTGTTTTCAAACTCAAACTGTTCAAATAAACAGTATTTATATATACATGTATTGATTCATATTTTGCACCTTATTTTTAAACCACAACAGTGATTAGTAAATAAAGTTAACTTTTGAATATTCTACAACTGAAAAACCTTTCCCCAAAACTGAATGTAATGAAATTTGAAGTTTGAATTTCATTTCAATTTCAAACCTTTATTTATTCAGGGGAGCCAATTGAGAGCAAGCTCTCTTTTACAATGACGCCCTGATCACAACAGCACAACACAATAGCAACATACACAACAGCAACACCACTTAGAGTTCAAGATACATAAGGCGGAAACAAGGAAAAACAACTTATGTGTGAAAAATCTCAGCTTCAGGAGAAGCAAGTGCATTCCATGTGAACGACAGATTCCAAAAGGCTCCTGAATGATTCTACCGAAATAAACTGATTCAGTTTTAGCGAGTCCTGAAGTTTATTCCATTTATCAGGAGCAAAGAAACTAAATGCTTTCTTTCCTCCCTCTGTATTTACACGTGGAGTGATTAATCTGATATACGAAGCTGAGCGGGTGGATCTAGGTAAGCTCAAGTGCAATAGGGACATCAGATAATTTGGGAGCTTCCCAGTCAAAGCTTTATAAATAAACAAGAGGCAGTGTTGGTCTCTGCGAAAAGAGAGGGAGGACCAACCCACTCTTTCATATAAAGTGCAATGGTGGGTGGAGAAACCGTCACCTGTGACAAAACGTAAGGCACTATGAAACACTGCATCGAGAGGCCTCAAAATGGAAGAAGAGGCATGCATATATAAAACATCCCCATAGTCAAAAACTGGCATAATTGTAGACTGAACTATTGTTTTTCTGCTGGTGAAAGAGAAACATGATTTGTTCCTATAGAGAAAGCCAATTTTCTTTTTCAGTTTTTTGATTAATTGTTCTATATGAAATTGAAATGATAACCTATTATCTAACCAAATGCCCAGGTATTTATAAGAATCAGTGGTCTCAATGTGAGTATTTTTCTGTAAGGTGTGTATTCTAATGTTATTGTTAGTTACTTGAGTCCTAGAGAAAAACATGCATTTGGTTTTTTCAGCGTTTAAAAGAAGCTTATGCTCAACAAGAGCCTGTTGAAACATAATGAAAGCAGATTGTAAATTTGAAACTGTTGTTTCTGGTGTGGGGCCAATACTATATAAAATTGTATCATCTGCGTAATAATGGAAATTACAGGACATGGAAGAGGGAACAATATTGTTTATATATAGTGTGAATAAAAGAGGGCCTAGAATTGACCCTTGAGGTACTCCTTTATACACATTGAGTAATTTTGATCTAGACCCATCCGCTACAACAGTTTGTTTTCTCCCAGACAAATAATTTCTGAACCAGTTTATGGAGGAGTTATCAAAGCCCAATGCAACCAGTTTGTTTAATAAAATAGTATGGTCTACGGTGTCAAAGGCTTTCGATAAATCGATGAAGAGTGCCGCACAGTGCATACGGTTATCAAGGGCATTGAATATGTCGTTGACAACCAGTGTTGCAGCTGTTGTGGTACTATGACCAGGCCTAAATCCGGATTGTTGAGGCTGAAGAATATTATTTACTTCCAGGAAATGCCGTAATTGTGAATTTACAAGGGATTCAAGGACCTTAGCCAGATGACAGAGCTTTGAGATTGGACGGTAGTTATTGAGAACACCTGGTTCACCGCCTTTAAACAGGGGTAGTACTTGTGCAGTCTTCCATACAGTAGGGATTGTGCCAGAAGCAAATGTTAAGTTAAAAAGATGAGCAATGGGAGAGGCTATCAAGGTAGCACTAAGCCTTAAAAGATAGGGGTCCAGATTGTCCTCGCCTTTAGATTTTATACCTAAACTTGTGAGTGCATTAAAAACATCCATATAGTTAACTGGTGTAATTGAGAATGTTATGTTGGAGGGACAATGTTTGAAAGAGCTCTCACGGAGGGTTTTTGGAATAGGATTCTCCATAGATGCACTGTCATACACTTCATCAAAGAGATTGCCAGAGTTTATGAAGTGACAGTTAAAAGCATCACAAATTTCTGTTTTGTTTAAAATGAGGCCATCCTCGCCATTAATCTGAGATGGGAGTGAGGAGGAAGACTTGTTTGCTAGAGACCCCATGACTTTCCAAAAGTTACCAGAGTTTCCATGGTTGCTCTCGAGAGCAGACAAATAATAATCAGATTTGGCCTTCCTGATCATACTAATACATTTATTTCGGAGCTGTCTGAAAAGCATCCAGTCAGAAGGAGAATCTGTGAACCTTGCTTTGGCCCAGGCCAGATCTCTGATGTGGATGACCTCAGAGAGCTCATTTGAGAACCAAGGATTGAAACGATCCTTTACTCTAAATCTTTTATAAGGAGCATGTTTGTCAGTTACGGAGTTAAAAATATTTAAAAACTCTGCCAATGCTAGCTCAGGGTCAGGTATTAGAGAGATTTTGTCTATGTCAGCGAGATGTAAATCACACAGAAAGGCCTGCTCATCAAAATTTTTGAAATTTCGTTTCAAAATAGTACGAGCTTTTGATTTATGACCTTTGACCGTTCTAACACAAGCTGTGGGGCAGTGATCACTAATGCCCTGTGAGAAAACTCCAGTAAAAGGGTATTTAAAAGGCCTGTTAGTTAAAATAAGATCAATTAGTGTGGATTTAGCCGGTTTTTTAGGATTTGGTCTTGTGAAAGAGGTAATAAGTTGTGATAAGTTTAACTCTAGACATAGCTCTTTCAGACAGGCAGAGTTGTCAGAAAGCCAGTCAAGATTAAGGTCTCCTAAAATTATTAGTTCATTGGAGGCAAAAGATGATATTACTTTACCTAGTTCTACCAGTGCCATAGCAGGAGCAGAAGGAGGACGGTAGATTCCCATTACTTGAATGTGCAAAGTACCTCCAAGACAGACATCTAACATGATGTATTCAAACTGTTTGGGGATAGAGGAAGCAACGAGTTCTCGAACTGCCAGAGTTTCTTTTACATAAATTAATACCCCTCCACCTTTAGATTTTCTGTCGGTTCTAAATAATTTGTAACCGTACATGGACACTTCAGTGTCATTAATTTTTCCAGAGAGCCAAGTCTCAGTTAGGACAAAAATGTCAGGACAAGCCTCTGCAATAAGTACCTGGACAAAATCAAGTTTAGGTAAGAGGCTCCTAACGAAACACATATTCACAATTTCACTAATGTACTGTGTATTTGCTTTTTTAAATTTTTTTTTATTTTAACAGGCCAACCAGATGGGTTCTGGCTGTTTAAAAGACATTGAAGAAACAACAAAACAACACATAAACTCATGAATGAGTGACCAATCAGCCTTCATTGTGATGCACAGTCCCATCTAGAGCATCATTATCCGAATTTGGTGATCTTGAAAAGTTTGGATCTGGATCAGACTGATCCAATCCTACTTTGCTTTGAACAACTGGGATAAATTAAGACGGATTACCTGATCCTGGATAGAAAAAAAGAGCATTTCAAAATCTGTGTCATTTTTTAACCAGATTTAACCTTTTGAACAACTGGGCCCATGCAGAGCTCTGTCAGTCGCTGATCAGTATTCATGAGTGTGTCCCTGTTTGCAGGTTTAGCAGCTTCATGCCAGACTGAACTGAACTGAGCTGCAGCATCAGATAAAACCAGGATCAAGTCTGAGCCTGTCGGACCGCGTATCTGTTTTCATTCATCACCTGCTGCTGCTCTCCTGAATCAAACCGTCGTCCTCTTTAAAACATGTAAATTACACATCACACATCTCATCATCAGACTCACACATACACATTATTATTATCATTATCATCATCAACAACATCTGACAGACGACCACAGGATTCCTACAGAGGTCTCAGCAGGTCCTAAACTCACTCACCCTGTCTCTCCTCCTCCTCTTGGTTTTCTCTCCATCATCATTTCTCTATATCTTTTGTTTTCTTCTTTGTCCCAGTGTCAATGGATGAGTAATAAGATCTTTAAAAATCCTTACAGCATCTTTTAATGCTTCTTTTGTTTTTTAAATTTCATTCAGCTTCTCTCATCCGTTGCTATTACTTTGTTCAGCTTTACTCATGTCTTATCTACTTTCATCTCTCTGTCTTTTTTTTTTTTTTTTATCTCTCTCGAACCCTCTTTCATTGTTTCCATCGTTTAATCACATCATGACATCATCGCACATCTCACTGCGTCTGTTCCTCCTGGTCTCAATTTACGTCGTCTGCTTCTTCTTGTATTTTCTGACTTCAGCTCTTATAGGTTTTTATGTCCCTGCTGTTTGGTTCTTCAGCCACTGGTCCTGTGGGTTTCTCATTTCATATCACTTCACACTTTGTAAACCTCTATTGTTATTAAAGGTATTATAGATATGATTTACTGACATTCACAAAAACAGTGGTTTAATCTCAAATGTGAAAACAATATTTAATCGTCTAGCACAGGATCCACTTGTTGTCAAGGCTGAACTCTTTTAAGATTATGTGAATTTTATTGAAAGAATTTTAACATTTTTCTTTTCTTGGGTTGTCTTAAAAAGACGAGAACAGTATTTTGCACAGTTTTGTGAAGGTTTGCTCCGAGGTTTTGGGAGTTCAGCTTCGGTGTGGAAGAGGCAATGATGTCAGGAAGGGAAAAAAGTTTTATTGGGCTTCCTGTCCACCATCTTGTTGGGTCATTCTGTGTTGATACCCTCAGGAAAGTACGACTATGCCCTCACAAGGAAGACTAACTGCTAATCAAATACCATTGACTGCTTTGAACGTAATGTATTGTAATGTAACGGTGTAGTATGTATGTCACTGCCACAGGTGACTGCCGTGTTATGTGTTAACAGAATTGCCCCTTGAATAAAGTTTTCTAACTGACTAACTGAAAATAAAAGATTTTTGCAAAATAACATCACAAACATAAACGTGAGCTCAGAACGACTTGATTCTCTCATTTAACAGTAACGTTAATTATTAGAATAATAGTCATTTTGGTCAACAAAATCTTCACAATGTTTGTTGAACTCATATGAGATTTTAATGTCATAAACAATTGATATGAGGAAATATACTGTAATACAACCTTTTTATACAAGGTTTCTTCTTCTTCTTCTTCTTCTTCTTCTTCTTCTTCTTCTCTTCTCTCTGCCACACCCTCAGCTCAGCTCAGCTCGTCCTGTCTTACTATCATGTGTCACATCACATCACACATCGGAATCAAACACAAACACACACACACACGGCGTTCAAGCTCCGACACACACCTGCAGTCGCCCCGAGGGGAGGAAACCTCATCATCATCCTAATGGACGATTTCACACTAATGCTGTGTGAAGGGAGCTGAGCTGACAGTCACACGCACGCACACACACCAGGCCCCGCGGCTCCGTCCTGTCCACTCAGCTCACTGTGCATCCACACATGGACGAGGAGGTCGCCCATGGGTGACTGCTGCTGCTGCTGCTGCTGCTGCTGCTGCTGCTGCTGCCGCTGCCGCTGCCGCTGCTGCTGGCAGGTGTGGATGGAGGAGCCTGAGGTGCACACACACACACATGCACACGAACATGAACTCAGAGAAGGTCACTGAGCAGGATCCAGGCATCCACCATAATAAACTTGTTGAATATATTTTATTTATGGCTCTTTATTATCGAGCAAATTCCTGAACCAACTCACTGAGATAATGTGAAACGACTTTATTCAGCAGCTCCAAGGTTATGAATGAATCCAAACATGTACTTGATGTGCTTCCCTGAAGCTGCTCACTTGTCCAAGTTTGACCAAAAAATGATAAATGCGTCTCAACTTTTTATACTGTTATGGTAATATGATGATTTTATGGTCAATATCTGACCTAGTTCCCCAAATTTGCCATATAAATGCACATTAGAACACTGTTTTGCCGTATAATTAATGTTTTTTATGTTTATTATGTGGCATAAAAAACATTATCGTTAATTTGTATTTGAGCTGCGGTGGTGTTGTCTTTCCTTCTGGACGTGAAATAAGCCACAAATGAGCTGTAGGACCAGCATGTGAATGAAAAAGAGATGTAATTCTGTTTTAATACATATTTATAATCAAATTGCATCAATCATACAGTAGGAAAACTAAATTCTCCTCATGCAAACTACTGCGGCTGCACATGACGTCACTTTAGAAGCATTAGCATCCACTATGGTTGAAAATAAAATAAAGAATTCACGTATTCAACTTCACATTTTATACATAATATGACTCTTTCAGGGCCTCATATCAGCAATCAATCAATATTTGATATTTCCATGGACGTCGTAAAACCTTATAATAACCAGAGCAGCATGACGTAGGCTATTCAACATCCCTCACAGCTAAACATTGAGATAACATATGAAACACAATCCATTTTATTCTTAAGTTTAATCACCCCAAAGCATGCTGGGAAATCCCACCTACAACCAAAACCATTTATATATATTACATCATATATCTGTTATTAATAATAAACTTAACAAATGACAAATGGTGTTTTTTATACAATAAATAGAGACAAAAGTTACAGTATTGACTGTTATAAACACTTCACAACGGAGTGATGTTTTATTTTCCAGAGACACGAGATAGAAATGACAGTTTTGACTTGATTTTATTTTTTTTACAGTGCCAGGGAGCTGACACTGGAGATAAGAGTGTGTGTGCGTGTGTGTGTGTGTGTGTGTAACAGCAGAGCGAGATGATTAAGACGTGACATTTGAAGCTGGAGATGAAGATCAGTGAAACAGCAGCAGCAGCAGCAGCAGCAGCCGGGCCGAGGACGGAGCCGTGCAGTGGAACATATGAGCGGAGGACGGACTGAGCCAACATCCACACACACACACTGCACATACACACACTGCACAAACTCACGTGTTTACACAAAAAAAAAAAAGTGGCGTCTTGATTCACTTTGACTTGAAGAGTGAATGGTTACAATCATCCCAGTGTGGGAAAGTGCCTCACCACCGAGTCGTCCAGTCAGGCTGGAAGGTTTCATTACTACTTGGTGGGAAAGTAGGCCGACTCTGACAGGAAATGGAAAGTGCAGGAGCGTGGCGGAGCAGCAGCAGCAGCAGCAGCAGCAGTGGTGGTGGTGGTGGCGGCAGCAGCGGCGGCGGCGGTCATCATCAGATCAGCAAGAAAGGGGGGAAAAAAAAAAAAAAAAAAGTTGCAGGAAGTGCAGCTGCTGCACTTATCGCACATCGTGGCTGCGTTTCAAACACTTTGGGAAAGTTACTCAACTGTGAGTTAACAAAAAGCTGGAAAGTATCTGGCCCCCTCGCTGTGGGCAGCGGAGAGCCGCTTCATGTTCGATTGGATTTCATGATTTTCAACATGTTAAATTCATCACAGTTAGAAAGAATGAGAAAGAGAAACAAGTCACTTTTTCCATTCTCTCATTACGTTGACCTCAGCTCTGGTTGAACTAGGCGCCCGTTACTGTAATGTAGAAGAACAAGGGAGGAGGAGGAGGAGGTGGAGGAGGAGGAGGTGGAGGAGCCACTGTGTGTGCCTCTGAAATCCACAGGCGACGGATCCATTGACAAACAGCTGAAATATTATATATACAATATTTCACGTTTATGAAACACAGGCCTATAATAAACATGAGTTATCATTCTCAGTGAAAACCAAACATAACAAATTAAGCATCCCGGTTCTCCTCCTCAGCTTTACGAAACATTAGACGATGATATCAAAGATGAAAACAGACTTAATTTGTGTTTTTATTTTATTGCGATGTTATTTACCGACTCGGTTTTCAGGGGTTTTTTAACACACGTGGGAGGAATGAAAGGAAGGAAGGGAAGAAGCCTCTCTCTTCCCAGCCTCCGAAGCCAAATATTACAAAGAGAAATAAATATTCTGCAGCAGGTGATAAATCATGTTCGGCGCTCCAGGATTAGAATGAGATTAGAAGCTGTTTGATCTGCTGAATTTTTTAATATTTTCACGGATAAATCTTGCAGTTTTAATTTTGTGAAGCATTAACACATCTCTGACCTTCCTCCTCCTCTTCCATCCTGCACCGCTACATGTCTCTGCTGTGTAAATGTCCTTATTAGACCAAACAGACGTCTCTGTGCAGCTTCCACTCAGCTATTAATAATAATAATAAAGCCATACATCTGACTGTGGAGGTTATGGCATATGTGTTGGACCGTGCACTCTCTTCCTAGAATCACAGGGTCATACTTTCCGTTAGTGGTAGCCTATTGTTTGTTTACCTCACTGGTATGTTAAGAGCCTGATTAAAGCAGGAAGTGAGGGTGAGAGGAGATATGAGGACAAGAGGAGGAGAGTGTGTGAAGGTCCTGATAGAGAACAGAGACACAGCCTGATAAATACAACTGTAAAAACATCTCTATTATTTTATTGCAGAGTCTATACAGTGCTGCGTTGGTGGTGTGAGGCCTGTGCATGTCATCATGTATCATCACCAAGCAATAGTGGGACTGAGGTTTAAGTTTTTATAACAAATATAAGATGATCAAGAATTATGTCTTGTCAAATCCTGAACTTTTACACCAATGTTTCTACATACAGTATATATTTAAAACGAGTATCCTATTGTGGTGCTAATGGTCTTTAACCCTCCATAGAGCAAGTGACGACATTTGGTTATTGAAGTTTAAACTGAGTACTTGAATGAGTATTGTTTTGCATTTTTAACGTAGCTATTAATAAACTATCATTTATGTGAATTCATGCAAAACCGCTGATGTGGTGTGGACAATTTTTCAGCAAGCAGTCTCTGTATTTCCCTCTAAAACAACTCTGTGTGGTAACGTTGTGTTATTATCTCATAGCGTGGTGAATGTGCAGGTCACAACTTGTCCACCAGAGCGTTTTGAAGTTGTTGGATTGTGTATTTGATGAGTTTGATGAGGGAAACCAAGAAATCCCATGAGCCTCCATAGCGTATCTGAGCAGCTCACGCCATTCTAAAAATAGCTTGCACCGACAATTAAAGGTAACAAACCTACTGCTATGACTACAGAGATTATGGCAATGGGCCAATATGCCAAAATGTTGAACTATCCCTTTAACAAATTCTACGATGCTATTTTTTCTGTAGAAAAGAGAGTCATGGAAATGATGTGAGGATGTAAAGGTGCACATCAAACCATTGCAATATCATTCATTCAAATGAAAATCAACTAAAATCTAATTTTAATGCTCCCATTATCTAACCCCCCCTCTTTTTTGGACCTTCCAGGATTTCCAGGATTAACATTAGCTTCCAGTGCGGAGCAGCTGCAGAAAGAGGCTGCAGGTGGAGGTGGATATAGGACAGAAGGGAAGTCTTTAAAACCAGTCTGATTAGTGGGTGACACGGGGGTTACGGTGCGAGCAGTGACATTTGATCAAGACGAGGTGAAGTGCAATAACGGCAGAAATGAAACACCTTGTACCAAAGATAGAAACAACATCAGAAAACAACAGACTCGGATTACCCTTTAAAAGGAGAGGATTTTTCTTGCTCCTAGAATAATTGCTGCTGACATTCAATATCAAAGCGAGACACAGTGTCCTCTGTGCTCCGAACATGTCTTTACCAGCAAACCACTGACACGCGTCCAAGAAAGCCGAGGCTGAGCGTACACACCGGGTCTCCACTCACACTTTAGATCATTTTAAACAACCTTTATCATCTTTATTTATTCCTCCGTCTCCTCCCGTGTCTTCCTCCTAACAGGCATCATTTCATAAGAAAAGTAAATATTGATTGTGCGATGACAGAGGAACAGTTTGTCTTGTAATTTTGTGATCTCAGCATACCAACAGGTTGAAATCACTGTCTTGTGCTCATGAAGTAAGTGTTTTATGATCACAGTTTAACAGATGTCGAGATCAAGAAATAATCCCTTTAGTAGTGCGTAGTGCAAATAAAAGACAAATGGCTCAGCAGCTTATTACATTTACATCAGCATCTATCATCTCCTGAGTCACCATGGAGCTTCGGCGCTGAACTATGGAAAGTGTTTCCTGCACGTACTACCTGGATCGTGTTTTTTTTTTTTTTTTCTGACTCTGGCGCACATTTTAAAACTGTCTCCAAAATTCATTTAAAAGCAGAATATAACAGATAAACTCGAAGAACAAACTCAATATTTTTACTCCTGTATGTGATGTAACATTTGTTCCGTTATGCAAGCACCGGTTGCTTCTTCGCTGTTTTGGTCGTTTTTTTTTCTGAAAGGGGGACGAGTGCTGTCCCGTTCCTATCACACCATCTGGACCCTTTCAGACTCTCACACTTCAGCCACTCAGCTGACGTCAGTTAAGTCAGTGAGGGTTCGGGGCCTGAGTCCTTAAAGGGATAGTACAACATTTTTGGCACATTCACCACGCTAAAACCACTGATGCGCGTTGCCTTCAGGTGTAGTTTTTCAGCTAGGAGTCTCTGCATTTACCTCTAAAACGGCTCTGTCTCATAATGTTGTGTTATTATCTCATAGCGTGGTGAATGTGTAGGTCACAACTTGTCCACCAGAGCGTTTTGGAGTTGTTGGATTGTGTATTTGATGAGTTTGATGAAGGGAAACCAAGAAATCCCATTAGCCTCTGAGCAGCTCACGGTTCTGCTCTGCCGTTCTAAAAATAGCTTGCACCGACAATTAAAGGTAACGAACCTACTGCTAAAACTATAGGGATTATGGCAATAGGCCAATTTGCCAAAATGTTGAACTATCCCTTTAACACTGAATCGTCTGGTACTGAATAATAAAATGCACTGTCTCTTCCTGAAGCACTGCTGTGATTAGGACGCGGCGTATGTCGGGTGAGGCACCGGAGTGCTTGCCAATGTTTTCCAATGGTTTGGACAGCAATGGAGAATATAGATCAGGCTGTGACACACGCTCTCACACACACACACACACACACACTCACACATGATCCAGGTTAAAGGAAGCAGCCTGACTCGGTCCAAAGTTCAGTTAATGTCCCATCAGCACCAATAAAGCTCCACAACACTTCTGTTTGTGTTTTACTTCGCACCACATCTCATCTGGTTTGAAGCTGCGAGTCTCCGACATCGGCCAGCTGCTCCACTTCACTCCGCACCACATCACTCTCAGTTTATTTCTGAAGCGCACGACACGGATCAAGATGGTGTTTCAGCTCGGGCCTCGTGTTTTCACCTCGTCCATGAGTGAATTCCTTCACTTGTACCTCTTTTTCCACCAAAACAGAACATGGTGCTAATAGTTCAGTGCTGGAGCTTTGCTGGTTCAACTCTCGTGCCTCCGAAGAACCGGTTTGCTTTTCCACTGGCAACGAGCCAAGTCAGAGCCACGCTCCCCATGCAGGTGCAGCAACTGTCTTATACCATGGTCACTTACTAAGGAAATAATTATTAAATCAATTATTTCTGCATAAATGTCTTTTTATAGTTCAAAGTTTTTAGTCTAATAGTTGATCATTTTAGGGAAGTGAGATGAATGACCTTAAAGTTACAGGACACAAGTTTTATTTCAGAAGGCCAGTGCTGTAATTACCGCTTGTGTGCTACAATCAATCAATCAAATTTATTATTTAAAGTGCAAAATACATGGTCTCAATACACTTTCCAATAAAACAAGTACAATAAAATAACAATTAAAAAACAACATTCAGAAAAACACCAGAGGAAACGGACAGACTAAATGACAGTCAATAAACACAATAGAAAAAGACCAGAGGAAAGTGCTAAAATAAGTTAATTTGATCAAAGTATTGGGTAAAAAGGTACGTTTTAAGACGGGATTTAAAAATTGTGGTGGATGTGGCGTTTCTGATGTCTTGAGGGAGGCCATTCCATAAAAACAGAGCACGGTAGGAAAAAGCCTTTGCCACCGGCTGATTTTTTATTGATGGGTGGAATGACCAGGAGGTTTGAACCGAGGGAACGAAGAGGACGTGACGGAGTGTAGGGAATGAGTAATTGGGATAAATACAGTGGTGCAAAACCATTCAGTGCTTTATAAGTTAAAAGCAGAACTTTAAAATCCGCTCTAGCCTGAATGGGCAACCAATGAAGTGATGCTAGGGCCGGTGTTATATGATAAAATTTACTACAGACTCCAGTGGTCATGATGCACTGAAGAAAACTGGTTACCAACTAGCGTCAGACCATGGTATAAGATATTAATAACGTCTATGTATATACAGTATGCTCTGGTCCTGTTGGTCTGCTAACCCCGCCCCAGCGCTACTTAGGTGGTCGAAAAGCTAAGAACCAGTGCTAAGAAGTCAGGCTCTGGCTCCGAACTAGCACTGGAACCAGCTCGGTGGAAAAAGGTGGATTAGACACAAGGATAAAACCGATCAGAGTTTGGTCGTCAAAGGCCAAAGGTCACGCATCCTGGAACCGTTGGCAGGTTGGTGGAGGGATACGACCTTTTTAAGGTGGTAATTCTAGTTCCTCCATGTAGCACAAGCTGGTGTTTCAGCAGGTTTGGGTAGGTAATGCCCAAGGGCCCACAGACAGACAGACAGACAGACAGACGAGTGGTGTTGGGTTCATACTGCAGCAAGTGTGTGCATGTAAAGTGCAGACTGACATGGGATACGTGTCACGTCTTTCCCTCCCAGATCGTCTTACTGATGATTCTTCATGTTCTCTGTTCCCATGATGCCGTTGTGGTCGTCGTTGTACAGTAATAACCATAATGGTAACAATAATGTCCTGGTGCACTTAGACAAATTACAGTTTTATAATATGTCACGCGTCAGAAACACAAAACTTGGCTTTGATCAGACACGTCCAAACGATCCGATGATAAAAGGGCAGCAGGAGATTAAACATAAACATAAATCAAGTGTTGCACATGTAGCACCCTCTAGACGTCAGGTCTATTTACTGAGGTGTGCTCCCCAAGTTCCTTTAAGTTAAGAAATCGCTTTC
The DNA here is from genome assembly GCA_030347415.2 of Decapterus maruadsi. NCBI lineage: Eukaryota > Metazoa > Chordata > Actinopteri > Carangiformes > Carangidae > Decapterus > Decapterus maruadsi. The sequence continues at coordinate 5,531,821 of CM064894.1, forward strand.
TTTTTAGGTTAACTAATGCAGGTAGGTAATTACACGATAATACCTTATTTATGAACTGTTCGATTTATTCTCTGACTGTAACTACTGTTTTTTAACCTCAAGTGTATTTTTTCAACTGTTTTTAGCTTGTATTTATCACTACTGTAAATAAATGAACTAACAATGAAATATGTTTTTCTTACCCCTAGGTTTGCTTTAAGTTTTTGGAGAGTCCCTGCAAAATCTCATAAACCCACAGGCAATATGCACAATAGACAAATGAAAAGGCAATAGTCAATATTAATGATTTACTTCAGTAAATATTAATTAACAATGAATAAATGAAAAATAAAAAAATTCATAAAATATTCACATTCAATCCTTTGTTTCAACTGTAATTTCAGTCAATAAATGTCCCAAAATTTTCTTTGACTTTCTCTTTTCAATGTTTCAGAAAATCAACAAATATCAAACAGTCACTCAATAAACAGTTCTGACCTAAGCCGGCACTCTTTTTTAATGAATGAAAATAAAATGGGTACCCAACCAGTTACCGTTGCTTGAGACGATGCTTTTGTACGTGGTAGCCTCAAACCAACATGGCTGCTTTATGAATTGATGGCGCAGAAATAAAACACACACACTCACTGCACTGGAATCCTCCTGTGGTCCATCCGGTTCACCAGCGGTCTGCTTGAACGTGGGCCTCCGAGACCACTCCGACTGCCTTCACTCCGACCTCTCACTCCAGCTCCAGGTCTCCTGCTCCAAGTGTTGTCTGTGCTAGACACACACCCGCACGGCATCTCCTGGACCAGCCACGGCGGCAAAGTCTTCACCGATGGGATGCTGGGTTAGCTTCTCTGTGGCAAACGTGCTTCAGGCTAGTTAGCATGGGCTAGGCTAACATTAGCTGTGCTGCTCGACGACCTTTCCCTCCGGAGTCCGTCTCATTTCAACTCTCGACACAGGTTAAACTCACTGCACACTCACTCCGAGATGCTCTGTCCGATATCTCTGTGGTGCATCTTCATTAACCATAGTCTTTTTCACCGTGTTTTCTGGCCGTCGCTCCGCTCCGCCATGCAGCCTCTGCTTTTCTCTGCTCGCTCCACGTTGTGCTCTCGTTCCTCCTTCTCTTCCGGTCTAGACCTCTTCCGAATCCGGTCGACCTGTAACCTCTCTCACTGATTGGATTTCTCTCCCACGGTAAGTAAACTCAACAAAAAATATATTTTCACTTTGAAATATTATTTTTTACATTCTTTACAACAAAAATATATCTTTATTACATGAAATACGAAAATAACACAGAAATAAAAAATAAATAAAATGAGTGCTTTTTCTTTCAGATTATTTATCTCTTTCTATTTTTTCCACAGGGTTACATCCCCCCCTTACTAACCGTCTAGATGTCCTCATCAGACAACCTTTTAATAAACTTTAACTATAACTACGAACTGTGTCCTACTCATTATAGGTACTTTTATGAACTACTTTTGACCTAGTTTAATGATGATACCTCTATGAACTATTGTGATTGGCTGCTCACTAGCCTTGCCTGGTTCATCATAAGTGAGTCTCAACACTGGTTTTACTTGTCTCTTTTCAGTTGATCTAGGTCTCAGTACCCTGTCTGGTTTTTGTTCAGAGCTTGGTTTTGTTTTTGTTGTTCTGACTGGACCTCTGCTAACCTCTTGGTCTGTCTCTGAGTCAGAATCTGTCTCAACCTGACTTTCGGGATCATCCCTGCCCGTTTCATTCTCATCAGCTGAGCGTTCTGGACTAAAGTCCCTGACAACTTCTTCCTCTGAACTTACAAACTCTCTTTCTACAGTGGCATACTGTCTTTTCAATAAAGAGTCTATACAGTCTCTGTAGTTTCTACGAGGTCTGTCGCTCTCAACGTCTGACGACGACTCTGTTACTGCACAGATCTGTTCTTTTGGTTTCGGTTTCAGTTGTCTGTTTCCTGTTCTTGTTGATCGTGTTTTAGGCCTATTAGGAACTTCTTCCTCGCTCTGACCCTCAGGTATCCTGACTGACTGCCCTATAGGTAAGAGATGGTCACGATGGATTGTCCTAACATGCCCTTTTCTTCCCTCAGGTCCCACCCTGAAGACAGGTAAGTTCGGCAGTTTACTCACAACGACATAAGGTGTAGAACCCCATCGACTCTCAAGCTTGTGTTTCCCCTTTAACCCCAAATTTTTCACAAGAACACGATCCCCCTCCTGAATGTTCTGCAAACTGACTTTTTTATCATATGCTCTCTTGTTTCGCAGGTGACTCTTCTCCGCCGACTGAGTAGCTAGCTGGTAAGCTCTTTGCAGATCACGCTTCAAGCCATCTACATACTGGTAATGACTCTTCTCATCACTTTCATCGTCTGATGCTCTGAAACACAGGTCTACAGGGAGTCTGGCCTCCCTACCGAACATGAGGTAATAGGGAGAAAACCCTGTGGCATCGCTTTTTGTACTGTTGTAGGCGTGCACTAATGAAGCCACATGTTGACTCCATGACCTTTTCTTTTCTTGACCCAAGGTGGCTAGCATGGAGAGCAAGGTACGGTTGAACCGTTCGGGCTGCGGATCCCCCTGGGGATGATACGGAGTTGTTCTCGATTTCCGTATGCCCAAAGTTGTCAGTAGCTCTTTTATCAGCCTGGATTCGAAATCCCTACCCTGGTCAGAGTGAATCCTTGCCGGCAACCCATAGTGCACAAAATACTTCTCAACTAGGATCTTTGCTACCGTCAAAGATTTCTGATTTTTAGCTGGAAAAGCTTGAGCATACCTAGTGAAGTGGTCTGTTACAATCAAAACATTGCCAATGCCTCGGGAATCGGTCTCCATTGACAAAAAATCAATACACACCAGATCCATAGGACCACTGCTGACAATGTGATGCAAGGGAGCGGCTTTCTTGCAAGGTGTTTTGCGAGTCACACAGAACCCACAATTTTTGACATAGTCCTCAACATCACTGGACATTCGGGGCCAGTAGAACCTAGCTCGGAGAAGGTCGGTGACCCTCTCAACGCCGAGATGGCCCATGTCATCATGTAACGCGAACAAAACCTTTCCGCGCAATTCACCAGGCAGCACGAGCTGTACTGTTTCCTCATTGGATTTCTTGCCAACACGACTAAGAAGTCCATCTCTGATCACCAATCTGCCTGACTCTCTTTTGAACAACAACATCTCAGGACTCATGTCTTTGCTGTTAGGCCAAGCGCCATGTTTCACAGCCTCCATCACGGGCTTAAGTACAACATCTCTCTTCTGGGCTTCGATCAAGTCAGCCTTCGAAAACTGCTCCAGAGAACTTAAGTGCAACTGAGAAGGAAAGGCGTACACGTCAGGAATACACGCTGGTGATGCACCTAACTGTTCAACATACCTGGGAGACTCATCAGAAGTTTCACCAATCTGTACACGCTGACATATAGACTTAACAGCATTGGGAGACATGCTCTCCCATCCAACACTCTCTGCTGGGTCGGCCATGTTGCGCGACAACAAATCAGCGTCTGTATTGGCTTTCCCAGGCCTGTACTTCACGTCAAAATCGTAGGTGGCCAACGCAGCCAGCCACCGATGACCGGTCGCGTTGAGTTTCGCGGTAGTGAGCACGTAGGTTAAGGGGTTATTATCGGTGCGCACCGTGAACTTGGCCCCGTAGAGATAGTCGTGAAATTTATCCACAACGGCCCACTTCAGCGCAAGGAACTCAAGTTGATGAACAGGATATCTTTGTTCAGGTGAGCTCAACTTTCTGCTGGCAAAGGCCACGGGTCTTAACCCTTCAGGATGTTCCTGGTAAAGCACAGCACCTACTCCTTTGAAACTCGCATCCGTATGCAAGACATACGGTTTTTCTGGATCTGCAAACGCCAACACGGGTGCGTTTATCAGACACTGAATGATGCTTTTGAATGCATCGGTACAAGACTGGTCCCATCTTTCGTGTAATGGCTCCGACTCTTTCAGGTAAGTCTTGCTTTTGTCAACACTCGGCTTTCGTCCACGCTGGGTGGGTGCATAGCCCTTTGTAAGTTCTGTAAGAGGCCTAACAATGGATGAGTAGTTCGCTATGAAGCGACGATAATACCCACAGAACCCTAAGAACGAACGCAAGGACTTTAGATCTGTAGGTTTAGGCCACTTGGCGACCGCCTGTATCTTGTCTGGGTCAGTTGCGACGCCGTCAGCAGACACGATGTGTCCAACATACTTCACTCTTGGCTGACAGAACTGACACTTGTCAAGAGAGAGTTTCAATCCTACCTCCTCAAGCCTGTCTAACACCCGCAAGAGACGCTCTTCATGCTCCTCCAATGAACGGCCAAAGACTTGGGGTAGACTAGGACCTGAAGAAGGTTCATGTTTTTTCCATAAGTCTTTGGAAAGTTGCGGGCGCTCCAGTAATGCCCTGGGGCATTCTTTCGAACTGGTAAAAACCCAAAGGACAAATGAATGCGGTTTTTTCTTTGTCCTCATCCGCCATAGCGATCTGATAATATCCGCTTCGTAAGTCAAGGACAGAAAACCACTTACTCCCTGAAAGACAATCAAGCGCATCATCGATGCGGGGAGTAGTGTACTGGTCGGGAGTTGTACGCCGATTCAAGGTCCGATAGTCAATGCACATTCTGATGCGCCCATTTTTCTTTCTGGCGATCACAATTGGTGATGCGTACTGGCTCCGAGACTCCTTAATGATACCGGCTTGCAGCAACTCCTGCAAATGCTTACGCACGTCATCAATATCGGCTGGAGCCAAGCGCCTCGACCGCTCTCTGAACGGTCTTGGATCAGTTAAGCGAATGTGATGCTCGACATCTCGTGCCAGACCGACGTCCCATTCGTGCAAGGAAAACACACTAGCTCTCTCACACAACTTTTGGCGAAGCCGATCCTTCCACTGCTGAGGTATCGGTGAATCACCAAACTGAATAAGCTGAGGATCTAACTGCGTGGGTAAAGTCTCAGTCTCAGCTTCGACCAGCTGGGATGGAACGACTGGGTCAGCTGGACAAAGTTGACCTATCACAGTCCCGACTGGGATGACTGTGTCTCTCAGCGACTCATTGTGGATCAACACAGTGAAGTGGTTGACATCCACAGCGGCACCCGGAACAACCATGGACTGTAGCAGTACTCCAGATGGCAAGGGAGTAATGGATGAAGCTTCCACCATCAGCATGTCTTTTCCCACCGGCCTCCTCAACTCGACTTCACAGATGGCACAACACTCACCACCAGGGGGTAAGTTAAGAGACCCTGGACCCATCCATTTCACACAACCTACTTCATCTTCTTCTCCATCAAGAGATGACTGGTCCAGAAGTGAAGCGGGGGTCTTGGCTTTTATCCCCAAAGTCTGACCAATGTCCACTCCGGCTGTGTCCTGGCACAGTTTGGCTAACCGCTGGAAGAGGTTGGCATTGGTGCCAAGGATGACAGGAGTCTGCTCAGGACTTTGCGGGCTCGGACAAATCAGAGCCAAGACAGAGATGGTCTCATTCACACCTGTAACGGTCTCAGAAAACTCCATATCCACCACCACATAGCCCAGGTAGGGATAACTTGTGTCACTTAACCCCCATATAGCTAACCCGGAGACTGGCTGGATCGGCACATGAGGTAAGTGGAGCTTGTACCATTGTTCAAAGATGATTGTTACCTGTGACCCGCTATCAAGAAGTGCGTCACACTGTTCACCATTGATCTTAATGGGAACGACTGAAGAAGGCCCAATCAGCCCCTGAGGAATGTCACGTCTCAAAGTGGTCACTTCGCTTTTCTTAGCGGCACAGACGGTGTGGCCACTTTCTGACGGTGGTGCGGATGACTCACCCTGTTTAGCTCTTCTCAAGGATCTGATCAGCTTATGAATGACTTTGCTCTGATTCTCAGGATTTCTACATTTTGAAGAAAAATGGCCAGTCTCGCCACAGCGATAACAGAAATTTCCATCTGAATCGCTAAAAGTTTGCTGTCTGACCCCACTCTGCGCTTGTCGGATTGGTTCTATTTTTAAAGCTGCAGCAGGGGCGTCAGAGGCTCTGGACTTTTTAGTTGTTATCTGGTTTTGCAGCTTTTGAACCTGTTTTTTCAGGGCAGCTACTTCGGTGTCAACACATGTCTCAGCGACAGGTACTTTTGTCATTTGCTCAGGTTCTTTGTTCTTAGCTGGGGCTTGGCTATTTGTAGCCGTCATAGCCGTGAACATTGCTTTCAGCTCTTTAATGTCAGATTTCAAGCTTTGAATCTCCCCCTCTCGGCTATCTGCATCTGCATTAGCCTGAACCCGCCGCACAGATGAGTTCAGTTTCATCCGGGAAGACTCGTACTCTTCTTCGCTGCGAATTTCGCTCAAGAGCTCCAAGAAAGATGGTGGACGTTCCCTCCGTTCTCGTAACTTGAGCTGAACCAACATCAAGTCTGAGTGGACAGCACCTCTGAGAAGTTGCTCGACACGAGCACGATCCGCTCGGCCACAAGGAAGACCTCCTCGCTGAACCACTCTGGTTAAAGACAACTCTAACCGTCTCAAGAAGTCAGATAGTTTTTCCTTGGGTTGCTGTTGAAGCAATCGAAAAGAGAAATACAGATCTTCGCCTGTCTCGGCAGAACCAAATGCACTCTCAATGGCTTCCAAACACTGTACTGGACTTACCTCAGGATCAGCGTTCCGGACAGCTTTCACCACGCCCAAAGCTGGACCTTTAAGACTCTCCATTATGCGTCGTCTTTTCTCCTTGGCAGAGCAATCACTCTCCTCTACCATAAGGCGCGCATGTTCTAGCCAGTGCTCTAATGCCTCTTCCCCAGCCGGGGTTGGCAAAGTTCCAGAAAAAAGTCGCAAGCGGCGGTAACTGCTGTTCTCACCAGAAGGTTTCTCCATCTTGGTTAGCAAGTCACCCACGGCACGGATAATGGACGCTGGAGAACCACCAAAGTCTGCATTTCCAATACCCTCCGTTGGAGAACCCTGTGTGTCTTCAAACACCTCGTTTTCCTCAGATACCACGACCACGTCCCATGCTTTGGTTTCACTTTCAGGCAACACGTCAGGAGGGATCTTACCTGGCTCCACTTTCTCTCTGCACTCAACGAGGACAGACACGAGATTGAGCTTTTGGTTGAAGTTTCGCCCTCTTACGCGAACCCGCCCCAAAGCTTTGATGCTTTCCATGATCGCCTCAATCTGAGCTACTTCCACCCCCTCTGGAACCAAGACCATCAAGGAGTGTGACTCATCTAGCCCTTCTCCGCGACACCACTGTTTGAGCTCACTAGCTAGTTCTGGCCTGCTAGCGCGAGTTTCCATTTTTTTCGTTCGTTTAGATATCTTAAGCAACTGTGCTAGCTTTTTTTTTCTTCTTCAGTAGCTAAATTGTTCACACACGAAAAGAAATGTACAGTCACTAATCACCTATTTTTAGCATTAACTAAACCTATCCCGGACGAGCCCCCATTTTATGTAGCACCCTCTAGACGTCAGGTCTATTTACTGAGGTGTGCTCCCCAAGTTCCTTTAAGTTAAGAAATCGCTTTCTTTTTAGGTTAACTAATGCAGGTAGGTAATTACACGATAATACCTTATTTATGAACTGTTCTATTTATTCTCTGACTGTACTGACTGTTTTTTAACCTCAAGTGTGTTTTTTCAACTGTTTTTCGCTTGTATTTATCACTACTGTAAATAAATGAACTAACAATGAAATATGTTTTTCTTACCCCTAGGTACCCTTTAAGTTTTTGGAGAGTCCCTGCAAAGCACTCTCATAAACCCACAGGCAATATGCACAATAGACAAATGAAAAGGCAATAGTCAATATTAATGATTTACTTCAGTAAATATTAATTAACAATGAATAAATGAAAAATAAAAAAATTCATAAAATATTCACATTCAATCCTTTGTTTCAACTGTAATTTCAGTCAATAAATGTCCCAAAATAAACGTTTCTTTGACTTTCGAATAGTCTTTTCAATGTTTCAGAAAATCAACAAATATCAAACAGTCACTCAATAAACAGTTCTGACCTAAGCCGGCACTCTTTTTTAATGAATGAAAATAAAATGGGTACCCAACCAGTTACCGTTGCAGGCCTGAGACGATGCTTGTGTACGTGGTAGCCTCAAACCAACATGGCTGCTTCGCGCATGGCGCAGAAATAAAACACACACACTCACTGCACTGGAATCCTCCTGTGGTCCATCCGGTTCACCAGCGGTCTGCTTGAACGTGGGCCTCCGACGACGATTCACTCCGACGACGATTCACTCCGACGACGACTCACTCCGACGACGACTCACTCCAGCTCCAGGTCTCCTGCTCCAAGTGTTGTCTGTGCTAGACACACACCCGCACGGCATCTCCTGCGCTCCGTTACCACGGCGGCAAAACGTCTTCACCGATGGGATGCTGGGTTAGCTTCTCTGTGGCAAACGTGCTTCAGGCTAGTTAGCATGGGCTAGGCTAACATTAGCTGTGCTGCTCGACGACCTTTCCCTCCGGAGTCCGTCTCATTTCAACTCTCGACACAGGTTAAACTCACTGCACACTCACTCCGAGATGCTCTGTCCGATATCTCTGTGGTGCATCTTCATTAACCATAGTCTTTTTCACCGTGTTTTCTGGCCGTCGCTCCGCTCCGCCATGCAGCCTCTGCTTTTCTCTGCTCGCTCCACGTTGTGCTCTCGTTCCTCCTTCTCTTCCGGTCTAGACCTCTTCCGAATCCGGTCGACCTGTAACCTCTCTCACTGATTGGATTTCTCTCCCACGGTAAGTAAACTCAACAAAAAATATATTTTCACTTTGAAATATTATTTTTTACATTCTTTACAACAAAAATATATCTTTATTACATGAAATACGAAAATAACACAGAAATAAAAAATAAATAAAATGAGTGCTTTTTCTTTCAGATTATTTATCTCTTTCTATTTTTTCCACAGGGTTACACACATATTCAGGATCAGCACAATGTTAGCGAACTGTATATATCAATGAATAATTACTTTTGTACAGTATTAGTCTCATAAATGCAAAGAACCAAGAAAACTAACCTTTTTTGTTTGTTTGTTTGGTTTTTTTTGCATTTATCTGTTTGTGTTGTTCTGATTAATCTACACATACATAGGTTTAGGTAAGTACTGAGCCAGACCAAAGTATAATTCTTCAATTTTGAAACGTAACTCCCATTCCCAGTAATTATCTGTAGCTCATGTAATAATCCATCATGTTTAAATTGAAATGTGTTGATATGTATTTTGCTTTTCTCTCTCTATCTCTCCTAGACCCTGCCTTCCTCCCCTCTTCCTCTCTTTCTTTTCTCCCTCCCTCTCTCGGACCAGCAGAGCCAGTCTGGCTGAGAGCTGCAGACCAGGATCCATTGTGTCTCCGTCACGCGGAAGCTTTTGTTCCCCGAGACAGGAAACTCACTCTGGTGATGAATGTAGCAGCGTTTATGAGCTGTTTGAAGGAGTATATTATATTTATATATATGAGAGAGAGAGGATGTGTTGTTGTTTTCCTTTGAGCCTTGCAGACTTCAAACAGCTGCTGTAATATTGTAGATTATGTCATCTGGAAAAGTGGCGGCTGCATATTTTGGTTTCAGTTTAAGTGCAGTAACATTTGCTCTTTTAATCAGTCAGTTGCATTTTTTCGTCATGAAAAAGATGCCGTTTATTCTGTGATTCCTTTAATTTGGTATTAAAAGGATAGTTCACCCCAAATTCAAATTACACTCATTTATGTACTCACCCTCATGTCAACATGATGATGATATTGAGTGAAATTTCAATTTTGAGTGAACTATCCCTTTAAGCGATGAGTTGATCAGATTAAAATCACAAGCTCCATCACAATATTACATTATATTGATCTAAATGACAACAATTCTATGTTTGTTGATATCACAATGTCTATCATTTTGATTCCATTAGGTCAGCGATCATTGGTCATTGTTGTTTTTGTAAACAAAACTGCTATTACGCTTTACAGGAGATTTAAAAAGCAGAAGCAGTGACTCGACCTGAACATGGTGGACGGACAAAATGAGTGTTGACAATGTGGATATGATTTTGTCTTATTTTGCTTGTTTTTCTGTCTCTTATCTCATTGTTGTGGTCTAGTTCCTCCTCTGTGGATGCTCTCCATCTCTTCTCATACCTGCTAAATTATCATGTTCTGTCGGGATCATTCTGCAGATTTTTCACATTCTCCATCTTGCTCCACTTCTTCACTCCACCCTGTTGTTTTCTTAAGGCTCTGGAAAAGGCGTCTGGGATATGGTGTCTGCCGCCACTCGCTGCTGCTGCTGGGAACGCAGCGTCTGATACTGGGAATTCCTCTCTCCTCTCCTCTTCCAGTTTGGTTCCTCCCATTTCTTCCTTATGTGTGTGGTGGATATAAAGCTACAAAAATGTGACACAACCACCGAGTGTTTTACTGAGAAATCTGAGGCCGATTAAAATTCGTATTTATGGACAATTAATGTGACTTGTTTATTTGATTAGTGACAGACTTTATCTGCCATTTAAACATCAACATGAAGTCTGTGCAGCAGCAGCAGCAGCAGCAGCAGCCGAGGAAACGATCTGGTGTCTGTTAATGAGATAAAGATCAGATGTTGTAGGACAATGAGAACAATAAGCTGCTTACATGTTAACACTCTGCTGCTGCAAGTGTGTGTCTGTGTGTGTGGTGTGTCATCGGTTTGGGTCACTGGTTAAAGTTTGGGTTCACTGCATTCTCCAGGAAATGAATGCACGTCTATGTAATGTCCCCACAAAGTACCTGTGGCACAATGTCTGTGTGTGGTTGTGTGTCTGTGTGTGTGTTTTGGTCCAATTAGTGCGGCTGGGGACTCAGTCGGTCTTGAGGGGTCTGTGGATTGTCTGCTGGATAAACTTTGACCCCACTCACTTCCTGTTCAAACTCCAGTCACAGAGACTCTGTTGATCTTGACACTGGCTTTGGTCTGGAGTCTGAATGTGTGTGTATGTGTGTGTGTGTTTGTGTGTAAAAGTGGAGACAGACTGCGCTTGAAATGTCTCCATTAGTCCATTGCTGTGTCCTACATTTAAAACACTAAGTTGCAGAAGTCAAAGTTCTTCTATTTTGCCTTTAACAACTTTATTTACAGTTTGCTGGTTTGTTCCAAGGATTCGTCAGGAAGTGATCTTTGATCCGGTCCCACTTAATTGCCTCTCTTTGAAGAGACATCGAATAGCATGGAACAACCTGGGGACCCTGTTGTTTGTGTCCTCCTGGACCACCAGAGTGGATGATTAGAGCGGAAATGTCTCAATGTCCAAGGTCCTTAACTTTGACACAGTGCAGAGCAGATTCACTGTTTATGTCATAGCTTTAATAGTAATAATACTGAATGCAAAAAGGTGATGAATGGAAAAATATTTGTGAAAAAGTGAGTTAAAAAGACAAGTCTGTAGATCATATGTATCTGTCATCCATTGCTCTTGACTTTCATGGTAAAAGAAGTTTTATTAATGTTCTATTACATATTGGGAAATGCACTTATGTGAGTTTATTTAAAACTGCAGAGAAGAAGAGGAGGAAGACTTCCTGTACACTGAGCCTCACCACTGCAAAACAAGCAAATAAAGTGCTTTTATGACATGTAGCAGAGGATTAAGAAAGAAAACTATATACATACTATATATGTCAATCAATATGTATTTTCATATAGTATGATATGCATTTATATTCAATAATTTTTATAGAAAAAATATGTAAACTGTTAAAAAAAAAGGGGGATTATTTCACCTCAAATTTTGTATAGTTTCTATTTCTATCAGTTCATGAGTTTTGCTCATTCACTTGAACAGTATTTAGGCCCTTTTTTGTGTTTTTTCACCTGGGAAAAGTATCTGCTCCTCTGTCTCCCAAACATCACTCTACATTCAATATAAAACATCACGGTCTTTAAGCCTCTATAGAAGAACCTGCAGCTAAATTTGAGTAGAAAAAAACAGTGGACGAATAATCTGATCTACATTATCAATTTAACAAACTGCTCTGAAACTGCAGGGAAGAAGAGGAGGAGGACTTCCAGTACACTGAGCCTCATCTCCATTAAAAAACAAGCAAATAAAGCGCTATAATTACATCTATCATTATACTAAAGGAGGCAAAGAAAGTAAACACAAGACACACTGAGCAGAGAGAAAGGGAAGACTTCGTGCAACTCCACATATCAAACACGGAGATAGTTAGACATTCAAACCTGCCTCTAATAAAACCTTATTGTGCTCTGAAGTTGCTGAAGCCTGCGATGCACGGCTCAGTCTTTAATTTAAATGTCGACTGCAATTTCGTCAGATGATTACTACGTTATTACCGTGTCATTGAAGCAGCACAACATATTTTCCTGTTTTGTTCCTGTTCCTCCACCTGTGCAGCCTCGAGTCAACTAATAAGAGGGGCGTCGTCCTCATTTTTCAGTTTGGACTTCAACTCGCACTCATTCATATTAGACCGCGCCGATTGTGCAATTCAGAATTACAGTCTAATGCGAGTGTAATTTCTGTGTGGGTGGGCCAACTTTTAATGCACTGGAGTGGATCATCTGGATTCATGATGAGAAAACAATCAACAGATTTATAATGATGTCAAAACCATTATACGTAGCACTGTATGTTTATTACCAGAGACCTTATAAATAGAAGAAGAGTGAATGTGTGGAATGCATTTGTCATTTCACACTCGCCAAGTTCGGCTACTATTCATGAAACCAGGAATCCGATTGAACCTGCTCCAAAGTGTGAGAGGAAGGAGAAGAAGAAGAAGAAGAAAAAAAGAAAAAGTAGTGCGAGCGAGTGTTATCCCATACAAGAGCCAGAAATGTGTGTATGTGTTTGTGTGTGTGTGTATGTGTGTGTGTGTGTGAACTACTGGTTCCCATGCCATGGTCAATGTTCACACTGCATGGTGGCTTGCTGACAGTGGAGCAGACACACACCAGCGGCTCCACCACACACACACACAAACACACCCACGCATGGAGTCGATATCACACTATTCTGTCCTCCCACGCACACTTTAACACACACATGCACACAAACACACACACAATGCCTAATAACTTCCAGTAATGGAAGGTTTGTTTATGGTTTCATTGAGGAGGTGGATTCTGTGAGATGAAGCAGTGATTGGAGAGTGAATCAATCACTGTGTAGAAACACACTGAGTCTTTGATATTTAACCCTCCTGCTGTCCTCCTGGGTCAAGGAAGGAAGGAAGGAAGGAAGGAAGGAAGGACAAAGGGAAAGATGGGAGGAAAGAAGGAAGGGAAAAGGGAAGGAAAGATAGAAGGAGGGAGGGAACAGATTGGGTCAAAAAGGAAGAAGTAAGGACGGAGGAAGGAAGGAAGGAAGGAAGGAAGGAAGGAAGGAAGGAAGGAAGGAAGGAAGGAAGGAAGGAAGGAAGGAAGGAAGGAAGGAAGGAAGGAAGGAAGGAAGGAAGGAAGGAAGGAAGGACGGACAAAGGGAAAGATGGGAGGAAAGAAGGAAGGGGAAAAGGAAGGAAATATAGAAGGAGGGAGGGAACAGATTGGGTCAAAAAGGAAGAAGTAAGGACGAAGGAAGGACAAGATGGGAGGAAAGAAGGAAGGGAAAAAGAAAGGAAAGATAAAAGGAGGGAGGGAACAGATCGAGTCAATTGGGTCAAAAAGGAAGAAGGAAGGACGAAGGGAAGGAAGGAAGGAAGGACAAAGGGCAAGATGGGAGGAAAGAAGGAAGGGAAAACGGAAGGAAATATAGAAGGAGGGAGGGAACAGATTGGGTCAAAAAGGAAGAAGTAAGGATGAAGGAAGGACAAAGGGAAGGAGGGAGGAAAGAAAGAAGAGAAAAATGAAGGAAAGATAGAAGGAGGGAGGGAACAGAAAAGGAAGAAGTAAGGACGAAGGGAAGGAAGGAAGGAAGGAAGGAAGGAAGGGAAAAAGGATTGTGAAAAGAAGGAAGGGAAAAAGGTAGGAAAGAAAGATGGAGGGAGGGAACAGATTCATTCAAGGAAGGAAGAAGAAGGAAGGAAGAATGGAAAGAAGGAAGGGTGGAAGGAAAGAGGAAGGATGGAGGAAGGGAACAGATTGGGTCAGTTTGACCCAGGAGGGCAACAGGAGGGTTAAACACAAGCTGCGATTTCATGGCTGTGTTTTGCAGATGAACAAACCTGAAGGGAACGTGTCTTTCTTAGGTGTAAAACAGATGGTCGTCGCAAACAAAGGTAAAAAACATGCAATTGGTCTGTTTTGGTGAGATCTTATTTTTCTGTGTGTGTGTGTGTGTGTAGGGAGGTGTTTTGGTAAACACAGAGGACCGGGGGTTTTCCCACAGCAAAACAATCACAGAGCATTTGGGGAGGAAGCAGAGATGGAGCCAGATTCACTCATGGCTGACAGAGAGAGCTGTGGTTGATGTGTTTGTGTTTGTGTGTGTGTCTATGTGTGTGTTTGTGTGTGTTAGCTGCTCCGTGACCTCTGGTTGACCTCTGTCCTCCAGAAGAACGGATTCTCCATCGAGATGGATTCAAGAGGGAATCTGCATATTATTCACTCAGCTTCACTGTAACACACTTTACCCCAGACATCCGAGACGTGACGACCCCCTCCTCGACTCTGCTCCACATGTGAGATCTCAAAGTGCTCTGATTGGCTGAATGACTGCCTGAACATATACTAAAACATTAATTATAATTCATGGTCTTATTTTTGTTAAACGCACTGATAATATTTGCTGTATAATCCCCTGAGCACCACTTATCCACTATAATTTACAAAATGCACATACTGTTATTTTGTAACGTGAGTTCATGGTGGTGCATTTTGCGACTCACCTTCAACTTTGCAGAGCTTAACAATAAAATAAAATGCAAATAGATGAGTAATGTAAAACGTTTCAGCCCTGTGGAGTTGTCATGAAGGTGGAAATTGGCTGTAGAGACCAAAACAGTTTTGGTGCCAGCCTGTAAACAGCTGTAAAGTTGGACATTTTAACATGGGAGTCAATGGGGACTGGCTCACTGTTGGTGACTCACTCTAGTGGCCATTAGAGGAACTGCAGCTCCAGAGTTTTGCTGCTAAGTCTCGACCTGACTCCATTAAGAGCCTTAGTATAATATATGTAGCAATTTGGACCTTAAAAAGTCTTAAAACATTGAAATTACAGCATGCATTCTTTAGATTTTACTCCGTCAGATCTTATTCTTCACCCTGCACCTCACACATGGTAGCTACATGTTGCAGCGCCACATACAATCATCCCTCCCTCTGCCTGCCTGCAGTTCATCAGTAACCCTCTGCCCAGCAGCGTCTATAACCACCCCGGAGCCCTGAGCCCTCACGCTGCATGGTGTCCCCCTTTGTCGGGTCGTTGGGTTTATCCCTGGCTCGGCTCGTCATGCTGATGGACAGGGACAGTTGGGTTTCCTGGCGCCAAATCAAGGCCAGCGCTTGGCCTGAGAGACAACGCTCCATTCAATAAGGGGGTCCATACCACAGGGGAGATCAGGGGAGTTATTCAATCCACTGCTGCCTCTCTCTCTCACATGGCCTAAAAGAGAAGAGAGAGCAAGAGAATCACATACACTTACACTTGCACGATGCACGCACACATACACATAGATCGAGATCACGTACAATATAAAAATCTGGCCGCGCTACAAAGATATCATATGTGACGGTGATCTGAGTTTTCATCTGTCTCATTTAGCTGAGTATCAGGATCCTAAAACAATAAACAGCAGCTATGTGGGGTTCACAGAGGAAGATCCACATCCCCTCGGTCCGCTCCGCTCCGCTTTGGCAGCAGCATAATGATGCAATCATCTCATTTCAGGCAGAATACTTTCTACATTACTGCCGCTGGCCGGTGCCAAACCTATGCAATAATCAAGAGGAGGCCAGCGATGTCATGTTTTTTTGATAATAGCCAGTGAGTCAGAAAGTCAACTTCAAAAAACTACACACACATACACACACACATACGGTCGGAGCCGCGCTGTTCACGAGGTGTAGGGTTACGGCCGAGCCCTGGAGAGCTGAGATCAGCCCGAGCGTTAAACACCTGAACACCTGACACACGCAAAGAGACTCTGAGTAATATCACAGTTTTACAAATAGAATTAATCAAAGAGCGCTGAACTTTACGGTCCCAGTGCATCGTTGTAATTTTTTATTAACAGCACACAGATGGAGAACAAACGGGACTGGACAGACCAACACGGCGTCGAGCTGCTCCACCAGAAGCCTGCAGGAGAAACTCCATGCTGCTCCCGCTGCTGCTGCTCTAACAAGACTTTTTTTCTACACAGGTGAGAAAGCAGGTAAAGACCCCGAGGTTACCTGAGCTTTAATGAGTCGTCACGACTTATCTCCGAGGCTCGCAGTGATGGAAACGGAAAAACAAACACCTCAGTTCACCTGAATTCATCTTCACATACGTTCCTCCTCAACGCTCTGCAACTGATTATTTGTTAACAGCAGCTTGTTAAATAATTATTACCATGCAAATAGTTGCTTGTATAAATGCAGGTGGTAACTAACCAGAGCTCAAACAAAAAAAACAAACACTGGGTGGGTTTTTTCTTTTTCTTCAGGGAAACCTCGATGTGTTTTAGCAGCTGCATGCACGTTCCTCACAGCGAGGAGACGTTATCCCGACCACATCCTACCTCCCATCCCCCCTGTGAACCATGAGATGCTTTGATTTGTGCGACAAAATCTAGACATTCAAGGGGAACTATGCAAGTCCGGTCACTTTTTCCCTGGCCATGTGCATTCGAGAAAGCAATCCATGGAGCATTGGATAACGTTATCATATACGTGTGTGTATATTCGTATTGTCGTATCTGTCATAAACAAGAGATTATGGATTACAAGATGTATTTGTATTGTGGTGTCAGTGAGACGAGAGCTGGGACACCGGGTCGGAGGCTCTGATCTTACGAGCTTTTAACCAAGATGTTTAATTAAAGGCGCTATATGTAAGAAATGTATGTGGCAAGTAATCATAAAATCACCCAATATGTCACCAGAGATGAAGAAATCGTGTTAATTTTTAATACTGGTCTACTTGACACCAATTATACAGCCAGAATATTCACATCTAAACATTTTATTTGCAGCCCACAAATCATGTTTATGTTTTGGCCTGTTGTTGCTCCATCCACCGCTTTCTTTGTCATCATCCGATTTCCAGTTAGTTACCTGCAGCTACAAACATTGTGGATCATGTCTTACGTTAGTCACGTGAAAAGGCCTCGCTATGACTCTCAAAAACATCTTGACAGAAGCAGAAACAAAACTTAGATCTGCACGGGAAGAGATGCATTTGAAAGACGGAGACGACTGAAAGCGGAGAAGAATTTGAGGACAGATGCTGGAGTGTCTAATTTTCTCCTGGACTCACACCTACAGTAGCTTTCTGCACAATAATTAGTTTTCCCAGTGCATGCATACAGTTTTATCCAGTTAAGATGCAGTATGTTGAATTTGACTGCAGCAAGAGTTTTGGCCACAGTCTGACATACAGCTCCTTTAAGGTCAAACTCTTGCAGGGTTCCTCTTTAAGATCTATGGTGCAGAAAAGACACGTTGCAATGCATGCACTAACAGTTCACCCTTTGTTTCAAATCAACATCAAGATGGCGAGCTGATTGACTGGTCGGTCCTTAGGAGATGGTGCATGGAGACGTTAGAAACAAACATAATTTCTTTTTCTTTTTTTCCTCTTTTTTTAAATCTCAACAAATGGGAAAATGAATGGCAACGGGTAATAAGCTATAAAACATCATGAACTCCTTATAAGATTAATAATAACATTTTCATTGTGTTAAAACCTCTTTCTACCTCTGCCAAGGAGATTTTATACTTTCACATGTGTCTGTTTATTTGTCAGCAGGATTACGCAAAACGTACTGAACTGATTTGAAGTGAACTCGGTGGAGGGATGCATCGCGGACCAGGGGAGAACTTATTAAATCCCGAGGCACATCAAGATCATTTTCAATGAATTTGGATCTTTTTTTTTTCTCTGAGGGGTGTACTGTATGTTGTTTTCTGCGCCCCCCGCCCACCTCTAATTGAAACGTTCTTTTTCTTTGGCTGTGGGATTCAAACTTTTTTGGGGGGAGGGGTAAGTTTCTGCAAAGTTGTTTATCTGTCTGGCCCAGTGGAGCTATAGTTTTCTGTCACCACCTTCATTAAAGAGTGACACGATAATAAAAAGGGTCAACACAAATCGGTTTTTATCAGTTTCTCATGTTGTCATTGTGCCACACACTCTGGGGCAATAACTGATTATAAAAGGCCAAAAACAACCCCAGCGGATGACGGATGGTCGGCCGCGCTGGACGTTGTTGTTCGGCAGAGCAGCAACTTATAAGGAGTGATGCGGGGAGCTGCTGTTGCTCACGCAGGGGCAGCGACAGCTCCATTACAAACCATTAGGCTCTATTAATCTTGCAAGGCTGTGGCCATTCATCTCACATGAGCGTGGTGTGAGTCATTACCTATCATTAATCTCTGCCCCCCTGGCTGTGGGGGCACAGCCGCTGAAGGGTGGGGGAGGAGGGGCACTTATTCCCTGAGACCCCTCGCTGAGCTGCAGAGGCTGCAGGTCACACATCTGAAGCTCAGAGCTTCATCAGCAGCTGCAGCTGTGGGTAATTGTTTCCTTGCACACTTCAGATGTTGGAGGCAAAAGGGGTTAACCGAAGAAGAAGCGTAGCCCCTATACCCCCCACAGGTCAGGTGTTGTGCCTCACAGTGTGTGACCCATAAAAATGTGTCTCACCCTATACAAATGCAACAAACTCATCGGCTCGTTGTGTTTGAGTGACGTTTTGCAGAGGACGTTCATGATTTACACAGAAACAAACAGCGACTGTGACGAAGCTCTGCTCCTGATCTCACCATAAACACCACAGATTTCCCTTTGATCATGTTTCCTTAACCAACTCGAAGCTCACATGCAGAAGCACCAGTGAAAACAACACAATGTCGCTACGGTTTTCCTACACAAACCCTTTTTTTCGGTAACACTTTATAATGGGTATACACTATTAAGCATTAAATACTGAATTCATAATTTAAAACACATGAATACTCGTTAGAATGTAGTAACAACATATTAATGAGTATTCATGTGTTATAAATAAAGAATTCAATATTTCTTAATGTTTAATAGTGTGTACTTGCCCTTTTCTCTCTTATTTTCCACTGTGTCCTGTGATGTTTATAAGTTTGATATCTGAGTCATGCATGCACCAGGATGGTCAGCAGGCTGATTTAACCCCACAGCGTTGTGATGACATCGTCCTCATGCATCATGCAGATCAGCATGAAGACTTCAGACTGGGTTAGGGGTCCTATGGCTGCACACCTGGCCAAGGCCTTGAGACTGAGAAAGTCCTGCAGAGAGAGACGCAGCATACAGCCGCTCTCCACACCCTGTCTCCCTGTCAACCACCCCACCAAAAGAAAAAGAAAAAAAAATCCATAAAACTCTGGGAAATTCCCAGCCCTGTAATGTGACTGTGTAAAACATAATACTATGTGCAGGACTCTGACTGCATCCTGAGTCCTGAGCTACTACAGCCCCAGATGTTTGTGCAGGCATCCAGGAACCCTGGCAAAGTCTTTTACTTGGAAAAGTGAAGCGTGTGCGTGAACTTGTATCTTTGTGAGGACCTGCTGGGGTTTCTAGAGGAGGGGGGTGCAGGAGTGGGGGGGGGGGGGCATCGGGTCCTTCTGAGTCAGAACCAGGTGGAGGCGGGAGGTCGGGGGCCTTAAACGTTATGTCAGCGAGTGTCCTCACAAGGAATAAAAACGTGCACGTGTGTGTGTGTGTGTATGTGTGTGTGAGGGCCGAGCGAGCCAAGCAGAGTGCAGCAGCAGAGTGTGTGTTGGTGAAGTAGAAGCACGTGAGCAGCAGAGACAGCAGCCTCATGGAGTTTCCATTCAGCCATGTCATATTCCCCAACACTGTTTCCACTGCTCCTGTCCCACACTCGCTGTCCTCCACTGTCTCCACTCTGTCTCCACTCTGTTTTCACTCCGTCTTTATTATTATGCCTCCTGTATTTATCACTAGTTTGCAGGGGGTTCTGGGAGAAAACAATGGCACCTGGATAATAAATCTCTTCCATGTATCAGGCAGCATCTTCACAGTCAGTGAATAATAACTGCTGAGACCATCGGTGTCAACATCTGGTAACTTGTGGTTTACCCAAAGCCAGATGTGGAGTTCTTCTGGGTGTGAAGTTCTTCAAAGTTATTATAACCTTTATTTAGATTTATCCTCGAAGAAGATCATCATTTACAATGGTGTCGAGAGAGCAACAAATACAGAAAGGAAGAACAAGAGTTTACAAAAAAGAAAATATTAGAAAACAAGTAAGAACAGTGAACACAGTCAAACAATCATTGTCAAGTGCAGTTAACACTAACGATTACAATCCAGGGAAGCCAAGTTTGTAATGAGGATTTTGAACTGCACTACTGATGGGAGAGATAACTAACTTTAAAGGGATAGTTCAACATTTTGGCAAACTGGCCCATTGCCATAATCCCTATAGTTTTAGCAGTAGGTTTGTTACCTTTAATTGTCGGTGCAAGCTGTTTTTAGAACGGCGGAGCAGAGCTGTGAGCTGCTCAGAGCTACGCTATGGAGACTCATGGGATTTCTCTCATCAAACTCATCAAATACACAATCCAACAACTCCAAAACGCTCTGGTGGACAAGTTGCAACCTGCACATTCACCACGCTATAAGATAACAACAGAACTGAGTTGTTTTAGAGGGAAAATTCATGCAAAACCGCTGATGTGTGTTAGAGTTCATTTTAATCTTTAAGTCCTGCTTCTTCCAGATCAGACAGCTGGCAAAGTAAAACCTTTTCTTGCACATCAGCACTTTATAACAGTAATCCATGCCTTCAATGGTCTAATGCCCCTTCCTACCTCTCTGAGCTTACATCACCCCCATCCTGGCCTCTCCTGCTCGTTGCCTTCAGGGGCAGTTTTTCATCATTCAGTCTCTGTATTTACCTCGAAAACAACTCTGTCAAAATGCTGAACTATCCCTTTAAGATTTTCTGCAGCTTGGTCCATGTGTGAGGTGCATTGCGGGAGAAGGAAATTTTTACCAAGCTCAGATCTGACTAATGGAATATAAAGCAACAAGCGGGCACCAATGTTTTGTGATTTCAGAATTAACAGGGATGATAAAGAAGGAGCCAATAACTGTGACAGGGCTTTAAAAATGAATAAAAAGACTTTATCATCTACATGGAGCATGTGAAATAACAGTAACAATCACATTGACAAGACTGGACGTGAAACTGTACGTTTAGAACCAGTGACCATCACCTGTGCTCATGAGCTTTGACTAGTGAATGAAAGAATGAGATTGCAGATACAAGTGTGGTCTAAGCCTTAGAGATAGGATGAGGAGCCTGAACATCTGGACAGAGCTCAGAGTTGAGCTGCAGCCTCTTCACGGTGAAAGGAGCCAGCTGAGGTGGTTCATGTATCTGATCTGATTGGCAGCTCCCTTTAGAGGTCTGACGGGCAGGTCCAACCTGGAGGAAACCCCAGAGGAGACCCCCAACTCACTGAAGGGACTAAATATCCTTCCTGTCCTGCATGGGAACCCCCCCCCTTGAGGAGGAGCCATGCACCTGAAGCAGCTTCATCAACTTTGAGTGTTGTTGTGGACTACAAGCTGCATCCTGTCGTCCTATAAACATGCATTCATGAAGAATCAGCTGCTGATACTGTGTGTGTGCGTGCATGTGTGTGTGCATGTGTGTGTGTGTGAACCTGCATGCGCACTGATGTGGTGTGTGACCGCAGGATGAAATGTGTTCCTCATTTGGTGCAGCTCTGTGTTGTTCCGTGCAAACAAAGAGTTAACGTGAGCAGCGGTTTTTCTTCTGTGGACGCGTTGGCCGACTCCCCATAATGACAATACCAGATCACTATTATCAGAGGTAACAGTGTGAATGCCCAGTGCACAGTGGAACCCCCCCCCACCCCCCACCCCAACCCCCTCACCCCTCTTCCTCCTCCTCCTCCTCCTCCTCCATCACATCACAGTCCCGCTGCCTCTCTGTGCACCTCAGAGCACCAGCGGGAGTCTCCACATCTCCTCTAATTATTATTGGTTATTATCTGAAGAGGGATTCAGTGGTTACTCAATCTACATGTTCTCATCCTGACCCCACATGCACACTCACACTCACACACTCAAACACACACACACACACACACACACTGTAGATTATATTCAGCCCGGGGCTAAACCTCTCTCCACGGCCCACCCACACCAAATCCACACTGGGCTCCCTGTTCCACAGCAGCTCACCACCAACACACAAACACACACACTTTTCATCTCTGTTTTTCTATTAGTGCAGAACGACAGAATAACAGAGAGCAGAGCATCACATTTAACCTTAGTCATAGTTTCATCCAGAGGAGGATGGAGGAGCAGTGAATACACGCTGAGATCGGGAGGAAGTTTCTCTGTTTACTTGAACTTTGTGTGTGAGAAGAAATTCAGTTTTTTTTAAATCTTATTTGTTCTTTTTCCCATTTTCCCATCAACCAGGTTGTAACTGCATATCAACTGTGTCTGAGTGAGTGTGAATAAAGGAGTGTGACTCTCCGAAGGGTCAAAGAAAGGTGCGTGTTAGGGCAGTGGTTCTTAAAACGGGGTCCAGAGACCTCCAGGGGTCCTTGAGAGAATTTAAAAATCTTTTTTTCTAGAAATTTTACATTGTTTTTCCATAAATTGTTGTTTTAGAGGCAAATGCAGAGACTACTTGCTGAAAAACTGCCCCTGACGGGAAAGCGCATCAGTGGTTTTGCATGAATTTGCAGACATGTGCAGGTCACAACTTGTCCACCAGGGCGTTTTGGAGTTGTTGGATTGTGTATTTGATGACTTTGATGAGGGAAACCAAGAAATACCATGAGCCTCCATAGCGTAGCTCTGAGCAGCTCACAGCTCTGCTCCACCATTCTAATTAACGAACCTACTGCTATGACTATGGGGATTTTGGCAATGGGCCAATTTTCCAAAAATGTTGAACTATCCCTTTAAACTTCATCAATGGCGGATTTTGCATATTCTCCTTGTTTCAGCTTCCTCCTACAACCCAAACACATGCAGGTGCAGTGGCATGCACATGGGGGTGGCGGTCGCCACACTGGTCGCCACACTGTGCAGGTGTGAATTTTGAGTGCGTGTGCATTGTTTGTCTGTGTGTGTTCAGCCCTGTGATAGGCCGGGGCGTCCTCTCCATGGTTTGACAGGCGGCTCCAAGATCCTGCATGGATACGGCTGAATCAAAGCAAACATCAGAGAGTGTGGTTTTTCACATGTGGATGTTTCACCACTTTACAAATAAAAACAGGTTTGTATAAATGGAGGCTTTAGGCAACAGTTAGACACATGTGGACTTGAGCTGGGTATTAAACCACCAGCTCTGTTTGTTTCTTTCCAGATTGTGGTAAAATAGAGACTTCTGTTGTAATTCTTTCTCTCTGCACAAAAACACATGTAGATCTTTTAGGTTTACCAGCGTGAGGAGGTGCAAGTGGAGCAGGTGACCTCCCATAACCCAGCCTCCATGCACCCTCTCCCACCTGGCCTTTAATACACTGTCAGGTAAGGAGGCGGTTTTCCCTTCATGTCACAGATTTGTTTTCAGTCTCATCTAACACGCTCTGTATATTCTTACCCTCCTGTCTTCTTTCCCTCTAATCTCAAAGTGTTTTGTGTTCAGGCTCGGGAGGACAATAAAAGCGAACTCAAGCGTCAGACAGACAGACAGACAGAAAGACGGACTGACAGGCGGACCGGCGGGTGAGCGGGCAGGCAGTCTGGCGCTGGAGGGATTGAATGTCCGGGGCTCCGGGGGCTGCCTCCCTGCCTTCCTGCCTCTTTCTCTATCGTGATATCTCCAAGACGCCTGTCAAACTGTGGAGAGAGGGAAGAAAGAAAGAAAGAAAGAGAGAGGAGGGAAACTCTGCTGCTGCTGCTTTGTTCCTCCTCCCTCCCTCTCTTTTCTCTGAGTGAAACACAAAGAGAGTGGCTAATCCAGGGCTCAAAGAGATCTGGCCTTCCTGTGTAATTACAGACGCAACATAACACTGAGTCCTGTGGGTTGTTCCTGCCGCCACACCAGGCGCAGGGCGAGGGAGCCGGAGTCGGAGTGGGGTGAGGCGGGGCGGGGTGGGGTGGTGGGGTGGGGGGGGATCAGGTTCGCTCAAATTGCTGTCAGAGGAATGTCTTGGCTGAGAGCATCCAAACACACAAACACACTGCTGGGCCTTACACATACACACACACACATACACGACACGGTCAGACATGCAGTGTGTATGTGTGTGTGTGTGTGTGTGTGTGTGTGTGTGTCAGCAGCCAGTGCATTGCTCACTGCTGATGTCACAGCGCGAGGACCGCTCTCTCTCTCTCTCTCTCTCTGATTCTGGGTTATTGTTGCACCGCAGCTGCAGCTGAGTAAACCAAAAATCTGCAAATCGCTTTTCTCCCAAGAGACGGAGAGACCTTTGACCCTCCACCGAACAAATCTGCCTACTAGTACAGACGGACGGACGGACGGACAGACGGACTCTCCGCAGGCCGTTCACAGTGTGGGACAAAGTGGGACAAAAGATATTAATGAACATTTCAAAAGAAACTTGTCTTTACTATGAAAAGACATTGTAGGCGTATGGCTAATTTCCATCTCCTGTCCCAGTTACATGCTGTCATTCCGACATCCCACCATTTAGACATCACCATTCCACTATTCCAACGAGGTTTTCTATAAGGAAATGTGCGTTACTCAACAGGTGACTTCTTTCTCTAAGATAGATGAATACCCACATGGATGTGCATAATTACGCAGCAGAGCGCAGACAGGGACTAGTCTGCCTGTCTAGCCTCTACTTGGTCTTTTTACCAAACTTAACCAACATCACTGCCTAAGACCAACCAGTGCAAAATATTTTTGGGGAAAAAAATTATATTAAAGAAACTGTTGGGGCGGTGTTTAGCTCAGTTGGTAGAGCACCCGTCCCATGTGTAGAGGCTATAGCCCTCACTGCAACATCATCCCGCGTGGACCTAAGATTCCCCCCATCTCTGCCTCCCATTTCCTGTCACATCTCTACTGTCCTGTCAAATAAAGGCGTAAAAAGCCAAAAAAATATACTTAAAAAAAAGAAGAAACTGTTGGAAAGGCAGGATGTTTAAAAAAAAAGAGAAAAAAATACCGTCATTCCAACCACAGGAGGCAAAATTGCCATTTAGACGATTAGAGGCCTACAGTATGTCGGACTGGTGGGATGTCGGAATGGCGGTTGTCCCATGGGCAGATACTGTAGGTGTGTAAAAGACGAGACGGAAAGAGAAGAGAAGGGAGGAAGGACAATAAATTACAGAACTTTCCATAACACCACAACAAAGGCTATCAGTTTGGGATGATGCATGATTAAAATTCCATTTGTACGTGCGGGAAAAGTGCCGGTATAGGGTGCTACACTGTAGGCTAACACTATAATCTATCGCAGGAATGCCCGGAATAAAGTGCTGGACTATATTACAAATGCTAAATTGTTTTGCAGAAATGCCCATAATAAAGTGCTAGAAGTGTGATAATCCATTGTCAAATGCCCATTGTAAACTACGTCATGCATACAACAACAAACTACAACAACATAGCCTACAGCAGATGGACAGAAAAGTAACTGATTTAAGTATGACCGTGTTCATCCAGAGTCCAGATTCAGGGCCCGGAGTAAGACAATAGGTCTGTCTGCTTGATCAGGATCAGATCCAGTCCTCCAGAGACGTCTCTCTGGACAGCTGGAGGTTTCTCTTCGCCAAAAGAAGTCAGAATAAAAATCAGCTAATGAAATCATGACAACACCTCCAAACTTACAGCCACTAAATGTTTTTATCAACTCAGCAACATCTCAAATTTTCTTGTCAGCTGCATGACTTCTGATGCTTTCCAGCCCGGCGGAGATGATGGATCCTGGAGGACATCTGGTGTAGCTATGGAGGGTGGCTGAATGGCTGGCTGGGCTGGCGGGATGGCTGGGCTGGCGGCAGGTATCGGCTCTCTCAATCCGCCTGACACAGTATATTTAAACAAATGCATCATTTATTTATTCACACAAATCAAACGAATGTGGATTCACTCACTTGACTGGCACAAGTTCGCTCACACACAAATTAAGTTTCACAACATATGATGACCCATAATCAAACCACAGACATGACATTATTTGAAAAGCGCAGATGTTAAAACAGAAGCTGGAGACCATATAAAGTTGCATGTGGGTGGGTTAAAGGTCAAAGGTTAAATAAATGCAACTCATAAAAAAAAAAAAAAACACCAAACCATAAATAGCTAGACAATAGACAATGAGCTAAAAACCAAATGTGCGTTAAAGTGAGGTTCAGCAGAGTGGACATCCTGCAGGACTATGTGGTCTCAGGTTTAACAACACACACACAGCGGGTCTGGAGCGAGTCCAGGAGGAGAATCGCTTCCAGCCGAGTCGGGCTGAACTTTATTAAGTGAAGATGAGGGTGATGGGACCGAGTGGTCAATAAGTTTTGATGATTGATTTCTCTCTGTGATGCAACAGTTCCAGCTGTGGTCAGAGTTACATTATCACGCTGTGCGATGGAGGAAGTTATAATAAACTCTCTCTTTTACAGTGGATTCAGTTTCTGCAGCTTCCACAGAAAGACTTTTTTTTCCGTGGAAGCTCGATCCGCAGAGATTTATCATCACCGTCAGACTCGTGATGCAGCAACACACCACCACCGCAGATATCATTTCTTTTGTCTCTCACATTCCTCCTCTTCTTCTTCTTTTTCTTCTTCTTCCATGTTATAACCTGCTGCCTTCATTACCTGGCTGTGGTTCAGCTGCAGTGTTATTGTTCCCAGACACGGTGTTAACCACAGTGATTGCTCTTTAACATGTGATACATATAAAATAAAATGTTCAGAACTGTTTTTCAACAATGAAGAATTTCTCTTTCTTTGGTTGTTTCTTTTCTGCACCACACTCTGACCGACTTGTGCGTGTGTGTAGTTTATTACTGTCATTTGCACCCTTTTTTTTTTATTGTGTAATAGTTGCTGCAGTTGTGTTTTATCCTCCAGATGCTGAGAGCAGTTTGTGTTTTGTTTTGTCCCTGTAGAGTGGTATCTGCCAGCTGGTTCGATCAGGAGGGGATTTAAAGGATCGGACCTCCCACACTGCACTGTAGCCTATACTGTACACTAGCTACCCATAGACTCTACCGTGTTTTAACATTGACACCAGATTGACTACCAGAATATGGTAAAGGTGATGTATACTTTGGTATACCATGGTACACAGGATTGTAGCCTACCATGATACAAAGCCGACCAAGGACAAGGACCAATACGATAGGTGGACCGACATAGCTTACAAGAAGGTCAGACTGAATTTTTTTTTTTGGCTTTCACATTTTCAGTTAGCCTTGAAACCACCTCGGATGGGCATGGACTGAGCTTGTCTATCTATAATGAAAATTTGAGCCTTTCTTTTTTTTTTTAAATTTTCATTAATGTACACTGTCCTTCTTGAGCAAATGAAGGAAAAACTATAGGCTATTCATATCCCTATGGAATCGAAAGATGAGCGAGACAAATCACAAATCGGGAGAAGGTCAGGAGAAAGGGTTAAAAAATAGGTTAATAAAGGGTTAACTACCGCATACATCAGGAGAGTATGCTCAGAGTATGCTATAGCCTTATTGCGATTAAGTTTACGTAACTAATGATAGTTCCTAACTTTAGCTTTATGCTGACCTTTACAGACAGTTGAGCTAGTTTTTGACTAAAACCTTACGTTTATCTAACTAATGTGGGCTAAGGACAACAAAAATTTTTACGAATTGCAACTTTAGCCTGTTACAGTTTAAGAGAACTAATAATAGCCTATTTAGTTTATGATGCGTTCAAGACAACCTGCAACTCAGAAAAAACAAGTTCTCAAACTCTCTGAGCTCCAACTTTACGACTTGACGTCAACGACAGCAACGAAACATGGCGTTCCTCATCATTAACGGTAAGAAAAGAATGGAAACAAAACTTATTTGTTGATATTTTTGACGAATCTTCATCTGCTTCAAAAATAAGTATAAATTGTTGCGTATATTTTCAGGTTCAACGATCAGCCACAATACGCCAAACTTATTTTGGGCATCCATGTTTTTCTCCTCCGAGTTGTAGTGTTAACACTATGATAACTCAGGGGTTCATAGCGGAAAGTAGGCCTATAGGCTTTATATTCACACACCAACATTACAGGAGAAAATATTGCACATTTATTTAGTTGAGCAATCCTATAAGGACACTGTAGCTTCAGTCTCCACTGACGGGTTCCCTTTCACACTGGAGAAAAAGTCAGCCCCCTTATTGTCACTGTATAATTCACACTCTGGTCTCCACGTTTCACTCTATAGGCTGTAACAGAAGTGATTTTTCCCACAGGATAAGAGCTTAAACATCTGCTCATGTTGACTGAATCAATAAAAGGCTGATATATCATCATGTTATATTATATTCTTCCTCCTCGCTCTGGGCAACATGATCGCCAATGACCCAGATGATGACACACTTCAATAGTTTCCAGCTGAGATGCTGAGTTATAATTCGTGGAGGTCCAGATTATGACTGGGAGCCAGTGCCAGGCTCTCCCCGGGTCTTCTCCCCTGGACAGGAACCACACAGAGCCGGGACCACACGGTCTTTATTTATCACTGCTTCGCCGCACAGACTTAATCCCTCATACAGAGCCTCATTCCACAGTCGACAAAAACCTCCCCCACACGCTGTTAATGCTGCTCCCACTCCCATTCCCCCGGACGCCGCCCATCCTATCTCTCTCAGACTGTCAGCACGGCAGTGTAGTGGTGAAAGCCCCCCCACCCAACATGACTCACCTGGCTCTGCATGGGAGCTGGAGGATTACCTCGAGACTTTACACAGTCACGGTGAATCCTCAAGTCTTTCCATCACAACTGAAGTTCAAATCCGTACTGATCAGTGGTGTCCTTCTACTGTTTTTATAAACAAACGATGATAAATATAGACAGATAAAGGCGCCACTTTACAATAAGACGACCCTTGTAATGTTATAATAATGGTTATTACTGTATTTGATCATTTGTTAACCCTTTATACATCATTCATAAACTATTAAAAAACTGGCAAATCCACAAGTCTGTCCATCAAAACTGAAGTTATAAATCAATAAATAAATAAATTTATCATTGTTGTCGTTCTACTGTTTTCCTGTTTTTATAAATGAATAATTATAAATATTGATAGAATAAGATTCAGCATTGTGCTTCATCACATAACCTGTTTGTTTAATTACTAGCAATTACATTTATTTTGGCAAATCTATATATAACATCAAATAATGAGATTTTATGTCAAGAGTAAAACCCACCATCATTCAATCAGTAACAAGCATTAACATGGTCGTGCCAAATAGTGCATTAACATATGAAAACTGTGTCACAACTTGTAGTTAATTTATGATCTCTGACATGTTTGCAAACAAATTATTGACCTTTTATGAGAGTAGTCTTCTTATGAAGTCATACCGGGACAAATAGTCATATAATAATGTTGATTATTATAAGTTGTGGATTTTATTGTTTCACAGAACAGGGACTTTGGATACTGCCATACCGTAGCATCAGCGTGACTGTTTCCCTGTGAATCATATATTTAATGAAATGTGAATTATGAAGTCATTTGATCAGTTTGACAGTTTTAACCCTCCATAGTTTTACGACACACGTGTACGTGCCGTCTGATGGGGGACGCTGTATCTGAACATGTGCTTGTGTTTATCCTGAGGCCTGTTTGCATTATGAGACCAAAGCCCCACTAACACGCACACACACACACACTAACAGCCTGACATCAGCATCTCCTGCTCCCATCTCTTCCTGTTTGTTTGGTCCGTCTCCTCTTTTGATCATTTATCATGCGATGGAGCACAATCACGTTTCAGACGCAGCAGAAACACAAGACTATGATTTGTCTTTGTGGGTTTTTTTTTTTTTTACACAGACAACATCAATAGTGTGTCTCAAATCATATACTGTACCTCTTTTAGTGCACTTCTTTGCAGTACACTTTAAAGAAGTGCACTTACTTGTGCAGTGTGCAAATTTAGGTAGTGCTGTCTCAAATCAAACACTGCCGCCTTTTTAAAGGCTGATTGCAACCGGCCATTGGAGCCCTATCGCCGACACTTTGCAGTGCTTTTTGCAGATCAAAACAAGCTATTAAGTTGTGTTATTATTGGTGTTGTGTTGTTTTGAGTGTCAGCTCCGTTGCTGCTAAAATCAACCGCAACCATTTGAAAAGATGGCGGCCGCTGAGGGTGGAAAGTGTCCAACGATCCACGCTTGATTTTCAAATGTATACTCAAAATATTAGGTGTAAGTGCAGAAGTGCGCAATTTGGGACACACCACAAGAGAGTTTAAGACACAGACACACACACAGACTCACACACACTGACGACCTCGAGTTCCCTTGAAACTTAAATAATTTATTTACCACTAGAGCACCACAACAATACTGTGTTACAATACAGCATAGTGTGTCACAATAACATCGTCATCATCATCATTGTCATCATTATCATCATCATCGTCATCATCATCATCATCATCATCATCATCATCATTATCAAAACAACAACAACAAATACACATCATAAAAATAACAGCTCTATGGTGACAGAGTCGGTGCCTCGCTCTCTCTCCTGCTCTTCAGTAAGTCCACTGGCACTCAACGCCCACTGGGGCGAGTCCGGGCGCCGTTACATCAACACTGCTTACCTTGTAGCGGGTGGGTGGGTGGGTTGGGGGTAGGGGCGGGTGAGTGTGTGTGTTTGACCGTGTATGTGTGTGTGTGTGTGTGTGTGAGAGACAGATAGAGAGGGAGGGGGTGGTAGGTAGGTGAGACTAATAAGAAAAGTAGAAAAACTTAACAATAAAGAAAATTAAAACAGCATCAGTGCAATTTGTATTTCTTAAAGAAAGAGAGATAATGACTGACAGAGCTTCGGCAGGAGGTTGGAGGGTGAAAGTAAAAAGTTGAGTGGCGGCGAGAGAGACGACACACTGATGACACGACAACGCGGCGGCGGCAACGGTGGGATGGACAGGTTTCTGTTTTTTTTTCCAGCTCGTATCTCTTCTCTCGTCTCGTCTTCAACACCTTCGTTTTCTCTCGTCGCTCCAATAGTATCTCCTCCCGCCTGCCCGCCCTGCGTCGCTCCCATCGTCACTTACCAAAGACCACATCTCCTTTTCTCTGAGGCCTGAACCCGTTTGTCTGAAGCTGGTACTGTACGTGTCGACTAAATAATGGGATGAGTGAAGAGAGGAGTCGAGTCGATCAGGTTCAGAGGACTTCTCACTCATGTACACCTGGCCTGGACACGTGCTGATGCACATATTGTTATTATAATGGTGCAGTGTTAGATTCGGTTTGTGGTCAGCTGATCAAAAATTGTGATTGTCCAACAGCTACAGCTCCAACAGGGATAGTTCAACATTTTGGCAAATTGGCCCATTGCCATGATCTCTGTAGTTTTAGCAGTAGGTTTGTTACCTTTAATTGTTGGTGCAAGATGTTTTTAGAACGGCGGAGCAGAGCCGTGAGCTGCTCAGAGCTACGCTACGGAGGCTCATGGGGTTTCTTGGTTTCATTCATCAAACTCATCAAATACACAATCCAAAAACTGTTGTTTTAGAGGTAAATTCATGCAAAACCGCTGATACACGTTCCCATCGGGGGCAGTTTTTCATCAAGCAGTCTTTGCATTCACCTCTAAAACAACTCTGTCTCGTAACGTTGTGTTATTATCTCATAGCGTGGTGAATGTGCAGGTCACAATTTGTCCACCAGAGCGTTGTGGAGTTG
Source organism: Decapterus maruadsi (assembly GCA_030347415.2). Lineage (NCBI taxonomy): Eukaryota > Metazoa > Chordata > Actinopteri > Carangiformes > Carangidae > Decapterus > Decapterus maruadsi. Next base: position 5,563,862 of record CM064894.1, read on the forward strand.
TTGGATTACGCATTTGACGAGTTTGATGAGGGAAACCAAGAAATCCCATTAGCCTCCGTAGCGTAGCTCTGAGCAGCTCACGACTCTGCTCCGCCGTTCAAAAAATAGCTTGCACCGACAAATAAAGGTAACAAACCTACTGCTATGACTATAGGGATTATGGCAATGGGCCAATTTGCCAAAATGTTGAACTATCCCTTTAAGTTTTTAGCAAATTATTCTTGAGTTGTGTGTCACAGCAAAATACTGCATCACTGACCCCAGACCAGGTTTTTGCGCTGGATTTTCAGATGCCGACATGGACACACAGACACAGGTGCAGGTGTGTTATAATTTAAACACCATGGGAGATGGATGGGAGAATAACAACTTGGGCTTATTATCGTCTCTTTGGAAATCAGCTGAAATGATCAATAATAATAATAAACCATTATTTTTCTCCCGCCTCTGCGACCTGTAATAACGTGGACGTACGTAGCTGCGGTGTCATCAGTGTGAGGCCGAGTGAATGATGAGTGGAGTTTAAATATAAAACATGAACTTTCAACAGGATGGAATGAAAAGATGGGCGAAGAAAAAAAAAACACAGACAAACACAGAGATGAGGAGGAGGAGGAGGTGGTGAAGACTGAAGACTGTGGAGGGTGAAGGGTGGAGGGTGGAGGGTGAGGTGGTGGTGGTGGTGGGTGGGAGGGGTCGGTGGGGCTGTGTTATCTTCAGGACTTATTTCACATATAGACACTTATCACTTAAACTTCCAGTGTTTGCCTTTACTCTCGTGTCTCGGTGTGTGAGGTGGTGCATGTTGACAGGGCCTTAAAACGCCAGAACAGACAGACCTGTACAAAAGCCATGTGTGTGTGTGTGTGTGTGTCAGTGTGTGTGTTTGTGTTTGTGTGCGTTCAGTGGGGTCACAATAACCCAGATTCTGTCTTTGATTATTGACAGTTCAGCTTTTTTTTAACCTTAAAATAAGATGTTAGTGTGAACATTACTCATATTTAGAGTCTCAAACTACATTTTTTTTAGATCTTTGCAAGAAAATATGAAATTGCAGCAGGGAATTTCAAAATAAAGGCACGTCTTGCAAATAATGATATGCATTTTCATTCTGCATCAGGATACTATGAATTTCTAAAGAGCTGCAGGTTGAGTCAATGCACAACAAACTCTGTGCATCGGTATCAAAGTCCGAGGTATTGTGACGCCACTGATGTGTAGTAGTGCATGAAAGTGTACTGTTGTGGTTTGTGACTGTGTGTGTGTGTATGTCCAAGTCCACTGTGTATGTGTGTGTGCATGTGTGTGTATATGTGCTGGCTTCTGAAGGCTTCTAGCTGCACTTGCAGGACTTGACCTTCATGTTGGAGAGCTGCTCTATCTTGGGGGTCTTGCCGATGTAGTAGAGGATGGTGAGGGGCTCCAGGTCCTGGGACACGCAGCACGGTGACGCTGATGCTTCAGGGTTGATGGTGTTGTACAGGCCTAACACCTGGAACAGCAGCACAAAGAGCCGTCAAGAAACCATCATACACACACAGTAGTGAGGTTTCTATCCACCTATTCTTCTTTGCAATTTCCAAATTTGGAGAAAAAAGAATTGGATGGAAACTCCGATGACCGATGCCGGTCACACTGCAGTACAGTATACAAGTTTCCTAGAATGCAGTGGCACATACAGCTGTAAAACAGGTGAAAAGCTGATTTATTTCCTGCTGTAGCGCTGTTGTTAATACATCACTTAATTAAAGGAGAATTCCGGTCATTTTCTAAGTGATGCTCTACAACTCTATGTCCCCGAGGGCGACCATAGGAGAAAAATATGTGCAGACCAGATCTAGCTCTCCTCCTGCTAGCTGCGCTACAATTTTAAGAGGACAAAAAAAGATTTTGGATGGGAAATAAGAATTAATATGAATATAACTGCTTTATTCCCATCCAAAATCATTTTTTTCCTCCTAAATCCATGTTTCCCTTGCCTTTTTGTCTTTGTTGATATGGAAGTAAGGTCTACCCAGGAAGCTAGAATAAACAGAAGCACATGATAAAAACCTGTGGTCAACCTCTTATAGAGCTATAGAGTGTTACTTAGAAAATGACCGGAATTCTCCTTTAAGTTTTAATATTTTTTCATGCGAGCAAGTAACTATTTAGATCCCCAATGTGCGGTTAGTTTATCCAAATGATGGCCGTTTATAAGTTTGCTACGATGTTTTTCCGGAGAAGTGAAGCTCCACCTGTGCGAGCTCGGCCGGTGAACCTGCGTCGTCATCCCGGGGGGAGAAAACGATCGCTAATGAACTTATACCGACAGCAAAACAATAATGAATGGTAACAGGCATACATTTGCGTTTTCTTTTTGCGCATTTTCACAAAATCCACTCTCGACGTCCTACCTTGGAATGCTGCGTGTCGGCGCTCCACAGATATGGACACGCCCCGGCACAGAAGTTGGCCTCGTATCCCTTCGGCTCGTGGATCCACCTCCAGCCCAGGTCCTTCTTGAAGTCGATGTAGAGCGACCGTAAGCAGCAGTTGTCCTGAACGTTTCTGCACAAAAGGAAAGACGACGGGTGAGTCAAGGTGACGTTCAGGTGCTGATGTGTGTGTAAATGTGTGTGTGTGTGTGTATGTGTGCTGCGTACTTGGAGCAGTAGGCAGCATCCAGCGCCCTCTTGGCCCGGTGGTTCTTGTGCGGCGCCTGGCTCTGGGACTGGGACTGGGACTGGGACTCCAGCCGGTATGAAGGCAGCAGCATGAGGAGAAGGTGCGGAGCCCGAGCGCTGTGCCGCCGCCTCTTAAACACCTTCAGGTCTCCACCGTGGATGAAGCTGTCGTCAATGCCTGCACAACGACGATAAAAAGGGAGATCAAACCTGTGATCTGATGATTCAGTATCAGTATCAAACTACATCATCTTCATCAGATCAGAGGTGGAAACAACACAACATGTCGTCATGCGGATCAAACGCAGTGACACAGTCTGGGGGGCCCTGGGATCATGATGACCCTGCTCCCTCTGGGTTGTTAGGACGACTTCCTAACTGATGTTTATTGCTGTTGGAGTTTGTTTTTAAATTATCGTAACTTGATAGACCCCCCCCCACTCAAAACACGCACACAATTACTCAAACTCAAACAGAGCATATGAGGGCAGAGTCATATACAGCACAGTCTCAAACACACAAACACATGTCGGCCCTTGTTGTTTTTCTCTCTGCTGGTTGTATATACCAAGCTCTGCATAAAAAATAATAATAATGATAATAAAAACCCAGACTACTCCCTCAAGGACTAAATGCAGATTAATTCGCCACTGAAAATAGTCCCAAACAAAAGCACTGTTTCCTCTTAAAACTACAATGAGCAGTTGTTTAAAAGAGGTTATGATGGTTCTTGACAATAAAAAAATACAATATAAAGAATAGAACAGAATAGAATGGAATGGAATTGGAATGGAATGGGATGAAATGGAATGGAATAGAATAGAATAGAATAGAATAGAATAGAATAGAATAGAATAGAATGGAATGGAATGGAATGGAATAGAATAGAATAGAATAGAATAGAATAGAATAGAATAGAATAGAATAGAATAGAATAGAATAGAATAGAATAGAATAGAATGGAATACAATAGAATGGAATAGAATGGAATGGAATAGAATAGAATAGAATAGAATAGAATAGAATGGAATGGAATGGAATGGAATGGAATAGAATAGAATAGAATAGAATGGAATGGAATGGAATAGAATGGAGTGAAATAGAATAGAATGGAGTGCATTATTGTCATTGTAAACAGTGAAACAACAAAATAAAGTAAAACACATAGCAACACCATAACAACCATGAGAATGAGGTCACCTGCAAACCGCGCCTCCAGCTCCTCACTCTTGTTAGGAATAATGTAGTTATTTGAGGGTACGAACGTGCAGCAGGGGCAGTGCAGGCTGATCTTGAATCCACTGTTTCTGTCTGTGGAGACAGGAAGAGTCACATCGTCCAGGTGAGCTCAACACACGGAGGTAACACACGGGTGATATCGACGAGGAGGAGACACAACGCTCACCTCTGTGGTTCAGCCACTCGCTCACGGCCTCCGTGACGTCAAATGACAGCCACTCTCCCTCCGTCTGCGTTCGTACCACCTTGCTGTCGATGTACCGCTGCGTCGGCGACGTCAGGTCTTTGTGTCCTAAAACCTGTGGACAGAACCAGAGTCATGGAAGGATATTTATTAGGATGGCACTACATAAATGTACTGATATCTTCCTTTTCCTCTTGTTGTTCAGTTTGTGTGTTGCACTTTTCATACTGTTTAAATATCACTGATAACACAACAGGCTGAGGTTTGATTGATCGTAACACAAAGGTCTAAAGTCACGACTCGGAGCAGACGGGTTCTCAGTCGTGAGAACCTCACCCCAAATCGATGATTCACCAATTTTCTACCAGATGTGACATTTCTTAAAGGGATACTTCACCCAAAATTGGTAATTCACCAATTTTCTACTCACCGTCATGCCAAGGAAGGGTTTGGAGAACTTTCAGAGTCATGAAAACGCTTTAGGAGTTCCAGGGGGGGTCCGACTGGCAACGGGTTTTAATATATATAATTCCTAAAGCGTTTTGATGACTCTCCAAACCCTTCCTTGGCATGACGGTGAGTAGAAAATTGGTGAATTATTGATTTTGGGTGGAGTATCCCTTTAAGAAATGTCACATCTGGTGTTTTACAACTGTGTTTTTCTTTTCTTCTTTTCATTCATTTTGTGTTTTTTCAATGTCACAGCTACTTCTTTTATGTGTGACTGGGCTGTACACGGCATCTATTACACAGCCGGCTCAGATAGCGTTCGGTGCTGCGATGCAAAAAAAAATGAAACAGCTGCGGAGGCGTCATGCTCTCAGTCTAAACTGATGTAAACGATGAAAGCTCTGGCCACAACATGATAAACAACACATCAACACAGCGCACACAGAAGCAGGTTCAGCGGCTTAGGAGAACAACACACGGGGATTGGCACTCTAACCGGGGTAAGCTCTGACAAACTGAAGAAATCAAGACGATATATTTCCTATTTTATGTCGTTATTAAAGTTTATTCTACCTCACCAGCTCTGCCTCTGGTTTAGACTTTCATCCTCCTCACAAACACAATGGGAGCTAAAACTAAACCTGTTTTATGTTGGAGCAGAAACATGAAATCCAGAGAAAGTTTCTGCAGAGATATACAGATGTTGACCGTTTGTTTGAGTTATTATGTTCAGTCCTGTTGCATTTGCTACTGAAGAATGTTAACTGAACACATATCATGAGAAAATAAAGCACTTAATCCTGTTCTAAGCTCTTTTAAAAAGGAGTCGCTGTTTAAAAACCTAAACAATACCAGTCCCTGTCGAGGTCTCCAACCTGCTTAGTGGTCTCTGATGGATTGGCCAGGTCCAGGTCTGGGAGGAGCGGTGAGAGTGTAACCAGATGCTGGACAGAGCCGTGTTATTCTGCTGTCCTTCAGAACCAAGTGTTTGTGTTGGCTCGTCTCGGCCCTAATGTGTAAAACACTATTCCTGCTGCTTTCGCTCTCATCTCCTGTTCGAGCTGTTGTGGGAAACCCGACGGAGACGCAGACGGAGACGCGAAGCTCCGTCTGGATCTGGATCTGGATCCTGCCGTCTCCGCTTCCTGCTCATTTAGTCTAAATAATATTTATGTCAGTGAGACAGGTGATGAGTTGTTGCCTCTCACAACATCAGGTGTTTGTCGCTTCATAGTTTTAATGATTTAAACTCATTACGTTCAGTTCAACCGCCTCTTTTTTTCTTTGTCGTTGTTTGACCTCAGTGATGAAGGACAGAAAACGTCTGAGTGTGATCTATAGCAGCATCTGCAGGAGGTTTATAACACAGGCCGGGATATTTTCAAACATTTATAGACGAGGTGTAAAGTTCGGCTATGTATAGATACAGAATCTGTGTGTGTGTGTGTGTGTGTGTGTGATGGATGTGGAGGAGGTGGATGTTATCAGGTCTCCCTCTTTGTGCCGGCCCGTCCCGTCCTCCCTCACACATTAACGGACACGGTGTTTGTGTGAGACAGTTTCAGTTTGGAGACGTGGTTAGTTCAGCTGGGGAGGGGGTGGAGGGAGACAGAAAGAGACAGACAGGGAGATATAGAGATAGAAAAGAGAGAGACAGAAAGAAAGAAAAAGACAGAGAGATGAATGAATGAATGAGATGGAGAAAGAGACAGACAGAAAGAGAGAAGAGAGACAGGCAGAGGGACAACAGGACTGACAGCGATAGACAGACAGAGAAAATGACAAAGGGACAGAGAGATGGACAGACAGACAAGGACACAGAAAAGGCAGACAGAGAAATATAAACAGGCAGATAGAGACAGAAAAACAAGACAGAGAGACAGACAGAGGGAGAGAGAGAGAGGAGAGACAAATATTTTGTAAAATGCTTTGGCAACAACACATTTCTGTTCATGCCAATAAAGCTGTTTGAATTGAAATTGAATTGAGAGGAGAGAAAGACAGTCAGAGAGACAGAGGGACAGACAGATGGACCGGGTCGGCAGAGAGAAAAAGAGTAAAGTGAGGATGATGGAGGTGTGATGAAGGACTGTGTGTTTCCACTGTCTCTCTGTTTGACTCCAGTTAATGAGGACGTAACATGATCTTGTTGTTGTTGTTGTTGTTGTTGTTGTTGTGTACCTGGTAGAGCTCGATGCGCTGTTCCGACACTCGGGCTCCAGGGTTCTGCAGACGGAAGATCCTGAGCTCGGCCTTCACCAGGTTGGACGCGTTCTTCTCCATGGACGACACGTCGAAGGTCAGCCGCCGGAAGTACGGGTTGAAGTGTGTCGACGAGATCACGTCTGCAGAGACAGAGAGACAGAGATTTATTAATTTTACATTTTTTTATTACATTAATATTATTTTATTGTTAAATGCTTTGACAATATAAGCACTGCCTTGTCATGCCAATAAAGCTATTTAAATTGAAACTGAAATTGAAAGACAGAGGTGAACGGAGGGGACAACAGATCCATGTCTGCTAAGTCATTAGATGATAAGTTCAGTTTCTTCCTGCATCTGGACCAAAAAGAGACGGAGCTCGTATCTAAAAGTGTCATCATAGTTAAATCAATCAATAAACAGATCAATAGATGAATTATTGATCCTGTTTGTTTGACTAAATACAATTTTTTGAACAGATAAAAGAGACATAGGAGTGAGTCTCTGCGTGTTTCAGGCTCCACGCTGCCATTTATTATCACTCAGGCTTTCTCAGTGTAAAAATGTGATGACATCACTATGACATCACCAGGGTTACTGAACGTTCCATGTGACACGTAAACAGATGTTGACGTGTAAAACTGTGGAGCGTCCCTTTAAAGATCAGTGTGACTGTTGTTTTCATGATAACACACTCCCTCTGTGCCACGCACACACAAACACACACACAGTAGCGCCGACACAGGACCGTGTGACACACACAGCAGCACTGACAGCCACATGTGTTACTATGTCTGACAGATGTTGCACAACACACACACACATGTAGAGAAATGCTGGAAACCATGTGTGTGGCGTGGGAGTGTGTGTTTGTGTGTGTGTGTGGTGCAGAGTGTGTGTGTGGCACAGCAGTGTTTGACAGTGCAGATCCTGGAGGTCTGATGTCTGTAACGTAACGCAGAGGTCTGGATCACACACACACTGTGGTCTGTTTACACAGAGCCACAACCACAGCAACAGACACACACACCCACACACACACACACACACACACACACACACACACGCACACACACACACAGACACACACTTGGAGAGTGGAGCCTTAATCCACAGACAAACACAGTCACCGTCTCTGAACGCTCCTTGTTACTCAGATACTATCTCAACCTGTTTATATACACAAACATCTGTATTCACATCTGTATCCATCTTTGTGACAGTAGCTGCAGTGAAACACACACACACACACACACACCTTACTGGCATTACACTGTGTGTGTCTATGTACGACTATTTTATAAATAACGTTTTAAAAAGTCAGATAGATAGATAGATAGATAGATAGATAGATAGATAGATAGATAGATAGATAGATAGATAGATAGATAGATAGATAGATAGATAGATAGATAGATAGATAGATAGATAGATAGATAGATAGAGCCTCCTCTGTCAGAGATGAGGCGTTCAGGTGCAGCACCGAGTGTGGGACACCTGTGTTTTCACTAGCCATCTTTAAAAACAGATTAAAAACATATCTATTCGCAACAGCATTCTGTTGAACTGTGTGTGTGTAGATATGCATATGTGATTGTGTGAATGGGTGCAATTTGTGTGTCTAAGTGTGTATGTGTTGAAGCTGACATATATGATTGTTTGCACTTGCACTCTTTTTGTTTATGATTGTTTGCTTGCACTTGCACTTTTCCTTTTTTGTTTTCTATTGATTTTGAATATTGATTGATTTTTATTGTGAAGCACATTGAGTCTGCCTTGTGCATGAAATGCGCTTTATAAATAAAGTTGAATTGAATTGAATTGAATTTTCAAACACACCATCACAGTAACTAGTGAGACCAGTTCTGGTGCCTGATGATGTCACAGGCGTGTCACCATTCGCTGGAAACTCTTCTATTTGTTCGATGAGAATCAGAAACATTCTGAGAGGACTAACTGAGCTCCACACACACACACACCTACACATAAACAAACACACACACACCTACACACAAACAACACACACACAGGGGTTTACTGTGTGATTCAGCTGCCGGTTGTTTGTCCAGAGAAAACATCACATCTAGCTGTCAAATACCTGCTGCTCTCGTCTCACGGCTCCTCACACTGTCTGCTCCTCCTCCACCGACCCGCTCCAACCTCTCCATCTTACAACCACCTCCACCTCACCACCAATCACCTGCTTCTGTAACCGAGGCGACAGGTGATGCTGCAACACCTCTACACCACCCAGGAGATAAATCCACAGGTCAGCCACGGTTTGGATCTGTTCTTCATTCACAACTTCTCTGAATCAATGGGTTGTTTCCTCTATAAAAACCTTGTTGTTGTACCTTTATTTATTGACATACGGACATGGACGAAGGTTTAAGTGTTGATTTATTATTTCTATAATGGTAAACAATATATCTATCGGTAATCAAGATAGATAGATCAATAACTGTTTCTTTTTGCTTTTTGATTGATCTATGTTTTTCATTTTCTTTTTGTTGTTGTTTTTGCACATTTAATACCTGCCACATCTCAGTTTTCTTTAACAAAAAAAGAAGAAGAAAAATCCAATACAAAAATGATGAAATAAATAATATATAATAATAATAAATAATAATAATAAAAACCACACACACAAACACAACAGAGCAAAACACTCGGCTAAGGAGTTTATATGAAAATCAAAAGTGGCTTAAAATCAATAAGTTGTGAACAGAGAAGAGGCTTTGTCCTCCCAGAGCAGATGATGATCTGACTGACCAGGAAAGCTTTGCTGAGTCATGGATCCAGCTGCTGCTGAACGCATCATATAACTTCAGATCTGCCCCAGTACGGCCGGTTACACTCTGCAGGGGGTGAACTGGACATGAGAGGTCAGTGAACCATATGATTAATCCTCTGACGACCATGAACCCACCACAAACTAGAAATTGCGAAATAAAATGAATCTGTGATGTGATGCAGTCCACCTTAAAAGGATAGTTCAACATTTCTGCAAATTGGCCCATTGCTATAAGTATCACAGTCTTAGCAGTAGGTTTGTTACCTTTAATTGTCGGTTCAAGCTGTTTTTAGAACAGCGGAGCAGAGCCGTGAGCTGCTCAGAGCTACGCTACAGAGGCTCATGGGATTTCTTGGTTTCCCTCATCAAACTCATCAAATACACAATCCAACAACTCCACAACGCTCTGGTGGACAAGTTGTGACCTGCACATTCACCACGCTATGAGATAATAACACAACGTTACCACACAGAGTTGTTTTAGAGGTAAATTCATGCAAAACCTCTGATGCGCGTAGCTCTATGCAGCTCACGGCTCTGCTCCGCTGTTCTAAAAAAAAACAATTAAAGGTAACAAATCTACTGCTATGATGGCAGTGGGCTAATTTGCCAAAAATGTTGAACTATCCCTTTAAACTACAGCGAGAGCACTAATCATGACCCTGCTCTGTGAATGAAACCACTGCTACAGGTGGGTCAACAGGAACCTGCTGTGCACAGAGACCAGAGTCAAACAGATCCTGGTCCTGATCCTGGATCCTGCATGGGAACTCTTTGATCCTGGTGAATCCCTGAGCCCGTGCTCCGAGGGCCGGCCGGCCGGCGTGAACAGTGAGCCGTGTGAGCGGCGCGGGGAGGACGAGCCAACACCAACGATGCTCTTTCTCATTTCCTTCCACTCGTCAGCAGAGAAAGTCACACTTCAGCTCCTGGAGGAGCAGCTGAGGGCGGACTGTTTACACACGGCGCTGCAGCCTCATGAATGAGGCCGCTGTGCTCCGGCTCAACACTGGACGCATTGATGAGAGGAGCGCACACACACACACACACATACACACACACCACACACACACTCCTGATGGACACTCACAAAGAGAGCTCAGTCTTTAGTTGGACTGATATCTGCGCTCAAGACTGATACCAGTAGGTTGTTAGTTATTCACTGGGAATGAGTTTATGATGATGATGATGATGATGATGATGACACAAACACTCATACACCTGTATACACCTCTACACACTCCCATACACCTGTATACAACTCTACACACACTCATACAACTCCACACATCACATCCACATGCCTTTACATACTTACACTAACACTACACTCTTCCTCTCACCTCTGCACACCTTCACATACACAGTACCTCTACACATCTGTACACAGCTGGTTGGTCACTGTGTGAACTGTGTCAGTCAGACACAGCTGTGGCAGCTTCCTTCAGTTTACTTCTCGTCACAGTGACCAAAACCAAAACCAGATACGGTAGCCTGCATGGACCGAACCACGACCACATCGGGGTCATGTGGGCACTGTCACTGTTTACGTTTTTACTGCTGGGTTTCGCTCACCACTCCTATAGATGGCGCTGTGTCAGTTTCCACTAGTGCTTCTCCTTGGCATGAGGAGAAACTGCAGCGTGAGCAATGGAAAACACCAAAGGGAAAAAGAAGTACGGTAACTCAACCTGACCCAGCTTCAGCGACGGCAGCATGAGGACGTATAGCCTCGATAAGATCCATGTTATATCTGATCTGATTATAAGGAGAGACAGCATCTCCAAAAATGCCAATTACAGGGGTCAATTGTGAGATTTTGTGATATTTTGCTTCCTAAACATGTCTTCTTTCAAACTAGTGGCAATAAAACATCAGTAACACGCAATAAATTGTTTAATTTACTTCGTTTTGCGTCCATAAATTCCTAAAAAAGTTATGAATAACCTCATGCTGAGTTGTTCAGTTATCAGTCATGTGTTTAGGATGTCTATTACTAATGGTTTGATTGGGTGTTGTGTTCATAAATGGCCGTTTTGAATAAAAATGTATGGAATTTTACAATACAGAACTTTCAAAAATGAGTTTTTCTTGCACACCAAGATATGTCCTACCCATCTCCCTACACTCACCAAACTTTCCACATTTCTTCCTATCTATATCCTGCTTCTTTCTACAGAAGGGTTTGTTGATAAATCATTCATAGCTGGGTTTAAAGTACATTTTATTCCAAAAACATGGTGAAAATTGATTTCTTTTTATGGCTGTAGACGGCATTTCCTGATGTATGGGCTGATAAGAGGACATCCCAGCCACAATCCCTTCTGTACAAAGTTTCATGTGGAATGTATCAACAAAATGAAACCAAGCTTTTGAATCTGGCATCATCCAATGTTCGTGATTCTTCTGTTCTTGGCGTTATATGCAAATCAGTGCATATTTAATGCATTAGCGCCGCATTTGCATAGATAAACATAAAATTCTGAAAATTTGCAATAGGCCTACGTTAATAATAGGTTGTGCATGTCATAGATGTCGTCATACTGATAGTTAAGGTGTATTGATTTATTTCCCAACCATAGTTCCACTTTAAAACTCTCGTAGCATCTGGGGGAGGCGACGTTTTCATGACTTAGCCTGTTAGCTTAGCAAGTCAGTAAAATAAATCAATCCCAGACGAGCGGATTAAGACCACCGTGTAGATCACTCACAATATTATTATTGTTTTAACACAATCCCCAGACTGTCTTTCTCTAGTCTTATGACCATATTATCTCTTTAATCTAATCACATCACTTTAATCCCATCGAGAGGAGGATGGGTGACTTCACTGTCTTTGTAAACTTGTGTAACAGATCGTTAGCGTATTATCCTTTTCATCTGAACTCCACACACACACACAGGCCGACACTGGTCTGACTGTAAGAGGAGGAGGAGGAGGAGGAGTGAAGTGAAGACTAGATCCTCTGCTGATGGGGCTGATTTTTAACGGCTGATTTGTCGGTTCCCTTTCTTTTCTTCTTCATCTTAGCGAGCACAGTTAAATCCGCCTCAGTCGAAACACACTTTGCGGCGTGAGGAGGAGGAGGACGACGACGACTGCGTGCAGGGAAATTCCAAGGGGCTGGTTAAGTTTGAGAGTGTGGGGCCTCAGGAAATCCCTGAGTGCCTGCAGGCCGTGGTGCTGCTCAGCACAGTCCGCCCACATCACCACCGACTGATCCAGACCTGACATGAAAATCATCCACCACAACTGGCGCCGCTGTGGTTTGTGTGTGCGTGAGTGCATGTATGTGTGTGTGCATTGCAGTGATGGTACTCAGTGATGTCATCATGTCACACACAACTCTCACGCGGTGACATAGATGTCGTCGTTACTTTTTCATGCAGCTCTTCCCTCAGCGAGAAGAAGAAGAAGAGCTGTCACACACCAGGCCCCTGATTCCTGTAATCAGTCACTTCATTACTCATCACTCCCATTACCTCACATCCCACCACTGGCGCGGCTCGTGCCGTGCGGACCAAACCTCCAGCTAAAAACGTGCAGGGAGTTTATGACGGATTGTCCCCATGCAGTCAGAGAGATTAACTGTGAAAAGAGCTGTTTATAAAAGAAAGCTTGGCTCTTGCAGCAGAGCTAACATTAGCCGCTAGCAGTTATAATACATAAGGTTATTACTGTATTACTGGGCAGCTGGACACACTGGACGATCACAGGACAGACTGGGATGGAGCTAGTAGAGAAAAGACGTGATAGAGATGTAAGAGCTGTTTCTTTCCACCTCTGGAGACAGATGTTGGTGAGTGAAGGAATCAAGTTTGATGCTGAACTCATCTGCAGCTTCATCTCAATACTGTAGGTCAGAGGCTATCAGTCTAGTCAAGTGTTATTGATTAATTCAGAAAAACTTTCATATGGCTCCTTTAAAGAGATAGTTCACCATTTTGGCAAACTGGCCCATTGCCATAATCCCTATAGTCGTAGCAGTAGGTTTGTTACCTTTAATTGTCGGTGCAAGCTATTTTTAGAACGGCGGAGCAGAGCCGTGAGCTGCTCAGAGCTACGCTACGAAGGCTAATGGGATTTCTCTAATGGCTAATGGGAGGGGTTTCCCTCATCAAACTCATCAAATACACAATCCAACATCTCCAAAACGCTCTTGTGGACAAGTTGTGACCTGCACATTTCCGAGATAACAACAGAACGTTACGAGACAGAGTTGTTTTTGAGGTAAAATGGGCCAATTTGGCAAAATGTTGAACTATCCCTTTAAATAATGAAAACTCAAATCATTGACCATATTTTCATCTGGCTCTGCAGCTTCATCTCAATACTGAAGGTCTGTGATCATCATGTTTATCAATCAGTAGCCTATTGATCAACTTACAATAAAAGAGGGGAAAATAACTTAACTATAATCGTTGACCTCTCGTTTTAACGCGAAGCTCCTGGGATTGAAACAAACACAACAGTGATTGATCTGTGATTATTCTTACTTCCTCTGGTTTCTCACGACCATTGCAGCTTTATTCACAGAGACTGTTTCCTGTTACAGACTCAGATCAAAGTCTTTTCAACACTCAATATTCATGGCTTTAACAACAACCACAACAGAGGATGTCAAACTTGGTAAGTAGGTGTTTTGGCCTGGATTAGAGACGTATGTGGACTGAATAAATAACCCAAACTGTGCAACCTCCACCATGCAAGTTCGTCAGTCAATGCCTGTCACAGAACGTAAACCTGTTCTGTCATGTGGATGAATGCAAATGTCACCGTGGTGCAGATGAAGTGTATCAGTGTCCATTTGATGACTGATGAGTCTCTGATGGATTCGCATGTGAGTGAGATGCTGATTTCAGGGTTTCAGGATTGATAACGCACCCTGTGCACGCTGACAGAACCCGACCGCGACACAGTCTAAAGACAGAGGGAGACCAGACCCGTCTGTCAGTGTCCAGCACCATTTCAAATAATAAAACCTCTTCCTGAATGAAGGACCTCAAAGTTCAGAGAGAACCTGGTGGAGGATCTGTCAGACTTCCTTCCTGAGGGGGGGAGAGGGGAGGAGGGGAGGGGGCTCAGACTGCTGTACTTGGCCGCTCTCCCTCCTCCTCCTCTGGCCTGCAGACGCTCTGACTGGTGGCTTTGTCAGCAGAAACTTCACAGACCTCTTCCGCTCTGCAATGACAGAGTTAGTACCAGCGTGAGCGCCGGACTCCTGCCTAATCTGTCATTACTACATCTTTTCCATATGAAGTGCAATGTGAAAACGGCACCAGGCTGCAGCTATAAGCGCACACACGCAGAGACGGCGATGCTGCTGCTGCTGCTGCTGAGAGCGAAGCCTATGATTAGAGCGGTCACTCTGAAATCATCTCTAATGGGGTCGTTTCTGACAGAATTACCGTTTATTAAAGTATTCATCAGTCTGCACACAGCCAGCTGAGCTGAAGAGTCCAGCTGTGTCCAGCTGCTGAGCTGCTGCAGCTGTGCTCGCTGCTGAGGCGCCACACAGCTGCACAGGTGAACCGCAGCTCTACGGACCAACAGCAATCATCAGTGATGATTAGTTTATCCCTGCCAAAGATGCACAGATTAAAGGGACAGTGTGTAAAATCTGAATACCAGTTTGGTTTTTGTAGCCTTATAATTCTTCTTCTTTTTACACACTGGACCTTTAAAGGGACAGTGCACTATAGTCTGGACGACACACTCACACACAGACAGATGTGGGCAGCTGTGGACACATTTTCTCAGCTTCCACACCACATGTGCAACAGATCGTCATCTGCAAAGTCAAATCAAAATGGCGACATCCACGCAGGTAGAAGAAGTCGAGCTGCTCCGTCTCTGTTCTCCACAGATGAACGATGGAGGACAAGGTGATGATACGAGATCAGAACCTCAACTTCAACGTCTGATGAAGAGTCAGGGAGTCAAACGCCGTCACCTACAGCTCCCTGTTGTCTCTCTGGGTCAAATTGACCCAATTCCCTTCCTGCATCCTTCCTTCTTTCCTTCCTTTCTCCCTTCCTTCTTTACACTATCCTTTTCCCTTCCTTCCTTCCTTGTTACTTCTTCTTTCCTCTTTTGATCCAATTGGCCCTTCATCTTTCTTTTCTTCCTTTATCCTTTCCTCCCTTCCTTCCCTCTGTTCTTACTTCTCCTTCCTTCTTCTTTTGATCCAATTGACCCTCCATCTTTCTTTCCTTCATTTTCCCTTCCTTCTTCATCCCTTGAACAAATCTATTCCCTCCCTCCATCTATCTGTTCTTCCCTTTTCCCTTCCTTCCTTCTTTCCTCCCTCCCTTCCTTTTTGAACCAATCTGTCTCCACCCTACATCTTTCTTTCTTTCTTTGTTCCCTTCCCTCTTTCCTCCCATCTTTCCCTTTGTCCTTCCTTCCTTGCCCCAGGTGGACAACAGGAGGGTTAAACAAGTGAGATGTGAGTTGTTGACTGAGCAGCAGAGGTTGTGTGTAGGTGTGTGAAGCCTCTGGTTTCTCTGTGGTGACGGTGGTGAAAACCAACAGGAACGGCGCGGCGCTCCACTGCTTCAGAGTTTATTTATGGTGCAGGAGGAGTTCTGACCCGTTACAGCAGCAGCAGCTCTTAAATCTGTCCTCGGAGATTAAACCGTCACCGACAGAGACGTGAGCAGAACCTGACACCGGCCGACAGCTAACCACCTACGTACACATAACGGACTTGTTACCAAGCAACAAGCCCTAAGTGACAAACACCGACGAGAGGAGAGACCTCAGCGCTTCAGCGATTCGTTATAATGAAACTCACAGATCTGGTGAATGTCTGGTTGAACCTGGACAGATGTTGTTGGGCAGAACTGAACCAGGTCTACAAAGTAAAGGAGGTTCCCACACACACCTGAGCGTCGAGGTCGTCGGGTCCGAAGCCGTTTGAGGTCACAACCCGACCCCGACCTCAGCTGACCACAGACACACTTCCTGAGGTGTGGATGTGTCGTCAGAGGGGAGCAGCTGACCAAACTCTCCTCACAGAGCCGGACTCTCTTACTCTCTCTCTCTGAGGAGGAGGAGGAGGAGGAGGTGTAATGATTCAGCTGCGGCTGGCCTCAACTTTACAGGCCACTTTACACAGTGTCAGGGAGTCGGAGGCTGCAACATGAAAGAGTCATTATGGCGTTGGCCGGAGCCGAGCAGGACACCTGCAGCGGGCAAACATCTGACCGAAGACAGGAAGAAACAATCGCGGCTCAAACTGTTTCACTTGGAGCGAGCTCAGGACGACTCTGACTGCGTCCTGCACCGCAGCTCCGCTCGCTCAGTCCAGGTCATGAAGGTTTTTTTTTTTTTTTTTACCATTTCCTTTTTTATTTTCCAAACCTCAGCTTCTCCTCCTTCATGAGCGGAGCAGGTGGCGGCCATACTGCTCGGCTCCGTGAACAATAACAGATTCAGAGTGTGGGAATACATAAATGAAAACATTTGCTGTGAAATAATTACGCTGTGAGGAATCCAGCTGTGACTGCTTCTGCAGATGTGCTGGCATCGGGACGTCCACATGTGCACATGTGTCTCCTGAGCTCTGGTCGAAAAGTTCTGGCACGGACGTAATCATCATCATCATCATCATCATCATCAAGCGGTCGCATTATCGGGTGTCTTGTGTAATAATTTAAACATTTCCATTGCTATGGAAACTCCAACTGCAAAACATGGGGGTTTAATGAAACGCAACATCACACCATGCGAGTGTCTGATGTTTAATGAGGAGATAGCGTGGTTTATTTTTTTAAAAGGAAAGGGGTGGAGACTATTTCTATTTGTGCAAATTCCCCCAAAGTCAGATTTATTAGCGGATGCGACTGTTTACTACCTCAGAATCACTCCTACCATTGGAGAATGGAAAGAGCGGCTGAATGTCGGTCTGCGGGGCTGAAAACTCTCGTCTGACTTGAGGGAAAAATATTTGACCTACTTTTGACTATTTCTAACATCAGACAGGAACCAGGAAAAAGAAGAAGTGGAGAAAGTGGGTTTATTTAGAGAGAGAGAGAGGAAGAAAAAAAGAGAGAGAAAGAAATCACAAACACGCCAACAGAAATAGATGTTAAATACGTTCTAATGGCGAGGTAAGACAAAATGAGTTTCATTAACCAACTGGTCTGTATATGAGTCAGAGGATGAGACTGCTGTCAGGTGAGGAGGTGCTGATCCAGGATGTTTTGGACAACTTTCATCTCACCTGTTTTGTTTTTGAGATGCTGATGTAATCTCACCTCAACCATCAGAGTCAGATAAACTAAAATGAGTCTTGATTTCAAAATCCACTCATGCATCTGCAAACACGACATGCAAAAAGAAGCCAGTGACTTTCATTCATCGTATTACTGTAATAGTGTCCCAGCAGCAGCAGCAGCAGCAGCAGCAGCAACAACCTGCAGCCTGGGAGTCAAAACTCAGGGCATAAAGTTAACGAACCATCACGGCTGCTCAGTAAACTCATAATAACAGAAGATGAGACAACAACATTTACATCAGCTGCTCCTCTGTTGTTTGACAGCTGCAGTAAAAGACCCCACACACCCATTGGAAAACAAAAGTGACAGAGAGGGAGGAGGAGGAGGAGGAGTGATGAAGACAAGAGGAACAGAGCAGAGGAGGGGAGGGAGGGAGAGGGATAGGGGAGGGGAGGGGAGGGGGGTGAGAGAATAACAGTGTGAGAAAAGGACGAGAGAGGAAAGAAAAGGATCAGCAGAGAGGGAATGTGAGCGCTCGCCTGTCTGGCTCCTCCTGACTCCGCCCACTCCGCTCTCACCTGCCAACAGTAAATTGAAAACAACTCTGCTCATAATCCTGAACTAAAAATAAACCGAGCTGTGAAGGGCCTGCGCTGGGCGGGCGGGCGGGCTGTCAGTCTGCACAGTTCACAGCAACAAACACACAGTAGTCTGCACACACACACACGTGAGGTAACACAGTCGCACACACAACAAACTTTTCATGTGACCCCGTGACCTCTGATCAAAACACAAAAGGCCCAGAGCAGCAGCTGCTCAGGCTGTTATAAGGTGACATCACCGTGCACTGCGCTGGGATCGGTACTGATACAAACTTTGTTTCGTGGGTTTGAACTTGAATGTGCAAAACACAAGATACAAGGAGATTTTTTATAATTAATGAACAGATTCAACACAAAACTGAGTTTAAAGCTTCTGTAAAAAACGTTCACTTTTCTCTTTCTGTTCTTTCCACGAGCAGGTGGAGGTGATGGACACTGGATGAGAGCTTCTAAGATGATCTATCTGAGCATCTGCGCAATTATGACATTTTTTCTGTTATAATTAAGTTTTATTCCCACTTGTTTCAAGGACAGAAGTCTGTTCAGATGAATCCTAACGAGCCCAACACGGCAGTTACTCGTATTATGTAACAAAACAGTTTGTTTATTGGGATCACACAAAAAACAAAACAAAAAAACAAAACCAGATTAAAACACTTTAAGTACAAAGAATTAACTTTGGAGTCTTGGTCCAATATAATTTAACAAGGTTTTATAGCTGGTATATAAAGATGAGAAAACAACAAGTCTTTAATTTGCAGCAAAAGAAATTGTATTCACAACAAATTAGACTAAATAGTGTGAATGCTTGATACAGAAAAACAACAACAAAGCCATGTTTGAGCATTTGACTGCCTGCATGTATACAGCCCCAGTGGCCTAATGGATAAGGCACTGGCCTCCTAAGCCAGGGATTGTGGGTTCGAGTCCCATCTGGGGTGTGTTAGCTTTAGGCTATTGTTTGTACAATCCAGTCCATTATAGGACATCGCCTACACAGGGAAACTGAGAGCGTGGTGTATTGATTGTTCAATAACCAGCAAACATCCAAACATGTCTGAAAACAAATATAACATGTATCACTGGACCACCTTTAAAAAAAGTCTGAAAAATCAATAAACACTTGTTTAGAATAAAAACTAGGAGCCGTGTACCATACGTATAGCACTGGGTTGAGCAGGTGCCTCTCTCAACAGCCCTATCAATTGAAAAAAACACCTTCAAACGCTACAAAACCATCTGATAACTTCAGGTCATCAGTCTCCATCTGACATCAACACTGTCCTGGCCGAGGTCGCAGGTTAGCATTCTCACTACAGAGACAAGAGCTGGTATTATTGGTGTTTGTCTCCTGACTCACCTGCATCATCATCACACAGGTGAACCTCCTTCTGCCTGTATGAGGTCATCACATGGTGTAAATAATCAAGCACCAAGTATCTAGAGCAGGGATTCCCAAACTGCACTGCGTGCCATGAAAAGGGTAATGGTGACGCTATCTGAAATTGTGTTTTCACTACGTAAATAGTTAAAAATCACGAAAATCATTTGAAAACCTTTAATCATTTTGATTAAAAATAAAAACATGTACCCAAAATGCAATTGATGAAGAGGTGTGGATGTGTCTTTATTTTTATGTGTCAGGAACTGAGGGTGTGTCAGTTATAGGTCAGAAAGTAGAAGGGGGTGCGTGGCCTAAAAGGTTTGAGAACCACTGATTATTAAATAATAATATCATTAATAAATATAAAACTGAATTATAAATACCAGTGTGCTCATAAAACAGCTGTATGTAGAATATGCAGGATTTTTTGTTCTGTCCAAATTTTTATAATGAGTGGATGGGTAGGATGCTTCAGCCTACACCTTTTCGGTTAAAGTGCATTTTGTTGTGTTTTGTTTTATATTTGTCTATTGTACTTGTTTCTAACAAGGTCACGCACGTCCATCAGGCTGCACATCTGTACACCACTGACCTCCACATCTGTCGCCACCTTAAAGACCCTCCTGATGTCTCACATCACCTGCAGGACGGTGGACGACTGATCTGCTCTGATCTCTGCTCTCCATCACCATGTGACTGTTCCACAACAACAACACCACACTGAAGGTCTGGGCTGATGTCACACACACACAGACAGACACACACAGTGACATTGCCTCATCACTCGGCGGCGGCGACAGACACACAGCAGCCGTGACCACATCTCTACCTGTTGCATAATCGAAGACCCACAAACACTGTGTCCACACTCCAACTGTCCAGCATGTGAGCCGCACCGCCAGCCAGGCCCCGGCCTCGGCCCGAGCGCCACACCCCCCCTCACCCCTCCCTCCCCCGCCCTCCCCTCCTCTCCCCTCCATCCTGCACTGCTGTTAAGACTATCATCTTACTCGGGACTTGTGCCGTTGCTGTAAACAATACAGAGAGTGCTGAGGGAGAGAACTTGTTATTCTTCTACCTCTCTCACTCTCGCTTTCTCTCTCTTCCTCCTGTTATGCAACGCGCTGCCTGGCTCAGAGGCTGAGCAGCTCCAACGGCAGCGAGCGGCGTCCAGGTCTTGCGTAAGTGAACAGAAAGCGGGCTCTCAACAACAACCCTGTGGTGAGGTCCGTCACTCAGGCAAATACCCTGAGGTCTTAAAGTGTTCAGCTCTCCCTGCAGCTGCTCCCCCCTCCACTCCAACCCCTCCCTCCCTCCCTCCCTCCTCCCCCTCCCTCTGATCTGGATCTGGACTGCGAGGACCTGGATCAAGACTCGGAGACACAAAAACAACTGGACTGCAGTCGCCACAGCTGACTGCTGGCTGTGCACTGCACAGACATGAAAAATGATGGTCAGTAACCAGGCAGTGTGTTGTTGCAGCAACGCGGCAACAACACACTGCAGCCTGCAGGTTGTGGCGCTGCGGCACCTCAGGCTGAGCGCACGGTGCCGAACACATCAGTGTCATAGAAGTTCATTGCACTTAAAGCAGCCGCCTGGATCAGGACTGGCTGGACCGGCCTTAAAGCCGCAACGTGACCTTAAACTAATGAGAGTCGGAGCTGGGAATGACATCACCTCCGGGCTCAGCTGAGCGCTTCCCAGGTGAAAAACAAACATGGAAGTTGGAAAAATGGACGATTAATATAACGAAATTGAAATATAACGATTTAATCGTGTACTGTAGCAGCCATCTTGGATTCTTATGTCGGGGCTGGTGGGATTCGTCCGACTTAAAGAGGCGTTCGAAATAAAAGTTTCTACTCGGAGCTCAGAAATTCTGACTTCTGAGTGCAACTAGAAGACACTATAATAAGTAACAAACTAGTGGAAAGTATCCCACAATGCACTGTGTGTATGTATCATATCAATATGTATATGATCAATAAATGATACAGTGGCATCATGCAAAAGTTTGGGCAGCCTTGGTCAAAACTAATGTGAACAGCAAGTGGACAATGAAATGATCTCCAAAAGGCATCAAATTAAACATGAAACACTCTTCTGCCATATTTTAAGCAATAGCAGTAGTATTATTTTTTGTTTTCTACAGTTTTAAATGGAAAAGGGGAAGCAAAGCAGCAGCCTGCAAAAGAAGACTTGAGTTCTCATAACTTGACGCTTTGAAAATGTAAAAGATGAAAAATAAATAAATAAATGAATTAATTAATCTGGTTTCAAATGTAAAAGCAATGTGTCATCTGTAACTTTATGCCTTGTGGAGATCATTTCATCTTCCACTTGCTGAACTGTTCACATTAGCAGAAATTTGACCAGGGGTGCCCAAACTTTTGCACTTTTTGCACTTTTTCTGTAGGCTGTAGACCATCATGCATTGCTCTTGTGCAGAAAGACAATGGCTTACATTTATATAGCACTTCCCAACACCTAAAGCACTTTACAGAAACCATTACCACACATTCATACACATTCACACCGGTGGTGGTGAGCTATGATGTATGATGAAGCTCTCAGTGTCGTCCTCTGCATGGTTTGTCAAACTACATTTAGCCACGCCCACTTGTCGCGCAGTGATTGGTCACCTGTGGAGATAAAGCCAGGTCTGAGAGGTGATGGCTGTTATCTCTGGTGTGTATTAATGGATGTGAGTGAGTCAGCAGAGGGAGAGTCCGCTCCATCGACCTGAGAGCTTCAGGTTCAGGTTGAGGAAACAAGATGCACATGTGTGTGTCCTCCACCGTCATCCTGTCTGTCACATGACTCACTAACAGCTGATTTATCACACTAACCAGAACCACAGATACCTCCAGTCAGTGTGTGTGTGTGTGTGTGTGTAGCTGTACACTCAGAGACCTGCACACTAGTCTGGAGCTCGTCCCACATCTCTGATCTGTGATCTGTGTGTTTGTGTTGGTGTGTTTTTATAAGACTCCCTCCACAAAGCAGCAGCTGCCACACGCCTCTGTTTATTTACAGAGGTGCAGGAGATTAACCAGAGGTTCACACACACACACACACACTTGGCAACACACACACACACACTCAGACCAACAACATAAATCACTCACAAAACACACACATCCACACAGAGACACGCCACAACACACTCTGTAACACACCTGCATCACGCACACATCAGATGTATCTACCACTGATCAATATATCGGTTGCTGCTCTCATGCTTAAAGGGATAGTTCAACATTTTGCACATTCCTGCACCTGCACATTCACCACGCTATGAGATAATAACACAACGTTACCACACAGAGTTGCTTTAGAGGTAAATTCATGCAAAACAGCTGATGTGCGTTGCCTTCAGGGACAGTTTATCAGCAAGCAGTCTCTGCATTTGCCTCGAAAACAACTGTTGGATTGTGCAATTGATGAGTTTGATGAGGGAAACCAAGAAATCCCATGAGCCTCCGTAGCATAGCTCTGAGCAGCTCACGACTCTGCTCCGCCGTTCTAAAAGTAGCTTGCACCGACAATTAAAGGTAACAAACCTACTGCTATGACTACAGGGATTATGGCGATGGGCCAATTTGGCAAATATGTTGAACTCTCCCTTTAATGTTTATTTATTTTTTCAGATGAGCTCCTCCACACTGAACTCACACCATTAATAATATCCGCTTCCTATTAAAAAAGTTACACATTCTTCCTGCAGACTCTGCAAAGTCCTGATTTAAAGGCTGATCTGAGACCTGTGGCTCTCGGTGTCCTGTGTCACACGCACACGCACACGCACACGCACGCACACACCCTCTACTGTGGGAGATTAGCAGCTCTCAGTCTCCTCATTGTGCTGTTTCACACTGATGTTCTCCAGCGCCGTGCGGTGTGTTTTCATGTGACCTCGCCAACACAAATGCTGTTAAACCTGCTTCAAAGTGTGTAATGTGGTGGATTGTTACCTGATGGGAGCTAATTACTGCTCAGTAAATAAGAGCAGAGAGCAACATGTGGTCCACATTTACTTTGTAAATACACAGTAAATCTCTGGCTCCGTGTTTCGCTGCTGTAACAAACAGCCTCTCTCTCTGCACGCCGTTTGAAAGCCCGGCCAAGATTATTAGACCCTGACAGGAGATTTATAGCAGCGGGCTCCCTGTCACTGTCAGATACACTGCTGCTGGGGCTGTGGACGCCGTGTGTGTGTGTGTGTGTGTGTGTTTCTAGGACACCTCCAAAGCAAACAGAGGAGTAAATCAGCTGCTGCACATCATCATAGACAAACACTGGCTGTGATTGAGTGTACCTCTGCACGCACACACACACACACGATAACAACAACACAATATTAGCTTGTCAGTGTGTGTTAGGAGTCCATGCTGAGGGCAGAGGACACACACACACAACACTCAGCCTGTGCCAAACCAAACCAAACCAAACCATGTGGAGCGGTGGAGTCGGATTCTGTTTGCATGCAGCTGTGATCAATATGATCAATAAACAGTTCCTGATACTGATCTGAAGATGAACAGATAACTCACTCTAATATAAATTTACTCTGATTAAAGGTGCATTGTGTAGGAATTACTCCCATCTAGCGTTGTGGTTGTAGATCGCAAGCAACTCAGTCGTATTTTTCATGCTGCATTCACCTGAAATTGGGCAGACGGCAGACGGACGACAGCCGCTGCAGGTAACGGTAAAAACAAACCTCTGTGTAAACAAGTGGTCGGTCAGCACGAGGCAAAACAATACACGTGACGGCAATGTCATATTGTTTACCTGACCCATGTTTTACCGGCTTTCTCTTTCAACTTCTGTGACTAAAATGACATCTGGTTCGTTACCAACAGTCGTCTGCCCGACTGCACCTGAATGCAGCATCAGTGTAACGCTCCATTCCTCCTCACTGCGTTACGGCGGCAACTTTTCACAGATGCTGCCTCGACCCGAGCCGACAGCTCCATGTAGATATGAATGATATGAACGGCTCATTCATGGCTGAAAGGAAGACTTCAGTTTGTTGATGGGGAGGGATTACTGATTCATGAAAAACAGACTTTTGAACGAAATAATCGATTTTTGTGAATAGATAACAGGAGAAGTTATGCAATGTCCCTTTAAGAAATATATACCTATTAACATCGTATACAATATATGACGTTATCTACCATTCTATTGATTCATTTCTTGTCTGCTTCGTTGTAAACAAATGCACATGGCCGGGAGGAGGGTTAGCGAAACAGTGGAGAAGTGACTGGACATGCATTAGTTCCCCTTTAAACTGATCAAACTAGACGAGTCTTTGATTATTGATTTTCCTCCTGCTGGATCTGGATGAGCAGTCGAACCAGGATCAAACTTTTTGAGTGAGATTTCTTTCACTTTATGCTGCAAATTTTGGTTTGAAACTATCCATTGGATTGAATATAAATGTTTATCCACAGTAGTGATGATTGAAAATAAACTTTTTCTATAAAAAAAAAAGTATATTCTTAAATTTATAATCTTGTTGTTTCTGTCAGTCTAACTTCCTGCAGTGCAGCTCAGTGTTGACCTGATGATGATCAGAGGTTCGTCAGTCTTTAAACTGGAGGAAGTGTTTCATTAACTTCCACTGCTGCAGGAAAACATGCACAGGTTTTCTGGTTTTTCTGGAGCCGAAGTTTGGAAACAAGGTGGTGCTGATATGAACTGGAGGAGTGGAGGGGACGAGTGAGAGCGGTACAACACGACGCTTTTTGGTGAAAAAGACAAAAAAGTCTGGTTGCTACAGTTAACCTGACATCGTGACACCTGACACACCTCACCTGACTCCACTATATCTCATCATCACCTGTATCATGATGCTATCAAAAGGCTAAAGGTGAAAAATTTAATATGGAATAAAACTCAAGGTTCAAGAAAAAACATAATGAAGTTAAAAAGACAACTCACTGTCTGTGCTATTCTGTATCTGTCTGTTTTATATTATGTTAAACTGTGTTTTTCTTAACTTATGTTTCTTTTATGCACACGTCAAAGAAAAATTTCCACTGCTTTTTGCAGGGGACAATAAAGGTTTTCTGTTTCTGATTCTGATTGGATCTGCAGGGACGACCCAACGCATGCACAGGTGAGTATTTAACAAGACAGTGGCTTTCTTAAAAGGACCACATGCCCTTCCCATAAAAGTCAATAGCCGTGTGTTATTTCTCAATAACCCTGATGACATCACAGCGACGTCATCGGAAGCCGTGACACAGACGGACGAGACCTGACACGTGCGTGTAACAAAACATTGTCTGAATTCCCCTTTGACTCGTTACTTCAGTGGAACAGAAGAAAACACCTGCAGACAAAAAAGGGTGGGGGAGAGAGCAGAGCTGCACTGGGTGAGGATGGAGGGTGGGTGGGTGAGAGGGGGGGGTCATCGTCCTCATCGTCCTCCCTCCACCCCGTCCACCACCACAGCCCAGCAACAGTGTCTGTGCTGCTGCTGGAATTTTCCATGGAGCAAGTGGCAGGGCACTCACACACTCACACTCTCGCTCTCTCACTCCCAGCGAACTGGGTTTAAATAGACGACTGTGAGACCTGGGACGGTGTCTCCAACCCCCCCCCCCCCCCACCATCCCCTCCCCCACCTTCCCCTCAGTCCGTCCGTCCGTCCACATACACACTGCCTTCCTCACCCCCTCCACTTCTCACCCTGCTGCTGCTGCTGCCCAACATTTTTGTAAACCTTCCAGAGCCTGTGCCACACATTGCAGCCTCTGAGGACTTCCTGGCGCCCCACCAAATAAGGCTGATACCGCGCGCGTGTGTGTGCATGTGTGTGCGTGTGCGTGCATGTGTGTGAAGTTCACTTTCACACGTCGCAGTGTGCACAGACTAAATAAACACGGCCTATCAGCTGAGGGGGTTAACTCTCGGCTGTCAGCATCTGTCTCCAGATGTCAGGACCTGGCCAGTGTCGCCACAGTTCACGATGAGGGACCGGTCCGCAGCCCCTCCCCCTTCTCCTCCCCCCTCCCCGTGTGTTGACTCTATATTATTTATACCCTGTGAATGCCTTCCTGACTGCCCTTGGCATTGAGCCCTGTCTATTCATATTGAAGGTGTTTACACAACAGGCGGGGGCCAAGAAAAACATTTAGCGCAGAAAACACCTCGGGGGCCTCGGGACGTCGACTCATTTATTTCTTGCTCGGCTTCTTTCGCGGCTCAGATGTGGAGGAGGAAACGCGTTGGTTAACGTCTCCGCCGCGGCTTCACTCCGCTGACTGTGATTATTCAAGCCTCCGCGGCCAAAAAGCCTTTTCCTCTCATGTGTCTTTGATCTAAGCTGCAGCAGAAATTCATCTCCGCACGGGAGGTCAAAGGTCAGGGCCGGCTGCAGAACCCGGGCGCAGCAGCAGAGAAAGAGGCTGTCAGCAGAGCGGTTGAAGCCGCGCCTCCCGCCTGAAGGATTATTACACAAACAGCTTCCTCTGCAAACGCTAAGAGCTGAATGAAACCAGTTGTTTGGGCAGATCAACGCACACACGCACTCGCACACAGATGATCAACATCAGGCTGCGTAGTGTTAGATCAACTCCTGTTGCACTGAGTGTGAATAAATAAAGATAAATAAAAAGCCACACTTAAAGACCGGTCCAGTGCATTCTGGGAAAAGCAGACAAAGCTGATGAGTTTTAACACTGAATCGACAAACAGGAACCGGTGGTTTACGGTCAGAGCGCCGATGACAAGCTGAAGAGTTGGACTTGAAGTCTGCTCTGTGATTGTTCGATGACACGACAACACGAGGAACAGATTTCACTACTACACTCAGAACAATAACAACTGGTCATGATGTCACTGTTCTCACATCAGCGCCGTTTTTTAACATTTCTAGGGAGAGAAAAAGAAACGAGGACGTCCCCATCACATGTCGTTGTTTTTATAGAGGTGGGAGGGGCTCCTGCTGCGTTCTCTGTTATCAATTTAATGTACCTCATTATTTTTCATGCATCTGTTACACTAAACTAATGAATGCCTCCCCGACCAATCAACGAGCAGCACACGGCGTTGACATCATGTTGTTCCACTGATGATGTCACACTTCCTCTTTGGTTCCTCTAACAGCTGTGTCACGCGAGTGTGATGAAGCAAACGTTGCAGCGACGGATCCACACGCAGGAGACGAGGAGAACATGAAATAAAATGTGAATTATGAACTTCAATAAACGTGTCATCGTATCAAACCCTGACTTGGGAGTTTTATAGTTTTTATTTCCTTTGCTTTGTTATGTTGATACTGGTGTTGTTAGCATCACATCAGTTTGCTCAGCGCCTCCACCACCACCACCACCACAGAAGAAGAAGAAGAAGAAGAAGAAGAGCTCCGCGCTGTGGCTGCATCCTCAGGTGTCACTGTCTGCAGAAACCTGACCACAGGTGCACTGAGCTCAGCCAGGACCTGGATCCACAATGATGGAGGATCTCCACATGAGTCCAGTGAGGCGTATTATATACAGCAGCTAACAAAAAGCCACGCAAAGTTTTAGTTTCTCCTTGAGCAGGGCTGCAGACTTGAAATTTGACACAGTGCAGGTACATTTTTCATCTACTTTTGCATGTGCAACCAGTAAATGCGCCTCTTTTTTGTAACACTTGTGAAACATGGGAACGGGCGACTCAAAGACTCTGGTATCTGTCACTACAGGTGTCAGGCCAATGTGTGCGAGGATCATGAAGGAAAAGGAAATGTTAATATATATAGGGGGCCAGAATACCCACTATAACAAAACTAGAGTCTAGGTATGAACAGTATACCAGCCATTCACACAACAACAAATGAGACTACACCACTGGTAAGACAGTTCTGGGTGTGATTGTGGGTGGAGTTTGTTTCACATGTACCTGCTGTGGGATCTCCAGTAGGTTGGCTGGAGACTCTCTAAATCATCAGGCATGTCCAAACTATTCCACAGAGGCTGCAGGTTTTTGTTCCAACCAAGCAATTGCAACACAGTTTGACCAATCGATCTGATATCGGTTGATTAAAATGAGTCAAGCCTGGCGTGCTGCTGCTGCTGCTGCTGCTGCTGCTGCTTGGTTGGAACAAAAACCTGCAGCCACGCCGGCCCTCTGTGGAATAGTTTGGACATGCCTGCTGCTCTACACTGTCCCATAGGTGTGTGAATGTGAGTGCGTGTCAGTCCTGGAGCTGGGATTATTAACGCCAACTCCCAGTGACCCTGAATGGATCAGTGCGAGGATGAGAGAATCCTTGTTAAATCAAGGCGTTGTGTGAAAATCCCTCTGAACTTATAACCTACTTATCCAGAGACATTTTGTGTGTCTGTGTGTTAGTCTAAGTCAAATCATCTCAGCTCTCGTGGCTCTGAGCTCCAGAGCAGCAGCAGCAGCAGCTCTGCCTCTGTCAGGTCGCTCCAGCCGCTCTGACACACCCTGGCTCGGTCTGACAGTCAGAGCTGCTGCTGCTGCTGCTGCTGCTGCTGTTGCGGGTCCAAGCAGTGACGATGCTGGACTGGGCTTTTTTTTTTTTTTTTTAAGTTGGACTGGGTTTTGCTCCAGCAGAGCATGATGGGACGGATTTTCCAAAACAATCACAAGCACACGTGACCAGCGCACAATCGCTGTCTGAGACTTTTAAAGGGATAGTTCACCCAAAATTCAAATTTCACTCATTATCTACTCACCCTCATGTCGACTAAGAGCTGTGAGAGTTTTCAGAGTCCTCCGCGCCTTCTCTGAGTTACGGGGGGTCCGTGCAGCAGTATTTGTCCATATAATGGTTGTGAATGGACACCAACTTTCTTCATCCAAAAAGACACACCAAAAAACATCCAATTACCTCCATACTGCTCGTCTGTAATGTCCCTCTTGTATTGAAGCCCCGACATGAGAAATTATTCCGCCTGACACAGGGAGAGCAGTGAACTGAGACACTGGGAGCTTCCGCTACAAACAAGCTTAAAATATAGACTTATTACATTTTTTTCTCAACAATTTCTCATGTCGGGGCTTCAATACAAGAGGGACATTACAGACGAGCAGTATGGAGGTATTTGGATGTTTTTTGGTGTGTCTTTTTGGACAAAGAAAGTTGGTATCCATTCACAACCATTATATGGACAAATGCTGCTGCATGGACCCCCCGTAGCTCAGAGAAGACACGGAGGACTCTGAAACTTCTCACAGCTCTTAGTCGACATGAGGGTGAGTAGATAATGAGTGAAATTTGGATTTGGGGTGAACTATCCCTTTAACACTTTACGCTCACACATACTGTAATGCACACATGTACACAGACACACACAAACGCATACACACAGGTACACATGCACACACACTTACTCTCTGACGGGTAGTAGGGCTGCATGTCGATCTTGTGTACCTCCTTGGCGTAATACTCCTCCTCGCTGCGCTGCCGCTCGCACGTCGCCGCGCGCTCGTTCGCCTTCTCCTGCAGCAGGTCCCGCGTGCTGTTGTATATGGCCACGATGTCCCGCGACACCTCCTCGGGCTCGGGGAAGTCCTCCGGGGGGCTGGTGAGCTTGAGCTTGCTCAGGATCTGCCCTCGGATGGCCTCGATGCGCTTCTGCCTGAACTGCTCCATGTCCAGCGTGCTGCACGTGGACAGGCTGAGCGCCACGGTGGCTAAATCCAGCGCGAGGAGAAGCCCGACGACACACAGGTTCATCTTCTCCTCCGGTGTCTTCAAACTAAGAGCTAAACAAAGAGCATTTATGTTTAAAGCGCCATCAGACTGGAATAATCTTCCTTTAATAAATATACGCTCATTGACTTCTTCTCATAGGTTTATGCCTTGTCTGAGTTAAACTGCACATGTTGTATCAATATTATCTGTAACACACTGTGATGTTTGCAATATTATTATACATTTCTCCATTTACGGCCATTGATAGGTTGTGCTCATTCTTGTACTCGTGTTGATGTCTGATGTCGTTGTTGTTGATTGTGTTGAGGATTCCCCTCAAGGGATTCATCCTATTCAATAAAATGTCTGAAAACTCACACACATATACACAAACAGACTCAGGGGGAGGGGGGCGGAGGGGCAACTTACAGTTACACGTCGCCAGGCAGACGCATTTCTCGATCAACTGATCACAGCGGAGAGCGTTTACGCACGCCAGCCGAGTCGCGCCAAGCAGCAGTTACTCGAAAATCGTTTGGCTCTAATTCCCACAGTTTCAGTAAAGTGAACCTGAAAATCCATTCAACTGCCTCCCACGGAGAGAAGAGCCGCCGCCGTCCGTCCGTCCGAGATCTGTTCGCCCGCTGACCGTGACCGCACCACAGCCAGCCGAGTGCGTAAAAAGGCGCCGAGTTGCTGCCAGTGAGCTGCTGGAGCAGACGATGTGGATGAAAACAGCTGAGCGGTGGTGATCCGTCAGCGCTGAGCACACCTCCACCACATCCAGACCGCTGGACACGCCGCTCCGCTCCTCACCGGCCACCGAGCTCTCTATCTGTTCAGCCTCGGCGTCTTCATACTCATCTCTTTCTTTTTTTTAATTTCCACAAGTTCTGTAAAAACAAAACCCCCCCAAAAAAGTGAAACCCGCTCCTGGCGTCAGCTGGAGACGCGCGGTGCCAACTCTCTCAGGCTGAGCTGCCGCCTCACGGTGAAACCGGATCCAGAGAAAACTGTGGTTTCACGGTGAAAATCCTCCTTTAAAAGCAGCGCGGTGAGAAAAAGAAGAAGAGGAAGGAAAAACAAAACACACATACACACACAAAAAAACAAAAAACAGCTGGGCCTTTCTCCTCGGTGCGACTGCAGAGCGTTTGACGCGTCTCCCTCACCCCATCTAAGTTGGGAACGGCTTCTTTTACGCGTGCCAAGCGGACAGCAGCGGCCGCTGGGAAGGTTTATAAGGGACTGGAGTTACCACGTGCTGCTCCCCCCTCCGCCCGCTTCAAACCCGGTTTGCGGTCATCATCATCACCGCCGGAGCTGGGGACCCTTCAATCCACGCTACGAGACGGTTTGTTGTAAATAGGAGTGCTCGCTGTGCCCATTGGGACAGCGCTGCAGCGGATAATGGTCCGTTGGCCTCCGGTGCGCCGTGACGCAGGGTCCTAAAGCCGGTCCGCGCGAGGCACTCTGGTCGTGTTTACTCCTCCAGAGACTATGTGAAGCGTCTCTCCATCAGACAACAAGCTCCACTTTTTTTCTCTTTTTAACCCTCTTGTTGTCCTCCTGGGTGAAGGAAGGAAGGATAAAGGGAAAGAATGAAGGGAGGACAAAGGGAGGAAAAAACAAAGGGACAAATGAAAGAAAGATGGACGGAGGGAGGGAACAGATTGGGTCAATTGGGTCAAAAAGGAAGGAAGAAATAAGGATGAAGGGAATGAAGGACAGAAGGGGGAAAGGATTGTGGAAAGAAGGAAGGGAAAAGGAAGGAAAGAAAGATGGAGGGAGGGAACAGATTGGGTCAAAAAGGAAGGTAGAAATAAGAACGAAGGGAATGAATGAAGGAAGGAAAAGGTAAGAAAGGAAAGAAAGATGGAGGGAACAGATTGGGTAAATTGGGTCAAAAAGGAAGGAAGAAATAAGGACGAAGGAAGGAAAGAAAGATGGAGGGAGGGAACAGATAGGTTCGAGGAAGGAAGGGGGAAATGATTGTGGAAAGAAGGAAGGGGAAAGGAAGGAAAGAAAGAAAGATGGAGGGAGAGAGAGAACAGATTGGGTCAAAAACGAAGGAAGAAATAAGGACGAAGGGAATGAAGGAAGGAAAAGATAAGGAAGGAAAGAAAGATGGAGGGAAGGAAGAAGGACAACAGGAGGGTTTTAACAGGAGTCTCTCCTGATGCAACTGCAGTGTAACATGTGCTTATTGATGCAACTGATTAGATAATGACGATCGGCCCGGCCTGTCCCCTCCGGTGGTGACGTCTGTCTGAACTGTGTCACCTCGCAGCATGTTCATTGGGAGCTGGATGTGGACAAAAGTGAACACAAAATGATAACAACACACTAGTGAAGCCATCACACAACCAGACAAGTCAGAGTTTTTTTTCTGAATCGCTCAAGAAACACTAAATTCCATCGTCTGAACCGAAATCCTCAGAGGCCCCAACACATTTGTTCAATCAATCACTGTTCTGGCAAAACCATAGACAATTTTCAACAGTTACGACACAAAGGTGCAGATCTCATATCATCTTTTTTTTTCTTTCTTTTTCACAAAACTCACTAGTATGCACGGTGATGCACGCATGACGCACTGTTCACACACAACCGGTCAGAGGTCACAGGTTGTTGAAGGTTTAAGTTCGAAAAAAAAAAAGGTTGAGGAAGAGCAAGACCAAGAACAGGGATTTGAAGATTGTGCATACACATATATGCTCAGTTTTCTTCTGAAATGACTGTTCTTGGTCCTGCTTGTGAATTTACATGCACATTTATACACACATGATGTATATATGTGTGCATATGAGCGGCGCTTACATATTGATTGATTGATTTTGAGGTTGGTTTTGCAAGAAGAGCCTTGAGGCTTTTGTGTGTTTAGCAATAATTGAATGAGAAACTATAGCTGACTGGATGCACCTGTCACTGGGACAAACTCCGGGTTCGGGAATCTTGTGTTGTCAGTCATAGCGTCCTGAAGATGTGTTATGGCGACAGGAAGCTGCACCTGAGCCTCTGTGCAACAGGTGATGTCATCAGTCGGGCCATCGGGGGGAAAGCTGATTGGTTGTCGTGCACGCTGGAGCAGAACCAGATGTCCCAGGCAGATCTGATGTGGCCTGTGTAGGAGAACGGCATCTCACATAGGATTTAGTTTGACCATATATATACATACACTATATATGTATAGTGTATGTGTGCATTGAGGGGCAGGAAGTCCCGTTAAATCCCTGACAGGTGCCGCGGCGTCAAACCAGCCGGTCCACGGATCAGAGCATCTCCGTTCACCTGTCGTGCTGAGCCGTTCGCCCATCAGACACCGACAGCCGCTGTGAGACTCTGAGCACCGGAGGCTGCTGCTGCAAACCAGATGGTGCCACTAAATCACATGTGACAGTGTGTGTGTGTGTGTGCTGTAGTGTCATGTGTGTGTGTGTTTAAGTCTGGATGTCATGTCCAACGCCTGCTCCTCATACAGGAGCTAATAGATCACATTAGTTCGTTCAGAAGCACTGATTCACAGATTGTTAGCTTTGTGATAAAAACCATTTGTGGGTCATGTTTTCATCAGTCGACACTCACAGCTCCATCCTGATGAAGTGAAAACAGACTGTTGGACTTTTTTTTGAAGTGAAAACTTAAATCTTACACTGACGTAAGTATTCAGAGCCTTTTTCCTGTGACTCTCCAAGCTCCTCTGGATCTATCAGAGATAGATGTCTCTACGTGTGTGATAAACTGAGCTGATAGGACGTGATGTGGACAGACACACACCTGTATCTATGAAGTCTTAAAGCGGACGGCGTAGAAGAGAAACCATGAGGAGGATGGAGCTGCTGCAGGGCTGATGGTTCCCAAAAAGATTAAGAACAGTGGCCTCCATCATGACATGAAGAAACCTGAAACAGCCAGAGCTAGACCTGGACTAAGAGAGACATCGGGGACAGGAGAGTAGACCGAGAAGCTGAACAGGTCACTCTGAGCTCCAGAGATGGAGGAACCTCTGATCTGGGATTCGTAGCAGATGGAGCTTCTTCTCAGTGAAGCTTTCTACAAAGAACAAAACAAGAAAAAGACTCTGAAACAGTCAGGAACCAGAAACCAGGACTCTCGACCGTCAAACAAGGCACCGTTCATCACCTGAACATTGTCTGTTTGTCTAAATCCTCAGGATCTTCTGACTCAGTCCCACAAACATACACAGTCCAGCTTTCCACAAACACAGAGCTCCTACTGTGGATTGATCCACCACTGAAAATAGTCCCCAACAAATACACTGTTTCCTCCTGTTTGACAACAACAACCACAGTGAGCAGCTGCTATAAAGGGATATGAGATAATAACACAACGTTGCGAGACAGAGTTGTTTTAGAGGTAAATTCATGCAAAACCGCTGATGCACGTTCCTGTCTGGTCCAGTTTTTCATCAAGCAGTCTCTGTATTTACCTCTATATCAACTCTGTGTGGTAACGTTGTGTTATTATCTCATAGCGTGGTGAATGTGCAGGTCACAACTTGTCCACCAGAGCGTTGTGGAGTTGTTGGATTGTGTATTTGATGAGTTTGATGAGGGAAACCAAGAAATCCCATGAGCTTCCGTAGTGTACCTCTGAGCAGCTCACCGCTCTGCTCTGCCGTTCTAAAAATAGCTTGCACCGACAATTAAAGGTAACGAACCTACTGCTATTATGGCAATGGGCTGATTTGCCAAAATGTTGAACTATCCCTTTAACAAATCACTGAGTGATACCACAGAGTTGAGGGAGATATATGTAAGAACTGGCTGTTTATTCAACCGTTACTGTACAAAACACTTATATTTACAGAGTTAACAGGTCACTTGGATAAGAAAACAGTTTGTAGACGAGACACGAGCAGAGACTCTGACTCCAAAACCTGCAGCTCCGCACCGAGGAGCCTCCGTCCCGTCCTCCAGGCTCATCTGTGTCCACAGAGCAGAGGACGGTTCCTCCACAGACCGGCCTCAGCGACTGGACAGAGATGTGTCAGATTGTCACCGTCCTCTCTCTGAAGCAGCTGGTCTGAAGCTGCAGGTCAGGGTTTGTAATAAACCAGACTGTCCCTGAAGGCACCACGCAGTCCCCTCAGTGAGCGTGAACGGTGTCAGTCTGAATCACTTTCCTCCACGCCTCCTCCTCCTCCTCCTGCAGGAGCACCGGCCTCCTCTCCATCACTGTCTTTGTCCCAGTCCTTCATGGTGGCGCCCATCATGAAGTCGTCTCTGAGGACGCTCCACGCAGGTTTCTCCTCTGCAGCGGCCTGCACACACACACACACACAGAAACACACAGTGAGAACATGTTGCGCTGCTTCCTACAGGTTTCTTAAGGCTGCAGTGACCCCATGTGGCCACTTGGTGAAATCACAGTTTAATTCATTTATGTGAAGGCAACTGAAGCCTTATCCGCATGAAAACAGAGCTTCACCCAAAACAATTTCTTTAAAAAATAAAAAAAAACTCCGTAAACACGGCATCGTTTCCAGAAATATCTGGATCTACCGCCTGTGTGGCGCTGTAACGCTGCCAAACAAACACCAAAAACAGAGAAGACTGAAAGCGTCCCCGCTCTATTCAAACTCCAAACATTATAAGTGGATTAAATGTTGACTGGGAGTTGTGTGTCAGAGCAGATATGACGATCAGCGATGATCTAACGGGCACGATTCAGCCGCACTGTCGGAGGGAGGCGACAGTTGTTGGGTTGTTGTTGTTACGTTACGTCTAGGTTACAGGTCAGAGCGTTAGGGTGTATGACATCGTTGCACAAAAGATCCGTTTTGGGCGTCTACATGAAAACAATGGGGCGGCGTTTTCAGATTTTTGCACTCGGTTCCAAAAAATACCGTAAACATTGAAACAATAAAATACTTATGTGGATTCATTACGTCCGTATTCGTGTGGACGGGCTCTGACACAACACATCTGAACATGAATTAGTCACATGACCGGACTGACCTCCTCTTTCGCAGGTTTGGTGGAGCCTCCTCCTCCTCCGTCTGTCCTCCTCAGCACGTCGATGAAGTCCTTCTTGGACACAGAGGACAGGATCTTGGCCTTCTTTCTCTCTGATCCTCCCACCTCCTTCACCTTTTCATCCACGGTTTTCTGGTGTTTCCTCACAGCGTTGAACAGCTGCACCACCCCTCTGATCACACATACACACACACAGTGGATCAGCATGAGGTTGTCACAGAATTAGGGATGGACAAATTTTGAGCTTTTTGATTGGGTTTGGTTTCTGCAGTGTGGGAATAATTTCACTTTTTTGGTCTTTTTCTCTCTTGTTTCGAATGCAAACAAATACTAAAACTTGTATTATGATTGACTTGAAGCCTAAAAAGGAACTATGCAAGATTTTTACCTTAACGTTGCTACATTTTAACTTGATTAAACAACTTCAGAGTCACTGTGATGGTTAAATCAATGACTTGTAGCTTGTTCCAGGGAGAATGGAGGCTCTCTGCCTTCCACCTAGCGTCTCTGTGCTGAAAAACAACCTTGCAAGTTCAATGCAGCTTCGTTGAAAACAAATGCACATGGCCGGGAGGAGGCTTAGCAAAACAGTGGAAATTAAAGTGAGCTGACTTGCATAGTTCCTTTTTAAATGTTCAGTGATGTTATGAGATGCAATAATTCTGTTCAAATGCAAAATCGTGGTTTAAGTTATTGTCCGTTGTTTTCTTTACAGTTAGAATAAAAACACACTGCGTAATGTTTACTGCATTTATAATGTGTTTACTGTATGGGAGTAGGATTGGGTATATGGTTCACATTCTGCCAAACCTGCTAGATATGGAATAGATACCTGGTGGCGATCCTCTGCAGAGCTCTCTCACTCTCTCGGTCCTTCACTATGTCAGGTTTCACTCTGGACAGCATCTCCCAGGCCTGTCTCTTGTCCACCTGTTGGACACAAACACAGACGCATCATCACACCGAGCAGATGTTCTCCCACAGCTGGGACATCCTGTCTGGAGTTAATAAACCTGTTCGTCCTCCAGCTGGACTTCCTGAAGCCACCTGGAGGAAATCAGTGTGTGTCTCACCTGTTTCTTCCTCTCCAGCTGCTCCTGTTTCTCCTTCTCCTTCACCTTCTCCAGCTCCTTGTTCTTCACCAGGATGATGCCCTTGCTGCTGTCGGGGGTTTTCTTCCCCAGGATCTTCGCCATGGCCTCGGCCCACCCAGCGTTGGTGTTTCCGTCTTCATCCTCGCCCTCTGGCTTCTCTCCGTCCTCTTCCTCGCCTCCATCTTCATCCTCGGCCTCGTCCCCGTCGCTCCCTCCTCCTTCTTCTCCTTCTCCTTCGCCATCGTCGGACCCGTCCATCTCGTTGTCTCCTTCAGACTCACTCTGACCGCTCTCGTCCTCGAACTGAGGCTCTGAGTCGTCCTCTGAGTCACACAAAGAAAAAATATGTATTCAGCTCTCACTGCTCTTAATACTTCACGATGCTTCTACCCACAGTTACTCTTTATGAGATAAAGACAAACTTCAATCATATCAGTGAGTAATGGACCAGATCTGGTGACTAAGTTGCAGGAGAATAAACTTCAGTGAACATGAACCTTTGTGTCAGAGCAGCTGTCAGTGTTTACAACTTTACTGACAGGATGAAGCAGAACTGTCCCTCTGGTCATGGAAGGAGAAAAACAGCATTACAGTAAACAGCAGGAGCAGAAAGCAGGTAGATAACCACAGTGCATGTTGACAGGCACCAAACGACACTAAGCAGCAAACCACCTGTGTGTAACCAGTCCAGATCATATGGTGAAAAATAAAGAAGTCAAGACAACAATGAACTACAACAATTGGAAGATGGGCCTTCACTGGCTGTTTAAATACTGAATTTAAAATCAAAATCGTGACTAGTCAAAGCATAAATAATGTTTTATATCTGAACATAGGTAAATCTGGTGGAGCCTGTTTCACTGGGCCTGGTACAGCTGGTTGAATTAATAATGGATGGAGAATTAAAGACCCAGCTCTTCCTGCCAGCTTTCAACTCAAGCTGACACGGACACCTCAGCTTTTATCTTCTTGTTAGCATAGCTTTTATTTGAATTTACAATATTTTAGTGTTAGTTTTTATTGTCTTTAAAGTTTTTGTTGATCATTGCTGGTGCTTTCCTACTGTTACTTATGTTGTGCAGCCCTTTGGCCAACTGCCACATAAATACAATATGAGTTGTGTTGAGAGTTGAGTACTGTAAGGACCACTAGTCTAACTATAACAGTGAGAGCTGGTCTATTACAGTAAACTATAACAGCGAGGACTGGTCTAATTACAGTTACCTGTTAGTTTCCAACATGTTGTTTACGCCTCCTAACTGCCAGCACGTGAACACACCGTTGGAGCAGCCTGTCCAGGTGTGAAGGTGTCGTTGGTAAGTTACCGTAACACAACATTTATCAGCAGCACTCTGAGACACATGACCCGATCTTCAAATTGTGTATATGTGACTTTTTTTGTTCTTGTTTTTCTTGTGTTTCGACGCTGAACACAGTGGTGGCGTGCTAAGCTAATGCTAAGCTAATGCTAGGCTAGTTGGCCCGACAGCACGCGGAGGAAGACGCTTGTTCACCTGTAACGTGTCAGTCCGTCAGGGGCTCAGACCCGCGACACACACCGGTGAGTGTGTGTTAAACAGAAAAGACAAGAGAAACGAGGACACACAAACTCACCCGACACATCCACATGTCTCCTCTCCACAGCTGCCATCATGGTGTTACACTGAAACGGCTCCGTGTGGAAACAGACGACACAAGCAGCAGCATGGTTCCACTTCCGGTCTCCGCCCGTTCAAACCATGGATGTATTATGGTTCAAACGCACTCAACACACAGTATGGGAGTTCATATCAGAATAATATGATAAAACGAACAAACTTACATTGAATTAATAAATAAACATAGAAAGATTTAATTTTTTTTTTAAGATTTAATATTATCTGGATATTAATTGTTTATTTATTAGGTAAAAGTCATGCTTTTCCTCCATAGTCTTTGTTTTTGTGTTTTTCTAAAAGTATTATTACAAGGGGAACAGTTTTTATTTTATTAGAGTCTAAAATAAACTGGAGAGTCAAGTAATTCTAAACTTGAAACTTTTAAACTCAAACTTGTCCAGATTTGTTTGACAACCTACTCTCATCAACTGCTCAGTAAACCTCAATCTCACAAATTAATCTCTCCTCCATGACTAATACAAAGTTAAAATATGCCTCTTCCATAAAGCCATGCTTTGTCCTCTCTGGGTGTATATGGGTGTATCTGTTACTCAGGCCTGGCTCTGGTTTCTCTATTTGAGTCACAGTCATACCGATTACATCCACTTAAGTGATAAATTATTGATCCTCCTTTCTGTTTGACAAAGATCACTGCTGGTCACATGGTGCCTTGTTCAACTGTTCATTGCTTTTTCATGGGATTTTCAGGGTCCAGGTCTCTTTGTCTGTCTCACTATGACAGAGCACATGGAGATGACAGATACCGCTACAAGGAATGCTGCTTGACCTGACACCAATCACCTGGAGATCAGGACCAGTTGTAGAGAGGAGGAGGACACAGACAGTGGGTGGATCCTGTATGAGCTGCTGTCATATATATACAGAGTTGAGAAGCAGTGTCAACCACATGTTAGATCGGAGAGAGCTGCACTCACTCAGGACTCAGGTCTGGAAGAACCTGGACAGAACCACAAGGAGGAGGATCCTTCAGTCTGAACCGGTCACAGAACAACATGGCACAGGCTAAACTGGGTAAAAAAAACAAACAAACACGCCTTCTTTCTGCATCTGCATTTTCATTCATCTCTCGACAGTTTCAGTGAGTGACTTTCTGTGAATGCACCTTCAGTGCTGTTGAGTACAGAAACAATTTGTCTTAATGTTAACTGGTTGGTTCAGATGTTCAGATTTACTTTTAATAATAATAATAATATTCCTCTTGTTTCTACCTCGGTTGCTTCAGTCACATATTTATGTCATGTCACTCATTGGAGTCACATGCAGTGTGAACAGATAGGGATCGTGGCAGCATGGTGGCTCTGCAGGTAAAACCAGATCGGCCAGTCAGGTGAAAGGCTGCGATGCCTTGACACATGTCAGCATGAAGTCAGTGAGAGTCATGAGTTGCTCAGATTTATTGTGTTATTATTACTCTCACCACTACAATCAGAATCACATTATTTGTCAAGTATAGTAATTTGACTCTGGTTTATCACTTGTACACAAATGTACTGTATAAGGACGTAAATAATGAGGACAGCAACTGAGCAATAACATAGTACAACAGATTATAGCAGCGGTTTTACATTTGATCCACTACTATTGTGTCCATTGCTGACACACTTCCTGTCAGAAGTTTTAAGTTGTGTCGCCCATAATAGAAGAAGATTTTAGATAGAAGATTTTTCACAGTTTGGTTTTACAGAATCGAATCCTCACTATCAATATTTAGTAGCTACAACAATTGTGCATAACTTTTCTCTTTAAAGAGACCCCGAGGAGTTTGCTTTTGGTTATAGAAGAGTCTCGTATTAATGTGGATGAATCTATATTACCCACACTTATTAATGGGTCCATTTTTGATAAATATATCAAAAAGCATTTTGGTTTCTCGGACGCTGCCCAGCCGGTCATGGGAATAACATATATCATTAGAATAATAATTGCTAGTTGGCATCGTTTATGGTCGCAACCTCCGACTTTCGTTCTCGATTAATGAAAACATTCTTGGCAAATGTTTTAGCTTTCGTCCGTCTTGCGCCGGTCCAAGAATTTCATCGTGCACCCGGAGGATCATGGGAAATGTAGTGTGACACTTCGCTCTCTGAAAGTCCTCGTAGTCCCTTTAAATTTTCCTCTGTAGAAAGATAAATGAACAGTTGTCTTGTCTTGTGTCAACAGCTCGAGGCCCCTTCAAAGAGGCGGCCGTGGGCTTCGTGCTGGGAGCCGTTGGAGGCTGCGTACTGGGCGCCACCGAGGACCCGGTGGACCAGATCCTGGCCGTGATGACCACGCCACAGCTGCTGAAACCGGTGATAGAAGAGGTCCAGACTGTGGGAGCTCTGGGGCTGGGGACCCTGATGGGAGCCACCGCTCTGACCACGGCGATGACCTCGGTCGTAGCCGGAGTGATTCTGGCGGCGGCCGTGGCGTCGGTGTACGTGGCCACGTGGAGCTGCGGCTCCTCCCACGCCACCACAAACACTGGCGGGTTGTGGGCCTCAGCGGGACTGGCCGGGGCCTTCGGGACCACGCTGAGCGGGGC
This sequence comes from Decapterus maruadsi, assembly GCA_030347415.2. Taxonomy (NCBI): domain Eukaryota; kingdom Metazoa; phylum Chordata; class Actinopteri; order Carangiformes; family Carangidae; genus Decapterus; species Decapterus maruadsi. The sequence goes on from CM064894.1 coordinate 5,605,571, forward strand.
CACGCTGGGGATCGCCGTGGAGTGGATCGTGAAGAATTTTGGGATGGTCGGCCTGTTGTGGGCGCTGTGCATCTTCACGGTGCTCAAACCGCCTCTGCACTTCATCTTCAGGTTCCTCTGGAAGCAGTCGGAGGCCTGTTGCACCCTGGGAGCTGTAGTCTGGGACAAGGAGAGGAAAGAGATTGAGATTACAGAGGCTGAGCAGAGACAGAGAGTCACGGCGCAGGTGGAGCAGAGGATCCTGTCGCTGGAGAAAGGCGGCAAAGCGGCGGCCGACGTGACCGCGTGGGAGTCTGAGCGGAGAAAGAGGGAGGAGCTGGAGAGGAGGAAGGTGGAGAGCGAGGAGGCGGAGATGGAGCAGAGAACCATCCACGAGTGGATCAACACCGTGGTGTTGAGACACGTGGACTTCTTAGCCTTCGCCGGAATCCCGATGACAGTGGTTGCCGCGGTGACGTCAGCGTTCGGGGTGTTCGGCTACGGAGGCCACCAGTCCGTGTTCATCGTGCTCCTGGCTCTGGTCGGCGTCATCGCCTACGTGCTCCTGAACTCCTCCGACTTCAAGTTCTGGATGTTGGTGGGATGCATGGGGATGCTCGCCACCTTCGTCATCGCCATCCTCACCCTGCACGCCGGGCAGGTCGTCGTGACAACCGCCATGAAGATGCACAAGGCCGGGAAGATCCAGCCCAAGGAGGAGGTCAGCAGTCGCATGAACAATCAGTCGTCCCTGGAGGCTCTGAACGCCGCTTTCTTCGTGGCGAAGCTGTCTCAGCTGGCGTTGGGGGCCACGGTCGGCGGCCCGCTGGTGAGGCGAGCGGCCGGGGAGGCGAGAGTCGTGGCAGGCGCCGCTTTAGTCGCCGGGGGTTTACTGGCCGCCGTGGAGGTTTTGGCGCCGGTTCTGGGAGAAGGAGGGAAAGCCGGGGCGCTGCTGGGCGTGGTCGGGGCGGCGGGGGTGTCGGTGGGCGCGGCCTCGGCTGTAGCGGGAAGGTGGAGCTCGTGGGCGGGGACAGTGGCGACGGTCACGGGTCTGACCGCCGGAGCGTTAGTGATGGGGAAGTGGCACATCGTCAACATCGGGCTGCAGGTGCCCGTGGCGTACGTATTCGCCATGACCAACCCGTTCTAACGTAAAGAGTCAGGAGACCCCGCAGACGCCGCTGGGAAGGCGTGTGTCCGCTGCACTTACCTGTGTGTTGACTGTGTTTAGTTAAAGGGATAGTTCAACATTTTGGTAAATTAATTAATAAAATAATCCCTACAGTCATAGCAGTAGGTTTGTCACCTTTAATTGTCGGTGCAAGCTATTTTTAGAACAGCGGAGCAGAGCCGTGAGCTGCTCAGAGCTACGCTACGGAGGCTCATGGGATTTCTTGGTTTTCTTCATTAAACTAATCAAATACACAATCCAAACACTCCAGAACACTCTGGTGGACAAGTTGTGACCTGCACATTCACCACGCTATGAGATAATAACAGAATGAATAAATAAATAAACAGAATAAATACCATTCTAAAAATAGCTTGCACCGATAAATAAAGGTAACAAACCAACTGCTAAGACTATAAAGATTATGGCAATGGGTCAATTAGCCAAAATGTTGAACTATCCCTTTAAAGGAGAGGTCACATCATCAGCAGGAACCAATGAGGCAGGAGCTGCAGGTAAAGAGAGTCACAGATGAGATCTGAGATCTGTCAAGGATTTGATCCAAATCCCTCAGTTTCCTGTCAGACGAGCCTCTAAAACCAACCTCATTATCTCAAAATCCAGACTTTAATTCACTTCGCATCAGCAGTCACTGTTGGGAACTTTACCACTGAATGTGAATGTGTCACAGCGAGCTGACGATGCCTCAGAGTCTAAAGAGTGAAGGAGATGGGATGGTAGAACAAAACTTTTGTTATGTGTGTTTTTATATTGAAGCTGATAAACACACTGAAACACAATGTCTGAACAAATTTTAAATAAATAAATGTTTGTTTGTTTTTAAATGATTATTCTAGTCTTACTTTGTTCAACTGTGTAACTTACTGATCAGAAGCCACGGGGCCGAGACACCAAAACATATCTCAGCTTTTCATGATCAGCTCTATAGCTTCATATTAAAATGTTGCTGAGTCATGATAAGTGCACAGAGGTATGGGGCATCATCACCACCACCACCATCATCTATGAAATAAACATAAACTCTAAAGCCTGAAAAACAGGAGGAGCAGAAAAAACATCTGTGGTTTTGTGTTTCTACTTACTGACTTTTGACCTCTGTGCCGGCCCAAGATGAAGATGAAGATTTAACTCCACCTCCCCAGACTTCAGCCGAGCTAGGGCTCTGCTTGAATTTCCCTCCTAGGGATGAATAAAGTATTCTCTACTCTACTAATGAATGAGATCCGGTTTGTGTGATTCAGTCCCTGGAGCAGTCGATCCAGTTCTACTGCAGATTTTAATAATAAATCTGTCACGTGTGTCATCTCTTCTCTGTGACCTCTGACCTGACAGTGACCCCGCTGCAGTCACATGAACATTCAGATAAGATACAGGCAGAATGTGGAGGAACCTGATTGCTGCAGGTGGAAGAGCAGGAGACGATGTAACCGGGGTCACCACCTGTTACAGGAAGAATACACACACACACACTGGGTGGGTGTAAATTCCCTCAGTGAATGTGACTGACTACTTGAATGACATAAAACATATTCTAATCTCTAACAATTGAATATTTTAGATTTAAAAAAGCAACAATCAATGGTAAATTTAGTTAAGTTTAATTTTGACTTTTCACTGACTCTTTCTTAATGTAAACTTGTAAACAGGTGCACTGATACGCATGCACAAAACAGGTGGTAGACCTATAGGCAACAAACAGGAAATAAATAAAAAAAAGTGTCTTAAACTCACAAAACTCTCTCTGTCTGAGGTTTAATGTTTTACTACAGCAAACACCAGTGCAGAAACACCCTGTGTGTGTGTGAGCAGAGTGAAACTGAAGCAGTGTGGGAAAAACACCACTGCTTCCTGTTTGATCATGTGACTCCAAGTCACATGACATGACACCTACCTTACCAGGAAGAGCGCAAAGGAGCGTGCCGCTGCCGCTCGTGGATCCGGGAAGAAGCAGCAGAAGGGGGAGGAGGTCATGTGATCGTTTAGATGAGTTGTGTGCAGCTGCAGTTTCAGGTAAACAGGTAAGACGCTGTCATTTAATCATATAACATTAAAATACAATGGTGGATACAGTTACTGCTGTGTACGTGCGTGCGTGCGTGCGTGTGTAGTCTAGCCTCACAGATCTGCTCCACTTAGGATATTGTTTTTCTCTGGACAAACAGGGTCAGAGTTCATGTTGTAATAAGGAAACAGAAGTTTGTCTCTGTGTGTGTCTAAGTCTATATACCAAAACAGATTCACCATTTGGTTGTTTTCCTCAGACGTCTCTACTTTTGAGGTTACAACTATAATACTAATGTGACATTGAATCCCTTTGTAGGATATGTATAAAATATCTTGTCTGTGTCTGTTTATCTATGTCACAGTGACGGTTCTGCTGGTTCACTAGCTCCTGTTTATTTATAAATATGGCATTAATATCAGATATCACTTCCACAGCCTTGAATCTGTCTTTTCAACCTTGTGTTTTGTTTCCTGCAACTTATTGCCAAAATAAGAAATATGCTGAGCTACAAACCTTTAACTGTTGATTCAAAGATTATTAACCAAACCTCTAAATGTCCTCTTATTGATCTCCTGACAAAAGGTGACCGACCCGACCAACATTTATATAACCTCTCAGCTTTGTGTTAATGTCTCTATTTTCTCCATCTGCATCCCGTGTTTTAAATGCCTCTGCTCCTGCGCCCTACACCTACTGTAGGGCTGCAACTAATGATTATTTTTATTATCGATTAATCTGTCAGTTAGGCTATTTAAACAATTAATCGATTAGTTGTTTGGTCAATAAAATGTTAAAAAATGTCAGTGTCTCTCAAACCACAAGATGACTTCCTCAAATGTCTTGTTTTGTCCACAAACCAAAGAGAAACTCAGTTTTGTCATAATGGAACAAAGAAACAAGAAATATTCACATTTAAGGAGCTGAGATCAGATCATTTTGACTTCTTTTCTTTAAAAAACTGCTCAAACTGATTATTAGATTATCAAAATTGTTGACGATTACTTAAATAACCGATTATTGTTTGATTAATCAATAAATTGTTACAGCTGTGTTCACCTTTAACCATTTAATTCCTTAGTTTCAATGTGTTAATGTTACCCGCACTGTTTGCAGCTTATTCATGTCTGCACAGCACATTGAAGCCTTCTTCTTAATAAGTGCTAAATGAATGAATAATCCTCATGATAATATAATGATAATCCTGTAAGTGAGCTTGAACAAATGTGATTTCATCGGGTAATACTGCCCCCTGGTGTTGAGGTGGTGATGACCACAGTGTCACACGGTAATGGGCCTAGAAATAGCAAAAGCATGCGAAAGAAAGGAAGAAAACACTGATTTAGATGAAGTATTTAAAATATTTAAAAACAAATCAATGCAAACAGATGCGCCAATGTTTCCTCCTGTTTGAGTTTAGTTTGTTTAAAACAACATTTTCCAGGTTTTACGAGGCAACATGCACTGACTGAGGAGGTTTAAGACCCACAGCGGCTTCTCCACTGAAATACTAACACACTTAAAGTCTGTTTTCTGGAAGTGAACTCACCTGATTTATGATCCGGAGGTATTTACAGTGGGTTTTGAAATCTCAGTCGATAAGATAAGATTAGAGAAAGACACACAGCTCCTCTCTGTGCTGAATAAACTGTGCAGCATTAACAACACACTGTAAAACATGATACTCATATAAAACCTGTGCATCAGGACAGTTTGAGGATATAAAACCCGGCAGAGCAGAACAATCTGATACGCAACAGGTCACAGTCTCATAACCATGATATGCTGCTGGTCCTCTTTCAGGAATGGGGTCTCTAACAGTGATTCAACTTCTGGTCCTCGTCTCCATGACCGTGGCCATGGATGACGGACTGGCGAGGACGCCACCCATGGGCTGGATGGCCTGGGAACGCTTTCGCTGTGACGTGGACTGTAAAGACGACCCAAAGAACTGCATCAGGTTTCACTCATTCATTCTTCTTCTACTTCGTTCTGGGTGAAGACACTGAAGCACTGATAATAAACTCTCTGCAGGAGGAAAATACTTTGGTTTTGTATCATAATGTGGTGATATATAAGTGTCCACATGGTGGTGCTGTTCACACACAAACAGTCAGCTGCCCACACTGAAATACAAGAGGTCAACCTGACAAGAAGAAGAGAAACTAAACAGGGAGTATGTAAAACTAAACATAAAATCAACATTGAGGGGAAGAACATTATTACTTTTTTCGAATTCAAAGACAAGAAATTACTATTTCTAACCTTTATATTTTATTAGGCAAATTTCACATCCATAAATGTAAATTTCTAGTTGATATTTTAAGTCTCTTTAGTTAATTACAAATAAGAATTATACATCAATAATGAATATACACTCTGATCTAATCTATCACAACAATTATAATTGGGCTACAATTACAAAGTCTGTCACACCAGGATTTTGATTTTGTTCATTTGTTTATTTTCTCTCTTTTATTTGACTCTTGTTATGCTGTCATGTAGATGCAACTGTACTGTTGCTTACAAAATGTGAACTGGAATGAATTGAATTCTTTGTTTGTTATTGTACCTTTCAATAAAGTTGAGAAGAAACTTAAAAAACAAACAAAAAACAGGAAGTATGTATAAAAATACACACAATAGCTAATACACAACTGACACATTTACTGTCCCCTTCTGTCCACAGTGAGGGTTTGTTCAGAGACATGACGGACCGACTGGTGGAGGACGGCTGGAAGGAGCTGGGTTATGAGTATGTGATCATAGACGACTGCTGGATGTCCAAGCAGAGAGACGCGGGAGGACGGCTGCAGCCTGAACCCTCCAGGTCGGTCCACGTCCCTCAGAGTCCCGTCCCGCTCCGCACCAACATCCAGGAATCATTGGACAATATCTGAGACATGTTCAGTGTTTAAAGGGATAGTTCAACATTATAGCAAATTGGCCCATTTTTAGGAGTAGATTCGCTACCTTTAATTGTCGGTGCAAGCTATTTTTAGAACGGCGGAGCAGAGCCGTGAGCTGTGAGCTGCGCTACAGAGGCTCATGGGATTTCTTGGTTTTCCCTCATCAAACACGGGAACGCGCATCAGCGGTTTTGCATGAATTTACCACACAACTTGTCCATGACAGCGTTTTGGAGTTGTTGGATTGTGTATTTAATGACATTGATGAGGGAAACCAAGAAATCTCATGAGCCTCCGTAGCGTAGCTCTGAGCAGCTCACAGCTCTGCTCCACCGTTCTAAAAAATAGCTTGCACCAACAATTAAAGGCAACAAACCTACTGCTAACATTATAGGGATTATGGCAATGGGCCAATTAGCCAAAATGTTGAACTATCCCTTTAAACTGGTTTCCTTCTTTCCTCCAGGTTCCCAGGGGGCATTGCAAAACTGGCGCAGTACGTCCATGACCGTGGACTCAAGCTGGGTATATATGGAGACATGGGCAACCACACGTGCATGGGCTACCCCGGGACCACGCTGGACAAAATCGAGATTGATGCCCAGACCTTTGCCAGCTGGGGGGTGGACTACCTGAAGTTTGATGGTTGTTGGTCCAACCCGGCGGAGCAGATGCTTGGTGAGAACGTCCACTCATCTACTGAATTCACACATGTTTTGAATGTAATTGTAAATATGGAGCAGCCACAGACCGTTTGTCTCGTGTCCTGCAGGTTACCCTCGGATGTCCAAGGCTCTGAACGCTACAGGCAGACCGATGGTTTACTCCTGCAGCTGGCCCGCCTACCTGGGAGGACTTCCCCCCAGTGTGAGTGTCCTCACTGTGTCACTGTTGGACTAGGGTTGAATAGCAGAACTGACTCTGAGACCAGGATGATGCTACTGCAGTAAAACTAAAGGACTATTACAACTATCCTGTATAAACTGTTAAAAATACTCCGTTAAAGCAACTCTTACACTTTTTGCTTTGTGTGGATTATGACGGTAGCTACAAAGAGACAGACAGCTCTTCAGGATGTGGATGATACAAGCCTCAAGTCTGAATAAAAAACTTTCAATACAATTTAACAATTTTAAATACAATCATACATTTGATATATTGATTTTTTTTACAGATTGGATGTTGCCAATTTGAAAATATAAAAAAAGTGACATTAAAAATGTACCTAAAAGTAGCACAATTGAACAAATAAAGTTGTAACACCAAATTACAAAACCATTACGGTATGTTTAATGTAGACTAACATGCCAGAGAGACAAGTTATGCGTGCTAACATACTAGACTATGCTAACATGCTAATGCTGCTTTCATACCAGTTCAAGTAGGCTACTTATCAGTTCCAGTCGCCAGGACAACAGGGAAAGTTTGGGTGTATCACAAGTGTGTGTGGTGAAAGCAAAAGGCGATTTGAATTTGTTTGTTAATCAGTGTAAATAGGACAATATAAACTGAACCCAAACTGAACCTGACGCAGTGTAAACTGAAGCTCTGAGTTTGTGTCACAGAGCTGCTGCTGTTTACTCATCGGTGCTAGAAGAAGTATTCAGATCTTATCTTGAAAAAAAAGAAGATCAAAACAGTAAAAATATTTCAAACATATTTAGTGAATGTCACACATTCATAACGATTTGCAAGCTAAAACATTTTAAACACACACGAAATCGAATACTTTTTTTTATTTTTTTCCTTTAATATGGATGCAACTATGGACTTATTGACTTATGATGATGTGAAAGAAATGCAGGTGTACAAATTCAGTTGGTGCCCTCAAAACCACTGACAGGGAGTGAACTGTGAACTCTGGAGTAAGATAAACATGTTTCAAAACAAAAGTCTTTCAAAATAAAAGCACATTCAACTTAATGTCTTAAGTATCTGCAATAAGGAGCCAAAAGTCAAATTCCTTGTCTGGTCTTTGATATGATTCTTAGTTATTTACAGTGAGGTTGAAACTGTTGCAGCTGCTTTATATAAACTGTAGTCTCTCTCTCTGCTGCCACCGCTGCCGACTGGATGATAAGACTCTGTGTTTCCTGCTCCTACCAGGTGAACTACACTCTGCTGGGGGACATCTGTCACCTGTGGAGGAACTACGATGACATCCAGGACTCCTGGGACAGTCTGCAGGGCATCTTCGACTGGTTCTTCAACAACCAGGATGCTCTGCAGCCGGCTGCAGGGCCGGGGCGCTGGAACGACCCTGACATGGTACGACTTGTTCGAACGCAGCCGATCTTTCTCCAAAAAACGGGTTTCATGATCTGCCTGCCTCTTTCTCTCCTCAGCTGATCATCGGGAACTTCGGCCTCAGCCTGGACCAGGCTCGCTCCCAGATGGCTCTGTGGGCCATCATGGCGTCGCCGCTCATCATGTCCAACGACCTGCGAGACCTGGACAACAGCGCCAGGGCCATCCTGCAGAACAAAGTGGCCATCGCCATCAACCAGGACCCTCTGGGTATCCAGGGAAGACGCCTGCTGCAGGTCAGCTTCATCATCATCATCATCATCATCATCAGAGGCATCAGGTTATTTACAATAAACTAACAGAGATCATTTATCTGTGTGTGTGTGTGAGCAGGAGAAGAGTCGTGTTGAGGTGTACTGGCGGCCTCTGTCTCAGTCGGCCAGCAGCCTGGTGTTCCTGAGCCGCAGGACGGACATGCCTCTGCTCTACCGCTGCTCTCTGGAGAAACTCAAATATAAATCTGGAAACTACGAGGTTTGTGCACTGATTAGTTCAGTAACGGAATAACCATAATCAACTGTTTCAGGCTCACTGATTAAAGGGATGGTTCAACATTTTGGCAAATTGGCCCATTGCCATAATCCCTATAGTCATAGCAGTAGGTTTGTTAGCTTTAATTGTCGGTGCAAGCTGTTTTTAGAACGGCGGAGCAGAGCCGTGAGCTGCTCAGAGCTACGCTAAGGAGGCTCATGGGATTTCTTGGTTTCCCTCATCAAACTCATTAAATACACAATCCAACAACTCCACAACGCTGTGGTGGACAAGTTGTGACCTGCACATTCACCACGCTATGAGATAATAACACAACGTTATGAGAGGGAGTTGTTTTTAGAGGGAAATTCATGCAAAACAGATGATGCACGTTCAAGTTGGGGGCAGTTTTTCGGCAAGCACTCTTTGTATTTACCAAAATGTTGAACTATCCCTTAAGAAGACAGAAGACACACAGATATTGTGGAAGAGGAGACACTCTGATTGACAGTGGATAACATCATGCTCTTATTTTGAAAAACACCATCAGCCAGTCAGACTGAATCCTCCTCCCAGCATGCACCAGGTTTCTTCTCAGAGCTGGAGGTTGTTCCGAGTAATAATTGATGACTCAGTAATACAGTATATGAGTGATGACGCAATAATAGTATCACTGAGCAGGATGATTTTACCCAGCATGCATCTTTTTCACTGTGTTGTTGTGACTCTGCTCAGTGATTCATGACACGAGTGTTGAATCAACAAAGTCTGTTTTGGTGTGTACATCACAGTGAGATTGTAACACTGGTCTGGAGTGTGTGTGTGTGTGTGTGTGTGTCTGGCTTAAATCAGGACGCATAAACACAACGCAGACAACAGAAAATCATTGATATTCCATTATAACAACGTGAGTTCATTCTTCATCTACTTGATTCGCTCTTGTTTCCAGGCCTACGACGTGTTCGCTGGCTCCACGGTGACGGGACTGAACGTCTCCACAGAGTTCACCGTTTCCATCAACCCGTCAGGTGTGGTCATGTGGTACGTCTACCCGCAGGCCGAGTCCGTCCACAGGAGGACGTCACAGTTCAGAGACCGCCTCTGAACGGAGCTGGACCTGGTCGTCACTCATTGTTTTAAAGAAGACGAGCCAGGGATGTTAAATAATGACAGACTCATCTCATCACTGAGCTGATGTTGTTGTTTTTCCCTGAATCTTTAACGCTAAATGGGCTCAGATGAACTTTTTCTTTTAAAGATTAAAACCACCGATTTTTTTATGCTGTTTGTTTCAGCAGTAAACTTTTAAGTAATTTTGTCTAGATGTTGTTAGAAATAAATTTTCCTTGATGTACCATGGAGTCAAATGAAATTAAAATTAAAGGTTGGAGGAGCAAGAGGAGGAAAATCTCTGAACCTGCTAAAAAAACAAACAGTTAAAATAGTAAAAAAAATATATAAAGACGTCATCATGTGGCCGATCGAACTTGTTTGGGTCAAATCAGTGAGGCAGTTAGAACACAGTGTATTTTATTTACCCCCAAACAAGAGTATAATGTCCAGCTGGGCCGGTAAAGGTCAACAAGTAGGTTCTCAATACAACAGCTAAACAAGTTGTGTTGACTCAACACAGTCACACATGAAGGAAAGTATTTGATCCACAGCTTCTCAAACACTGACAAAGATTAGTTAGGATTTATTAGATTTTGACATGTCTTCAGATTAATGTAGGAAACTTGATAGTGTGCTGGTGCATTCATGTGGGTGAGGTAAAGTCTCTGATTTCTGATTAACCCACGCTAACTTTGGATTGTGGACACTGGGATACAAGTGTAGGACTGGTTGTTTTGTGTGTCAGGCCTGATGGTCCAGGTTAAAGATCGTACACTGTCCTTCCTGACTCTAAAAGGAAACAACAGAGTGATGGAGATGAAGAGATGCCAGAAGGAAGAAGTGATGAGTCATAATTGGAGGAAGTCATCAAGAACGAGGGAGGAGCTCTACTGTAGGAAAAAGGAATCTAATCAGGATGCAGCAGTGAAGTGCAGGTGGAAAATATAAATGGTGCATTCTAGTTATCAGGATTTCTGAGCACCAAGTTGCAGTTTTAATCTTGAACGCCCCCTGAGAGTCGGACGAACCCCACAAGAATTCAAGATGGCTGCTGCTACTCGCGTCAACAGTAAGTGAACGCTCTGCAATTTTAGAGTTTTATTTTATTTCTCTCAAAACGGTTTCCCATTAAAGTCCTCCATGTGCATAGTAGGCTACTGTTAAATTCTTATACCTGGATGTTTTCTTACGCTGTTTGTATGCGTTGTTATCAAAATAATAGGCTATTGCTAACGATGGCTAGCAGTGGCTAATGGTTTGCTCGTATGTTTTTCATGACTTTCAATGTGAATGGGTTACACCAAAAGAAGATGATTGGTGCAGGAAGAGAAGGAGTCTGGTTGTCCTGAGTGTGGAGTTTGAGGGTTAGGAACAGCGTGATGAAGACTGAAGGACAATAACAGATAAAAAGAAAGTGAAACCGAGGTTGTGTGTAGAACAGATACAGGGCGGGTTGGAAAGTGCTTACAGCATTGAAAATTGCACTTGGTCTAACAGGCTGCATCCCAATATGAGGCTGGATGAGCTGAAAGCAGATCAGTGACAGTTCACTGACCCAGCAGCCATCAGAGCTGCAGAGGACACACACACAGTTGACACTGTGTCTTCACATACATTTGGATAATGACTGCGGGATAGAGCGGCCATTTTGCTGAGGTCGCAGGAGCGGGGGCGGGCGGGTGCATCATCATTTGTGGAAGTTCTTTGTTGTGGGCCCAACAGGACGATCCTTCCTGACCCCTGGGATCAGATGAAGGGGCCGATTGTGGCCCTGCAGAAAGCAGCTGCTCAGAGAACCACAGTCTGACTTTCAGTCTCCTATTGTGTGTTAATGCTACAAAGAGGCTTTGATGCACCAATGAATGGGCGCTGCTCGCCCTCACTGTCCGTCCACACCGACACTGGTGGACCTGATCACGTGCACCGTGTGGTCGGTGATCACATGGCTCTCGGTCCACCGTCCCGACAGCACACGTCACTGTCAGAGGAGGAGGAGGAGGAGGAGCCATGGCCTCGGCCTTGGACCTGAGGTTAGAGAGTGACTGACCGAAGCTTTCCCTCCACCAGCATCCACTACTCATGGAACTGAATGTTTATGTTTCCATGGTTTCAAACGCATGGATCTGTTAACGCTGGCTTTTAACACTGGTTGTCCATTTGTGTGATATCCATTATTAAAAGCTGGTGTGATGATCCATGCGTTTTACAGATTGTCAATGAAAAAAAAAAGGTCCATTGCATTTACCACGACTACTGAAACCATGGAAATGTTCAATTCCACCGGAAGAGCAAAACCAGCTTTGATTTTGTTGTTCAGAAAAATGTGGATACAGTAGAACAGTCATGGATAAACCACATCAAACAGGTCTCAGGTGACCTTGATGAAGACCTCAGGTTGATCTGTATCAGTCTTGTTGTTGTTCCTCCTGCTTTGGTTTTGAGCTCTTTAGATATTTCTTTCTCCATGCACCATTGAACTGTGCTACGCCCTCCACTAGTTTCATGCAGTTTTCATAGTGTTGGTCTGTGGCACATTGGACTAACCCATCGCTCTGAGATTGATTGATTTATTGATTGATTTAGATCCCCATTAGCTATGTCAATGCCAAAGCTATTCTTCCTAGGGTCCATGAATCAGTGGATGTCCAGGTGGATTGGTATTCACATTTGTGTTTTTGTCCATAAATCCCTCAGTAGCTGCACTGGACAGTGTCAGAATTGGAGGTTCATTGGAAATCGGAGAACAAAATGACATTTCTTCTGTTGGACCACACGGGTTTGATCCAACATGTTCACAGATATACGTATGTGAACATTTGTGTCTTGAGTTTCAGTGAGAGTCACTGTCTGTTGACCACCTGTTCACCTGCGCACTGTGGGATCCTCAGCTGCGGGTTTGACGGCTCAGGTCACAGCAGCTGCCCCCAGATGTGGCACCTTGGTGCTCCTCGGTCCTGCTCTCGTGTTTGCTCAGAGTCTCCGAGGGGAAACTCCTCGGGTCAAATAAACCAGCTCCACAAATAGCTGCTGGTAAACTGCTGTTATTTTAGCTGCTCCAGAGGATAGTTGTTCTGCTGTGTGTAGAGACCATTTTTAGAGAGAGTGTGTATAAATGTGGCCCGAAGAACAAGTCCCTCCACTTTATCTTCTTCTGGTTTCCTCTGTTGGATGTATTTTAGAGAGGGACGAGTCAGAGCAGGAGTCACAGTTACTGTAAAATGTAACAAAGTCCTTACTTAGCGCAAAATAAAACATGTACAACAACTAATTATTTATAAACAGGCTAAACAGAAACTGGGAACATACTGGCACCAGACTGATGCAGCGATGACCTGCAGAAAACACAGATAGAAACACCAACAGGGAAATAAACAGCAACAGGTGACAAAGGCTGAACAGTGCACTGACTGGAAACAAACCACAGACCGGTGCGGTGAGTATAGGTGGGTGGGTGGGAAAACTCCTCACCCTAATGAAATGTGGTGGGAAAAAAGACAAAGGCAGTAAGTGATAATAAAAAAAAGGACATATAGGGTAAGTAATTTCAAAATAAAAGTTCAGCCAGGATGTTAAACCGAGAGTCTGAGGTTATATTTCATTATTTATGATTATTACTATTTATAAACACAGAATAAGTGTACTCAGTGCATTTCATAATTTTAAATAATTATTATTATGTTTAATCTACAAACAGATTTAATTTACAAACAGAGAGGTTTACTGGACTGATTGTTTATAAACGATTATTATAATAAATAATAAACACAGAAATAAGATGCACTTGGTTATATTTTATGGTCTTTCCAGCCCTGGTTTACCACAGACCTCGGCTGTCTGGTCTAATGGTTTCTGAAGAGGACACGTTGGCGGCGGGGGGGGGCTTGACCCAGGTGGGGCAGCTTGTCCCCTGGTTTATTATATGTGTTTAGCTGCAGAGCATGTGCTTGTCCCTATGTGCTCGTACTCTGTGTGTCTCTGAAACTGTCTCTAATGTTTATGAGCAGATCACTGAGTTCAGATCCAAAACTTCCCTGCATGAGATCAGTCCGGGTGACCTTGCCATCTGCAACTAATCCAGGCCATTATTTAGACTTACTGCCCCTAATAAAGCCGCTTCCCCTGCCCTGTGACCCCTCCACCCCCGCTGATCTGCTGTCTCAGGGATCAGGAGGGAGAGGAGGGGAGGGAGGGGAGGGGAGGGGCCTGGTCTGGGGGTCAGATTCACCATGAGTGAGTCGTGCAACAGCAAGTTGAAGTGCTCCGCTGGTTTTAACGGCTGTGGATGTGACATGACGATCCATCAAACCCCGCATGGCCCGTTGATGTCCCTCGTTACGCGGGGCGACCAGGTAAGAGGTTTGACGGACGGGACGCTGTGGGTGGCGTGTATCATATGTCTGAGGGATGGAGATGACCGATCTGTCTCTACAGGGCTCGCCCATTGTTCTCTCATCATCTGACAGGTCGTTTTCATGTTCGTCAGTGTTGTGACATCTGTTGCTTGTACAACACAGTCGTCTCTTTGTTTCTGATGGGTGAGTTTTCTGATATCGCTAAACAACCCCCCCGCCCCCCCCTCATTTGTAATTAGACAACCCCAGGATGTTCCAGGTTCTTGTTCACGGGCCGGTCTCCCTCTCAGATTTCTCGACCCACTGACACAAACTAACACTCTGGACTTGACCATCGGCACGTACACGACCAAACCAATTAACCATTTTAAATGACCTGTTATATAAGCAGTAAGGTTGCACAACACAGTTACACGCTTAACTAGACATAACTGAGACACAGCCACCCCACACTAAAAGGCTGTTAACGTCAGTGTTTCTCCAACATGGGGAAGAGATGATAGACGTCGCAGATATACGTCTACTTCTTAATATGCATCTTTATTTTCAATTGATTTATCCATAATGTGTCTTGGATTGATGACTTCACAATCAATTTGAATATTATGCTTTAAAAAGCACATCTGTGTTTTTCTTTCTTCTCGACTTGTTCCAGGACAGTTTTATTGTTTAAAGAAAAAGAGCGTCACAGATCTAAATTAAAGTTTTTCCCTCTGTATCTCAGCAGGTTTCCAACACACCACTCACCATTCATAGACAGGCCCTGTATATGAATAGAAAAAGTAGTGTGTCAGGGATATAAAAATGACCATCACATTACAGTGGAGAGGTTGTTAAGCTGTTTTCTTAAGGTCCATAATAAGGTCTCCCAAGGTACATGTATTTCAGGTGAGAAAGAACACAGAGATCACTTTAGACCTTGGATAAAACATCTTCATCATCGTCATTGTCACAGCAAAAAGGAAACTTCTGGTTCATCATATGTCTGAGTCCTTGCACGACATCTGCCCCCTATACTCCCCCAGCTGGGCAGATTCCCACTGTTGTCCTCCAGTGTTGGTTGACAGCCAGAGGGCTTTCTGTGTTTGTGCCAGAATTGGTCCAGATGTGAAAACAGCATCTGACAATCGTGCTGTATCTGGGTTGGATTTGGGCGGCGGAACTGGGACTATGTTGTGCCAGAAGAAGTTAAGCAGGTGGCCCGAGTATGAGCCAGATTTGTTATGCTATCTGGGCAGTGCTGGAGCAGAGCCAATGAGGGGAGCTTGTCAGTGAACATCTGGTGGAGGAACCTTGAACCATTGGCCATGGATGCATTCTCGTAACTGGCAAGTATAGTGACTCAGGGAACTACAACCTGTTTCTAGGAATGACGGTATGTTATTTGTCTGGTGCAGAAGTTGGAGCAGGAGCAACTTATTGGAAAAATTTAACACCAGGACTCAAGAGTAGGCTTGACTTTCTCCTCTTCTGGAGTTGCCTACATTGAGCAAGTATTTGTGTGAATACCTGATCAATATGGAGTGGTGACTTCACATGGTGCAGCAGACTGTTGAACAGACCTGTATTGAACCTGTAGAGCTGTAGTAAGGAGGATCATAAGTGCTTGTCACAACCGCAGCTTGAGACTCTGGTGGATGCCAGTGGTTAAAGAAGTTGTCAAGCTGAAGATGGAGATCTTCAATTCTTTGTTGATCCAGGGTTCCCCTCCAGTCTACATGAGTTTTGTGCACTTGAAAAGGTGTTAAAAAGGTTAAATACATTGTGTGATGTCATTGGGTGTTGTCATCCCTTGTGGGTGCCTTGGGTGCTGTAGAGAGAGTTCACTCTTCCTCTCTGGCCTGTGGTTTTGTTGGTTCATCAAACTGTGGATGAGAGTCAGCACCTCAAGGATTTCTTACCAGATTGATGTGCTGTCAGCAGTAATGTTAGTGTTATGTTGTGGAGATTATCCAGGTGTGACAAAATGGAACAAGACCCTGGAAAAGACCCAGAACATGCAGGAGGGATAAAATATTTCATCTAGCTTGAGAACAGCTCAAGATCTCCCAGGAGAAGGTGCAAGAGCTCTGAACTGTGACACTGTGATACTTTGATAAAGATAATGTTTCTGGAGATGATGACAAGACTCTGAAGTTGACTGACTCAGATTAGACTCAGTCATGACTGAGCAGGAGACTTCGCTCCTTCACAGTGCAGAATGTTCCAGATCATGTCAGGAGTACAACTAGTACTACCGAGCAGGATGTAATATGAACATGTCACCACCAGCAGGCAGTGTAAGCAAATTTGGAGGAGTATGTCTTTAAATACAAGAGGGTGTAGTCATACCTTTAAGTCTTCACCTGTTACCAGACCTGAGGAAGGTGAGAGCAGTGAAAGCAGCTCAGAGACTTGAACAAACCTTGACTGACTGGGTGATTGTCTACAAACAAAAACTCAGGTTTGAAAACTTTATAGGAAACATAAAAAAAGAAAGAACAAAAACTTGAAAAGGAATCACCCCTTGGAAAACCCCACCCAATCCAGGCCTCTATCAGCCTTTCTGAGGCTTGGGTCAAGTGCCTACATGAACAGTTGCACGTTGCAGTCAGTGGATGGCACTGGGCCAGCTCGTCAGCTGCCTGCTGGCAGCTGATAGTAGGTCAAAGTCAGAGCCACCTGCCTCAATCCAGCTCAGGCGAAACTGTGGAGCACATCAAACCCAGTTGTTCAGCTCCAGAACCACAAATCCTAAAGGACTGGCCTCAGTGAGTTATAATGGACAAGAATCAATATTTCTGCAAACATCATGCTGAAAATGGTAAATGGTCTGTATTTATATAGCGCTGTTTTATACTCACTTCATGTGAGAACACTTAAAAGGATAATTCAACATTTTGGCAAATTGGCCCATTGTCAGTCATAGCAGTAGGTTCGTTACCTTTAATTGTCGGTGCAAGCTATTTTTAGAACGGCGGAGCAGAGCTGTGAGCTGCTCAAGGCTAATGAGATTTCTTGGTTTCCCTCATCAAACTCATCAAATACACAATTCAACAACTCCAAAACGCTGTCGTGGACAAGTTGTGAGCTGCACAATCACCACGCTATGAGATAATAACGGAACTCATTCATTGACAGGCAGATTTCTAGATTAATTTACCTAATGTCCCCTCCCATCTTACATGGAAACAAATGATGGGTTCAGTCAAACAAAAACAGAGAAAAAAACCCCCCAAATCTAAATAAAGACAGTCAAGTCAAGTCAATAGAAACAGCACAGATCAAATGTAGGGGGTGGACAGATGAGACAGCAGTCCCAGGACAGAGCCCACTAAATCCTGAGTCAAATTAGCTTCTCACCACAGGACGGTGGCAAATGCGAGTCACTTGAAATGCAATCTGCACATGTGGCTTAGATGGCAGCACATGAGGCTGATTCCAGGTGAGGCACCCAAAGGTCATCCCTGAACAAACCCTCTCTTCTAATGGAGCAGCACATCCCAGCATGCAGCTGTAAAGCCTCCAACATAAATACAGAGGACCTGAGAGGGGAGCTAGTGATTGGATTTCTCTGATTCTATGTCACAGAAAACAACATAGTAACCAGGCCACTGTTTTCTCTAGTGCAAACTCCTCTGGATATGGCCCAGTCTCACATAGTTCTGAAGTCAAGCCCTGACATTGTCCTACAGATACTGAACCACACCACGGTCAACACATTCCTCATAGGGCTTCGAGATAAAAGCAGCTGCCGCTGGGTTAATGTTTAAAAGGGAGGAAGGACTAATGCCGCTGGGGTTAATACTGGCATGATACCAATCCCCCACGAGACTCTAGAGGTGACCAAATTCACTGACAGATGAAGTCACATGTTTTAGTGACAGTTTTATCTGTTTCTCTGAATTCTCTCAAGGACCTCTCTAAAGGTGTGAGCTCTTCTCCTATGGTCTACACCTCATAACTCTCATCCATGTTTATGATGGCAGGCTTTTGCTCCAGCTTCAAGTATGGAGACATGACAAATCATGCTGAGACCTTCACTTACCGAGACTCTAAACCATACCTAAAGCCTTTGGAATTATTTACAAAGAGCAGATGTCATTAATTTGATGGCATGTCAATGCTTACGTGACTAAGCTAAAGATCTTATTCCTCCACTGCGGTCAGCAGTGTGAAGATTGTCTGCAACTGGAGAAGGGCTCAAATGTTCAGAGTGTTAGAAAGGAAGGGTTGGGTCAGATAGTCAAACCTTATTTTACCTACATAGGTTACAATCTTTGTGACTGCACCAAAATAAAGTGGTTCTGATTCAGAGCATCGCTATCATGCATACTGGTGTGACCAGGCTGCGAGCCTGACTCACTCTCCAAAAGGTTAAATGCTTAAACCTGCATTATCACTCAACAGTCCCTTTGAGAAAGGTCAACGCCTTGTTGAGACCATTGCATGCCTGGCTCCATCCGGACCTTCATCTGGCGATATAACAACCACTGCAGATTTGTTGTGAATGTTAAGTCCCCAGGCGGTGCTTCCGAGGAGCATGACCACATTTACACCTCTGATTTACATCATCTTCAGGCCCAGTAGTATGATGTTCCTCCTTGGCTGGTCCACAGAATGCGTACTAGAAACCAAGGATCCTCAGGAGATTGGTCAGGGCCGACAACCCTGTTCTGACCCCATCATCACAGAACTCTTTCAGACGCTACATTGAATGTCGACTCAATTCTCCAAACCTCCTCCGGCCCGGTGTCCCAGCTCTCGTCTCTGTGGGACTACGACATAAACGCGCCCTGTAACCTGTAATCTCTTGCCTATGACAGATAAGACTACACAAATATATTCATTGTAACATCGTATATGATAAATAAGGTTATGCAGTGCTCCATGGACTGCTTTCGCACCAACTTTGATAAAAACAAATGCACATGGCCAGAAGGAGGGTTAGCAAAACAATGGAAAAGCGACCAGACTTGCACAGTTCCCCTTTAAGAGATTCTTGAAAATGCTCCTGCTCTGATGAACTTTGGTGGCTTGTAACCACGAGGGAACCACAGACCAGAAGACTCTGGACTGACAGTCACTGGCTTGCGTACAGGGATGGAGATGACAGACCAAAACTCACTTGTGCACGGGATGAGCAACTGAAAAGCACTGAGGACAGTGTGGCCTTGGGCTTATCGTTACACAGATAATAATACAGTAATTACACAGGAATAACCTAAAACATGATTTCACATAAAATAATGAAGTAAAAACAATACTGGAATAATCGTGTCCTCTGTTGCTCACCCTGAGGTTTCTCTGATTTTGGGGTTTTCCATGGAGTTTTTCCTCAGTTGATGTGAGGGTCTAAGGATAGAGAAATAAATAAAAAGTGATAATAT
Source organism: Decapterus maruadsi (assembly GCA_030347415.2). Classification (NCBI taxonomy): domain Eukaryota; kingdom Metazoa; phylum Chordata; class Actinopteri; order Carangiformes; family Carangidae; genus Decapterus; species Decapterus maruadsi. Next base: position 5,625,265 of record CM064894.1, read on the forward strand.
ACAGGAAGTGCACTTACTGTAAGTATTTTTTCTGGGGGCCCAGAATTACTAGCAATGGCCCTGCTTGTAATAGAGGTCATGGTAGTTACACCCTTCTTGATACAGTGTGCGTCTTCATTATTGTAACCATGACAAATGGGGGGAAACTGGTTGGACTTCTCACATTAGTTTAGAAGGGAGTCAGGGACCAGTCCGGTTCACAAATGAGGCATCGTCTGCATACTAAAGTAACATGTGTATTTGGGAAATTACCAGTGTAGGAGTTACAGAATACAATAAACAATGGAGAGATAAAACACATCCCGGAGAGATGAGTCTCCTCTGGATCCTACAGCTGAGAAAATCAAGAGTCCACGAGATCAAAGCAGCCTCTGTAGCGAGCAAAATATTGGGTTACTGTTAAAAGCAGATGGCAAAATCCCTAAACAGAATATTGACATTATTTTATGGTTCCTTTGGTGAGTTTACAGTAGAGGTGCAGAGCTGCATCTTCTACCTACTGGAGGTCTGGTTGGTAAATTGCAGGGGGGTCTGTGAAGTTCACCAGTGGTGATGACTGTACCTGTTCACTTGACCCTCAAAACACTTCATCACTGTCACTGCTGTTGGTCAGGCATCATGGGTCCTAGGAGATTAAAAGGAACCATCAGGAAAGACTGGTGCAACACGTCTACTAATATTAGACCTGGACTTTTCAATGGGATCATGTTCTCCTTTGATGGTGCAGTGATAAAAACCAAAGATAAACCACAGGCTAAAGCTCACGTTAATGAGAGGTGATTATGAAGCAGTTATGGGAGAAGTCTTTATGACTGGGTTAAGTGCCAACTAATGTCAGTGCTGGGTTATCTCTATCTATGGATATAACAAAAAAATACAACAAACAATAGTTTTTCCATCCTTCAAACTTGACATGGTCAACATGTAACCTTCATAAACACTGTGGGCAGTTAGCGTTGGGTTTCTTGTCGTCAGTCTGACCACAGATCAAACACAGAGGTGTCACATGACTCTTACTGAGTTTAAACGTGGCTAATAATTCAACACTTGACCTGTTATGGAAAAACACAGCTCTTACATAACTCATGTTATAACTCAGTGGGAGAAGGTGTTCCCTCTATAGACCCTCACTCCACCATCTGGCTTCCATCTACACTGACTCATGTTTCCAATAATCCACTGCAGTCGGGGGTCAGCAGGGTCTCGAGGACAATTAAAAGACCAACACATGTAATATATCCTGTCTCCTACTCTGATAAATGGGGGCGGGGGGAGTGGGGGGTCCACAGCAACTTCACATGAAACAAGCTGAGGATCTATAGAAAGAGAAAGCGAGATCACAACATGATAGTGTTTGAAGTTTAATCAACAGCTTTGTATGATGTGTTTGTCCTCGGGGTGGAGGTCCTTGGAAATGTCACAGGGCCGGTGACCTCCAGTGGGTTCAGACATATGTGATCTGTGTGTTTGCAAACACAATGTTTGTAAGAGAAGATCTCTGCTTGGTTTTTTTTGTTGTTTTTTACTGTTCCACTTCTCAACAGTAGGGGTCAGTCATGTACCAGCAGATAGCCAGAGAAGAAGACTGACAACCAACAAACATGCACGTAAACAATCCAAACGTTTCTCAAGAAGATGGAAAATGCATTCACAGAATATATCAAGAGATTCCTCCATATCATGTTATCGTCATAATCCGTGTCGGGTCCACAGTTGACATTTAAGTCTGGAGACTGATGAGCTCCCACAGGGTTCATCCTCTGGAGCCTGTGAACGGGCACCACAGGTTTAACTGGATTAAGGGGTTTAAATGTGGAGATCCAGGCCTGAAGCAGGTCAGTGTGTCACTGTGAGGACACGAGGAGATATCCTCTGGGGCTACGAATGTCTACTCCCTGTGAGTGCATGTTGTGATGTTGTCAAGAAAACATTCATCTGATGGTGGAACCTACACAAAAAGTTCATTAGGAGCAATTTTACAAGTAATTTATGTGGATACGAGAAATATTTGAGTCCTCACTATAGTTCACAAACAATACAAAGCTGTTCAAAAATATACAGTGATTGTGCTACAGTTTATTTTTAATGACTGTATGAGACCTCTTCTCATGAGCTCTAGCTATTAACCATAATTTCCCCAGCGCAGCGCTGTTGGATGTGAGTGATCATAAATCTTGGACTCAATGACTGACAGTACAGAGATAATGAATCAGCATCACAGTCTTCACATCCTCCTCCTCCTGGAACAAAAATAAAATAATTTCCCCTGCAGCTTGATTCTCTGTGATGTAGAAATACCTCTCTCTCTGCGACTGAGACAACGAGCTCTATTATTGTTGTTCTACTTCTGTCACTTTTCATTTACAACACTTTGTGTGCCTGTGAGGTTGGAAGATGTTCATGTTTCTGATCTAATGATCTGTGAACGTACAAACAGTTCATTCTCTCTCCTCTTCCCCCAACCCGGCCTGGATAAAAAGAGAGAAAACTGATTAAAGTTAAATAAATAACATGGAAGGGAGCTTGCCAGCGGGAGAGAAAGGAGGAGTACTGCGGTGTAAAAGTGCAAATTTAAATTATGTCAGTCGTAATACTGTCAAGAAATATTGGCAAGTAAATTTAGCAGCTGCCAAATGTCGACACCTAAGTGTCCTCCAACCAAAGAGCGTGAAGTCTGTCTTTGAAAGTCTAGGAGGATGGATGACCATCTTCAAATTGGTCCACATGCCCTTAAATGGACTCAGACTGTTGCATCAACCATCATCTACAGCAGTGAAAATGATGAAGTCATTTGCAAACCAAAGACAAACTCTTCTAAATACCAGATCGTATTTGTAGCTGCATTGATTTTAAGGGGAAAAATTGGGGCATTATCCTCGGTCCGTTATCACCTGACAGTCTGAGCCGCTGTGAACCACGAATGTGTGATCCACCGATTTTTCCAGGTAGTGACAGATGGAACGAGCGGGAACCTTCCCAGGTTGAACCGTTTCAGCTGAAGTTTCCGCTCGCCTACTACTTTCCGTCAGGTCAGCTGTTCCTCTCTCCGTGCAGATGAAGGATGATGGATCCTCTAACTTCTTCCATGACACATCCATCAGCTGGTTAAGACATCAGTGAGGGAAACGCTGAAGTGTTTATCAGCAGAAATGGTTTTTAACTGGATAAACAACACATCACACAGGAAAGTTTGTCTAGTTTTTTATCAGCGTGCTCTTTTTCCTTCCAGACGCTGATAACTGTCTGGATCAGGACTTCCTTCGTGTGTTTGTGGTTGGTTTGGGGAAACATGACCCAGCATGGGATTACTCCTGATGAGAGTGTTTAATCCTGCAGAGGAGCCTTCATATACTCTCCTCCTCCTCCTCCTCCTCTACAGATCTCTGCTGATCCTCTGCTCCTCAGCCAAGACTCAACTCAACTCACGCTTCACTGTGCAAGTGTCGTGACCACAGTCACACAGGCACACTGAGGTGAGAGGGGGGGGAAGGGCACCCAGATGTGATCAGCACTAAACATCTGGAGCTGGAGATGTGGGCCTCCTGCTCACTTCCTGGTGTTCAAGTAGGAGCTTTTTACCACCACACAGTTGACTGAGTTAGTTCTCTTATTCTTATTGTACTAGTTTACTGAGCTTATATACCACATAAAGACATATCTGTGAAGCAGATTAATAAATAGGACTTATTAAATAACAATAATGTAAATAATGACATTCTCTGTGATTGCTGATGTGCATGTTTGCTGTGAACGTTCACATTCAATACAAATTATATTTGACAGATGAGTATATTAAACGTAGATCCAACTGTAACTGGCAAAGGATGAAGAAACTCTTTAATATTAACCTCAATAAATGATAGGACAGGTTATCTGAGACCAGCGTAAAATAAATCATAAACTCCATGAATCATCTTCAGAGCAATTATCTGTACAAATCTGCATCCAGTTCAATCTTGAGACAGAGTCCAGTGACATAACTAAGATGCTCAGTGAGTTAAAAATGGCAGCAGTGAACCTGATACAGTGAGTGAGTTTTCAATCACTAATTCAAAAACTAAAATGAGCAGCAGATATAATATTACGCAGTTATCTGAACGATTGCTGCCTTACGTAGGAAATGATACGACCGCTCTAGTTTTGCAGGAAACATTTGTGGGCTGACAGGTGAATTTTGCAGAGTCAAGGTCACCGATTGGTTCCTCACTGGGTCTGTCTGAAGTCAATCTTCACAATAAGCTCATGAAAACAGCTTCATTTGAGCTGTATCCTCCTACTTGAGTAGCTTTTTGTTAAAGAAATGTGCCTGGTCATCTACAGCAGGTCAGCCAGCAGCCCAGCAGGTATAGCTAGTCGCCAAGTCACAGAGATCAGCTGAGAGTCTATCCCCTGTCCTCGTGCCTCGTGATGTCCTCCCAGAGACAATAAAAGAATCAATAACAGTGTCTCCGAGAGCGACAGTCACCGTGTATACGTGCACTGATGAAAATACACGGGAGGGAAGCGTGCAGGTCAGCCGATCAGCTGATTCCACCTCCAGCCTCAGTGTATCAGCTGCATGTAGTGAGCTAGTCTGATACAATCAAGGACTGACATGGACAACTGCTCTGAGGTCAGCGGGTGTGTGTTACATTGTGAAAGAGCAAGTGAGAATGTCGAAGTATGTGTGTAAATGTGCGTGTGTGTGTGTGTGTTTCTGAAGATGGCTTAAATGAGGTCGACAGGTCACATGAGGACACGGAGAAAGGGGGTGTGTCTCAGATTGACCATACACTCAGGGCCTCCACCCTCACTGCGGTGACACACACACACACACACACACAGACACACATGGTCTGAGGACCTGAACCAAAATAACCAGAGCATTTCATCTCAGTCATTAGAGCAGAGCAGTGACAGAACCAGGACCTGGATCCTGCAGAGACCCAGTCTGGGTACAGTACAGTACAGTTTAACCATGCATCCATCCATCCATCCAACACATGTTGATGATTGACAGGCAGGAAGCAGACGACAGGTGAGACAGGTGATGTTTAACCTCACACCAGAGGAGCTCATAGTTAAAACTAACTTAAAACCACAAACACCAGGTTTCTGACGATGGATGGAGAATTAGACAGTCAGCGCTCTCACACGGTTCAAATGACTCTGCAGTTGGGTGTTTTTTTTGGCTTTGGCGTCAATCGGCTATAAATGCAACAGCCACTAATTTTCACCTCTTTTCTGCTGCAACATACACTGCCCATCCCAAAACTTGGATTTAACTAAGCTAGGTCAGAGCATCCCATTGGATAATTACATAATTACTGCATGGAAACTTATTTAACCAACTGATGCAGTCTCATACAGCAGCCCTAACCATAACCATGCGGAAGACGCATCCAATAGTCATGGAAATTATGTTAATCTGTTTCAGAAGGGTCGAATTATTAGCACGCATCAAGCAATTTAAACATCTAAGGAGATTGCTGAGGCGGCTAAAATTGGGTTAAGAACTATCCAACGCATTATTAAAAACTGGAAGGAGAGTGGGAGTCCAGAGTCCAGACCTGAACCACATTGAGAATCTTTGAAAAATGAATGCTACTCTGGATGGAAATAAATGTTGTGACATTGCAGAGGCTTATCGAAGCGATGCCACAGTGAATGCATGCTGTTAGCAAAGCTATTTTAAAGGTGGTCCAACAAAATATTGTGTGTGACTTTTTTTTTGGGACGGGCAGTGTATTTCAGAGCACAAACACTGTAAACACACCTGTTATCCAAAATCGGAAACACTGTACTGGCAACATTAGAAATAGTAAGTGAATGCAGCATCAGAATAAGTTTAGAATACATTAAAAACACACAATCACTGATCTTCAGACACAAAGTCATGAAAGCAACGGTTTTTCAGGAGCACAAACCAGGGGATGAGACGTGATTGATCTGTTTCACCTGCACAGCAGAGAGCAGCTCTATAAATTCATTTATGCAAACGAGCAGTGGAAAAGACAATCCACTTTTAGTAGTGGGTTTAAAAAATCTGCTTATATCTGCAAATTTTGGTGGAAAAATTATGAGCATGCATCACTGGATGACAAATTCCTCCATCGTTGTGAACACACACAGACACACAAAGTCTTCTGCTGCCTTCAACACTCACCACAGCTCCAGATGTTGATTAATCCACCACTGAAAATAGTAATATTTCAATGACAACAAGTTAATATAACTCCGTCCTCACTAGGCCACAGAGGAGACAGTCTGAAGAAACACATCGTGTGGGGTTTCATCTTTGATTTTCGCTAGTGGTTTTGACCTAAATATTTCTCCAATTTGGGACAAATTTATCCTCCTTCAGGATCCACATTAAATCCATTGTGATTTGAGGTTTGTCCGTTCAATCCCCAGCTCCCCCTCAGGTCAGAAAGAGGAATATGTGGATGGATCTATAACATTTAGACTGTCCTGTAAAAAAGAAAGTGGCTGTAGTGAATACAACAGGAGCAGAGCACTGTTGCTTCTCGAATCCATTATAACATGAACCTGAAAGTGAGAATTAATGATCTAACATCGCTCAGGCTGGAGGAGTCATCGGTTTCATTTTCTTATAATCATAACCTCACAGTTTTCTCTTTATCAAAAGAGAAGTTGATGACAGATCAGACCACCTGCTGCCGCGGTTGCTGTTGCTGTTGCTGCAGGCTCCAGTTCTTACTCTTTGATTTCATGTACAACATCTGTGCTGACTTGTCCATCATGGACACAGCTTTATGTTGATGAAAGAGACTCCCTGCTGAAGCTATAGTTTCTCCTCTGCAGCACATTATAGGCCATGCCGCATAATGCATATACAATGTATTTTCTCCGCTGTCTTTCTCCTGCACGCAGACCTGTCGCAATGAGCTCGTTTGTCACGCTCCAAGTGGGGAAAAAAAGGCTGTTTCCAACCTGAAAATAGTCTGAGAGGGCCGACCCAAGGTCAGTCAGTTAACTGAGCTGTAAGTCCCTAAAATGTCCCCTTAATGCTGAGCAAACTCATTCTGCATGCCTGTAATTGCATGTAAAAAAGCTTGTTACAGCAAAGTAATGCGACATGGCCCAGCATTTATCCGACCAGGCGTGTTTGGCAGCTCGCCGTTCCCCTGAGGTTGTCGTGCAACGTGGATGTCAGCATTCACGTCCTCGGCCCGCGGCCCTATCATTACGGTTGCCCTCGGCGCAAACAGGCATTTTTCATGAAATCCATGCTTTCACTTTCCTTGTTATAAAATATGCCGCCCACGCAAATACACATGCACCGATTTAGATTTAACTACATGGTTTCTATTATAGCTCCGGTCTTATTTTAGTGCTGAGACAGTGGGAGCCTTGGGGAGCTGTGAGACTGTGAGATGTCTCACACACCTACAGACACATTAAGACAAGGTTTTATGGAGCTGGGTCGGTCGGAGAATCGCAGCCGCATCCGCACATCTGACACTGGGTATAGCTACAGTGGACGCTGAGGGACATAAACCATGTGCAGAGTTTTAAAGAGGAAGTACTCGCACTTTGATGTCTGATACTAATGAGACATTTTACACCCAACAGAGTTTGTTGGTTCTCATTGGTTTGATAGGACCAGGAGGAGCAGATCATGGCGAGCAGGCTAAATGCTACAATGCTAATAACACAACATCTGGAGGGAACCCCGACCTCCAGCCTCCATGTTCTGTCATGAAGGTTGGAGAACATGGAGATGTGGTTCTTCTGTAGCACAGGGGAGGAATAGCATAGTTATAGGGATGCTGGAGCCTTCAGTGGAGCTGATGTGAGGAAGGACCGAGAGCTTTTAAGGGTGCTTTCACATGGGGACAGCTCTCCATTCCGACGCACCTCCACTTCGACACCCCCCTGTTCCGAAACACCGCTGTTCCGACAGCCTCCGCTCGTGCTGACAGCTGACTGAGGGAGATGCTTTGGTTGGGCTTAGGCAATGAAGAAAGGAGTTGGTTAAGTTTAGTAAAAAGATCAGGTAGAGGCTAGAGAGGCTAGAAGCAGAATGAACGTTAGGCCTTTATGTCATTAATATGAAGTATTTGCTTGTTTTGCAGTTTATTATGCACATGATCCGTTTGACTCCAAAAAGGAAATAAGGATCACTGCGCACTGAGGGCCTGATCTACTAAAGGTTTGCTTGCACTAAAACGTGTGCAAACACGATGTCACCCGCAAAAAAATGTGCCAGCTGATCTACTAACCTGGTGCACTGAGGATTGCGTCTCTCAAACGGGCAAAAAAGCATGCGTGATGCATTTAGCGCGTTTGCCTTGATGAATATGCAAGTATGGGCGTTTCTGCCAGAACGTGCAAAATATTGGGAGGAGAAGATGCAAATAGATTCATTTAGCACACGCAGCATGATCTATCAAACCTGAAACAGATTGCGGTGGAAGTTTTTGCGTTTTTATTTAGTACGTTTGAAAGGCAAGTGTTATCTGACGCGGCTTTTTTTTTCTTTTATTGATTTAATACCTGCCAGGGCAAAAGCTCTTATATCTCTGCATTTCCTCGCATCAGGGACATTCCAGCAAACTAGTAGCAGTTTTTTTCACGTGTTTAAAGTCATTTAAGCACCGTTAGGTCACACGTCTCTCCTCCTATATGCGCTCCTCTCCTTTCCTCTCCTCCCTCTGGAGTGTGTGGCTGGCCAGCTGCGGGTCCGAGACTGAGAGATGTCACCCAATCTTCACCCCGTCTTTGATTCCTCTGGTCAGTGTGTCCTGACTCCTGAGTGTCCCACCTGAGTTCTCTATTAATCCATCGGATCAAATTCTATGTCCATCCAGCTCTCTGTCCACCGCGGAAACAATTACCACTCGCAAACCCTCATTTAAATACTGCGGACTGCGTGTGCTGTTATTTAGCGTGTTACTCTTAGTAGATCACCTCCTTTTCATGCGCAAACCAGACACGCAAAATTTTACCAGGAGCACGCAATTTAGCGCCCCTTATCTGGGATCTTAGTAGATCAGGCCCTGAGGGTTTCCCCCAGTAGCCTTTTCGAAATAGCGGTGTCTTTAGAAAAAATAGAAAACCCCGCTATTACGATGAATGGAAGTCTATTGTCGGAAAGGCGGGGCTTCGGAAAGGCGGGGTGTAACCCTTTCACATAGGCAGTGTTTCGGTTGAACTTTGGGCCCAAGTGTGGTGCGTTTGGGTCAGTTGGATGTGCACAAAAACAGCTACAGTCCGTTTGTTGTGTGAAAGTGGCCGCCGCACCCTAGTCCGTACCAAGGCCTACTGCACCACAAGTTTGAGCTTAAAAGGCTCCTGTAGTTAGCTCCTGCAGCCTTCAAGTGCTTTCTCACAATCTATTATTTGCAGAGAGTGGTAAATAAACGATATAAAAGGGAATGACCAGCGCTACAAATAACTAGCGTGCACGTGTAGCTACTGTGTTACACGTGTCTCTGTTGTTAAAGTTTAGTGTTACTTCTCAGAGTTTCATTCTTACCATCAGTCAAAGTCACGTCCAAAATGCCAGTGGTTCGGCATCTGGACAGAAACGTGAAAACAAATGTGTGAACGCAGACCATACTAGCTGAGAAATGAAACAAATATATCATTTTCACTTCTGGCGTGCACTTGTGTCCTCTGAAAACACCCCAAGTTTTATATTTTTGTGGTGCCATGGAGAATGTTTGGTTTTGATTTGGAGGCTTTTCTCACTGAACGCCTGTCCCAAAGATGATTTGGTTAAAATCACAGCCCAATTCAATTTTATACATATTTTTTATTTTTTAAGAAAAGGTTTTTGTTGTTGGTCATCAAAGGTCAAAGGTCAAGGTCACAGTGACCTGAGAAAACACCGTTTTAACCTCTTTAATCTAGTACCTCATGAGCCTTTACTCAAAGATGAGCCTGTTTAAAGGTCAAGGTCGGTACAGTTTTTTAATGTGGTATCTCAAAACCTTGGATTCAAAAAGGAGCTGATTAGAATTTTACAACTCACCGTGACCTTAGGAAACTCATACAGAAACTTTGCCATGGTTGAACTTAAATGTCTTTAGGAGTTAACAATAAACAATTCACCAAAAAGGTAATTTTTTCAGTTGTAACTCAGGTAGGAGAGATAATGAGTATATTTTCTGAAACTTTGAGGTTGGTGGAAGGAAAAAATGTGATGCAGTAACTCTCATTTCCGTGCCTGTGGAGTTTCAGCCATGGCAGATCTTCATGTCAGAGCAGCTGCAGTGAGGATGTCTCTGATGCTGGTAGAGAAACAATGAAGACAAATGTTAGACAAACAAGTTACAGACAGACACACAGGTACAGTTACAGTTACAGACAGTCCCAGTGTGGCTCTGTGCTCTGGTGTAATCTGGGTGAACGGTGCTGATGCTGTTACCACCCACAGCGCCTGCTGCTGCCAGGCCTGGTTACCAAACCACTTCACCCTGATGACAGTGTAGCAACACAGGACGGACCACAGCTCTGCAGGCTGGATGTATCAGTGAGTCAGGACAGGCCTGTGAGGTTTTACACTTTGATGTAACTGAAGATATACAGTAGGTGTTCATTTAGTGGCTCTCGGTGCTGGCAGAACAAGAAATATAGGAAATATTTAAAAAGAAACATGATGAATAGAGATACACTAGTTTGTTGCCCCTCAATGCTCGAGTGTAAAAGCTGTTTTTCAGGCTGCTCGATGCAACTTGATGAGTCATATCTCCCTCCAGAGGGCAGTTAGGGAGGACAGGTGATGTCCAGAGGCAAATGCAGAGACTGCTTGCTGAAAAACTGCCCCCAACGGGAACGTGCATCAGCGGATTTGCATGAATTTACCTCTAAAACAACTCAGGCTCGTAGCGTGGTGAATGTGCAGGTCACAACTTGTCCACAAGAGCGTTTTGGAGTTGTTGGATTGTGTATTTGATGTGTTTGATGAGGGAAACCAAGAAATCCCATGAGCCTCCGTAGCGTAGCTCTGAGCAGCTCACGGCTCTGCTCCGCTGCTCTAAAATAGCTTGCACCAACAATTAAAGGTAACGAACCTACTGCTATCACTGTAGGGATTATAGCAATGGGCCAATTTGCCAAAATGTTGAGCTATGCCTTTAAAATGCACATTCATCATTTCCTTTGGTATTTTGTCAGTTTGATTGACCCTCACCCTAACCGGAAATATGATATAATAAAAGTCTCCTACTCCTCCAGATTTCTTGTAACCATATAGATAATAGATATCTGTGTACTCTGCCCTATATACTGAATACATGAACAGATCTGCTGAGTCCTGACAGTAGACTTAGTCCTAGGTCAGTCTGTTAACTTTGGTTTACTTCTCGTTCCTGCTTTTCCTTCCTGTGTGTATATGTGTGCATGAAGCAGCAAGTCGTTGTTGTTACTTTCCGCCAATGCCAACATGTTGTGTTGGCTGCGCCCCTGCAGCTGCAGCACGAAACACAACTCAAAAACACTTGGAAAAAACTTAAAATACTCAAAATACTTCACTCATTTCGAGGTTCACAACTGGCTCACACGGAGGGAAAATAACACTTGAACCTGCCAAAACAGTGTCATTTCCCCCTCTCCCTCTCTCTGTCATGTCTACAGCTCTACTCTCAGAAATAAACCTCAGTGCTGCAAAATGCTTTTGCCACTTCACCCAGCAAAAATAAAATTCATGCATATGAGCATGGGATTCAGTTATCAACCCACCACAACCATATCCAGACCAAACAAAGTGTTTTCTAAACAAATCTTCAGCCACAAGGTTTGTTACTAAAAATAAATACTAGTAGTTCATCATTATTACCTTGTCTTATATTATATAATTGATAAAAAATGAGTTTTTATCATATTCAAGGACTAAATGTTGTCTCTAGAGGTTTGCTTTTTTGACCCTGTGAGATTTGTTTAGACTTCAGTTTTCTTCAAGCGCTGTTTACACTGTATCTTTCATAGCTTGTCATGTGATCCATGTACTTTCTGATGATTCAGAGGACGATTGTGTCTCATCATGTCGTTACTGTAGAAATAACAAAACACACAAACAAAAGTTCCTGGAGAAAGACGTCTAGGAAACCTCCTTGAAAATGAAATTGAACACTTATGTTGTTTGTTTACTTGATTGGTAAACAGTGCCGGCTCATCCCGCTCCATGAAAAATGTTTCTTGGGGTGATGATGGAAGAGGAGGAGGAGGAGGAGGATCTTTGTCATACTGGAAACAGTTAAACTTCTCCTGAGGATAGATGATCCAGATTTTTCTAAAAATGAGCCTTTAAACAGAAACAGGGGGGCTTCGTTTAATCTGCTTCTCCTTTTCCATTTTAGCGAAGCTCTCTGCTCCACCTGTTGCTACATCACTGTGTACTTTGGCAGCTCTCTCTCGTGGAACAAAGTGGTCTCACTGTTAATGGGAGGCATTAGCTCCTCTGAATCAACATGAGATGTGCATTTGTCTTCTGCTCGTCCCTGGCAACAGATATGGCATCGCTCTGCCCGAGCGACTAACAGCCCCCCGATAAGAAGGAAATGAAGCATGTTTGATTTGTGAGACAGGATGTCCCTGAGCTAACCTCAGGCCACGGATGGCCCAGCCATTGCGTACATGATCAATAAAGTGACCGACGGAGAGATGGAGGTTACGTGCTGCTGTGTGTGTATGAAGACGCTGATGTAATCATCAGACAGTAAAAGGATCATTAAAAGACGTGAACCCTGACCAGACAGAAACCCGCTGCATGACTGGACTGTGCGCGGGTGTGAACCGGAGGCTTAGGACTACACCTCTTTTTACAGGCAGCCACCCAAACAGGAGCTGCTGGGAAGCAGGGCTGCACTTCCAGTACACTGAGCCTCGCCTCCATTACGACAAATCGCCCACCTTCATTACATGTATTAGTATTTTTGAAAGAGACAGAGGAGAATTAGTCACCATGAGGCAGACAGAGCAGGAGAGAGAGGCCAAAGCTAACTGCTAAGAAGCTAACGGACGTGAAAAGCATTAACGCAGCAGAGAAATTAAAACAGTGTTCTGTCCACTGAAACTTGAACATCTGCAAATGTAAACAGATGAAATTAAATACCAAAGAGAAAACATCAAGACCTGTTGTGGTTTCATATTATAGGACATATATAGGTTATGTCATAGGTATGACGGAGTATTAGGGCCACATTGAGAAAAACAAAAACAAAACACACACTTCGAGAATAAAGTCAGAAATTTACAAGAACAAAGTTGTAAATTTATGAGAATGAAGTTGTAAATTTATGAGAATGAAGTTGTAAATTTATGAGAATGAAGTTGTAAATTTACAAGAATGAAGTTGTAAATTTACGAGAATGAAGTCATAAATTTTTGAGAATAAAGTCGTAAATTTACGAGAATAAAATCGTACATTTCATACAAGAAAAAAGTCATAACATTACGAGAATAAAGTCGTAAATTTACGACTTTATTCTCGAAGTTTGTGATTTTTTTTTGTTTGTCAATGTGGCCCTAATATTCTGCCGACGTTTTTTTTTGGTGGATTTTTTTTTATACCAGATTTTTTTTTTCATGGAATTTTTTTTTGCAAGATTTTTTTTTCGATGTTTTTTTTTTTTATGGATTTTTTTTTATACCTGATTTTTTTTGGATGGAATTTTTTTTTTTGCAAGATTTTTTTTTTGATGGAATTTTTTTTTTGATGGAATTTTTTTTTGCCAGATTTTTTTTCATTTTTTTTGATGGAATTTTTTTTTTTGCCAGATTTTTTTTCAATGTTTTTTTTGATGGATTTTTTTTTTTGCCAGACTTTTTTTTTCGATGGATTTTTTTTTTTTTGCTCGATTTTTTTTTCGATGGAATTTTTTTTTTATACCAGATTTTTTTTGTGATGGAATTTTTTTTTGCCAGACTTTTTTTTTCGATGTTTTTTTTTTTTTGAAAGTTTTGGTGGATTTTTTTTTGATGGAATTTTTTTTGTGATGGAATTTTTTTTTTTTGCCAGATTTTTTTTTTCCGATGGATTTTTTTTTTATACCAGATTTTTTTTTTGATGGAATTTTTTTTTGCCACATTTTTTTTGTTTTTTTTTAATGGATTTTTTCATGCCAGATTTTTTTTTTGATGGAATTTTTTTTTGCCACATTTTTTTTCATTTTTTTTTGAAGGAATTTTTTTTTTGCCACATTTTTTTTTCGATGAATTTTTTTTTTTGCCCGATTTTTTTTTTTCGATTGATTTTTTTTTTATACCAGATTTTTTTTGTGATGGAATTTTTTTTTGCCAGACTTTTTTTTTCGATGTTTTTTTTTTTTTGGTGGATTTTTTTTATACCAGCTTTTTTTTGATGGAATTTTTTTTTGCCACATTTTTTTTACCTGGCTTTTTTTTCTTTTTTTTTATCGTTTTTTCAGATCGTGATGATGGTCTGAATTTCTCACTGATTTTTTTTATGATGGATTTTTTTTTTCGTCTAAATTTTTTTTTGATGGAATTTTTTTTTGCCACATTTTTTTTTGATGTTTTTTTTTGAGGAGCTAAGATTTTTTTTTGACCATGAATCAGAGACTTTTTTTTTCTGCTCATTTTTCAGAGGCCAGCTGATCAATAAATTTTTTTTTGAATTTCTTAAACAAAGCACAATTTTTTTGGGTCGTTGTTTTTATTCATGCAGCCTGTCCACATGATTAAATATCCCGCTGATTTTTTTTAACGATTTTTTTTGTGATGACTCAGCTTTTTTTTGCCGTAGACTTTTTTTTTCAATGTTTTTTTCTTTATAACTCTAATCTTTCCTGCTAATTTTTTTTTTAATGATTAATTCCTAAATTAATAACGATATTCATGTAACATACCTTAATCAGTTACTGGGGGACACCAAACATCACCAATCCAGCATATTTATGTCGCTGTCATAAAGAATCAGTTTACTGTGATTGACACATGTCACCCGAGGACACCGCAGTAATGGCGTCGCCGCAAGATGGCGGCATACACAATTCGCTCGCCGAATTGGTCTATAGGAACACATACTGTAAAAGAAAAAATCATATTTACAGCAAATAACAGAGTGGAGGTGGTGATAGAGGTGGTGGCTGGAGGACGGAAGGTGAAAGTGGTGGTGGAGAGTGAAGATAGAAGGAGGAGGTGGAGAGTGGATGTAGTGGCAGGAAACTGGAGGGTGAAATTTGGGAGGTGGAAGGTGGAGTTGCAGGGTTAAAGGGTTACTTCACCCAAAATCAATAATTCACCAATTTTCTACTCACTGTCAAGCCAAGGAAGAGTTTGAAGAACTTCCTGAGTCATCAAACCACTTTAGGAGTTCCAGGGGGGGTCCGGCTGGAATAGCAATTTTCATATAATGGCGGCGGATAGAGTTCACTTTTGAATCGTCCAAAACACACACTAGGAAACATCCAGATACCTCCATACTGCTCGTCTGTACTGACCCAAGTGTCCTGAAGCCGCCACATGAAAAAGTTGTTTGGGTTATTGTGTTTTTGTGTGTTCGTTTGTCATTGTAAACCATTGAATGTACGATGTAAACATGGAAGAACATCTCACAGTAACTCCAAAAGTTCTCCCAATCCTTCCTTGGCATGACGGTGAGTAGAGAATTGGTGAATTATTGAAGAGCGAACATGGTGGATGTATAGCGACTGGAGCCTGCAGACTGACGGTGGAAGGTGGAGGTTGAGGCTGAAGCGTCTGATGTGGCACGTCCGATCGTCTATGACACAGACAGAAAAAAAAAAAAATCACACCAGTAAATCTTTATGGTGTCCTGGAACAACTTCTCTGTGGAAACAGAAAGACAAACAACCCACATTTACTGCGTCTACCGAACCACAGTCACATGACCACACGACCACATGACCACACACTTCTACAGACACTGTGATTAGAGATGTTTATTGATGTTAACTCATTGTTTCTGAGCATCACCAACTCTGCCTGATGCTCCCTGTATGTATTACTCATCATCTCTATTCGTGTGGGGGAGACGACAGCCAATCAGTGTGTGTGTAGTGGACAAAGCAACAGACACAGAGCTAAATTTAAAGTTCAGCCACCACGTTTCTGAGGGTGATAACGTTTCCATCAACGCCCGAGCAGCTGATTGTGAAGCCTCGCATGGCTTGATGATGATGATGAGGATGAGGATTTTGGAGCGTGGAGACAGGTCTTCATCATCGATTTTTTTCCCCTTCTTCCTCTTCTTCTTTTTACAGAAGACACTTTATACAGCGTTTCTGTCGTAATCACGCTGATTAAAGAGAATATTGCTCCATGTGAGTGTTGCTGAAGGTCGGCTCCTCTCTGGGCTCCGCTGGGTTTTACAATCTCTGGGCTCTTGGACACGATTTCAAAACTGAGCAATGCATTGTGGTTTCTGTAGATGCTGAAATGCAAGAAATGCGGAGAGGCATTTTTTTTCTTCTTTTTTTATATAACTATCCAAAGATTTATACTTAGACCAAAGACAAACAATAAGCAACAATGGGAGGTTGAAGTGCACGATTTCAGTTGGAGAGTTTGTGTGTGTGTGTCAGATTGATGGGGGTTCCTGACTCCTGCTGCCTCTTTAATCCCTCCCTCCACTGTCTGAGTTGTCGCCGTGCCAACAGCACACCCATGTCTCTCCTGGATCAGGTTGCCTCTCCTCCCCGCGTCTCCGGCGTCATGCGGAGCTGCGCTGCCTATAAATGGACCAGTCAGATACTGGGCCGTGCCGTAATGACAGAATTAAAGCGAGCTGCTGCTGCTGCTGCTGCTGCTGTACGGTATAGACACCTCCAGCTTCTCTCTCTCTCTCTCTGAGCGAGTGAGTGATTATCACAGCGGCTAATAATAGTAGAGTAACCTAGAAGGTCCTGTGCTGCTCTGGGCCTCTCACTTTGTCAAACCTCCAGGTGACCTTTGCGTGGCCCTCGTGTGGCTCTAAATAATGTGCATGTGTGCAGCTCTTCACACCAAAGGCAGGGGGGCTCTTAAATGACTCGTAATGCGTCCGCTATAGCAGCAGCCATGTTGGAAACCCAGAGCTCATATAAGTCTTAACACATCATCATTTTGACCGTTAACAGATTCTTTAGATTCAACTGTGAGCACCCTCAATGTCAGTGCAGGCCTGGATCTTCACATGAGTCGTCCAGTTTTATTAGGGAAGGCCAACAGAGATAGTGCACACCTAGGTTGCTGGCAAAAGTAAAACAACCAATATTTATCAAAGAAGAAGAAGCTGAAACTGGATGTCCAGTGTCGCTCTCTTTTAGCTCCTTGTTTGGTCTCCACCAGCTTCAAAGGGAGCGATCTGGCTCTTAAGCTGCTAAATGCTGCTCCACTATGTGTCT
The DNA here is from genome assembly GCA_030347415.2 of Decapterus maruadsi. Taxonomy (NCBI): domain Eukaryota; kingdom Metazoa; phylum Chordata; class Actinopteri; order Carangiformes; family Carangidae; genus Decapterus; species Decapterus maruadsi. The sequence continues at coordinate 5,642,580 of CM064894.1, forward strand.
GTCTGCTGTTTGCTGGTCTGCAGGTAGAGGATGATGGATGTTTACAGATGTTTCTGTAAGAACAGCTGCTGGAGACCAGGTTGATTAGAGCTGCGTGACTGAAAGTTGTTGGTGCAATCAGCAAACCTCATATTTGATTGCCATTCGGATTCCATGCCAGATGCTCTCCCTGTCAATCAGTTATCCAAATCAATCAAATATTATTATTACCCCTAACATGCTCAATTAGTGCACCAGCTGCAGAGGGGAGGGTGGAGTGAGCAGCATGAAGCAGCATGTGGCCTACAGTATGAAGCAGTGGCCATATGAATATCTGTGATATTCTTCACATACAACTGAAAGCTGAAGATTTGCAGACAGGATCCTGTTGTGTTGTAGGTAAATGTCCTTACGCGTCTGTTTATGTGTCTAGCAGCTAAAACAGTGGGTTTGACCTTGACCTTAAACACTATGAAGCACACTCGCAGCGGGCATTCATGCCAAACCGCTGATGCGATTTCCTGTTCTGGGGCAGTTTTCCATCAAGCAGTCTCTGTATTTACCTCTAAAACAACTCTGTCTGGTAACGTTGTGTTATTATCTCATAGCGTGGTGAATGTGCAGGTCACAACTTGTCCACCAGAGCGTTTTGGAGTTGTTGGATTGTGTATTTGATGAGTTTGATGAGGGAAACCAAGAAATCCCATGAGCCTCCGTAGCGTAGCTCTGAGCAGCTCACGGCTCTGCTCCGCCGTTCTAAAAATAGCTTGCACCAACAAATAAAGGTAACAAACCTGCTGCTATGACTATAGGGATTATGGCAATGGGTGAATTTGCAAAAATGTTGAACTATCCCTTTAAAGATCAGAGAAAGTCCTAGAAAATTTTATTAAAAAATAAATCCTATATAGGATTAGAGCAACAAGTGGTTGTGGAGAGTCCTGCAACACATCACCGGTTTCACCGGATATTTGACAACCGAAAAATAAATCAATGATAAAAATGTGGAATTCAAATAAATGAGGTTTTCTTTCTTTCTTCTTCAGCCTGTTAATATCCAAATTAAATCATCTTTCGTGCTCTGAGAATGATTCAGCATCTGATACTTTAATATTTATTCCTGTTTACCTTCGGTTGCATAACAACTGATGTCCGCAGCACAGAAACACATCCAGGTTACACTCTGGTTATTATCTTTATGAACAGTCACCCTGGACGATTAAATTAGCAATTGTTTTTTTTAATTGTTTGTTTTGTTCAGGATAATATTGTAGACTTCCTCCACCTCCTGCTCTGCGTCACTAATAGATGATGTAAGACAGGAACAAACAAAATCTGCATCTGTTTTTGTTCTGACTGTTTCCCCTCGTCCTGTTTATTGATTTTTGATTGGCTTCGTGTGTCTGTGAATGATTTATTCTGTCAAGGATCGATGAGCTGAAGGTGTACACACCCTGATAAACACACACAGAACAGAACAGAACAGAACATGGTGGCTTCTATATCTTTTCTGTAAATAGACCAGAACCGTCTATAAATAGTGTGTCTGTGTGTGTGTGGAGGCACAGGGACACGGCGTCCTGTGGTGAGAAGTGTTACCTGTTATCTGCACATCCACAGGTGCAGTAATGTGGAGCTTTCCACTGCTTTCCACTGCTGTCTAAGCTGCCATTCCCCCATGGAGGTGATGAAATCAAACGCACACTGTTGCCCGCATGTTGACAGGATGATGACGTCTGTCCTAAAAAAACATTTACTTTTTTATTTATTTTCAGGTTTGTTTATTTGTTTTGTCAGTCGCATTGCGTTATTACAGTTGTAACTAGTAGAGGTAGAAAACCTATCTCAGTCTCACGGGTTTATTCTGAACACAGATATTTCCGTCACATCCACATAGTAGGACTACTACACATAGTAGCTTCTTATTACACATCTAGTACGACTGCAAAACAACATGAGGGAGTCCTGACTTACAGCGGCTACAGAAAAACAAAAACATGTATCTCATCACTTGTCAAGTAACGTATATACACGTATACGCACATATATAACACGTCACATCTGTTGTTTGTCTTGTGTTATATATTTTTTAATAATTTTTTTCCTATATCAATTCAGTACAACAACAAAAACAAAGATATGATAAAAACAAACACAAACAAGCACCTTGAAAAGAAGAAAAAAAGAATGAAAAAACCACTAACAAACAACAACAAAAAATATAAATTCAATATATACAGACCTCTAAATATATGACAGCCCCCCCAGACAGTCTTGTGTTATATTTTTATAGTTTTTATTCATTTTTTTTTATTGTTTTTCTCATTGTCTGATGTTTTGTTTGATGTTTGTTTGGTGTTATATTGTGTTATATTTTGTAATGTTTTTGTTTAAGTACTCAACTCAGCTCAACCATGGCAACAGCATCATATGTCACTGTACACAACAAGCTAAGTGAGTAAACATGACTCTGGCTCTAAAATACTACATTACCCATGAGCCACCTGTTGTGGGGAGAAACCACATGTCATGGCCTACAGTATATGTCTATGTTGACAGGGACACAAAACACACGCAGATCTGCTGAGGTGTCACCTGTTTAGAGTGTAACTATAATGCTGGAGCATCGGCACAGCAACAACAGCCCCCTCCCTCCCTCCCTCCTTAGCCCTCAACCTGCCACCCCCCATCCCCCCCCCCCAATTTATTTGCAGACGTCAGACATGTTTTCCATGGTTAGCTGGCCACCGACCTCACAGAGCGTGTGATTCCCACACAGCACTGAGAACATGACCTGGGCCACGTCCATAAACATCCCCAGGAGGTCACTCAAGGTCATACCTCACCACCACTGTGTACTGGCACCGGCTGGTGTGTGTTTTTACTCAGAAATGAAAGTACAACTGCAATAATCCTCATACTGTCTTACAGTAAATTATATATACCTTAAATATACTCATGGATCGCTTTATGAACACCTCCACCATTAACACGTCACGGCTCCTCCAGATGTTGAAACTCTCCTCTGAGGCCTCGTGTTGCGTCACATCACTACTGCAGGTCCGTCAGCTGCACATTAAAGCTGCCAATCTCCTGTTCTACCACATCCCAGAGGCTCCACTTGGATCCCAGGTCTGGACATTGTGGAGGTCAGTGAACTTCCCTGGAAAAGCTGATGAAACTGTGGAGTTTTCGGAAGCTGGAAGTTACCGTGAGACGATGGCGAAACCATGAAGGGATGAACAAACAACAACCATACAGAGATAGACGGTTGATTGGTTTTAAAGCCCAAGCTGAGATGGGTTTAGGAGTATGCACAAAAGTGTTTTTTTTAACCAATGTAATTTTTAGAAACAGGTCCTAGAGTGAATAAATCTCAAAATGCCACCCCAGATTTTTCATGACAACCAAAAGGTATCTCTTGTATGAAATGATGATGTCATAGCCCCAGTTCTCTAACCCAGGTGTTACCAATCTTTTCCATGGCAAGGCCCCCTGAATAGCATTAGCTTCTGGCCGGAGACCCCCTTTGCAAACCCACTGAGTTTTAAAACAGTTGGCAGTTAATAGTCATGATGTCATAGATGATAATTTGTCCTGCAGGCAATTAGAAAGATGAGCATGGCAAATAAGGTTTCAATGTTATAATATCACAAATTAGACTTTATAATAATGGCCAAAATACAATTATTTTATTTTATTTTGTTATCTGTATTTGGTCTCATCTTCCCGCCAATTTGCCCCCTAGCATCTCCTGGCGGCCCTCACCTTGAAAACCACTGCTATACACAACAACAACAACAATGGAAGACTACTGGCGGGTCCTCCTCGGATACTGCGCCTGAGATGCATCCATTGTAACGTCATATTTGGACCGAGGAGACTCCCAGTCATCATTCTCGTGTTTAGTCTGCTTATAGTGTTTGGAGTTTGTTTACAGTGCGTAAGCTTTTATCTCCTCGTCTCTGTTTTTGGTGTATTTCTGTGGAAGTGTTACAGAGCCACACACAGGCCTGGCATGTATGTATATAAACTACAGCATTTAGAGTCATCCTCAGCGGTTTTGCGGGTACACGGACATTTCTTCAAATGATGCCGTGTTAAAACCTTATAGACCTTATAAGGACGAAAAAGAAAAAAACATAGTCTATGGAAAACTCCATTTTCACGTGAACAAGGCCTGAGTCAAGAAAACATTTCCCAGCACCAGCCTGGACTGGTGACACATCAGTGGATTTAGACCCTGATCCTCCATCACGATCCACCAGAGCAGGTCTTCATGTGTCCTCCGCAGCCTCAGGTCTCAGCTCTTGGTGACAGGAAGTGTAGCCTGATATTGTCTCTGCAGCTGTAGTCCGTCCACCTCAAGGTTCACCATGTTCTTCAACCTCAAGCTTCTCTCTGCTGTCCATATAGTATCTGAGAGAGGTCTGTTCATTGAGCTCTGACCTCTCTTATCAACACAGGGCTGCTGATTGCTGGAGGTTTTTTTTTGTTGTTGCTCCATCCTGGGTTTAAAAAAAAGAAGAAAAAAAACCCTCCAGAGACTGTTGTGTGTGAACATCCAGGAGATCAGCGGTTTGAGAAACAATCCAACCAACAATCATGTCACAACCAGCCAGCAAATAGCAGTTATTTATATCAATATGATGACATGTTTGGTGGAAGCGTGGGCACATGAATGCACTCCAGTCCGATGTTGATATGCAGTGTAACCCAGTATGGACAGTACAGATGAAACCCCCGAAGCTTAATCCTTGTTGTGTATGTTGACGACACATGTTAGTGTTTATGTCTCACGTCTCAGGGCAGAGCGTGCTCACTGATGTGGGAGATTTGCATAATTGTGTTCTTTTTCAGACCGGTCCAGACATGTTCCTCCTCAGCACTCGGCATTCTGTACATTTCTGACTGCGCAGTGCATGAGTCTGCATTTAAATGATGTTGCGTTGTTATACAACAACACATACCCACTGGGTCAACTGTCCATTTCCTCAAATTCATGTGGAGTAAAGATTGATCTCTTCATAAGTCCTTCAATTTCGATGTGGTTGGTCACAGGGTCTGAAACCCAACGGTGCATGTGGTGGTGACTTGAACAGAAGCTCTCCATCCCCAACAGCGATTCAGCTACATGTTCAAAAAATATGGACCACACTAAAACATAACTTTTCATTTCCATTCATGAATTTCCTGTACATCTCATCTTTTAGGATTATTCTTGTGAAATGACTTGTGTTTCTGACCCCTTGTTGAGACTGTTGTGGGAAAGCGCTAATTAGCAATATTTTTTTTAAGATTTGTTCCTGAAAAATAGTACTCATATACTGTATCACATATCATTCATACCACATACACATATTTATCCAGTATTTATTATTTATTCCCAGTGTTGGGGAACATTACTTTTAAAGATTAATTAGTTATAGTTACTTGTTGCTTTCCCCATAAAGAGATTGAGGTAATAACTGTGTTATTACATTATAAAAGTAACTAATTACCAGGAAAAGCAACAATTGTGTTACTTTCTTAAAAAATTCTCAAATATATTAAACTTTTAAATTCAACTGTATGTAATGAAACTTGACACAAAATATGTTAAATGCATGAATTTTTCACTTAATTGAGTATATTGTTATTAACTACACTGCATTGTTGTGTGGGTCAATGCAACAGACACCTATCAATTTTTTTTTTTAAGTATATTTTTTTTTGGCTTTTTATGCCTTTATTTGATAGGACAGTAGCGAGTGTGACAGGAAATGGGAGGCACGCAGAACAGGGCCGTCCGACGCGGGACTCGAACCAGGGCTGACTGCAGCGAGGACTATAGCCTCTACACATGGGGCGGGTGCTCTTCCAACTGAGCTAAACACCGCCCTATCAATTTTAATATTATAGATATGATACTTCAATTGGCCGTTGTTGTTGTTGTTATGTTACGTCCATAGACAAAATGCTGGGGTGGCGTTTTGGGATTTTCACATTCTGGTTTCCTTAAGAGCTCCCATCGCTGAGAGAAAACCTGCTTGGATGAAAGGCGCTCCAGTAAGTCAAGTATGGCTGAGCAATGGCACATTTTATTGTCAGTAATGGTAATGGCATTATAACGGGGGAAACAGTAACTTTTTTGATGACTCATTACAGAAAAAAAAGTAACCCATTAGTAACACCATTTATTTACAACGCTGTTATTCTCATCACTATTTATTTCATGGCACTACCTCATTGTTTATTACTTACTATTGTACAGTACAGTCTGGCCTTATTTAACGTATTGTTCAGTTGTTGTTTTTGTATGCCTTTTTACATGTAAGTACTCAGAGAGCAATGCAAAACCAGAGTCAAATTCCTTGTGTGTGTGTGCACACACTTGGCCAATAAATCAGATTTTGATATTAACTCCTCAGACCTTTAACAGACCTTGCAGAAATGACGGCTGAGCATAATTTACTTGTGGACTTGGCACTGTTTCCTCTTAGCACCCAATAAGCAGCTGTAGTTTCCACACAGGTCTGCACATGCTCATGATGCTGCAATATCATATGCACAATCTCAGAATGATATAAGCTGAGTCAAGGGCAGCTTGACGGATACACTTATCTTTCTAACAGATGTCTATTTTTAGCTCGGACTGGACCGGCGTTGCTCGTCGCCTTGTTTGCCCTGATGAAACCACACGAGCACGACCCGAACTCCAGTGGCTCCAATGGCTGCAGCACAGACACACTGGTTTGTCATGTTGATTGATCTGTATATGAGCAGATACACTTTCACCCATCAGTGACAGTCATTCATGTGACTGTTAGTCACTGGGTGGACGTCAAACTGATATTAAGCAAGACGTGTTGTAAAAGTTTATGTCATCATTTTATTTTATACGTTTTCATCTATCAAGATCGTTTTAAAATGAATGCCATTAGTTGGTTTATCTGATTAATATCGCCATTGGTTGAGTTTGTGGTTGAGCTAACAAAATGCATAAATGTCTTTGTTGGTGTCATATGCATAATTTATGTATTTCACAATAATTTCAGGTCATGGATTAATAGGAGTTTCATGATTTAATAGAAGAACAAGTTCAGTGATAATTATTATTTAGCCCAGTGGTTCTAAAAGTGGGGTCCGGGGACCCCCAGGGGTCCTTGAGAGGGTTCAAGGGGTTCCCCAAAATGTTCTTGAAATTTTACCACTTTTTTTTTTCTAGAATTTCAAAATAGTTTTTTCTCGAAAATTTGCCACTTTTTTCTAAAAATATTACATTGTTTTTCCATAAATTTCTCTAAAAATTTTCTAAAAATTCACGCCTTTGGCCCTGATTTTAATGTACATTGACTAAAAAAGTAGCATTATTCAGTCTCAGAACAAATATTTGTGTATTTCTGGTGTTTGTTTCCAAATTTTGTTAAATGAGGGGGTCTGTGGTCTAATTTTAGGGGTCCTTGATGTAAAAAAAAGTTTCAAAACCACTGATTTAGTCAATTATTATTGACATAATGAATTATATTTTAAGTATTTTAGATTTTAGATGATGTCATTACTTTGTAGCCCAACAAATAAATGCCTGTAGCTTTAAAGCGATATTCCGGCGTAAGTGAAAGCCTCGGTCAAACACACCGTAACACCGAGTCAGACCCCCCCCTCGAGAGATTAATTTCCCCGACCGCTATATTCACGAGTTCCACCAACTTCAGAAAAGACCGCACTATCGCCACACACGGCGCTGTGCGGATCCACTGTAAAAACCGCAAAACGCCACTTTTAGCCACAAATAATGCTCAAAACTGCACCAAAGTTCATCAATAGTACATTACAGGGTCCCAGCACGTAGGACGAGCCGTCAAACATCCGCTAGCTTTACCTGTTTACTTTAGCTCCGCTGCACTCGGTGATCCCCTCGTCAGGGCTTCTCCACCAGCAAGCGGCTCCAGGAGGAGAAGTAGGTGAGTTGTGTCTGCTGAAGAAAACAGGTAACGCTAGCGGATATTTGACGGCTCGTCCTACGTGCTGGGACCCTGTAATGTACTATTGATGAACTTTGGTGCAGTTTTGAGCATTATTTGTGGCTAAAAGTGGCGTTTTGCGGTTTTTTACAGTGGATCCGCACAGCGCCGTGTGTGGCGATAGTGCGGTCTTTTCTGAAGTTGGTGGAACTCGTGAATCTAGCGGTCGGGTAAATTGATCTCTCGAGGGGGGGTCTGACTCGGTGTTACGGTGACCATGGCTGGTGACCGTTTTTGGTCTGACGCGAAAGTGGCAAGTTACGATATCAAGATGGATTCATGTTTATTTCTTCATGGATATAGGAGCAGGTGTCACCCATGGAGTCCATGTAGATTCAGATTTGGTGTATTGGAAAATCTGAACAACCAAGTCTTGTGAAACCTCTATGTGACCTCTGTGTGACTCAGGATGGGGATTCATGTCATGAACTGACCCTGTGCCACCATGACGTCCACATGTTCCCTGAGCACGCACAGTAAACTGACCGATGGTCATTCTGGATCGAAGATGCTGCAGAAGTCAATTCACCTCTTTGTTTACGGTTTTGACTCTTCATGCCAGTGGGTTGTTAGAGGAACCAAAAATTCCCAAAAATTCGCTGTTCAGCAGAAAAACCATAATTACAACATCACAGAGTTTTTCCTCTACCATCAAACCAAGTGGCAGGAAACATGGTCACGTTCGCTTCTTCCTCTTACAGCGCTGAATAAAAACCAGAGGTGATGCCACATGCCATATGATGCCACAGTGACGCTGAACTTTGAACATTAGGAAATAAACTATCCTTGTCCTGACCTTTGAGTTAAATTATGTCACAATCATATATAAATTTACAAGATATGGCCAAATTTCCTCATCAGGAGATCAAAACCTTGTTTTTGACCTCCTGAACTTTGACCTTTGACCTCCAAAATGTACATGTATATCCTTGAGTCTTTGTGATGAGTTTTTGTGCCACATTTGAAGAAATTTAATCTATTCCATCCATGATTATACCATGAAACCCAAACTCAACACCAATCAGAACCATTAGAAGTCATTGTTTTACCAAGCCTAACATACAATAGCTGTCAATCACAGAAGAAGAAGAAGAAGAAGAAGAAGAAGAAGAAGAAGAAGAAGAAGAAGAAGAAGAAGAAGAAGAAGAAGAAGAAGGCACATTTCTACAATGTAAATGAAGACCTGACGACCTGTTGGGACCTGGACTCAGCTGGTACCAGACTTTAGCTGTGTTGGTTGTAATGGTTACACAACTAGAGAGGTTGAACTAGAAAGATGAGTGAAAACTCACGGAGGAGAAGTTAGACATGAGGAGCAAAGAGGGACTGAACAAAATTCTGTAGAGCTGGTTGCCCTCTTCATAAATGGACTATACTATTAACAATGTGTACAAGAATAACTACAGTATGAAGAATGACAGAGAGGTGTTAGCAAGCGCTATGATGAAGTTGACACCCCAATATCCTGCCTGCTCCTCTCTGATCCTGTTGCCTGGGCTGTGGTCACATGACCAGGCCGGCCCAGCCTGATAGGACACTGCATGGTGTAATGGCGCTGTGCAGCTGTGAGGGAGGGAGATCTGTCAGGTCTTGTGATTTCTGCTTCTGCTCCAGGTGAAGACGTAGACATATTCACTGTGGGGGTAAATATAGACACCGTCCCTCACCACCCCCAACCCCTGCTACCTCCACCTCCCCCTCCCCTGGAGAACGCTGATAGAGTGTCAACGAGTGCACAGCCTCCCTAATTCTGTGAACTCACATTACACACACTCATACACACATTTCCAGCGCTCATATGACACTTGCTGCGAATGTCATAAAGCACTTGACACCCCTTAGAAGGGCTCCTCTGCACCACCTTTCATTCACCGTTCCTCCACCTCCCTTCTTCTTCTTCTTTTCTTCCTCTTCTTCTTCCCTCTCTTTTCTTTCTTTCTTTTTTTTTTTTGGATGCAACTGTAATCCAGGAACTCTGTGTGCAGTCACGTCTCCATAAAGGAAGAATACCAAACACTATACTGACAAGATGAGTAGAGCAGCTTTAATATCCTCCTGCGGCTCCACTGACATCACACGTTTAGCACAAGTGAGGGAGTTAACAGTGACCGCAAACACATCTCACTTCACTTTAGTTTACAATAAAACAAAGGGTCTGGTTCTGCACCAGGTTTTCCTCCCTTCCCTCGACACTACAGTTATGACAGCTGTAAGAAATGTTAATAAACTGAAATTTTACCCATAATGGGACAGATAAAGGAATATCTTATCTTATCTTATCTTGTCTTATCTTTTTAGATTAAGATGTACATTACTGATCACTGGTTGGGAAATTGTTGTGCATTACTGTAACACTCATTGCTAATAGAAAAATAAGAAAAAAATAAAATAGAAACAATTTGAGTAAAAAAATATACATAACTTGAGAAAAAGTATTTACAAATGAAAAGGTGATGTGCAAATAAATAAGGGGTATGTAACAGACAAAATGCAGCAAGTACAGTAATTAATACATAAATAGATCAATAACAATACAACATGAGTGCTTATCTTATCTTATCTTAATTAATTAATTTTATGAATTTATTTATTTATTTGAAAGGGACAATACACATTAATGAACATCAGTACGAGAATACAAATGTAAATGTATCAGAGTTAGCAGCCTACTAATTTGCATAAACAGACTGAGGAATAAGAGGTAGAGTTAAGAAAGAATATACAAGGTAATGGTGCTCCACTGGTCAATGATGTGATATTCAGTACTAATGTTAAAGAGCTGCAGCATACACACAAACACACTGGGTAATGTGGGTGGGATCCTGAGTCAGAGTTGCGTTGTGTGTTCCTCACAGGTCAAATGGACAGACTGGGAGTTCTGGGAGGTCGTCTCTCTCCGCTCCAGCTGACGTCACCAGAAACCAGCTGATGAAGCCAAACGGCCGCCCACACAAACTATAACTGCAGCTCCATTCAGCTGGATGGATGGTACGTGTCTGGCACCGTATGACCATTGTGTGTGTGTGCGTGTCCATGTGTAAGGAACCCTAAGGATCATGGGAGGAAAAGCTCCTGGTCTTCTGCTTACATTCACATCTGACCAAGCTTCAAACAAACTGCTCGTAAAACTCAACAAGTCCAAATATTTATCTGTGGCTGAAGCCTGAGCACCGGTGTCAGACTGAGGGACAGAGAGGTCTCCTCAGTCTGTGATTAAACATGTCCCCCTGAACCTGGATCAAGAGCCACAACACACATGCACACACACACACACACACACACACGCACACACACACACACACACACACACACACACACACACACACACACACACACACACACACACACACACACACACACACACACACACACACACACACACACACACACACACACACAACTGCTTCAATCTGGAGGAGCCATAAACTAATGATGACATCGCTGGGAATACGATCATCAGATGAGTTCCTCTTTTCTGTCTCAACTGAAACAGTTCAGAGCAGTCGGCAAAAGCGTCTCCAACTTTTCTTTTTGCACCATCACCAGGTCAATATCTTACTTGGATAACGTTAAAGTCATTAATACTTTTAGGAATAGACTTTTGGTGCAGCTCATGTCAGGGTTTTCTGTTTTCAGTTTTCACTTCCTGTTTTATTTTGAAGTGTCATATGTCTTCTTGTGATTGATTACCTACTGTGTTTCACCTGTGCATTACCTCCCCATCTGTGTCTTATTCCTCCTTTGTGTATTTAACCTTTTTTTTTTGTTCGTCTAAATCCTTGTTTGTTTTTGTATGTCCCTCTGAGACCATGTAGCTACACACCGAAAAAGTTGAAATTGAAACCAAAGTTGAAATCTGCAAAAAAAAAAAAAAGGTTTTAGGTTCCTCCATTACATTGTCACGGTTAGGTGATGATATTTTTTCCAGGATTCTGATTGGCTAGCCACATTTAGTTCTAATTTCATCATCAACTTTGCTGATGATATGGTATAGTGCTTGGGACCATGCACAACAACGATGAGTCAGCCTACCTGAGGGAGGTGCAGAGTCTGGCGTCAGACTAACTGTCTAAAACCAAAAGGGCAAATCAGACAACACCTCTACCATCTTCAGCTATTGAGGTTGAAGTTTGATGTATGATGTCATAATTGAAAATGGAGGACAGACATTTATCATTATATTTCTATGAGCATCCAGCAACCTGAACTTTAAGGTAATAAAACCAGATCACTGCCCATGCAGCCGCCGCCTGTTTCCGTGTCCGTGTCTGTTTGCAACATGACAGGTCAATTAGATTACACTCTGATGCGTCATTAACATGAGGATGTAGTGACATCACAGCAGCTCCTCACATGCATGGTCTCTCTTTAAAGCATCAGAAGCTGCTGTCCCTTGCAGACAATCACACGCACGCACACACATTATACACACAGGTCAAACCTTGTGTGTGCATATGTGTGTATAGGAGTGGTCGCCGTTCTACTGATAACATTCAGACTCACCTGTCCACACACAGATACCACCTGTCGCCTCGTCCTTGTCGGTGAAGCTCGTCCCCGTGTCAGTCAAACAGCTCAAGGCCGCTCGTTCTTATCCAAACTCTGCATCTCTAATAAAGGACGTTCCCAGCTTCAGTGTTTGATTAGTGTTTGTCCTCCAGCTGTTATCGTGGACGGAGACCTTGGCCTCGGAGTTTAGTCAAGAAATCAGGTTTTTCAAGCAGCTGGAGCCGCCGCCTGCCTGCATGGGAACTGTGTTTCCAAACACTCACAGGTTACACATTGTGCACACACTGTTTCTGTCTGTGCACATTACAAACACCACATTACCATTATGACATCATCAACAGTAGCAGTAGTGATCCCACAGTAGATTTAGTCTTGATTGCTCAAAGGCATTTTATTTGAGTCAATATATCACTTGAGATTTTAACCGAGACTATTTGAAAAATGAAGATTTATAGAAAAACTGCAGGATATATACCCAGATTTATGATGATTGGATGGATTTCTAGAATAGCATGATGTATCAATATGGAAAGACAAAGCTGATCAATAAGTTATGAATGATTATAAAGCACTGATTACATTAATAAGCTTCTGTTCCACAAATACAAGTCTGAAGGTGAAGCGAGGACAGTGTGACTGAAAACACTGTGAATAACATTTAATCTGAAGGACTTTCTGACAGTGTATTGCGGTTTATTGTCGTCATGGTTACAGACGATTACATACGGTTGTGTTGACTGACATCTGACGACGGTCTCCTTTTCTTCGTCTTTAGATGACATCATCGGATGTGTGAAGTCTATTTTTCAACACATCTTTAAATGAAAAGTTTGACCTGTTAAAAAAAGACACACTGTGAGAAAAAGAGTGTTTTATATTTGCTGCTGTCAGTTTCTAAAACTCTGAGGGCTAAATTCAGCCCAAAGTATAAAGTATAATCACTGGAAGGATGTGAAACCTCCAGTCTAAACGTTTTTATCTTCCACTTCAGACAGTGAGGCTCCAGCTCCTACAAATCACTGTTATGATGCTCCATCACTAAATTGCATGAGGGTTCAAATCATGACGGGACATTTTTACATCCTTAATACTTATTACAATAGGCTGTATTTTCCATATGGAGTTTATTATATCAGACTGTATTTTTTCTCAGCCTTGAGGCTGAACTGCTGAACAGACAATATCATAATTGTCCATGCATGCAAACCAGCCAGTGGTGTAACTAGGTCAGTCAGTCAGTGAGCAGCATTTGTGTTTAAAGTTCTGGCCCCCTTTAGAAATAATCGATTCTATCAATCTACTATTCAATCAATCAATCAAATTTGTATATAGCACCTTTCAAAGCAAACAAATGCCATTCAAAGTGCTTTACATGTGGATTGAAATTTAGTTTCACTTCTGATAGTGAAACAAGAAGACTGACGTGGAGACTAATGCACAGAGATTAAAAACAACAATAAAATATAGCAATAATAAAAGATAACAGCACAATTAAATATGATAAAATATAAAAATCAATAAAAATTTAAAAGCGGGAAGAAAGTAATAAAATAGAAGACTGTAAAACTGTAGAATAGAATAAAAGCCAGATTGAAAAGATGAGTTTTTAGTCTATGTTTGACAGTGTCGATGTTTGTAACAGATTTAATCAGGAACATAAAGTAAAGTTATTGTTGTTGAGTTTCATTCATCCTGATAAACATGTTACTTCTTGTTGATTAAATTACTTGTAAAATTGTTAACTTTGTCTTATATAAATTGAGAAATAAGAATTTGAAAAGATAATGACGTCTGTAGGACACATCTGTAAATAAATGATCTCTCGGTCTGTTTCATAGTAACTCTCTCTACCTTCACAGCTTATTTGGGCGCTGCTCCATTATCAGTCCTCGGTGACGACTCTGGTTTTAATGAGGCTGTACTGATCCATGGTTTCTGTGTCAGTGTCTGCCTGTCACCTTGTTGCCTAACCTGCAACCTAACCTTCTTCTTCACCATCACCTGTTGGTGCTTATGTAATTCAGCCTCTTCAGCCTGGATCGTGACTTTCACCCCGTTACGTAACAGCTGGCCTCCTTTTACGTAGGTGCACTATCACTTGTTTACAGACCTACAGAAGTTTGATTAACTGCTGGAATTCCTGTTGGTTTGTGTTGGCTCAAATGTGTGTGTGAGTGTGTGTGTCTTTTAGTGTACATGTCTGTAAATGATACCATACTTTAACCTGTGGTTAAACATATACTTCCTAAGTGAGTCCAAATACCCCCTCCCCCCTCACACATACACAGACACACACACACGCACAGTCCTTCTCAGTAAAAGCCGTTGAAACAAACTTTCACTCAAAATAATTTGATTTGAATTTATATGACGATATATAATAAATAAATATCATACAATGAATTTGTTACTACTCAAGTTTACTTTATTTGTCACATATAAATAGTGAAAATCTTGCTTACCTTTGGTCATTTGCATGACATAAATAGACATACAAGAATATAAAAAGAAGAAAACAAGAAAAAAAGAAATATTTAGATAAAGAATATTAAAAACGATAGGATGGTAATAATATTTAAAAAAATAGTCAAACTCAAAATAATTGAAGAATTCATATAGCAGCACATTTAAAAACAACCTTAGTGCTGCACAACATAGATAGAGTCAAGTACTAGCAATATAGAGAAGATAAAAACAGCATAAATGATCAACATAGAGTAACAGGGCAATAAGAACAATTACTAAGATAAGGTAAAACAAATAAAAGCTCTATAAAAGTCTGCGGATATTTGTATATTATTAAAATCATTATACTTACATGTGTATTTTCTAACACAGTCTTCATGTCTTCCCAAACCATGGTGCTTTTTTCTGAATAAACAAACTGTGACCTTTCAATTGGCTTGTTGGCATGCCGATGAAGGTCTGGGATGTTGCTGCTGGTAAGCTTGTCTATTGGAAAATATGGAGGAGGTACAGTAGGGACAAAGCACACAAGTTCTCTTGAACTTGTTGGCTGAAAACCACCAGAGCTCAGAGACTCCAGGTATGTCGACTGTATACGTAGGATCACAGGTGTAGGAGACGCCAGGAGCGAAATTAACCACGCTTTCTTTGCCCGGCTGCAGTTCACTGACGCTAAACGAGCTGCGCTGAGTCTAGACAGTAGCTTTCAAATATAGAAATGTTTTGTTTACTGCCACTTGTCTCAATGTGAACCCTGCTGTAGCGAAAGAACTGGATCCAACAAAGGAGAACAGAGAGAAGAGAGAAAAGAGAGGGAGAGAACGAGGTGGTTTGAGTGAAGTGAAGCACAGAAAGAGAATGAGCAGTTTTCAAAATGTCTGGCGCCAAAGTTGGAGCACGCTGCTGTCTGATGGAAGTGTACTGGCCAAGATTACTGTGCCGCTCTCTTATGAGTCAGCAGACGCACCCACATCACAAGTCAGGCGAGGTGAGTACGACTGCGCTCCGCCAGAGGTTTGACTGCAGCGCAGCACGGTCCAGCCTATCAGGAGGAGGAGGAGGAGAAGGAATGTAGCTTCTGTGTAGTTTGTCTAAGTGTAAAAGTAGCAACTGTCTTACCATCCTCTACATTCCTCAGATAACACAGGGCGCTAAGGACCGGTCCACAGGGACTGTGTAAGACAGGAGACAATAACAGTGCGCACTGTCTGTCCGGTCAGTAGACAGCGTCCTCAGAGACAAACTGTAATCACAAAGTCCGGTGTAGACATGTCAGTGTCCCTGGTAAGAAGTGACCTAAATTAGAATGAGCTCCACCTCAAACATCTACACCAGCACAATGCACAGCTGGAACTTTTTACTGTAAAGTATTGTGAAATTATATTCAAAACGTGTTGATTCGTCAGTGTTACGTCCTTATGTGCATCTCCTGGTATTCACTATCCCCTTTCACGTATTATTTCCGTACTTTCCGGACTATCCACCTTAGCAAACGTCAAAAACGTGTGCCGGTTTTGGCTCAGTCTTTGATGCAGGCAGTCCTGGTTCAAGTCCCGCATCGGACTGCCCTTTCCTGCGTGTCATTCCCCCACTCTCTGCCTCCCATTTCCTGTCTCTCTCTCGACTACACTATCAATTAAAGGCAATAAAAGCCAAAAAAATATACTTAAAAAAAACACAAAAAAAACGTTGGCCGGTTTTGCTCTTCCGGTGGAATTTTGTGTTTACGTTTCCATGGTTTTGGTAGTTGGATTTTCTTGTTTTGTTCCAATGGAGAGCTGTAAAATGCATGGATCATCACACCGGCTTTTAACAATGGATTTCACACAAATTGACATCCGTGTGTGACAGTTGAGGTTCCTGTCACTATGCCTCCAATTGATCATGCGCCCTGGCTACTTGGCAAAGGGGATGTCCCTTTGGCTGACTGGCAAGTGCGCGTGACTCTTACCCGGAAGGTGTGGGTTCAATCCCTCTTAACCTTGCCACACGTGTTAAAAGCCAGTAATAGATCCATGCATTTACCACAACTATGACGATGACTGAAAACCATGTAGATGTAAATGTAAAATTCCACTGGAAATGCAAAACCGGCTTCCAGTTTTGACCATAGATGACATGGATAGAGCGCACCTGAGTATAAGCCGCACCAGCTCAATTTTATGAGAAAGTACATATACAGGCCGCACTTAAATATGAATTTTCATGTTATAACATGAGATTTACACAGAAAGACAGTAGGGAACTGTGCAAGTCCCCTCGCTTTTCCGCTGTTTTGGTTTACACTCCTCTCGCCCATGTGCATTTGTTTACAAAAAATGGAGCGGTGGACAACGTTACATAACATAAATGATGTCACAGTGTTTGTGTTTGTGTAGTCTTAACCGTCATAAACAAAAGATTACAGGTTGCAGAGCGCGTTTGTGTTGCAAGAGAGAGCTGGGGCAACGGGCCGGGTGAAAAAAAGTAGTGGCTTATAGTCTGGAAAGTACGGTACTGTAACCATGATGTTGTTGGCATTGAAACTTAGCCCCCACCCCCAACCCCTCAACTGCCCAATTCTGCACCTCGGGGGCAACTATACCTCGGCCCGCTTTGTCATGACCACCCCTGTATAATTACGACATTAGTGGTGTGTCTGTGCCAGAGTTCACTTTTAATTTGCTAATGATTCAAACCATATGTTACAATGAAGTCAGGAACACAAGGGAAGGATCCAGATGCAGACTCTCAAAGCACGGCTGATGCAACAAACATAACCTTAATGAAAATGGAGGCTTATAGGTATTCCAGCTGCAGACAAGCAGGCAAAGTGCAGAGGATGTGGATGCGAAACAGTCTCAAACTCAAAAGTCTCTGGGAACAGGAGAAGGCAAAGCGGATGAACCGAGCGACCGAGAGTCTAAATAAAATTGAACAGAAGAAAATTTGAGCTGCAGCGGGGGCCAATTGGGACAGGCAGGATGTTTTCCAGAGGTACTGGTTCAGGAACTGGCAAGACAAGCAATGCCGGGACAGGTAAGGTGTTGACTTGGGTGGTCGGCTCCTGAGACAAAGATCAGTTGGCTGAGAGTCTCCGTGTGGGAACAAACTCCTGAGGTGAGACATCAGATAAGACGGCTGACTCAGGACCAGATAAGACACTGGCTGCAGTTAACCAAGGCATGACGCTGAGCACATCCATGGGTGGCATGCTGGTGGCTAACAGGCCAAACGCTAGTGGGTTTGGATGATGTACAGCAAAGAGTGAACACCTAAAGGGCAAACAATGGAAGATGGGTTTAATTGGAATAGCTAGATTTAGCCTGAATGCTACAACATTCAAAACCACAATGTCTTTCCACACTGCTGATGTAGCTCATGTCTCTTAAGGTCCACCCATCCTAAAAGCCCAGTCTGCTGTGATTGGTCAGTACTCTGGCCTGATGACCGTCTGTGGCAAGAAAACCACAAGAACCAAGTTTAGCGGCACCATAACAACCATAACAAAAATATCACCTCAACTGCTGAACCAGAGACAGCGCCACGATTCCTGTGACATTTTCCTCCATGACACTGCTAATGATATTTTTGTCTCTGTGTCACATAATAGGTTTTATAATGATATAATAATTAGCTGTTTTGTTGCTAACGTGGTTATTCAAGCAGTACAGTAAACAGAGTAGGCCTAAGGATGTAGAATTAAGATCAAGAGGATGACATGAAACTGTATGAAACACCAATGAGAAGCAAAAATTTAAAAACATTAAAACTGCATCTGTTTCACTGTTGCTCTAGCGTCATTTTGTTTATGTAGTTAACATATTTATCTTTCTTTGTGTCATCTGCTGTGAGAACTATTTCAGTTATTGTCTCACTATAGCACTTCGTCTGTTTTCATCTCTTCTTTTGATACATTGAAGTGTATGATGTTGTTGCATTGTATTGATGTTGGTACATTGGTGCAAATTCTCTTTGCTTTTAAGGTGCTATATAAATAAATTAAACTTAAACTTGAACTAATGCATTAATATGTCTGTCACAGCTGCAGACGATCACTTCTAAACCCTCTGATTGTGATGCATCCTTTCAAAATGCAGAAAATGCAAGCTGAGTTGAGAATCAGTGACTCAGGCTCATCACTGCTTCTGAGCAGTCACTAATCATTACTCAGCATCTTTGCTGTGACTGACGGCCGAGCTGCTGAGGTGGCTGCAGGAGGGTGGCTCAGCTTTCTCTCTCTGACCAGTGTTTCACTGCGCCATGAATGGACGCGGCGCCAGGCTGTGATGTGGCAAGACTAATGACTGGCCTATGGGAAGCACTGTTTACAGCTACTGTGGGTGTGGGAGAGTGACAGAGCTGACAGAGGTTTGATGTGACACAGTGGACGTCTTACACTGGGAGCTGAATCACCACTGTCAGCAGCGCTGCTCATTGGGAAATCACACTGCAAGATTTAGTTTACAGTTACAGTTTAGTAGTTATAGTTATGGTTTAGCAGTACAGTTACAGTTAGCATAGTATGTATTTTGCATTGTCTACAGTTGCAGATAAGGAGAGGTACAGTTTAGTACCATTATAATTCACTACAGTTTACAACAGTTTGGTGCAATTATCGTTTGGCACAGTTTAGTACATTTACATTTTAGCATAGTTACACTTTAGGGCAGTTATATTTAAGTAGCTACAGTACTATATAGTTAGTTTTCTACAGTTAGTCGATAGTTTACTACAGTTTATGACGCTTGAGTACACTTAGGTGTAGTTTTAGTTTGGCTTAGTATGGTTTAGTACAGTTATAGTTTACATTGGTTTAGTATAGTTATAGTTTAGTACAGTGCGAGCTCACAGTTGTAGTTACAGTGTTAACTGTGTGTCATAGTGCAGTACACTTTAGTGCAAAATAAAAAGTTACGGTTTAGCACATTTGAGTGCAGTTATGGTTTAACAGAGTTAAAATACAGTACAGTTATACAGTAGTTTAGTTTGGTTGTGGTTTAGGACAACTTGGTCCAGTTTCCTTTGTGCTTATATGTCAAGTTTTCCTTCTTGCTCTGGATCTTAGCCAGCCTGCTTCATTTCAGTGGAAATCCCTTCGACCTTCGCTGCTTCCTGAACAGAGGCATCTGACAGGTTATGTCTTGTATTCTCTTCTCCTGAATTTAACAATGTTTGGCATTTTCCATCCTCCCACATGTTTGAGTAGTTTCTCACGATTCTTAAGTTATTCACAAACAACCGCAGGTGTGTGGTTAACCATCACAACAATTCACTCAGAAATCTAAGTAGGCTACATAGGAAAGAGGAAATATTTTTATTTTGAAAGAGATCTCTTATCTAACACTTTCACGCACGATGTAGAGCCGAGATACCACAGTGTTTTTGTGGACTATCTGTGTCACACATAGGAACAAACCAAACACACTCATACTGTGGAGGCTGAGACCTTATAAACCATTTTAATGAGTGTTACACTCAGTGGTTAGACTGACTGTAATTCACACTGTTGTGGTCCACATAATCACAGAGGTGACAGAAACACCAGGAATAACCATTTAATTCTTGACCAGAAGGTTCAAGTCTGTTGAGGTGGAAATGCAGATGTGTAGCCAGCTGTTGATGTGATGATGTTGATGTGCACAATGACTAAAGACTGTAGCAGTGGACTGTAGGCAACTGGACAGGACTAGAAACTAGACTGCATCTGGAAATCTTTCACTTTAAGCTCCTCAAATAACCTTTGGATTCATAAACTTCAAGTCCTGGACCAATGAGACAACAGACACACCGCTGCTTCTCCAGGCCTGGACCATGTTCGGTTGGGGTGAGGTGAGGGTCCTCCAGCTCCTCCTGCTGGATAAAAAGCCTCTTCAGGTCAGGTGAGACATGAAGTTCCTCCAGTGTCTTCTCCTCTCAGCTGGACGTGTCCAGAGTACCAGGTCCAGATGTTCAGGAGGTGTCCTCACTCATCTTATCTCCCAGGTTGAATCATGACGGCAGGGACCAAAGATGGAAACATGAGTTCCTGATGATGCTCTGAACATCAGTGAAAGTTGGGACCAACTGCTCCTAAACTGCAGGGCATGATGATACTGATGATCCTGTTTTTGTTTTTTTTGGACCAAAATTCAATCTGAATGTCTAATACCAATGTGGGTGTGAGGTAGAATTACTGCAGAGAAAAGCTTGTGTTGGTTATCATTGTGTTGACTGATGCTCATGAGAAAATACAACATTTACAAAACTTTATTTCAACTTTGGTGTTTGACATTGACCTGATTTTCATTCCCAACCAACAATGTAACATCCTTCTGATAGAAATGTGATGTTCTGTGCAGCTGGAAGATAAACTAGATTCAGAAAGTTAATAAGCAGGTGGTATTTATAGTACATCAACAACTTGTTAATGGGTCCATTTTTGATAAATATATCGTTTGGTCTTTATCGTTATTTTGTTGTTATTATTTAGTGGTCAGCTCGCCCAGCATTTCCTACTTTTGGGTTCAAATCACCATTAATGGTCGGAACTACAACAGACATCAACCTCAACCTCAACCTCAACCTCAACGTCTCTGACAAATTCAAATTCAGTCATCTCAGTGTTTCAGAAAACCAGAGCTCTTTGGTTAAAGAAAAAAAGAAAAAAAACACTGAACATTTCCGGTATTAAAGCAGCTCAGGCTGAATCAAGGTCAGGTCCGAGGCTCAGGTCAGACCACACTGAACCCTCCTTACGTCACGAATGGAAGTATTTTCATTAAACTTTGTGTACAGCCTCTGACAGATTATCTAGTGCGGCCTCGGGGCAGTTTCATGTTCCTTGTGAAACCAGCAGATTATGGTGGAGGTTATATAAGAGCAGAACGAAGAGACATTGATATGATAATGAAGAACCATGGGAACCTGGGGACGACATGAGGAAACTACCTATACCTATAGAGCTACCTCGATATAACCTTTACAGCGATTATCATTATACTGTTCTCCTACATGAAATCCAGATTCATCCACAGCCCAGACCTCCTCCTCCTCCTCCTCCTCCTCCTCTTCCTGCTCTTCCTCACCACTGCACTAAATGTTGGCATCAGATGTATGAGACGATGAGCTGCACAATCACCCGGTACAGATGTAATAGGATTAGTGGGCTGCAGGGCATCAACATGTGTTAGTCACAGCGAGGTAGGTGTCACATTATGTCTGTTCCTGTCACTCTGCATGGATTCTGTTTAACAGTCTTGGTACATGTTGTACCTCTATAATGAGTCTCTACAGTACCACACACGGCAGATCCTGGGTCAGCTCTGCTTGGGGTGTAAATGACAGAGTAAAGACTTGTTAATAGGACGAAGACTGATCCCCAGAGAGAGTGAGACAGGACAGAGGACATGTAAGGATAGAGGTCCATCACCTCCCATGCTGTGGCCTCCTCTAACTCCCAGCAGCCTCCATATATCACACAGCACTTTACTGTGGGATGAAGTCACTTCACTGTTTATGCACCCCCTCCCCTGCCTTTTACTGGTCCTCCTACTGAAAGTTTCCCCCAGAGGCCCAGGGGCATTCTGGGTCAAGAAATGAAGTGGCTAAGCTGCTCATAATTCTCAGGCTGCTCGGCTCGGCAAGGGGTCAACCTGCAAACTCAGAGAGAGAGAGAAGGGGTGGGGGGGGTGGGGGTTGAGGGAGAGACAGGGGGTGGGTTTAATTCACTCACACTGTTCATGTTATTGTAACACGTGTGAGCATCTTGCTGCACTGGAGTGTGTGTGCACTGCAGAAACTCGAAATCTTTCCAAGAATATTTGTCTTATTTTTTGTCAAAATGTCTCATTTCTAGTCAAAACTAATCTCTTTCCATTTTGAAACAAGTTTCACTTGTTTCAATTTTTTTTTAACTTAAAATAAGTTACAAGAATCTGCCAGTGAAAGCAAGTTTTTTTTTGTGCTTGTAATAAGAAAGAAAAACTTGCCCCACTATCATATTTTTCTACTTATTTCACGTGAAAATGTGGTTGAATAAGTTGAAAAGTGTCTAAAAACAAGCTACTTTTTAAATGTGATGAGTCTAATTTTAAGCATAATGACATTTGTTTTGACTAGAAATGACATTTAGACTAGAAATAAGACAAATATTCTTGGTAAGTTTTTGAGTTTTTGCAGTGTGTGAGTATGTGTGTATCACACCCAAGTCAGACTAGTGCAGCTTATCTACCACAATGCAGGCACAGATCTCACTCACTCCATGGTCGGCCCAACACACACACACAAACACACACAGACACACACTTAGCCTAATGTATAATCTATTGATCTACTTTATAATTCAGACCCCGATATAATTCAAGTCCCCGTAATGTGACTCTTAAAAAAATGACAGTCCCCAGAACGTAAGGAATACATAACCACATATACACACCTACCTTTACATTGGGATCATATGGATGTGTAGACTATTTTTGACTGTGTGTGTGTGTGTTTGTGTGTGTGTGAGCTCAGTTCTTTATCTCTTCAGACCACATCAGGGTTCAAACGGTCGCCTCACATCATGCTCCCTCTGATACAGCCTCTTTGTCTTTCTGCTCTTAACTTCACTTCCATTTTCCTCACACATACTTGTTGTCTTAGTTAATGTACATCTTGTCTAATCATTAACCTATTTGTCATTTTTATACAGTCGGAGAAGAGGCTCAGCTCAGCTCTACAAATACATAATTGTAATAACATTGTTTATAGATTCTTGTGTTGTTTTATGTTATAAAACACTTTCAAAAAACAACAACAACAACAAAAAACACATCCTCAAGTAAACTTGGAAATGTCATCATGTCAGTGTGGGACCAGGTGTGAGCTGGTGCTGGAGGTGACGTAGTGAATTCATCATCCGATTGTTCCACAAGACACAATGTGGTCTGATCTAGTCTGGTCTGGTCTGTGTGTCTAGCCTTCATTGCCACACTATTCCTGCGGCAGCCTCACAGCGGGGGAGCAGAGCTGCTGTGGTCCAGCTGTGAGGAGCCGAATGCGGACAAGATGCAACGTCTCCTCCCTTCAAAACCAGAACTATGTACTGTCCTGAGTGTCGGAGCTGACACGTATATAGAGACAACGCTCTGTCTCTAGGTTACTGGGTTCAGGTCAATCAAGTTTAAAGGAATAATTCACCAAAAAATGAAATTCAGTAATAGAGTAGTTTTTTATTCCTCAATAGCGCCCGAGACAAAAAGTCCATAAAACTACACAAAAACCTTGCAATATTCCTCCACACTGCTCATCCGCTGCAATCCAAGTGTCCTGAAGGGGTATATCCCAGAGTTTACTCAAAACGACTGTATTGTTATACTAAATTACGTAGTTTCGAGTAAACTCGCAATTTCATTGGACTACGAACTACCCTCCCATGTCTCTAGATGCACTTTGAAGAATAAAAAACTACTCCAGAGTATTCATCAGCAATTTAATTTTTTGGTGAACTATTCCTTTAACGATTAGGATGAATTAGTTCACAACAGGAAAAAAAAGGGGGGCCAATCCCAGCCATTAGTTTCCATCTGGTCTGCTTGGATGCTGTAGATGTTACCATGGCGATAATGTCATATTAGACCACCAGACTGTATTAGAGCGGCTGGCTTCAGCTTCATGTGTTGTAAAATGACCTGGTCAACACAAACATCAACCATCTGTAGCTGGTATCCAAGGCGCATGTTGCTAAATCTAGTGTCAGAGTCAGTAGTGAAACAGCTACGAGAGAAAAAAGAAACTTAAAGGACATGTGTCGATTTATCTCTATCTACAATAAAACACACTTTATAATTGAAGGAAATGTGAAACAGCCTTTAACAACTTTTAACATTCTTCATATGAAACGTCATTTTAAGAGTTGTTTCATGAAGAGTAAACAAAACAAAAGACAACTATGCAGCTCTGAGCAAACAGAAACAGCAGCACCAACTACTTTCCACTTAAATAATTACTCAGGAAAGATCAGAGGCAGGTTACAGCACACAGACGGAGTGGAAAATACCGTGTGTAATCTCTCTCACTCCTCCTCCTCCTCCTCCCCTCACCCTGTAACAGTGAATTAAGGTGCAAACACACACACGCACACTCTCTCTTTCTCTCTAACACCTCCTATTGCCAAAAAAATGGTTGTAGAAGCTGCATGGTAGACATTAACTCCCAGTGAGATGCTGATATGGTCGGAGGCCCACCCACTTCATGCTCATTCTTCAATTTGTCCATGAGTCAGAATAAAATAATAATCAATAATAAAAAATTTAAAAAAGAGGATGAGGAAGCAAAAGGTCAGAATTAATAAACGAATTAGGATTTACAGTATTTAGCTCATCCTCATCCTGTTTCCTGTGGAGAAACACTCATAAAAACAAACACACACATGCACTCAGGCACGAACGCATACACAACATCACTGTGACTGCGTTGAACCAAGCCCATCAGAGGAACTCCATCACCGTCACAACAGTTTCCAGTCATCCCTTCTTCCCCATCCTCAGTTCCTCATTCCACCACTGACTTCATTCATGAGCTGATTCATCATCACCTCCAGTACAGTGTATACAGGAAATGTCTTATTCAGCGACTGCAGGAGTAAGGGTGACTGCGCTGAATATTTCGAGCTGACTTTTCCGCTCGTCGGAGGTGGAACAAGTAAACCGGAGGCCAAAATATACGGCTTAGCTGGATTTATAATCACTGAGCTCGCTAAGGAGAAACAAAGCCCAGTCAATAATCTTAATGTTGTTTATCTAAAACAAACTCAGTAAGTTAAAGCTGTGTGCAGACTATACACAAAAACACAATCATAATATTCTAGAGTCATTCCAGTTTGCCTTTTGTGTTGTGCAGCAAATGCAGAAAGGTAGTCGTCAAACGGAGACTCCAGTATTTGTCCACAAGGCTACACTCGTCTGAAATGTTCTCTCTCCCTCCATCCTCTGCTTTCCTGCAGCCTCCTGTCAATTTCATGTTCCAAGCTCTCTGAGGTGGTCCTGGAGGTCCACACCCAAAAACTTTGAGTCATTGATATTTTGTCCACAAAACTAGCTGCAGGCTATATCCAACGCCCCATCCATCAACTGTCTATACACCACTTACAAGGGTTAGGGTTACACCCTGGATAGGTTTGCGGTCTATTGCAATGCCACCTATAGAGGACAATCAATACACACACTTACATTTACGCACTACGGGCTATTTAGAGTAGCCAATAAACCTATTATGTGTGTTTTTGGACTGTGGCAAGAAGCTGGAGAACCTGGAGTGAAGCTATGCAGAAATGAGTGCCAACATTGATTGAAATCATTATAGGCTACATGGAGTTATCACAGAGCTAACTGTCCCTTATTTCCAACTTAAAGGGATAGTTCAACATTTTGGCAAATTGGCCCATTGCCATAATCCCTATAGTTTTAGGAGTAGGTTCGTTACCTTTGTCGATGCAAGCTAGTTTTAGGACGGCGGAGCAGAGCAATGAGCTGCTCAGAGCTAGTTGTTTTAGAGGTAAATTCATGCAAAACCGCTGATGCGCATTCCCACCGGGAGCAGTTTTTCGGCAGCAGTCTCTGAATTTACCTCTAAAACAACTCTGTCTCGTAACATTCTGTTATTATCTCATAGCGTGGTGAATGTGCAGGTCACAACTTGTCCACTTGTCCGTTTTGGTGTTGTTGGATTGTGTATTTGATGAATTTGATTAGGTAAATCAAGAAATCCCATTTCCAGCAGCTCGCAGCTCTGCTCCACTGTTCTAAAAATAGCTTGCACTGACAATTAAAGGTAACGAACCTACTGCTAAAACCATAGGGATTATGGCAATGGGCCAATTTGCCAAAAATGTTGAACTATCCTTTTAAGCAGATTTAGATAAAAATGATGTAAGTGAAGTTGTGTCTCTTTTTTTGCTCTGTGTTTGGTCTCCACCAGCTCCTGGGGGAAGTATCCGGCTCTTCAGAAGATAAATACACTGCTATGTTCACCAGCTGCTCCTTGGTTGAGTCTGCTGTTTGCTATAAACATAAAAACTGTGAAAGCTCTGTGGAACCAAAACAAACTTGAAAGATGCAAAACGAGCTCGCAGCTGCAGAAACAGCTGTAACATTACACACAAACACACAGTCATTTAAAGACCTGTTGTTTGGATAAATTATTAAGTGCAGCTTTCACAGTGGAGGTATGAAGAGCGCATGATGAAGTAGCTCAGTTACCGTAACAAGACTTTGTAGTTTTTACCCACACATTGAAGACATTTAAACTCAGGGCACAGAGGATATGAAGGTTGTTCCCAGGTTCCTGTTTGCCTGTGGCATTAATGAGGCAGCCGTGTAAAGTCCACCCACACTCACTCCACCAGTGAACTGACGTTTTTTTTTAAATTCCCCTTAATCACAGATCAAATCTTTGCAGCATTCCTGCGTGTATTTAGCAGCACCGGGGCTCAGTGGTCTAACTGGTCTCTATTTATGCCTCAAATCTGTTGTGCTGAGGAACGTCAACACGTCCATATCCCACTGATTCCTAATTGTTTGTGACAGCGCGATACCTCAGCGGTTGCAAAGTGCTCCCACGTCGTCTTTATGGCTCCTGACTCAGAGGCTCATATAACAGAAACACACGCGTTTTCCAGTCAGCTGTCATTCAGCGGCATGAGCTAGGTTGTAGATGATCTACCAAGTTTATCTGGCAGAACTTCAATAAATGAAGCTGGAAAAGCTCAGAGAAACTGCCACAGAAAACATCCCACGTGGCCAAGAGCAACACCAACACTGACTAAATCAGAGACGTGGTTGTCTAAATGTTGCTGAGTCACAATGAGGAACAATATCAAAGCAGTGAAAGTGTAAAACACATCAGAAACTTCAGCAGAAATATTATGCAGAAGCTATGGTATCAATCTTACTTACCTCCAACTGTCAACACTTAATGGGAAACAGAGCACACAGGCATCTTATTATGTAATAGGGTATAACTACGGTATGCCACAGTCATTCTCAGTGGCTGATGTATTATCCCATTCTGTCACTAGCTGTCAAAATATTATGATATTGAGTTAATTATTACCATTAGCATTGAGAATATTATTTAAATAGTCACAAATGAGGCTGAAACAGGCTTAAAGGGATAGGTGAACATTTTAGTTTTAGGAGTAGTTCGTTTCCTTTAATTATCGGTGTAAGTTGTACGGATGCCAATGGGATTTCTTGGTTTCCCTCAACAAACTCATCGAATACACAATCACACAACTCTAAAACATTCTCATGTGCAAGTTGCGACCTGCACATTCACTACGCTATGAGAAAATAACACAACGTTACCAGACAGAGTTGTTTTAGAGGTAAATTCATGCAAAACCGATGATGTGCGTTCCTGTCAGGGACAGTTTTTCGGCAAGCAGTCTCTGACTTTACCTTTAAAACAACTTTATCTGGTAACGTTGTGTTATTATCTCATAGCGTGGTGAATGTGCAGGTCACAACTTGTCCACGAGAGCGTTTTGGAGTTGTTGGATTGTGTATTTGATGAGTTTGATGAGGGAAACCAAGAAATCCCATTTGCCTTCATAGTGTAGCTCTGGGCAGCTTGCGGCTCTGCTCCGCCGTTCTAAAAATAGCTTGCACCGACAATTAAAGGTAACGAGCCTACTCCCTAAACTATAGGGATTATGGCCATTGGCCAAAATGTTGAACTATCCCTTTAAGCTTATTCAAAAAGGAGTAGACCATTCAATTTTGATCAGTTAGCTCTGAGGTGCTAATGATTTGTATGGGTATCTGTCCACCTTGGGTCTCGGTAGGTTAAATTGGCCCCTGGTTTGCATGTTAACTTCAGACTGACATGACTTCAGAGCTGTTAGCATGGCTTTGCTAGTATAAACATGTTGATGGTTGATGGTAGGAGAGCAGAAAGAGTGACACTTTTAAAACCACAATAAGGAACAATATTACAGCTGTGAAAGTGAAAAACAGATCAGAAACTTCAGCAGAAAACAGAAGAAAACAAATTATGCAGAAGCTAAATCATACCTCAGAATTTCAATACATTGAAATTCTTGTGGAGTTTAGTAAAAAGAGAAGAAGTCCAGTTGTTTTTTCACTAAACTCCACAATAATAAGATGACCTGGATGACTGAGAACCTTCACGGACATAACACATTGAAAGTGAAACTGAATTATTAACTCAATTATTATTATTATAAGCATTAAACACATGATTAAAATTGTCCCTAATTCTCTTTGATATCCAATTAATCACTTGTCACTTATCAATTAATCTTTTGTCAGTTAGTAGCCTAATTGTTGGGTATCTGCCCACTTACATTGGGTCTCAGCAGGTTAAAACCTTGTTTCTACCAGAATGGCTTTGCTGGTTGAAACATGTTGATGGTTGATGGTCGTCACAATGAGGAACAATAGTAAGAGAGTGGGTAAACCAGATCCTAAAATTCAGAAGAATATTTATTATACAGAAGCTAAAGTATCAATCTTGCTCACCTCTGAATTTCAACACATCAGGGAAGCAGAACTTCACAGGAAGCCTGTAGCCTATCTGTCTTCCAGACCACAATTACATAAGCAGCAGCTACTGTGGAAACCAGCAGGGAAAACTTTCTTCATTTGATCCATGTCATATAAAATGAGTCATGCTGTCATAATGTTGGGCCTAAACAAATTTAACTTGTTTGCTCAGACCACAGAGGCTGATTATCTGCCAACAGGTCATTTATCAGAGCGAAATAAATGTGTGTTGTGCTGCCGCTGCTGCTGTTGTTGCTGTGGAGGACTGAGACACAGCGGCTGCAGGGATGTCAGGATGGTGCACTCACTGCTGCTGTGGTCCAGGTAGCTGCCATCAACTGTTGAGATGATCAAGATCCCCAGAGGATGAAGCCAAGGACTCCTTGTAGCTCGATGGCATTTAAGATTTACAGTGCAAGCTCCGTCTTGAAACTCTTGGACTCTGTACAACTATTCAGCAAAATATCTTAACTGGAACAAACCTGAATACGGCTGATGCATTCATAATGAGTGGAAATCCAAACCTTTCAGCTAATATCGTTGAGTTCATCATGGACTAATAACTAGTTCATTGACCAGTAGAGTAATTAGTAGACTCACAAAGTGAAGCCTACGTGACTATTATTTTTTTGTAAGGAATGTCCAAACTTTCACTACAAACTCTCTGCTTTTAATTCTGATTTTGATAATGAATTAGTTTCATTATCAAAGCTTTCCACAGTTACTAGAACTTTGCGTTGCACCAGGATCAGATTTTCATTGTAAAATGGATGGATGGGTGGAGGCTACTTCATATACTTCAATAACTGCATCAAACCAAGTCCAAGACAGACTTATTTGGGTCTGAAATGTTTGATGTATATATAATCTAATAATATCATATTATACAATTGTTTTGACACAGAGAAAACTTAATACACAGGCATCTTATTTATAGGGTATAATTAGGCTAACAGTTCTCAGTAGCCTATTATGCTGTCATCAGCTGTAAAATAAAATACTATGATATTGATATTGACTTAGTTATCAGGCCATACGTAATTATTAAAAAATATGATAAAATAAATCACTTATTAAACTTGTCAGTCACTCAGCTCTGAGGTGCTAATGGTTTGTTGGTATCTGTCCACTTACATTAGGACTCAGCAGGTTAACCAGGCCCTTATGACCTCACAGCTGCCAGCATGGCTTCGCCAGCAGTTGCATGTTGATGGTTGAAGAGTTGGAGGAGTGTTGTTTAACATTTCACTCAGCACCTGACAAACTAATGAGGCAGTGGTTTCTGAAGAATAATCAAATATCCAGAAGTGTAGAGAGGAGCTGTGATTGATAGAGAACAGCTGATAGACCTACGCTAGCTACTTTCTGTGGGTGGCAGCTAACAGCTAGCTACTTCCTCCAGCTGTCGTACGTCCAGTGCCGCTCGTCTATGGTCGGGAAATGCATGAAGCAGGTGTATGCAATGGTGATCTGTTCCCAACAAGTGTGTTTGTGTGTTTGTTTTGTTTAAAATCCAATATCTGCATTGCAAATAATGGACTTTTATGAGTTTCGTCTGGTTTTCATCATCTTTTGACATCTGACACCATCATTTTCACACTGAAATGATCGGATTTCAAACTAGTTGACTTTTAATAAAAAAGAACATTGTATTTTCAAAATAAATATGTTTTAATAGTTACACTAAAAACAACAAAAAAAAGACTATTATTATTGTAAAACATCTTACAGCACCAATAAATATATTAATGTGAAAATATACTAAAATGTGTGGCTGTACAATAAGCTCGAGAAAAAAAAAAAGTCATTTAAATACATGTAAGAATGTAGTCACGATGAGGAGCGGAGAGGCGTCGGCCCATGAGCCAGCAGCCCGTCTCAGAGGCCTGCTGGTCTGAGGGTGGCGGGCGGGCAGGAGGGCGGGCGGCACGGGAACAGCTGTGGCACAGCTGGAGCTAACAGAGACACAGACGGGATTCAGGAGAAGACGTTTCCTGTGCGGCAGCTTCAGGCTACAAGGATCCGATAATGAGAACCTGCAGCATGACTCAGCGGGAACATCACAGCGTTGTTGTGTGGAAGAAAGGAGAAGAAATGTTTTCAGACCTGAAGTCTAAGGTCTTATATGTGAATTTAGCTGTTTATAGTGGCACTTCAGGATTG
This sequence comes from Decapterus maruadsi, assembly GCA_030347415.2. Taxonomy (NCBI): domain Eukaryota; kingdom Metazoa; phylum Chordata; class Actinopteri; order Carangiformes; family Carangidae; genus Decapterus; species Decapterus maruadsi. The sequence continues at coordinate 5,674,207 of CM064894.1, forward strand.
TTCTGGTTCAATTAGTGAATATAAAAGTCATAATTAAGTTAGATTATTGATAAAACGATGAACTGATTCTGACATGTGAGGTCCAATTCGTCTTATATTAGTATTTTAATTGTTTTTCCTTCATCAGGTCAGCTTTCTTCTCCTCATGTGGTAACAGTTACAGGTTTGGGTTCGTGCCGCATCCTGCTGAGTCACGGTTTAACACCACGATGTGACGTTAGCGCCCGGTTTAAAAAAAAAAAAAAAGACAAACACAAAAACAAAAAACAAAACACTGTGCCACCTCGCCGCCGCCGCACCCTCAGACCAGAGGCCTCAGTCTGATTGGACAAGTCTTCACAAAACATTATAGGTCCGAGCTGATCAGTGGCTACGAGACTCCTTCAGTCCTCAGTAATGACGTGTCTTCGGGTCCACAAGTGCAAAACCACATGTCCACTAACCCCAGTCCAGAATGAGAAACACCTGTGCCGGTGCTTCATTCACACACACACACACACACACACACATACACGTTGGTGGCTGGGGTTACTGTCGGTCAACAGGCCCACCATGATCCCCTCCCCCTCCCCCACCCTCACCCCTTACCTCCCTCCGGCTGGTGTGAAACGCAGCTTTCGTTTTAAATCAGGAATGTCAAAGCTTTTTTTGTCTTTCAGTCACAGTCATACAACGTGTTCTCCGGGTTCAGTCTCCAGAAAAGACTGAAGACAAAAAAAATTAACACTGCATATAAATATATATAATAACACAGAATACTGGACATATTCTATAAATTAGATGTAGTGTACTAGACGAGGGATATCTTACACGGATGGTTTTTTTTATGATGAACTGCTCTGTTGTGGACAGATTGACGATTTCTTTGGAACACACACAAAGCCAATAAATAAAAAAAAGGAAACTGGAAGGTCGTGGATTTTTTTTCTACAGTGAGGTGCAGCCGATCTGCCCCGAGATCAGTTCGTCCGGTTTCTTCTTTTTTCTTTTTTTTTTTTACAAGAGAAACTACAGTAATATCCCTTTAGACAGCCTGGTCTCAAGACATTGTTGTGAAAGAAACACAATACCTCAAAGTGTAAATAAAAAAACTCTGTGCACAAAGAGAGAGACCCCCCCTCCCTCCCTCCCTCCCTCCCTCCATCCCTCCCCCCAACGCCTCGACCAAGGAGGGAGTTACGTGACAGAGGCTGGAGCAGGAAGCAGGAGGCCGAACTCAGACCCAGTTTAAACACTGAATCTTTACGGATCTTTCTTTCTTTCTTTTTTTTTAAAACTTCACCATGTCCAGCCTTCATGAGGTAACCCCCACCCCACCCTCCATCCCCCCACCCCCTGCCCCCACTGAGGGAAGAGAGTCATCTTCACATTATCTATCACCAACCACAGCACATGACACATGTCACTTCAAGGTGAGTCCTCACGGTGGAGACGCAACTTCACATCATGTCACGGAGGAAACAGTCCTTGGACCTGCCATTCAGTTCAAGTACAACAGGCACTCCTCCTCTTCCTCCTCCTCCTCTTCCTCCCTCCCTCCCTCCCACCCATCGTCCGTCCATCCACACCTCAGTCTCTTCAGAGGCGGATTCGACTCCTGCTGCACTGCTTCATGAAGTCGTGGTCACCAGTCTTTTTTTTCTCTTATTTCAGATGTCCATATCCACAGCAGACCAGCATCCAGTGAAGTGTTACATAAAATAAGATTTCTTTCTCTCAGAACGCCATCTGAGAGGTTTTTTTTCCCCATTCACACGCCGGCGGCGTACTCGTTTTGCTTTTAAATAGTTGTCTTTCTTGTTTTACCATAGCAGCAATACACATTGTCGATGTACGTATAATATATGTACATATATATTAATATCATCAGGCGGAAAACTGACAGTAGCAAGATCTTGCATCTCAAAGTGTCCCGTCTTGCGTTGTCGTCTCGTGTCCTTGCAGGGAATGCATCCTCGGGTTTCAAAGTGCTGTGCCATAAAAAGAATTCCTTCATAACAGTGTTGCTGGTCTCATCTCCGCGGTTTGTCACATCTGTGGAGGGAAAGAGGAGACGGCGGTTAAGTGACGAGCCCAGCGGTCGCAACAGATCATGACATGACTGCAACATCCATGCAACAACACAACAAACACGGGCACGACAGGAGGTAGAGGTGATGGTGATGGTGACGGAGTGGGGGAGGGGCGTTATTAGGGATCGGATTGGTTTCCAACCCCTTGTTCTTTTTCTGATGGACAGTTAAAAGGTTTGGTCTCGTGTCTCTATGTTTTCTGAGCCTGTGGAGGCGGAGGTGGGGTTAGAGCGGGAACTACAGGGGAGAAGAATCGCAATTCTCATTTAATACGATTCAGAATCGATATAAAACGTCCCAAAATCGACAAATCTGCTGGCTGTTGGCCTCCATCTCCTTAGAATTTAAAAGGCAGCATGTTTAACTGCACTAGAGGCACTTTTAATTTTGTTACTTAAGCAATATGTGATATTGCTTTTATGCAACAGTTTCAACAATTAAATCAAAGCATGTTTAAAACTCAATAGAAGTGTAGGAGTAGATCATGAGGATCCTGAAGCAAAAATCATTAGGATTCAAATCATTTTGAATCGGAAATAGATTTTGGATCGAATCATATGGCCCCAAAAATCAGAATCGAATTGAATCGTGAGGAAGTAAAAGATTCCCACCCCTATTAGGCACCCAACCGAGACCCCACCCTCTCTCCTGACTCTCTCCTGAACACGGAGCAGCCAGTTGGAAATCATGTCAGTGGTCACTCCTCCACCCCCAGAAGTGTGTGGCTCTCTAAATCCAAAGCAGTGTGGGGGGCCCTCGTGGGGTCAGAGGTCACAGGAGGGTGGCTGGGTCAGGGGAGGTCGTGAAACACGGCCTTGTTAACTCGGGGGTGGGGGGCAGCGTTCCCAGCTCTGAGTTAACCTCCACTCATTAGTGATGATGGAAACGACACACGAGCAGAGAGCAGCAACGGCATGAACACAACATTAGCAGCCCCCCCCCCTCCCCTCCGCCCCCACAACACCCATTCCCGTCGCTACAGACAAACATGCAGCCCCCTCCACTCCCCCTGCCCTTAATTATATCCCTCTCTGACGTCTGAAAACCTCGTACCTGTCCAAGTTAGATTTTTGGTGTCTGGTCGACACGCAGACAGCTGATACGATGTTAATTTAAGATCTGCTAACTTTCCACCATGAGAGCTTTCAGCCAAACCACATGGTCTTCATCAGTGGGTTCGATGGTGATGAAGACTTTGAAAGCTCAGGGAAAGGAAGTAGTATGTTTTAGATGTTTTTATTTTAATTTAATTTGAATCCCACTATATTTATAAGGAAACAGCAGAAAGAAATGGTCAGGACGTTGTGCCACATGCACCTTTATCATTTGACCAATCAGGATGCAGAGACATTTAAAGTCGCTACTTTAGCTGCACAATAACAACAAAAAGACAAACGATTCTCTCTCAACAGCTGATGATGCTCTGGAGGTTTGATTTCTAGGTGGTTAAAAAAAACGCCAGCGACAGTGAAGGAGGGAGTCATGTGGCCTGGGTTGGCAAATGGTTGGACTTTTGTTCTTTTTCAAACCAAGAGTCTGTTATTTTGTTGTTGTTTTTTACCCATGGTCATTCTCTAACCTTGATGAAGGTCTCCTAAACCTAAACAAGTACTTATTTAAAACCAAACCAAGCTCTTAACTTGTTTTTTAAGGCTAACCGTAGCCGATCATGAGGTTGACAGTGATGTTGAACATGTTATCTGCTGCTGCTGCTGCTGCAGTCAGGAAAAGGGCGTGAAGAACCGACCGTGCCAGTGGTCGTTCAGTTTGGAGGACCTGTTTCTACCAACAGCTGCTTGTTGCTTCATCCACACTGATGTTATATGAACATGTGGTCTGGTCTACACCCCCACGCTTACGTAACAAACACTGACGATGTTTAATGTCTGAGCCGAGCAACAACATGCAAACAGATACACGCCATAAACAACACGGACTGCAAAAACACAGGGAAGCACGGAGAGCTGCCACATTCCCATCGGTCAAACACCAACACATCACAGAGCAGGAAGGAGAAGAAGAAGAAGGGAGGAGCAGGGAGGAGCATGCATCTCTCCAGCAGGAACTCCAGCTACGCCACAGGCACAGAGATGGGATGGAGAGATAAGGCAGACGGGAGGAAAAACAGAGGAGGGAGGTGGAGGGGAGGGGGGGGGGGGTTCAAGGCACAGTGTTTATCGTGACATGTACGGTAAACAAACCTGCAAGTTCTTTCGTTTAACTCAAGTTGCCTGGACTTGCAGTCTAATTGTGTGAATTTGCAGGAACATTTACAGGTGATAGGGTCCTGCACAAACAAGCGTTTCCTTCTCTCTGAGCAAGGCGCACACTGGCTGCAAGGGAAGCAAAAAGGGAGAGAGAGAGAGAAAGAGATCTAAGCTATAGAGCGAATTCTGCAGAAAAGGGCGACACAGACATTCATGCAACACCCCCCCCCCTCCCTCAACCAACCAAACCAACCCCTTATCCTTATCCTACAACCCTCCCCTTGCTGAGATCGCATTGTAAAGACAAATATGTGCATTGGTTTACACAGAAGAGGATTGGAGTCCTGTGTGGACCCTGTGGTCTGTTGCAGGAGCTTTGCGCTAAGTCGACTGCCGTCACGCTCAAAAAAAAAAAAAAGAAAAAAAAACTTCCTACTTAAGCAACAATGAAACATTTTGTGGAACTCAACAAATCCTAAACGGTGACATCATCCTGCACTAACAGGTGTCAACAAAAGCCGCTCTCTGTAACCTGAGGGGCTGTTTTATGTAAGAGCACATGGAGGAAATGCCTCTAATGTAAACAACACTTCATGCAAACCAGAACCAGAGCCAGAAGCAGAACCAAAACCAGGGTGATGATGAAGCAGAAGAAGTGCAGTGATATGATGATGATCTGGAGGTAGACGCTATAGTTTTATCTGTTAACAGACAGAAGGCCATAGAGCAGAGACACAACAAGGACAGAAAGTAGATATATAAAGGAGCGATGCTTTGTCTCATTGAAGCGGTTCGGTCAGAAGATCAATTCTCGTCGCGGCCTTCGGTGGCGTTTAATATGAAAACAGTAAGAAGCTGCTGAACTTATCAGTGAACTTTCCAAGGCTGAGGTGAAGTAAAGTGAAGCTGTACATGTCTGGACTTCTCCACTTGTATATTCTGGACTGGAGCGGTGGTGGAGGAAACGCGGCATCAGATAGGAAGCTCCAAACAGGAAGTATAAGCAACACCAGAGCTTCAGACAGACGGCCATAAAGATAGAGAGAGGAAATGCCACGCAGACTTTGCTGGGCTTAACACCCTGACAAACAAGAGGTAGGAACAATCCTGCAGCGTCTCCGTCAATACCTGGTCAAAGCCCCTCATCAGGGTGGATATTGATCCACAGGATACAGACGGCTTAGGTGTGTGTTCCTGCATCTAAACGAGTCATAGACCACCACCTTATCATCTGACCGACATGATCCCACAGCTGGGTGCACACACACACACACACACAAACACGTATACAAACACACACAAACTCCTTTTTATCCAATTAAACAACCTGACCGGACACACAATCTCCACACACACACAGGCCTAAGTCAGCTGTGACGGCCCCGAGTCCTCACTCCAGCTCATCCTCTATTTACACCTCTAAAAATAAAAAATAGGTTGACGCCCTGACACCTGTTGCTATGATTAGACTGCGGAAGTAGCCGAGGTTTGTGCAACCGGAGTCGGCGCAGAGCAGACGCGGCCGCGGGTGGTCCACGCCTCGATCACTCACGCCGTTATGGCCGCACCATAAAGCAGTAAAAGGCCGCTGCCATAAAAAGAGCAGAGCTCTGTAAAGATAGGCGGAGGTCAGGTCTGTATCCTCCACCGCATACACTTGCGTTGGACGACAAAGCTGCGGCATCGCCAACCAAACACAATGACGATGATGGAAACGCACACTTCATGTTTGGTTTAGTCAGAGGATGGAGAAGGTGTGTGAATGAAGATGAAGACCAGCTGGATCCAGGTCTCGGATTAACCCCCAACACACATTCATTATAGAAAACACAAGATCCCCCCACCCGATTCACAACACAACACAACACAACACACGTAGAGACAAAAACATACTTACTATTCTTTCCCTATTTGAAGTTCTGGCTTCACCCTGAAAACGAAACAGAAGAAGATGAGAGTTAGATTTCCTGTTTCTGCTGCGTCACCGTCACTGAGAAGGAGAACCTGAGCTCCGCATGCCGCCTCTTACCTGCAGTCACACCTCTGATGTTCTGCGAAACTTAAATAAATAGTATGTTGCGACACTTGCGGTCTAAGCGCCATCACCTTGAAGAGAGAAAGAGAAAGAGAAGGACATGAGCATGAGGATTAGACGGAGGCAACAGAGTCAAAACACAAACAGTGAGACCTGAACCATCTCTGTTGCTCCAGCCACATGTAAACACAGAGGAGGGAACTACATATCTGAGATACCAGGCCTCAGTGCTGCTGGACTGTCTCACTGGTCGCTGGTTTCACACTAAAATCTTCACACTAAGTCCACTTACAGGGTTTTAAATTTTTTTTTTGAGCTTTCAGTCAAACTTTATTGACTTTATTTGAGTTTTTATGAGTGATAATTTGTAAATTTAGTCAAATAAGCAACTCTAACTCATTGGCAAAGACAGAAACAGAAGATCCTGGAAAAAGCTAGGTCATAGCATCATCATCATCATCAGGTTCTCCTCTTCTGGCCGACTCACCTGCAACGTAACGTTACGGGTTTCCAAGGGAACGCACTCCATCCCCTCGTCGTTGCAGCATCCTCCGCAACGTTTGACGACCACGCAGGACGGGCTGTAGAGATGTACTGTGTCTGCTGGATACTCCTGGTAGATGTCCACCAGCATCTCCCTGGGCTGACACAAGCTCTTAGTGTAGACTTCGTTAAAGAGGACGACTAAAAGAGAAAAAAGAAAGAAAGAAAGAGAGATAAGTTTTAAACAACTTCCAGTTTATTTCACCATTGAGTTATGTAAGAACTAAAGGCCTCTTGTTTCCAAAGTGTAATGTAATGTAGGACGAACAGACAGAGGAACCATCAACTGTTCCTCTACGTCAAACTGGTCAAAAGAAGCTCAGAAACAGCATCTCTCGCCTCCTCAGTGGCAGCCAATCAAAGCTCTTTACAGTCCATCACTTTCAGTTCAGTGTCACACGGACCGAACCACCTCCTGATCCACACCCACTGCATCACTGTCAAGAACTACACCAATGCATTCAGAGATCCAGAGGCAAACGATGCTGCCAGGAAAGTTTTGACTTTAACGCAACATGTATTAACACCGAGAGACGTTTGAGGGCCCGAGAACCTGAAAGATCAAGGCTGTAGACCGGAGTCTGACGGTAATCTCTCCCTCAGTTCATCACCAGACTGGGTTCCCACCGCTGACCTCTGGCTAACTCCTGACCTCCCTTTGGTTTGTCGGAGCTAGCCGTGACCTGCAGGCTCAGTGGCGCCAGGCTTCACCTCTGACATGTGACCCCCCCAGGAAGCCCACCCCTGAGTGAGTCTCTCTCTCTCTCTCTCTGCCTCTGGATTAAAGCAGATACAGACCTGCTTTCCCAAAATCCTACAATACAAATAATACAGAGCCCGTGTGACGCAGTGTTTATCCGACCCTGTCCCTGAGAGCCAGAGACGGCAGCAAATCCTCTCACGACACCCAGATTCATCACGGAAATGATTTTGTTTTTTTGAAACGAAAACCTCCACTCGCTGTGCCATGGAGCTCTCAGGCTCTGTAATGAATGACTGCAGGTCTGGCTCCACCACGGTGACCTGCTGGCCAACAGACATTAGCAGCTAAACCCCCCCCCCTCCTCCTCTCTGCTCCCCACCACCACCACCACCCGGCACCTGCTTCAGGATCCAGGGACTGGAGCTAAGGGTGGATCTGGTTCAGAGGACTGTCAGCAGACTACTGCAGCCTCACGCCAACACGCTCAACTGGTTCTGCCTCCAAACCGAAGATTTGCTCCGTCTTACATCATCCTGTAACAGATCCTCCTGGAGGTGCGTCAATCAAAAAAAAAAAAAGAGAAAAAAAAGAACCAACAACGCGACCCAAAACCAGCCTGAACGTCTCGTCCGGATCAGAACGGCCTGGTACTGAGTCTGACTCCTCTGAGCCACAGAGCGCCATTGTTTCCAGCGTCTCACTGCTGCTCTCAGTGTGTGTGTGTGTGCGTGTGTGTTTTTTAAAGGAGACTTAATATTTCAGGATCTGTTCGAATTAAAAAATGTGTTAAACTCTAAAATATTGTGCCTGAAAAAAAGCTTTATCAAAAGGTTTTGGAGCCGTGCAGCAGCAGCAGCAGCAGTAATCAGGCCACGGCCTTATCTCGGTGTATATGACAGCGTTTGACAGGTGGTGTGATCTCTGACAGTGTGGGTGTGTGAAGGTCAGCGGCGTGCAGATGGCAGACTTCCTGCTTCACAAACGCCGGCGAACCGCACGCATCAACCTGTTCCACTGAAGACCGGCCGGCCCGTGTCTCTGTCTCTGTCTCTGTGTTCACCAGTAGGCAACAGGATGAAAACCTTGGACGCAACCGTATCACTGTCAAACAAACATACGAGTATGAACCAAGGCTGAGCGTTGGTGCTGCCTCCTCCTCCTCCTCCTCCTCCTCCACCGTGAAACAGGTGAGGAAAAGAGAAACAAAAACTGGAGCAGGTGCAGATTATTGTGGCCTTGGCAGATTTCCACCATTTCTCTCCCACATTCACTCCTAAGAGCTGGTTTATCCAAGATATCTCAGACCACTCACGTCCCAAAGACGCCACTGATTCGGTTTATAAGCCAAAAACACTCGACCGCTCAGGCCAGCATCAATGACACCTGACCAGAACAGGAAGTGACGACAAATAACACGATTTCATTGTTTCACTCTTTGCTAGAATTTCCCATATGTAACTATTGAAGTAAATCAGGCCTCAAAGGTCTTAATTTACACAGAATTCATTGCACAACAGTCGGGGTTAAGCTCGTGAAGAACTAACGCTAAGTCAAAGTCTGGTCCTATGGCTATTTTGAAATCAGCACCGCTTTTATTGGCGGCTCCAAAGTCCCACAGTCGGGACCTTTGAGTGCTGGATCTTTTAATCGCTGCTGCCTGGGACTTTGAGTCTGTTTGCTCGAGAAAATAACTAAACAAAAACAGACAGCAAAACTCAACAGCAACTAATAGCCTATACAAATGCACCTGTCACCTGTCAGAGCTGCAGACATTTATAAAAGAAGCTAATGAAGACACACGTTTCCTCTCATGTCCACTAGGTGGCTCTGTGGTCATAAGCTCCATTATAGATTTATTACACTTACCTTCATTTTTACTCTTGTCCACTCCCTTGTTAATGCTGGCAGTCTGTAAGAGATCAGAGCAGGATTTAAGATTTATCAATGAAAAAAGCACTGATATCATCATCATCATCATAATCATCATCTTTATCTTCCTCCAATAGCTTTTATTGGCTTCTATATTTACAGCCATGTCAAATAATCATTACGACTTATGTAATAAATAATAATTGTGTCACTACAGGTGTCAAACACCTTGTGATAGTTTTTTTTTGTCCCCTCCTTCCTATCACTGTCTGTTAACCAGGCAGGAAGCAGCTCTGTGAAGTTCAACACACACACAGGAGGAAACACTGAGCGCCCTTCACAATAAAACATCAAAGGAGGAGGATGAGAATTTAGGTTTGAAATACAGTAGATATTCTGCACATCACTTTGAAATAGAAAATGCTTCATATTTTTGCATGGTTTGAAGATAAATGGTGTGGAAATGAGGCATAATTTCAAGAAGTCATCTGGTGATAAGAGTTGCCATTAACCCCTGACTGCTGGGTTAACCCATTCCCTACAGCTCAATATCAATCTGCTCCCGTTTGGCGTTTGATATTATTTTGAAGGACAAAAAATAATAATAATCTATTTAGGAAAGAAGAAGAAAAAAATCGCACTGATTCCTACTCAAATCGCTTCGCATTTTGTTTTATTTTGAAAGGTCAGACCAGGAAGCGGTCTTTTGTTTTGATCGTAAAACGGTTGACGTGACGAATCGGCATCCCTGGGAGATCTCCAGTTCACCTTATGTGGCTGTGCTGCTTGCTGCTGTAAACCGGCGCAGATATTGCGTGAGAAAGCGGCCGGGCCTGTGTGGGAAGTTGGTGGGCATCCCGCAGGCAGGCGGGACAGGAGAAACCGGGTCTCTGCCTCCCTCACGCTGCGGAGCAACCGTGAGAAAAAACACACACACACTGGGACTGGAGCCTGCGGCTGAATAGCACAGCGCTGAGTGTGTGTATGTGTGTGTTTCTAATATGTGTGTGTATATGGAGCTGTGGAAAGAGGAAGGCGCGCCTCCAGCAGAAGCCCATTCACAAAACTGTCGCTTTAATGCTCACCCTCGTAAAAAATATCAACAAGCAGTGACACTAAGAACAAGTGGGGATGTTCAGGGGATTTTTACGTGTTAAAATCCAGGTCGGCGCACAGCAAGGTGCGTTTAATCCACCAAAAGCACAACTTTAAGACTTATTCCCACACCCAACATCCCAGGGCCGAAGACAACGAGGACCACACCAAAGCCAGGATTTGATTTCTATATGGATAAATCCTTGTGCACCTAAATGAACTGTCCAATGCACTCTTGATATTTTATTTAATCAAGCTTTTCTTTAATGTTTTATTATTATTATAGAGCCAATCTCAACCACACCGACTTTAAATGCAGTCTGGCTTTGTTTAACATACAAAAAGGAAGAAAAGAAAGAAAAGAATGGCTGTGCTGTTTCAACATAAAGAGCAGAGATGGAGGCAAACTGAGCCAAAAATGCTGATATTAAACCCACAAAGAGATGCTAATTATGAACACGTGCAGCCAGGTTTTTATACACAGACAATACCCCCCACTTCCCTCCTCCTCCTCCTCCTCTGTGTGTGTGTGTGTGTGTGTGTGTTTATTGACTGGGGGACGTGAGCACATTGTTATCTTTGTGTTAAATACATGTGTGACACAGTCAGAATAACCGAGGCGACAAAGCAGCTGATAGAAAGAGAGAGGGAGAAAGAGAGAGGGAGAGAGCACACACACACACGTCCCTGTGTAATAATTAATAAGCAGCAGCATTAAGACAGACTCACCTTTACAGTGGGAAGGTGAAGAACCGCTGCCAACAGGATCTGTACCAAACTGACAACAAAGTTCATGGTTGTAATTCCACACGATGAGTCCTTACAAAAACCTCTGCAGCCGATGATGATGATGATGATGATAACGATGATGGTGGTTGGTGGTGATGATGATGAGGAAGAAGTCAAAAATCTACTGATATCAACAAAATGAAATAAAAATAAAAACACAGTCAAAAAAAAGGAAAAATTAATATTAAAAAAAAAACCGCGGCAAATCTTGGCTATAGCAAAAGCAAATCCATATCTTCCACGCGCATGTGGCTCGTTCACAGAGAGACTTCCAGGGTCTCCCGGCAGCAGCGCTCCGCAGGAAAGCTTACCATCCAACAACGACGACAATATGACGGGGCTCTAAAAAATCCACGCTGGACCCCACGGGAGAGAGCACACGGGAAACTGTCCTCTGGTGACAGTGGGAGCCAGACACGGGCGGATCGGATCACCAACTTTACGCACCGCTGTCTCCTGCGCGCATAGATCCCGCAGCAGTGAAGGAAGGTGTGTGTGTCTGTGTGTGAGGACGGAGCAGCTCCTGTTCGCCGGTATGAAGTGATCCTGCAGCCTCCTTGTGTAGACCTGCCTCTGCTCTGTGTGTGTGTATCTGCGTCTGTGTCTTCTCTTTTCAGGGGGGGAGCATCGACTGTGTATAGCGTATCCCCGGCTCAGCAGTGGTACCAGCCTCTCTCGTCTTCTTCTCACTCACTCTTGGCGGCTGCTGCTCCAGCTCATGCGTTATTAAAGGTTACCGGCATCTAGCAGCGAGGAGACACACTGGAGGCGGGGTCGGCTCGAGGCAGCCAATGAGCGCGCGGGCGGGAGGGGAAATGGGGGAGGGAGGGAGGGGAGCTCTCTTCATTGATGACATAGACTAGTGTCATTTCAGTATTTCTCATGAGTTTGACTGAGCTCCTGCTGCTGTGATGATGATCTCTGTCAACTGAGTGAAATAAAGCTCAAAGCTGCAAAAAAAACATCATCAAAGCAAATATTGTGATATTGAACATACAGTAAAACACAGGCTGTGAAGTTGCATACAGTCTAACTGTAGATTTCATTTATTAAGGGGAAAAAACAAAGCTATCCAAACATATATGGCCCTATGTTTAAAGGTTATTGCCCCCTAAAACATATGACTGATAACTGGCAACAAGTGCAATAAAGCATTTGCAAAAACTGGTCTTTTTGAGCATGAACGGCTCATGCCATTGAATCGAATGTTGGTTGGATTGACGTCCAGACTTTGACTAGACCACTCCAAAACCTCCATCCAGAGGTGGACTTGCATGGTGCTCTGTTTATGGCATGCTGTATTAGATGTACACCAGATGTAACGGGACGCCCACTTCCAAAAATGTTAAACTTTTTCCCCAAAAAAAGACGACCCCTGCGTTGTTTTTGGTCAGCAGTGGGTTTTTTCCAAGGAACTCTCGCCATTTCTTTCTTAAGGTTGAATCATGAAGCCATGGGAGACCCATACACTTCTTTACAAGATGTTCTGGGTTCTTTTATGACCTCCTGGATGAGTTGTCGTTATGCTCTGGAGGCAATTTTTAGTAGAGTGGCGGTCAGTCTGTTACGTATGTGGTTACCGGGAATCCAAAAGCGTTAAAAATGACTATTTTTTTCTCCATCATTTCCAGGGTAAAAGATGTCAATGACTTTGTTTTTTCATCTGTTCTTTAATTTTTCAATTGAGTCATTTACTTGATTCGACAGGTCTGGCAGTGATCAGGCGTGGGTGTGGTTAATGAAATCGAACACCTCGACTTCCAATGAAAAAAAGGGGTATTTACGTTACTTCTTCAGAAAAGCTCAATGCACTTCCAGCTTGTAGTCTGCATGCAGCGGTGGAGGTTAGGTGGCTGCAGCTGGCACTATTTCATCCCTGATTATCCAGTTATCCATTGAAGCTGGAGAACCTGGAAACCTTGATGCTACAATGCAATTGTGCCACCTACTGCTACTGTATACCCATCTTCACTGTTAGAGTTTACTTTGTACATGAATATACTGAAGTGTAGTGACAAAGACACAAGTGATGGTAAGTCTTTAGATGAAGGCATTTCCATAGAAGCAGGTGGTGGAGACCAAACACTGAGTTACATAAACACATGCAGGTGAAAACATGAGTTACAGTAATGAAGCTTCACTCAGCTCAGAGGCCTCATTTACTCATCAGGTATCTCAAACAGTTTCATGTCTGCCCTCTAGTGGTTAGGTATCACTGCACTGCACACACACACACACACACACACACACACACTCAGATAGATAGATAGATAGATAGATAGATAGATAGATAGATAGATAGATAGATAGATAGATAGATAGATAGATAGATAGATAGATAGATAGACAGACAGACAGACAGACAGACAGACAGACAGACAGACAGACAGACAGACAGACAGACAGACAGACAGACAGACAGACAGATTGATAGATAGATATTGAACTTGTGCTTTTCCAGGATGAAGGAAATGAATTTCCATTAATTGCTGCATCACTGGTTTCTCTGTAAGTCTGCCGTTCCCATCAGACTGGTCCAGTCTAGTCTTTCACTTCCCAGTCAATGGTTTTTTTACAACATTTGCCCACATGTCCAGCTGCAGGGAATCTACCAGAGAAGTCAGACACATTGACTGTAAATTAGAGCAACATTTACTTCCTCTGGTGTCACAACCCTTAATCCATTGATCCATTAAAAAATTTCCACAAATAAGAGCCAAGAGAAGGAGTGTAGTTTGGGTTTGAAACAGGCACTTTGTCAAGGTTAGCAGTTATTTATTGAATGATTGTTGTTATAAAAGAAACAAGATTAGCTGTTATTAAAAACAGGAAACATCCTTCAGTTTTGTGGTGAAAAAAACATAATCGACGACAGGACTATTTTAAGAAGCGACGTTTGTTTTGGGTGAATAAAGTGACACATACCGGTAATTACAGGGAGGTGGCCAAGTTGGCGTCCATTATAGGTGGAGTGGGTGTTAACAAGCCTGCGGTTGGATTCAGACGGCGATAATGTTGTGGTTAATTTTAGTAATTTGACTTGTATACAAGTGTACTCGATGGACACAATGATCATATATTGATTAGTGGACCCTTAGGGGGCAGTGTTTTGTTTCAACTATTGAAAGAGTTGAGAGATAAAGACCATAAACTGTAAAAATAAAACAAATTAAAGAGACCGCAACAAGTTGTTAATGGGTCCATTTTCGATAAATATATTGTTTTGCCTTTTTATACTCGCCCAGTATTTCCTAGTTTCGGTTTCCCAGACGCTGCCCGGCGGGTCATGGGAATAACGCCGCCGGATTGCCAGTTGGCATCGTTTTTGGTCGGACGGTATCTGATCGACTTCCAACCTCCGACCTTCATTCTTGATTAATGAAAACATTCTTGGCAAATGTTTTCGCTTTCGTCCGTCTTGCGCCAGTCCAAGAATTTCGCCGTGGGCGTGGAGGCTCATGGGAAATGTTCTGTGAAAACGACTTTGCTTTCCAAAACTCCTCGTAATCTCTTTAACATGGGAGTTTATGGGGAGTGAGTCATTTTTGGATCCTAGTGGCCAATCGAGGAACTGCATCTTTTGGCAGAGCTTCATTCATTCATGCAGCTGCAGAGCTATTTTACCTCGGAGTGACCTAATTAAGTGTTTTTTTTTTCCTGTGGAAAACAACAGAAAGATGTATTCAAATATGATTATGTATTAGTACAACATGTTGATGTTTACAGATTTCCTGAAGGTGCTCCGACTGAAGCTAATCCTCTCTGAAAGCACAGTGAGTTCAGATAAATGCTGTTATCAGTCTCGCTGGAGGCCTTGATGTACATCCAGGCCCTTTAAAATAAAGAAGGCTTAAAGGGGAAATAAAAAAAACAAGTATCAGTGATTAGTGTAATCAGCGTGAGAAATGTCAAGGAGTTAAATCCAATTTAATCCAAGAGAGATGGTGAGTAAAACGTTAACAAACTCGGATGATGGTGAGTAACAACCAGGTGTCAAAATCCTGGAAATTGTATTGAAGAACTGGTTCATTTCACTGAACGTCCGCATTGTTCTGTGGTTCTATATCAGTTTCAGTGAGACGATGAAACCATGCAAAATCTCAACTTTCATTTTGAGGTTTTGAATGACCGCTGTTCCCGGCCACTGTATCAACTTCCTGATGCATGCTGGGACTTTGGCGGCATGCTGCCAGGTTTCAAAGCGTTGGTTTCTCCACCTCCTCCTCCTCCTCCTCCTCTCGTCCCCCTCCCTGCAGAGCCCAAGGTTTTATTCCCTCAGCTCGGCTCGGTCCTCCTGTCGTCCCATCACAGAGCCGGCTCCCCGCTCCACTGAAGCCACTCCACATAGTTTCCACGGCTCCTGCGCTCTCCAGCCTCCTCCTCGCTCAACTGTTGTCTTTTCTCCACTCTCTCTAGCGTGAGATGAGATTCACAGCATGAGCAGAGGGAGTTCACAGCTACCTGAGCTTTTAAAGATGTTTCTAGATCTCTTCAACAAGAACCTGGCTTCTTGGCTTTGAGAGAGAGCGAGAGAGAGAGAGAAAAAAAACGTACTAAACCGTCATTTACATCATAATAAAGTTGTTGCTACTCTGATTAAGTTGTGTTTCTCTTCATCCAAAACAAACAGAAAGATCAAATCATGAACCTGACGACCTCATGTCTTTATAAAGGTCATAAAAATCACACATTTAATTGTGTCATTTGCAACTGAGGCTCTCAGAGGACCCTGATCACACCTGCTCGTCCACATCCTGGTGCTGGTTCCTGTTTCCAGCTTAGTACAAACTATCACTGACTTCCTCTCTCTTAAAGGGATAGTTCATCCAAAATACAAATTTCTCAATACAAGAGGGACCTTACAGACGAGCAGTATGGAGGTTTTTTGGATGTTGGACGAAGAAAAGTGAGCCCCATTCCAATCACCGTATGGACAAATACTGCTGAGTGAAATTTGAATTTTGGGTGAACTATCCCTTTAAAACAAGTCCAAAAAGTCACAGTTAACTGGATGAATAACTACAGACATTCAACAAAGTATTACGAGAAAACTCAAATAGTTTCAGTTGAGGAGAAGCAGCCTATTTCTCAGCTTCATATCTCAGGTCCATCGAACCGTTACGATACGGTGGTGAAAAGTGTCTCGGTGTGTTTGTGCATCCGTGGTTCCTGTCGTTGTTATTTATCGAGCAGCATCATAGACTGGAACGTGATGTGGTGCAACACTCATGCTTCTGCTGCTGCTGCTATCATCTGCATCCACGCAGTGCAGTGGAGCGTGTCCCACCTCGGCCACACGACTGTGACAGGCCACACCTGTGTGTGTAGAATGCAGCCAAGTGGATTAAACTCGGCTTTATCAGATTTAATCACTAGTTTAGTTGTTTTTTTTCCCCTTCCTGGATGAAACCAAAAGGCCAGATGTGCAGCAACTGTACCTTCACTTGAGGAATGTATGGCATTTGGATCAGGGCTGAAGTGAAGGTGGAAAAACACACCGGCGGACAGCTCACACGAAAAACTTGGCCAATGTTTGATGAGTCAGAGATATTTGACATGTATGTTGAGTGAAACACTTTCTCCATAATTTTAAAGGAGCAGTGACGCAGTAAGTCAGGACAGTACTGAATGAGGTCATCTGACACCACATAGAGGAAGTATGTGGTGATGATGATGATGATGATGATGATGATGATGATGATGATGATGATGATGATGATGATGATGATGATGATGATGATGATGATGATGGTGTTGGTGATGGTGTACATTACATTTTTATATGGAACACATACTGCAGATTGCTTAATGTGATGAAATAGTAGGTTTCGAAACCATTTGGGCTGAGAACACTTTTGATTTTCCCCAAAACACAAAGAACAATTGACAGATTGTTTCCAGTTTATCATTGTTACGCCAGAACTTCCCTGTTCCTCTCACATACGTTCTCCAATGCATATCCATTTACATTTCCTGCTGAGGCATCGGTCAGGAAGTTTCCACTGTTGCCTAAATAACGGTTCTTTACGACATCAACCGCCACTATTACAGGTAAAGGTGCTCCAGATTTTGGTTTTCATTGTGTTATGTTGTATTATCTTGTGTTGTAAGTTGTGATTTGTGACAGCGGAAGGCTGTGATTTTGTATTACGTTTTACTTGTCTTGGTGTCACAAAACGAAAATTTTAAATTAAGAAGAAAGTAAAAACAAAAAAAAAGAGTTAATAGATCTACGCGTTTACCACAACTATGACAACAACTGAAAACCATGGAAATGTAAATGTACAATTCCACTGGAAATGCAAAACCGGCTTCCGGTTTTGACCATAGATGACATTTGGAAACTTGTGGATACAAGTATAATACCCATGGGTCCGAGCTGCTGTTGCCATGGAGACTGAGCACATCAGAATCTGAGCTCAGTAGATCTATAACTTACTGTCATGATACGTTTTTTCCAATCCCTGCCCCAAAAAACCTCAAGCATGACGATGATGATTTTGAGTAAACTCCACCTGGGAGTTGTAGTTTACTCATGCACTCGAGATATTTTCCTCCAACACGGACGTCATTTGTGTCGTTAAATTCACTCAACCAAGAAAACATCCTTTTTCTTTTTTTCTTTTTTTTTCACATCACGCCACACAGCAAGGATGCAAATTCACCTCTGAACACCGAGCAGCGGTTACGCACTTTTCGTTTTCTTCTCCTCCTTATGTAAAGGGAGGGAAAACATTGACTAAAACTTCCTCTACCTGTCGGTTTAATCAGGTACAGTACAACCTGTGACCTGGGAACAAATCAAACATACACTATGATTTGACACACACACATGCATACACAGTGAGTTCACCTGCCCTCTCTTGTGTGTGTCCTCAGGGGTAATGATGCTGAACGGCAGCATGTGACTCAGTGAACTGCCCCCGTGGTTAATGAGTGAAGTGAAGCTGCTGTCTGAAGGTACTGTACGGTGCTGCTGCTGCTGCTGCTCTTTGACCTGTATGAGAGAACATGTCCTCCTTCCCTCTCCATGGGTCTCAGGTCTGTATCGACATCCTCCTGCAGGACTTTTATCGGATTGGATTGGATTATACTTTATTGTCCCAAAGGGAAATTTGTTTTGGGCTCTGGGCCACTGCATACACAAAACAATACATAGGAGACACTTTTCACACATTTAAAACAGTGAAGGGTGCTTCCACTCTATACAAATAAATCAATCAAATCAATAAACCCGACGTAGAACTGATCCAAGCAGCAGCTCTTAAGTTAAAGTGGTTCGATATGGAGAAAATCTAAACCAGTAGAATAAGACCAAAGTCCTATATTCACAGTGTTTGTCTATAAAAATAATAAAACTACACAAAAATGGTAAAAACAGTCAAATTAATAAAACTTACAGTTCTGAAATAAAGTACATACAGTATTACTTAATACTTACTCAATGGCGGAAGGGATAAATGTTCCTATATCTATTCAGTCTACTTTTTGGGACTCTGAGCCTTCGATGTGTGTCGGGTCGTTAAAAATCTTTTCTTTATCTCTGGAAGTCTGCTCTTCGCTTCACTCTGTTGCGTCTGTGTGCGATACCGGGGCATCAGACCGGTCGACCGTCTGATATACTGTACAAACACCAATATGTGATAAGTTACTGTACAACAAGTTAAGCTTCAGGTTGATATCGCTGATCCTGCAGCATGACTGAGTCTAGACCAGCTTTCTTAACCCACATGCCCCCTCACCCAAACTCCACCGCCGCCACATGAAGGTCAGGTGTACGCACCCTCAGGAGAGCTTCTATACTGTAGCTCTGAGGGTCGGCGCTCCGAGGACCAGCAGGAACTCTCACTTGCTTTCTGCCAAAATATTTAGTCTGGTATGGAGGTTTCAGGGAGTCACAGTGATAACATGTGCTGCAGCTGAGGCTGGAAAACCCATCGCACCACCATCCTCCTGCTCGTACCGCAAGCTACACACGGGAGGGGTGAAGATGTGAGGGAGTCCTTCTCTGATGCGATCTAATGTGACCTAATCTGGAAGGACAAGGACACCAACACACTCCTGCCCGTTTAATTGAAGAATAACAAGCGAGCGCGTCTGCTGCTGCATCCCATCCTCCCCCGTTCCTTTCTGCTGATGCCACAACATCCCAGAGGAATTCCAAGGGGCCGAAAACTTAATGAGCTTTCTTCCTGTCCAGTCAGCATTAACGCGCACACACACATGCATGTATACATACGTTTCTAGACTCGTTTCTTGGCTTGGACAAATGTAAAACAACAAAACACCAACTCTTTTAAAGGGAAATTGCTGTTTTTTACAATCTTAACCTTATTTCTAGCATAAAATACGATCATTTACTCACCCAGATAAGTGTCATTACAAGTAGTTCTGACAAAATTAGATCCAGCCGAGAGCCGCGTGTATCTGCATAATGCGAGTACACGGGGAAGCGCAATGCAGCCATTATCTGCAGAGAAACTCGTTCATTGCACCAATATCTTGTTATGATAGGCTAGTGCTGTTCCCCTCTGAGTCCGGGGTTAGCTGTTATCAACATCCGTGGTCTGTAGGTTGACCATCTAACCTCTGACCTGGATGATGTCATCTCCGACCGCTGCCCAGCTCATTCTGATAATAATCATTCTGCTTCGGCATTCGGGTCCATTTTTATCTCAACCAGCCGGAGCTTTATTGAGTCCAGGTTGAGGAGAGGAAGCCTGAGGAAGCTGAACTTCATCCAACTGCTCATTTTGTTCTGACAAGTCAGAAACAAGCGTTCAGAGATGACATTATCCAGGTCAGAGTTTAGTAGGTCAACCTACAGATCCCGGATGTTGATAACAGCTAACCCCAGACTCAGAGGGGGAATAGCACCAGCGTATCATAACAAAATATTGGTGAAATGAACGAGTTTCACGGCAGATAATGTGTTATTTAGAGGCTGCATTGCGCTGCCCTGTAGACTTGCATTGTACGGATATACGCGGCTCTCGGCTGGAGCTAATTTTGTTGGAACGACTTGTAATGACACCATCTCATCATCAATGACACCCAAGTTATCTGGGTGAGTAAATGATCAGATTGTATGCTAGAAATAAATGGCAATTCCCCTGTGCCTATAGTCAAAGATAAAACATGTCAATAAGAGAGTGAACAGAAACAAAAAAAAAGCTGCAGACAGAGAACTGACACAGTTTGATCTCCAGATTGTATCTATAGTGTGGGCGGAGGTTTCCCCTTGAGGCAACCGGTGTGCAAATGCTCCCGTGTCAACAGTTTCACCTGAGGAGCTGCTCTGATTTCTCTGTCCTTACTTATCCACATTTGCATATAATAACTATTTATCATTCCTCGGGGTGATGACTTATCTTTTTAGAATCTAGAAATAAATTCCTGAGAAATGAAATAGAAAAATTAACACAAAAGATGGGTACATATTTGGGTGTGTCATAGTTGCGGTGAATCAGTTTCACTAGTTATTACAGGTTCAAATAACAATAAACTAAATGTTTATACAGTGTAGGTCACACCTGCAGCACGAGATGCTTCAAGATGCTGCTTGAACAGATGCTTTGGTTCTTTCTTCACACATATTTGCTCATGTCATGCAGGGGCAAGATATGAATGTGATATATTATGATTACTGAATATAATATTATATTATTCTCATGATATTGTATCATATATTGTAATCCTTGTAAATACTTGTAGCCCAGAGATCCAATAAAGATGTGAAATGAAAGCTCACAGTAGGGTTAATGGTTCATGGAGGAAATGAGTCCTCAAGAGATTTTTGTGCTGTTTGTGTTATGGCACGTGGGCCACTGTAAAATGAGCTAAATACCAAGATTTCACTGCGGTTATGTAATGCATTGTATTTCAATCGATAATGTGATTGCAAACATATTGAGATTATTCACAGATCTGCTCAGTGATGCAGGTCAGGGCACAGAAACAGCTCACATGTCTCTGAATTGTTGTGTAACAGTGTCACGCTGAATGAAGCCTTCTGAGGCTGCAGCACACTGCCTGTCTGTCGGCCCGACTGTCTGTCTGTCTGACGGCTACAGTATATGAATGCAGACTATTGAGCTTTCTTGTGACAGATGATATGCGTCACACAGATAAGTTTAAGTGCCATTGAGATACATAATCAGACTCAAAGACTTGTGAAAACCGAAAATGTTATGTCTCAGCATGCGCTCTCATGCCCAACACTGGTGAAGCCTGTTAAGACTGTGACCTTACACAGCTTCTCACATTGGTTCGCAACTGTGCTCCGCGTCAGGGTCTCATCTTGTGGGCTTTTCAACAACCGGCGGAGGAAAATCTGCCTCAAAAAATCACGAGTCCTTTGACCTTTAGAGCTTTATGTTCCTGAAACAAGACACACATACAAATGAGCATGACTAGATAATTTATGCAGTGTGGGTTACAACAAGTACAAACCAGAAACCCATTTGCTAACTGGATCTATTGAGATTTATTTTAAAAAATGGAACATATGAGTGATTTAATTTCATTTTGTACACATTGAAATTGTACTTAACATATTCTGTTTTTTTTAAATTTCCATGCGCATGTGGGAATATTGCTCTGTTAGAAACACTGACACATCATTTACCCGTGGAGTCTTTCTGTTGCTGTGCTGCAAGATGAAGCGTCACACTCAGAGATGGCACTGAAGATCAAATGTGTATCATCCTGCTGCCGTGTGATGATACATACAAATAGCTGTGAGGAACAGAACATCAGTATGAGTGTCACACTCATGAAGGATGTTCCACAAATCTCTCTGCGGTATCTTGCAAACATCTGGAGGTCTTTCAAGGTCTGGGTTGATGTGGTGGCTATCAGGACTCCACAGATTTTGACTGACAGCCTTAACTGGCATGAGCATTAACATGAAATTGCCATTAACTTGAGCAATCCAGTGGTTTGACAATATGTACTGGCATTTGGTGTGAGGAAATGATGTGTAATTTGCTTCACATGACACTGATGACGATAAAGAAACTAGTGTAGTGTACTAGTGTAGTGGAGATTGAGATCCATACATCTTTAAGCAGTGATATTCTGTGTTTTATTTCCTTGTTCAATGTAAAGTCCCTGTTGAGGGAAGCAACTAATGGTGATATCTGCTTAGCCAGCAGCCTCAAAGTTTGGTTTTATGGAAGCTGCATACAGAAATGATGCAATCAAAGAGAAAATTGCACTGTCCCAAACCTGTCTCAGGTGTGTCACTGTTTAAACAACCAGCTGCCACTTCAACATGTGCAAATACAGTCATGCTACACTGTGGTATTTATTTTTGAGATGAAGATCACCTCCATTACAGAGTCAGTCAACTATGCCATTATCGTTATTTCCTCCCGTTGAAATGATTGCACTTCCCTGGAAATTAGTCAATGATCTACAGTATATTCCGTCATTAATTGATCCAGAACACAGCTGTCAGACTCATCTCCTCTCAGCTCTCAGACAGATCATGATCTCTCCATCCAGTTCTTCAAATCCAGGCTCAAAACATATTTTGTCTATAGTGTTTGTCCATGCAGGGTTGCGCGGTGGCTGGGGACAATTCCAGTTGAGATAGGGCGAGGCTGGGTACACCCTGGACAGCTCACCAGTCCATCATAAGACAAACAATGCACACACCTACAGGCAATTAAGAGTCTTCGATCTACTTAGCGTGCATCATTTTGGATAGTGTGAGGAAGCTGGAGAACCTGAAGAAGACTCATACGACACAAGGAGAACAAGTAAACTGTATTCCAAATGGCACCAGGCCTGGAAATTGAACCTGGAGAAGCAGCAGTGCAAAACACAGAAGCACCGAGCTTAAAACATTTATTATGTGATAGAAACAATAATGGGCCCAGTGTACTTCCCTGTGGTACCCCACATCCCATGATCTTCTTCTTGAAAGGGTTACATTTACGTCAACCGACACCAGTACCAATTGATAGGCATGAATGGACCCATTTGGACGTCAGCAAATCCATGGTTTGTAATTTCATTATTAAGACGCTGTGATCTACTGTATTGAACGCTTCCTTTAGATCCAACATGACCACACCACAAACCTCCCTCCATCTGCGTTCTGCTCTGTCACGTCTGTAAGTTAGTGAGAAAGTTTCAGAGGAGTCGGTGGCTCAGAAACCTCAGTGCTGCTCAGATGAAAAGTTAGAGTCTGATCTGAATTCAATTATCTGTTCCTGTATAATTCAATTTAAATTTGACAGGACACTGGTTCTGTAGTTGCTTGGATTGTATTTGCTTCCTGGGGATGTAATGGAATTACTCCGGTCATATTTAGCAAATCTGAATCTTTACGTGGCTTGACAGATTTATCATGTAAGGATTAAGTGAACACTTCAGCCTATAGGAAAACTTTATTAATTTATCTTGATCACAATGTTTTAACCCTGTATAGGAGTTAAAAATCAATTTAATACTTAACCGGGCATCATTGGAGGGTATATTATTGTACTTTTTTTACTTTCTGCAAATCAAGGTCAATGAAGTTACCATATGCAAAACTTCTTCCTCTAAACTTTACAACATATCTTAAATTTGAAATTTTTCTTTCAAACTTATGAAATTTGGTCTCTTACACTCTGCATAACTCACATTTCATCATCTAATGACCTTCAATATGTCATTGTTTATCTGTGTTTTGGATCTGTGTTCAACTGTGGATGTTTTTATTGGACCTATCCGGTTCAAAATTCATAGACGTTATTATTTTAGGACTGAAAGCTTAGTTGTAGTTAATCGTTTCAATAGCACAGGAAATGCGTTGGTTCATGTAGTAGCTGAGGGCGCCCACATATTCTGCAGAATGCATCAACTTTATGTGAGCCACAACAAGAAGTATCAGAGATATGGACTCAACCATCCCCTGACTGGATAAAACTCATCTTGGTGCTAAAATGAAAGTTAGATGCCAGACTGGTTCAGCTTCTTGCCTGAGGGCTTGACATCCAAGTATTAACCTCTAGCACTGAAGTATGTAAACATCATGTGCCAGGTACTTTCTCCATTCATGAGTTCACATCATTGACTTGTGGTGGGTTAAGGTGATACAGCTGTGGTCTGTCAAGAGAAACCCTGCTCCATCTCCACTAACATGAAATCAAACAACTAAATATAAGATTTGTTCCCATGTATTATTTTCCCATGATTCAGCCAATTGGTCTGTCATGAGCCAATCAGCTCAGTGGGATCCAGCTGGGTGGTCCACCGTCCCCTCTGAGGCCCAGACAGGCAGGGATGTTGGCTTCCTGGAGTCTGGCTCCATGGATATGCCCAAGGGATTACAGGGACTGTCCATGGACAACCCCCCCCCCCCCCCTCCTCACACACTCTCACACACTGACTGACATGGTTGTTCCTCTGAAGCTTAGACTTCAACCAGCTTCTCCTGACCTGCAGCATCAGAGGTACCTATAGTACAACCCACTTTGGCTGCATCTCATGTTCAGCTCTCTAGTGTTTTGACCCAGGACTGTCTGAAGTTCCTCAGTAGATCCCTTAGGATGAATTCTGCACTGTTATGGTGACTTGTATTGTTTTTGTAAGGGCTAGAAATGACTCAAACGTATTTGAATATAGTTTTTTCAATATTAGATTAGCATCCCATAAGGAGAGTTCCTGATTCAACATCTTGACCTCAATGTTGAACTGTTCCTTTAAAGATTATATAAAACAAGAAAATATGTGACTTGAGAGTTTGTTTATTTGCCTTAAAACACCATACATGGTGAGCTTCACTTCTGTTCTTCTGTTTTGGGACATTCCCAAAAAAAAATTCACAATTTCACAAATGATGAAACACAGTGTAACGCTGTTATTCCACTATTCAGTTCAGTTTTAGGAAGAATTGTGTTATCAATGTGTTGTGTAATCAAAACTGATGACATGACGACCATGTCAGTTCATATCTGTTCATCCTGGCTGCTGTAGACCTACATGAGCTCTGTCTGTCTGTAATATCACCAACACATGGTACAGAAACAGTCACACCACCACCAAACACATGGCCCCTGTAGCTACGATGAAGATTTGCTGTGTTTGAAATTCCATACAGCTGCACTGGGACCCACTTCCTTCGTCCTTGAGCTTGACAAAGTCATACAGCAGAGTGGGTGGGGGGTGGTGGTGGTGTTGCAGGTGGAGGCCTCTGTGCAGCTTCGACAGAACCTGCTGATGGAGCAAAAAAAAAAAAAAATCTGTGCAGAGCTGTAGTGACCCACAGTTCTTTTGAATCGACCTGGGAGTGAGTTACATTTAGTGAGACATGCAGCACAGGTGAAATAACACAGGTGGAAACAGTATCGATCCTCCAGATGGATGCAAATGACACCGATGTAAAGTCAACATGTGCTCACCTTCCAGTGATGAGCTCTTTGTTGCAGAATCAAAGTCGTCCAGTTGACCTCTGGTGGTGGTTCTTGAAAAAATATGTACTGTACATACAGAAAGTCATAGACAGGAAATCGACATTTTGAACTGTATCATCCGTCCACAGTTTTGTGTCATGGTCAGCCCTCTTTCAGTTGCCACAACACTCAGTTGTGTTAAGTTGCTGATGTACACATAACATATCCTCCGCCTCTCAAACTGCACAATCGGAGAACGGGGCGGAAGGACCCCAATGTACGGAGCAACATGGCTTCAAAGACCTGGATGTTTATGTAAAGCTGAGAAATGTTTCAGATCTGAGATGTCAACAGAAATTACATCCAGACTTCTTCTTTCATTTAGTCTCCTGCAAACTGCTCTCTGTCTCTGAGAGAAAAACACCTTTCTACATGCCTGCTTTCTTAGTCAAAGTGAACCTCTCCTGACATTTGTGTTGTGTTTGTTCCAACATCTCAGATCTACGCGCAGGTTGCCGTCGGGCACATGAAAGCTGCCCACACAGCAGGTAAACCACTTGACATGTTTACGCTCTGGTTCACAGGATGATGCTGAACAAACCGCCTCACACGTCATCTCTCACTTATTTACACAGCATTGTATTTGCTCAGTGTTTGTGGTATCAACATTTGAATAAGTGAGTCGCATTAAAGCGGTGGAAAACACATTCGCTCACATAAACACGTGTTTGTAAATCAACCATAACCACCTTATTAAAAGCTTGTAACACACTGACCAGAGTCAACACATCCTCCACTCTGCTGCAAAACTTGCAAACTGTGTCTCTCTGTTCATGCCAACCCCCCCCCCCCCTCCCCCACCCAACCCCATCCATTGCCCACCCACCCTTACCCAACCTCACCCGTCCCCTCTCCCGCTCTCTGAAGTGGTCAGTTGTGTTTAAGTGCTTTCATTTCCATACATCCTGCTCTTCATTTGTACAGCTGGCAATTTGCCGGAGCAATTCAGCCAAATTGCTCGGCCCAAATGGAGCAGGAGACTTCGACAACGAAACACGTATCATGCACTCACGCATGTTTGCATGTGTGTGTGTGTGTGCCTGTGTGAGGCAGGATTAGAAGAAATTAGAGCACGGGCGGCTCATTTCAGACGACAGGCCCTCTGCTAAAGTCAAAACAGGTGTGATGTATGATCAGATCAGGTAACACAGTGCCGGTGCTGCTAATGACGTGCTTATTCAAGGTGATGATGACTTACGAAACCTTTCCTACCTCCATCAATGCACCAACCTTTCCTCACTATGAGAAGAAATATGGGACAACTTTGCAGAGCCGAACTTTCCCCCCCCCGCATCTTTTTGCACCGCGACAAAGCCGCTGACGTGCAGGAGGGACCTCAGCCTCTGTGTGACTTCACAATAAAAACAGAATTTGAGAATAAACTTCCTGTTGTTGACTTTTGGTTTGTTTTTCTTGCTTTGTCATCTTCCTCGTCTTTCTCAAGAGAAACGGCACAAATATATATCAGAAGGTACCCTGAAATAAAGTTTTATCTAAACAGCCAGGGGGAAAAACATCATACTTAGCATGCCTCGGGCTCCGTCTTCCCCTCGGTGTGACCCTTGAGTTTCTCTTTGCTTCCTGGGTGAAAAGCAGCGACACAGTGTGGTTTTCATTTGACTCAACCTTTGTTGAAATACACTGAAGAGGAATAGAGATGTGTTTGCATAAAGAAGAGCGCACAAGAGATTCAATCAGAGACATAGGAACTGGGAGTGCAAGGGTGCAACAACCCCCCCTATTGATAGCTTCTCTTTACTGCACTTTTTTTTTTTTAAAGAAAAAAGACTTGACGCTCATATTTGTCAGAATTTGTCAAGATATAATTTTCTTACATCATATATAAGCTTTAACAGCCTAGTGATGTGATGGTCATAAGTGATAACACAGTGTCCTCATGTTCAAACTCTTGACGCACACATGTGCACACGTTGACCTGGTTGTTGACCTGCAAGGGGGATTAAATTAGGTCAGAGGACAGTTCAAGGCAGTGTCATAAAAGCAGATATTCAATTTCTCTTCCAAACCTCCAGCCTGAGTCAGCTCCATGCCTGACACAGAGAGAGAGAGCGAGAGAGAAGGAGAGACGACAGCTGCACATCCCTGATTTATGTCGGCCGTTCGACAGCAGCAGGTGGGAAAAGAAAGAGGAAGAGGAGTCTTGCAAAAGACAAAATGACCACTTGAGAAACAAAACAGCAGAGTCATGATCAGCCCTGACGACTCTGTTCTTCATAGACGTTAATGTGCCTTTAATGGAAGTGACAGTCATTCTGTTAGTGCTGAACGTCACACCCACCAGTGGAGCACGACTGGATCTCTAAACCACATACACACACAGGACAGCTCTTTTCGATCAATTCACAGTAAAGGCAAAAGGTGTTGATGGCTTTATGGTAAACATAATAAAGTAAAAGTGCAAATGTACAGGGAACAACACAGCTCACTCTATTTTCATTTATTTCCACTCTTTAATAGTTCATGTTTAATTTACACATATTGCACTTGGTCCAGAAAGCAGGTCAGGATACAGGATCAACTCATTTTTCTGGAACAACATCCACAACCACAACCTTGTCAGAAAGTCTGTTATTGATCACTGATGATCTGCTGCATCCCATTGTGCCTCTTGTATCAAGGACATGACTTGTAGCCTTTCTAGAACTTTTATTTTGTAAATATCCACAACCTTAATGGCTCAGCCAAGGTGTGGTGTCCCTCAAGGCTCTGCTCTTGATCCCCTTCTGTTTTCAATATGCACTATACAGCTGTTGGGCTGGGTGTACGGGGTCATCCAGTTACAATGGTTTCTAACGTTTTTATGCTGACGATTCTCATTTACACATGAAGGTGAAACCTACATCCTGTACATCCCATTGTTTCCTTTTTTTAAGTTAAAAGTGTGACAAAATGTTGATGCTCACTAACTCCTTGAGCTCTGTCAAAGCTAACCTTGGCGATGTGTTCAACAATACTAAGCAGGCAGCAAGGAGTCATGGGTAATTATCGACACAATCTCTAAAATTAGGTTCTTTGCAAGATTTTTTTTTTGCAACCAGTGCTGCAACATTTTTACATTTTTCTCATAGATCATAAAGGGCAAATGCGTAAAACTGCTGACAGGATGTGTCAAACTGCAAACAAGGTCAGTATGTTACTGTGCATCAGTGACTTGTTTCCTGTGAGTGTGAATGTGAGCACAAACAAATGGCAGCAGCAGATCCTGTCAGTGGATGTTACACCAGGAAAATCTTCAGAATTAAAACTTTAAATAGATCACCCACTGCCACACAAATGAAAACAATGTTGACAGAACGCATTTCTGCAAGACACATACTTAGTATGACATGGTGCATCACACATATCTCCTTACTCTGCACCCAACCCAAGGTGTGAGGAAGGTGCCAATGGGTCTGTGTGTCTATGTTTTGTTTATTTGGTGTCACTGAAATGCTTTGGGATTACGCCAAAAAACAATTCCTCTACAGGGACAAATTAAGTTCTTCTTCTTCTACATATTGACAGTGTGCAGTTGCAAAATTTGTGCACCTGTTTCCCTCTAATCTCTTTGTTGGGTTAGCATCTCATCTTTGTTTAGAGATAAAATTGACTGACATGCGACTCTTGAGTGTAATCACAAGACTTTTCCCTGGTTAAGTAAATAATCCCTCAATAAATGTTTCCCGTGGGTGAATAGAGCCCAGTCTGTGGAGCGCTCCAACTGGTAGCTACAGCAGCCAAGCCAAAGGGGAAACATCAGCATGCTTCTTTTTATTCAGTGCCAGCTTCTACAAACAGGGAGGAGAGAAAATGGAAAAGTTCTAACTCACGATCGAACAACTGAGTCATTCAGGTAATTACAGTTCCCACACCTACGCCTTTAAAAGGGAGTTTATTTCTTTCTGTTGTTTCACCTCGGGCTGCGAGAAAGGTGACTTCTTCTTCTTTTTATTCTCTTTCCAAGGGTGGGGCCATTTTTTTCTTTTTTTTGCTCAGAAGTCAGCTCACACCATTTATACATTCACAACCTGTAATTATTGATAATGTCAAACCAAAACAAAACATTGTCTGACTTCCTTGTGGACTTTACAGTGCTACATGTAGGAGGAAGAAGCATGAGATAAACTAACTGTAACATCAGGTGTGACGCCGTCATGGGTTTGGCATGTGGGGGAAAAAACGTGAATGAAAACACTGCCGGCATGTGACTTCACCGAAGCCATTCAGAAAAATGTTTTTGTTATTGTTGCATCTCATCGTTGAATATTTTCCTTTCACAGAAGAGCAGCAGATTCCTTTGCAACCAACCTGTGCACCTGCTGTAGGTAAGTATAGGGATTTGTTTTTTTCTATTTTCTGTTTAGGTCCCTGATGTTTTAAATGTTGCTTCATTTCTCCACAATCCTGAAAGACTAAAAACACAAAACAATCCAAGACATAATCAATCAAAAACAAACAAACCCCCTCTCTTTGTTCAATGTTCTGTTTGACAGCTCAGATTTTTTTTAAAATTGGAGCCAAAAGCTTCAAATATGAGGTTAATATTTACCAGACACATCCCTGCACCTTCTGGACCAGAGAAAAGGAGAAGATCATAGCCTCAGACTGTTTGGAGCCCATCTGTATAGTTTATTTGTTCATTTTTTTTATGTACAGGGCTGAACATGGTTATAATGTCGTGCACGATTGGTTTTATAGGTGGTTTTTTTAAACTGTTCATTATGAATCATCTGTAATTTGTAGTAATTTCAGATATTTCCCACGGCTTCATGACTTGACACAGATCGGCCACGTCATTCAAAACCTGCTTTTCTGTTACGGTTGATTGACTGGTGAATATTACCTGGGTTGGTTTGTTTCCTTTGATATTTAAAGCGATACTGACAGTGAAAGAGGTCTTTTTTCTGTCAACACGAATGATCTCAAATAGGTTTGGCCTAAATTTGTTATATAATAATCAAGAGTCCTCGCTGCCAAAATTTGAACAACACATATTATGTCCATAGGAGTCTCTGTGTTTTTGCAAAAAGCTGTTAAAAGTTGTTTTTTTCCACTCTTTGTTTGTGTTTTTGTCCTTCGTTACTCCTCTTGGGAAATTAAGGTTATAGCTCCATCCGTCTGTCAATTATGCATTATTCGTGTGTGTATTTGTTTGGCTCAGTGTGATCGCGGAGTTTTACTGGAGGTGTGAGTCAGCCCTGAAGAAGTGGTCCGAGTGTCAGTACACCTTCTCCCCAGTGGCACACAAACTCTCTCTTTTCTTACGCAACAGAGTCGGTGATTTAACTTCATGGCAGCTGTGGAGTTGTAAGATCACACATTTATTTGTATGCAGAGAGGTTGGTGTGGCTGAGTGGTTTCTGCATCCAACCATGTTCAATCTTGCCTCCCAAAAAACAAAAAAAAACATGCAGCTGAAGCTTTGAGTCGACATAAACCTTGGACATGTGTTCCACATAAACACAATGTCTTGTCAGAGACGCCCGCATGCTTTTCAGCTGGCGCTCAAAGGAAACCTGTCTGATGTTGTGACTGTGACCTATATAACACACAGGAAAGAAGCGCACACATAAACACTCCATCACACACATGCATCTGCTGGAGCCTAATCCTCTCTGAAGCAAAGGCCAAAGAAGCTGAGAGAGTGTTTGCTGTTGACATTGGGCTCAGTGAGTGTCGCGGGCTCTCAGCGACTGACTGCTTCCTGTCCAGCTTTTGTTCCTGGAAGCATCTTAATGCCTGTGATGGTCTGACACACACACACACACACACACACAGGACCAGGTCCTTTCAAGAGCCCCCCAACCTCCAACCCCCACCCTCCTGCTTTTATCTATGCAGGGGCTGCAGCTGCACAGGTTTGTTTTAGCTATTGAGCAACAAGAAACACTCGAGCTTGGACACAGGAACAGTCTCTGAGGTTGTGTTCAAACATTCATTCAGATCAGTCATGTGATGGCTGTGTTGGCACAGAGCGGTCATACACATACACATACACATACACATACTGTAGGTCCAATAGAAGACGTGCACATGCACATTCACCATGGATTTCTTTGGAGGAGCTTTACTCTTTGAAGATCCAGTGGGTCTCTTGCATCATATACTGCAGCCTAAAGCAACAGGTATATACACGCTCGTATCAGACGTCAAACGTGTAGCAATACTGCAGAGAAATCACACTCATTAACAGCGAAAACAGCCGTTATTTCAACATTATTCCCCCGAATCTGCAGTTTACAGTATAGTGATGCAAATGGGTAGGGAGGGTCCCGTCATAGTGTGGGGTTTTGTTTATCCAGATGTGGAGATATCTGCCTCTATCGCATCTCAGCGGAGCTGAACACAATTGAGTTTAGTGCAGCTCACAGCACTTAAATAATGCAATGGCGACATCTGTTTCTGGATACACTCACTGTGGATAATTAAAACACTGTGGACGATGCCAATGAAAGCTCCGCACAGATGACACAGAATCTGGACAACTGTAATCCCACTGTTCTTTTTTATGCCGTTTGTGTAAAGCAGCACTTTGACGTCAATGAACGTCAGCGGGCACGGGCACAGGAAGTGGTTGTGTTGAATCCAACTTTTTTTAAATAATCATATTTGTCCCACTTTCATGAGAGTGTGATTTCTGTCTGTCATCAGAATCTGCAGCAACAATGAGCTTCTTATTGATTGTTTTACAGTTTTCTCACCATGACAGTCTAATAATGGGCCCTGTGCTCTCGTTGTGTCTACATGCGCCTCAGTGCCCGGCTCTCTCCAGGCAGCCGACTTCTTAAGTGTCGTATAAAAACAGAAACCTGGTTTCCATTATCAGAGCTGAGGTTTAGAGAAAAGCTGATTTTCCCCGAGCTAAAGTTCTCCCAGAGAACACAGGCTTCTCTGCAATATACACGCTAATCAAATCTCTAATTGCTCTTTGATAAGTACACGTGCATGACAGGGAGAGGAACAGTAAAAGTGGAGCAGATAAATGAAAGATAAGTCGAGAGATAATTTCATCCAGCAGTTTATCCATGTATTTGAAATATAATAATAAACTGATACTCCCAGTGTGAGCTGCTGAGGCGTTCCCATCGAGCAACGTCGCCAATACATGCTGTTTTCCAACATCGCTGATGAGTAGCCAACTACGTTCAGTGTTTTGGGCCTGGTGGTCTGGTCTGTATCGTGGTCTGGTCTGTGTAGTGGTCTGGTCTGTGTAGTGGTCTGGTCTGTATCGTGGTCTGGTCTGTGTAGTGGTCTGGTCTGTATCGTGGTCTGGTCTGTGTAGTGGTCTGGTCTGTGGTGGGTCCAGTCCGTGTAGTGGTCTGGTCAATGTTCAGTTGTCTTATACCAACACACAAGTGACGACAAACTGCACATTTATTTAAAACACATGTCAATTACCAGTGACCATCTTGTCATCAGTTATTTTTGTTGGTTACCAGTAGGGTTGCAAAATACTCAACATCCATGTTTTTGATGTTCAGTAAAAGAATTGATTGTTCATACAAGAATTAAAACTTGATAAAGTTCTACTCACAAATAAATCTATTGAAATGTCATGTTTTTTAATTGCATTATATTGCATGGATGTCTGCTTTTTATTGGGATATGAAACAGTTTGTTTAAATTACCCCCAAATTTCCAGTTAATTCCTATAAATTGGGGCGGTGCGTGGCGCAGTGGGTGAATGTAGAGGCTACAGTCCTCAAAACAGGCGTCCAGGGTTCGAATCCCACGTTGGGCAGCCGTTTCCTGCATGTCATTCCCCCTATCTCTGCCTCCCCCTTTCCTGTCCATCCCGACTGTGTACTATCAAATAAAGGCAAAAAGCCAAAAAATATACTTAAAAAAAAAATCCTATAATTCCGATGGAAAGTTTCCAATTTGGAATATTTCCAAAATTCCCCTGCTTAACCGCTCATGGGAAGTTTCTGGAAATTTACCAAAAATTTGCTGGAATTTTTCCACCCCTTTGCAACCCTAGTTACCAGTACTTTGAATAAAATTTGAATTAAAAAAAAAAGTAAATTAAAAAAGTTTTTAAAAAAGTAAAGATACATTGAAACATGTTGAAAATAAAATGCTGTTGTTGTTTCTGCAGACTGCGGATGCATGCACTATCCATCCGTCTCTCCATATACAGTATGCTCTTCTTCAGCATCCATCCACCTTCCCATCATGCATTGCAGCAGCAGTGTCACCCCGGGTCCATGAAACATCAGACAGCGTTGCAACACTAAACCTCTGTGTGAGTGACTTGTTGAAAAAACACGGACGCACGTTAGAAATCAAAGCAGCCGCAACACTCAGCTGATGAAAGCACAAAACACACACACACACTGTGTACACACCCACAACTTTCTGCAATGTCTGTTTGTGTGTGTGTGTGTTTGACAGGGTCTGCAGACTGAGTCTAATCCTTGGTCTGGGCCTCCAGCCAAACACACACATGGATGCACACACACACACACACACGCTCCCACCTTGCTTTCATTAGTAATTTGGTCGTTAACAGGTCCTAGGTCTTGATGTGTATGTGTTTTTGTGTGTGCATGTGTGTGTGTGTGTGTGTGTGTGTGTGTGGGTGGTGGTAGGAAAATTTGTACTTTACCGGATTTTACACTGAAGTTCTGGAGAAAGTTTTGTTTTCATTAACAAACAAACCAAAAGTGAAATTGTGTGTGACCTGACGGGCAGAAAAAAAAACTTTACTCCAAAACCACTTGAACAGCTCATGCATGTGTGTGTCTGTGTGTGCGTGTGTGTGTGTGCATGTGTGTGTCTGTGTGTGTGTGAGCTGAACAGGGTGTGCTGTCTTGCTTCAGGCCAGTGAAAGCTGCTTATGAGGACTGCATCTTCTCCCCGTAGAGGTTCAGAGTGTTGATTGGATCTCAGTGACCCAACACACACTGTATCTGCAGATCCACTTAACACGGCCGTGTGTGTGCATAGGTGTGTATGTATGTGTGTGTGTGAGTGACATGAATCTACCATGGAATCGTCAGGTGGTGAAGTGACGGTCTGAAGCTTCAGGGTGGAAACACCTCTAATACCGAATCTAGGAAATAGTGGATCATCATGATGGAGCACTGGATATTTTTTAAGTTTGTAACGAGTCCAGGTCAGCTCGACCTCTTCACTGACTCGTTTCATTTATATAACAAACAAAACCTATTTACAGCAAAGATTCAGACCGAGACGAGAACAGGGGGAAACTCCTGGGGCTCGGGGATAGCTAGTCAAAGAGGCAGATAATGGAAAACCAAGGTCAGGTCATAAACTTGATCATCATCATCATCATGATCGTCATGATCCCCATCCACATCGTGATTAGAGGATGAGTCAAAAAGAGTGAGACGGCAGACAGAGCTACAGCTGAAGACGGGGGCAGGCAGCAGCATGACGATGAATTAACCAGAAATCGGAGATGCCGACTGGATCTTTATTCTCTTCCGAGTTAGAGTTAGATTTCAACACTGAATTTGGAAATCCAGCTTTTCTTACTGTTGCACCTGCAACCTGGAAGACTCTGCAAAACCATTTAAAACGTACATCATCAGGACAATTTACATAAATCCATAACTGCATCTCATTTTACCTCCAACTGCTCCTGTTTTTAATTCTAGACTTTCTGTTTTCAATTTATCTTTATGGTATTTCGGATATGCTGTTTCAAACGTTTTGCGTTGTGTCGTGTCCTCAAATGTTTTGATTTTGTCTCGGCTATATTGTAAATGAGGTTGTTCCTCGATATATTTCCAATAATAATATTGAAAAAGCTTGATGAGCTGGAGACAGCGTCCGTTTGAAGATGAAGATGAATGAACGAACGCTCAGGATGTAGTTTGACAGAAGTACAGATATTTATCATCTTCATGTCTGCTTAACCTCACATCTGTTTGTCTGGACTAGTTTCCTTTTGAGCTAAACACTAATCATGTGGGTGGTCAAGAGACTAAACACACTCTGAATCACAGCTGACCGTATGAACGGCGCTGTGTTCACTTCTCCAAGTGGTGAGTCCCTCGCCAACTAACATTTACTATAAGAATAAAAAAAAAGGGCAGTGATTTCCTGTTCATTAGTAACCTCAGGTCTGAAGAGATGAGGAGCGTCACGTCCACAAGGGGATGAGCCTCAAACACAGTATTGGACAATTACACAGTAAATGACTACCCAATAACACGTCATACTCATTTTCCGGACTCCATCGCACCACCGCGCCTGAGCTGTCAGGATGTGATTGATCATAGAAAGAAGAGTATGGTGATTCAGCACTGGAGTTTATAAGCATGGCTGAGATTTGATGATTTATCTCTAATCTCTCATTGTTAAATGATTAGAGAGTTAAAGAACATCTCAAACACCTGCATGTTGGAGAGGATCGCCAGAGTTATTATTGTTCCAGGATGGAGTGTGCGTGCGTTTTTTGTTGTTTTTTTTTTCTTTTTTTAACGAAAATGAAAAAGTAGGTTGGTGATGGAGAAAGGTCTTATGTAAGCGCGCCGTGCCCTGGTTACAGTGTTGTTGTGTAAGTCCTCCCCTGGAAACATGATTCAGTTTGGTCATTTCCCAGATACTCTGATCAACCTTTGACCTGCGGGCCCCCTCCTGCTCCACCCTGTCCCTAGACCCCTTCCCCTCTTCTGCAGTCAGTACCACCCAGCAGCAGCAGCAGCAGCAAGCGAGCCACTCGACAGCACTTGACTGAGGCCAGAAAGGGGTCCGTCCGTCCAATGGCTGCAAGACAAGAAAGCGTAATATAGAATTGGCAGGTCAATGTTGTTTGTGTTCTTCCAGGACAGGACTCTATATGCATGAAAACAATGGAAACGCCCCCCTCCCCGATAAATCAGATTGAATAATTCTATTATCTGTCCAAACATGGAGCTCATTTGACATGTGGGTTTCTCAACACATAATTCATCTTGGTGCAACATGAACAGCCCTGCTTTCCTGCAGGGACCAATAAGAGTGTATCCCCCTGGTGTTGTACAGTAAATGATGACACAGTTTGAGTTTGTGGATACGACAAACAACACGAACCGTATGTAGGTCTTTGTACCACTTGACTTCCTATTTAGCGTCTATCAAAACTACACTAATCGCACCACTAGAGGGCACATACCAATAAAACGTAATTCGAACCGCTGCACAGACGATGAATACCTGCTTTTACTGCAGAGTAACTCAACTCTTTTTTATTTGAACCATTTTCCATTGCTAATAAAAGCACGATGTTAACTGGACTTAGTGTGTTTATATTGTTGTTTTCGCTAACTGTCTTTGCTGCTGGAGCTAATCAACAATCTGCTTCCTGTTTATATCCGCTTGCACATGCCCGGTGTACTGACTGTTTTCGACTGCTTTAGCATGGACGGACATTATTTCTAGTGTGGAGCTAAAAAAGAAAAACTCATTTGGATGGACTTCGACTTAATGACTCATTGAACACGACCAGTTACAAAGCAATAAGACAGGATTGATTCAAGTCAGACATTTTCTTTATCATAAAAAGCCAATATTGTTTGGTTTTATAGCAACAGGTGACAACAGATACTGTATATTTACAGGCCCACCTCTGTCCCAAATCCCACATCCTTTATCTTGACCTCAGGTAATACAACACCCTTACCATTAACCCAGATCTTGTTCTGATCTAGACTCGAAATCCAAAACCAAATCTTTGAAGGACTCGCCAAAACGTTCTCAGTTCTCTCAAGGTCTACAAAATCAGAGAGGTCTTTACAACGCTAGCTGTGCAAACACATGCACATTGACATTAGCATTAATTTAGTGATGATAGCTGCAGCATGTTGTCCACATGTGCTGAACACCCACACACACACCCACACACACCTCTGCTTTTTGTTGCTCTGAGTGTGAGACCGGCTCTGGCTGCCAGATGAGGAACATTATATTGTTACCAAACTGAAGCAATTATATCATTTCCCAGATTTATACTGCAGAGGAATTGAAGACAATTTTCCCAGAGATGTTATTTTCTTCATCCACATCCAGGGATGATGAAGATCGGCTCTTCTTTGGTTCACATGGCAGCCAGTTCCTTAACATGGCTCATTATCATATCCATGTTCCACGATGAAAATAAAACTCATAAAGTCGCAGTAGGAACAGGGGGATTTCTCTGCCTGAGATCCTGCCAGCAAACTTCATACTCTACATACCTGAATGGAGAGCTG
The DNA here is from genome assembly GCA_030347415.2 of Decapterus maruadsi. Classification (NCBI taxonomy): domain Eukaryota; kingdom Metazoa; phylum Chordata; class Actinopteri; order Carangiformes; family Carangidae; genus Decapterus; species Decapterus maruadsi. The sequence continues at coordinate 5,712,167 of CM064894.1, forward strand.
ATGGGATCCTGATGGGATCCTGATGTTGCGATGTGAATCAGCCAACAAAAATCATAATAGTTTCAATGCTGCTTGATATCTATATAAAAACGTCTGTGCGTGTGTGTGTGTGTCGTTCACGTTTACATCACGTTGTGGGGACCTGGACCTGTTGGCACTTTACAGGGACGTTCTGTAAATCAGCCATTGTGACGCTCTGTTGACTCTTAAATGGCCCTGCACACTTCCTGTGCCCACGGCCGTCTCTATTTTTACACTAATAGATGTCGGAACACGAATCTCACACCCTGACTACAAACCAGGCATCTACGTCTTTGCACCGCTGAGGGATAAAGTCAGAAAAAGCCAATGAAAACAGCTTCCAGATCAGCTCTGAGTTTAAAAAAAAAAAAAAAAGCAGATGTTTCTAATTAATTTCTGATCAATAACTTCATGTCTTTTACACAGAGAGAACAAAGCCAATAAAAACAACACAATAATAGATCAAACAAGGGGGAGAAATAAAAGGAGCTTTATATGGTTGGATGTTTTTTTTGGTCTCTTTGTCCACACGTGCGCACGCTATGGGTACATGTGGTCAGGCGACCTTGTGAACATGCCCAGGTCAGATCAGTGAGAGCTAAAACTTAGTTGTGATTGGCCAGGGAGTCTAATCCTGGAGCATCCACACAACACACGCTAAAGCTTTACACTGTGCGATAGACACGCACACACACAAGTTCACCTGGTTCGTCCCATAATATATCAACTGATTCATCAGCATACGGCAACTACTTTGGGCTGGACCTTCATTCCTAAGAATACGTAGGTGGCAGGGAGGTAAAGTGTCCACAGGTCAGAAGGTAGGTGGTCCGACTCCCAGCTTCGGCAGTCCAAATGGTGAATACTTTTCTATGAGAAGAGAGAGCGATAATAAGTGATGAGTAAGTAGAGCCAGGACGTAGGAGATGATGAAGAGCAGGAGGTAAATAGATGACAAAGAGAGCATCTCCTTAAAAGCAGATGACTCCCAGAAAAGAGTAAAGAGATGGGAGGGAGACAGAGCAAGAGCAAGAGCAGCGGTGGGAACAAAAGCAAGTGAAGGAGAAGAATGAATCACATTGCTAACTGTAAATAAAGTTTACACAGGAACATAAAGAGACTTTATATCAACACGTCTTTGTTACTGTACACATGAACTTCAGATGGATGAGATCATTTGGACACAGTCCCAGGGTCAGGTCACCGTCTGGTCTGCTGAGGATCAGACAAAATAATACAGACCTCTTGAACCACTGATAACAATATGAATTGTGATAGTAACCACTAAGTAATAATAACCGCCCTGTGTGTATTTTGTGTGTATGTGTGTGTGTGTGTGTGTGTGTGGCCTCTGTGGAGTAAACACAGCCGTGTGTGTGATTTCACACCTTTCACACCTTGGAAATCCAGTGCTGGGAAGAGAGGGTGTCCTTTTCACCCAGCCCCCCTCCCACCTTATACATCCAACAATAGGGCCGGGGCCGAGAGGTCAAGGGTCAATCAGGGTCATTTGTTTAAAAAGCAGCTACTGCTACTCCAACTCTCTACAACAGCGGCTTTGATTAAAGCTGTGAAATAAAGGAGAGGAGCTGGAGGAGGGGCGGCTGTGTGTGAGAAAGGGATAAAGAGATGTTAGAACATGGACGGATGAATGGAAAAAACGATAAAAGACGAATGCCAGGGCGGGAGAGAGGGGAGTTTAAAGGGCGGGGGGTGGTGGTGGTGGAGGAGGGCGACAGGGGTCACTACTCAGTGAACACAGGACCACAGTCAGCAGGGCAATCAATCCATCAGCTGGTGTATCAAGACCTCCGCCAATACAGACACAATTAAACGTTAATCTATCAATCAGTGCTCAATAAATCACTCTGCAGGGATCGCTGCTGCAGCTCTGCATGCTTTGTTTAGGTGAACATCTCCAGCTCCACAAACATATAAAACCTCCTGGCCTCCTTCCCCTGATGTTACGTCTTCAGTATAGGCTTGGTTTTATTGGTCTCGATCTGACACCAACACAAACTAAGTTTAAGCCACGAAGCTTCAAAACTGAAAAACATCACCAGAAACTTCTCTCTCTGCTGAAACAGGAAGTGTTAACAGTTCTCCCAGGATGATCCAGTCCAGTCACTTCCTTTGAATTGAGCGCCCATGGTTCACAAACATCAGGCTGACATGATAGCATTAGACCTGGAAAACGGCTGTAGAGAAAAAAAATGGTGATAATGTTTCTGCAAAGTAAGATGCTTCATAACAGAAACAGTGTGGTCTACTCCTCATCTACATACAAATACTGTAAATACCGCTGTACAGCCACCAGCAGAAAACCTGCCCCATGTCAGTTCAGTCCATCCAGAAAATATTCAACCGATTAATAAGACACATAACAGTCAACACAACAGTATCATCACCACCAGTGCAAATGGGTCCATATTGCTCATCACAAGTTAGATGTCAGCAGCAGCAGCTGAACAGAGACGTGAAGGCAGCGCAGTCGAGTGAGGACGGCCGACAGCAGCTGCTACTGACTAATAATAGTCAATAACATTTATTATTTACTAATATCACTAAATAACTGAGGACAGTGGTTGCACTGTGTGTTGGCATGCTTCTGTCTGTCTGTCTCTTCATTATCAATTTGTTTCTGTCAGAAAGCATCATTAGTGTAATTGTGTCCACATGCAGCTGCTTTTTCATGTGCACATCATCATATTCAGCCTAGAAATAGACTGGTATGATAGATGGTGTCAATTTTAAAGGGATAGTTCACCCAAAATTCAAGAGCTGTGAGAATTTTCAGAGTCCTCCGTTCCTTCTCTGAGTTACGGGAGGTCCACGCAGCAGTATTTGTCCATATAATGGTTGTCTATGGACACCAGGTTTCTTTGTCCAAAAAGACACACCAAAAAACATCCAAATACCTCCATACTGCTCGTCTGTAATGTCGCTCTTGTATTGAAGCCCTGACATGAGAAATTGTTCCGAAAAAAATTGAATAAGTCTATATTTTAAGCTTGTTTGTAGTGGAAGCTCCCAGTGTCTCAGTTCACTGCTCTTCCTGTGTCAGTGCAATTCTCACGTGATTTGTACTGACCGGCGGAACAATTTCTCATGTCTGGGCTTCAATACAAGAGGGACATTACAGATGAGCAGTATGGAGGTATTTGGATGTTTTTTGGTGAATCTGTTTTGGACGAAGAAACCTGGTGTCCATTGACAACCATTATATGGACAAATACTGCTGCGTGGACCCCCCCGTAACTCAGAGAAGGAACGGAGGACTCTGAAAATTCTCACAGCTCTTAGTCGACATGAGGGTGAGTAGACAATGAATGAAATTGGAATTTTGGATGAACTATCCCTTTAAGTAACATTTCTGATATGATGTTAAAATGACATCGACCGGGTAGAAAAATTCTGCACTCAGATAATTGATATTTTACACAGGTTAATGAATATTTATATTCCTCAATACCCCTGTCTGTATGAAGGAACATATAAAGGAAAGAACAACCCAACATGTTGGACCCCATGCACTGTGACTGGAAAAAAGCTGAATAATGGAATAACAATCTGACATTGATTAAACTGGTGAAACAATGGATTACATAAAGTGAAAATTGATGAATAACGATAACTTGTGCTGATCAACCAATAGGAGCATGACGTTCATGCTCAGCCTACTGTGATGTGTGTGTGGACAGAGATGAACCTTCAGCAACAACAACACTGACAGGATGATGGATGTGTTGTATGTGTGTGTTTATTTGCGCACTAGTGAGGCGTGTTGAGTGTGTGAGCTCAGCTGCGTTCTTCTCCCCGTCCTGGTGTTGCCACCATCGGTCTCCACCCTCACACCCACAGGCCGTCCAACTGTAATCCTCCTCTTTATGATCGCATTAAATGTACAGAACCATCTTTAGAAAAAACAACCGACTCTGGGGAAATTAAAATCGGAAAGTGGTCCAGCAGTGTTTGGCTGCGAAGAGACGAGTGCGTGGACATAGACACTGTGGAGTGAGTTGCATGCTTAAAGCGTGCACGTCGTGTTAGGTGTGTAGTTGATGTTGCTGCTTACGTATGTTGGACCAGGTCTCTGCAGGTCCAGCTGCACAGTTGGTCCCAGCAGATAAAGGCCACCCTGTGTCTCTGACATGGGAGGACCCTGGGTGGACCTGGGCGTTCAGGATTATGATGTTCCAGTGAAACCTCCCGGGATCGGCCGAGGAGGCCCGGTCCGCTCACTTCATCTGCAGTAAAAATGAACCGCTGACCCACTGCATCTCTGCTGTTATGCAACTGAAAAGCAAGCGAGCGCGGCGAGTTGGGCCTGCTCTACATATATCTGTAAAGTATGACAGCGGTATATGTTCCTCCAGCTGTGGAAGCCATCCTCGAAGAAAGATGAGTTCTCCCCACGGTTCACTTCACAGACCTTTACCCTAATTCTGCGAGGCTCACAATTTTCACTGCTCACCGGGTCCCGACATTATATATAGCCTCAGACTTTTTCCTCTGTGCACCACCGCTGTGCATCTGTTACGTCGTAGTAAATAAAACTCTGTGATTCAGGGGGAAACCAATTGCAACCCATCAATTGAGTATTTACAGTGGAGCCTGAGGAAACCAGACTGCGCTATAGCATAATAAAGGAATAAAATAAGGAGTAATAAAACTTAATTCAGCAAAATATAATCGTAAACAGACTTTTCTGCAGCATCAGAATCTGCAACTTTGTTTTGAATTAAACTTTTTTAAATTATTAAGGCAGAAAGTCTGTTCTGGTCACATTGCATGTTTAATTGAGTGGACTCAACGTGCTTCTTATTAAAATACTTTACATTTGAATCTAGATAATCCACACAACAGGAACAAACTGATCAAAAATGTGTGTTTGTATGGATGTGGGCACAGAGAGCAGAACACAGTGTAGAATAAAATATGTTTATTTCTAATTTTATTGGGGGATGATGGGACAGTGGAGTGAAAATGATCCGATTGGTGATGAATCAGCCAAGTCTGTGTGGGACATCGTAGCGCTGAGTAATGTTTCATGAGCGTGCAGGCATGAGTCGAGCGCAGCCAGAGCGGCGATGTTGAAAGCATCTGGCGGAGATCTGCTGAGAGAGACGACTGACCAGTGCTTTCTGTTATCGTTTATCATTTTCCTCTTAAAAATATAATTTTGTGTTTGCAAAACGTATGATTTGTGCTCAGAAGGTCCCACTGTGTCGCTCAGGACACAAATATAACACCACAACAACCTGGCAGCGACTACAGTGGAGAGCTGAACCAGACTCTGCACTGCAGCTGGTGGTGTCGGTTGATTGCATGATGAGCAACAGGTGTGTGTGTGTGTGTGTGTGTGTATGATGGAGACTGGAGGCAGCAGGAAGCCACGCCCAGCTCGCATGTACGCACACACTAATACAAACAAACACACACACATAGATACAAATTGAGGATAAACACAACAGAGGAATAAAGAAAAACAGAGAAAACAGGATTTAACTGTAACACTGTGTATCATCTACTTAACAAAAATCAGATCCATGACCCAGTTTAAAGACTACAAATAGCTTGAATGGTTGATCTTGCACATTTAAAATCAGTTATATAAATTTGTCTGCAAGCGTGTTCCCTGTTAATTGTGTATGTGTGTGGAATGGATGGTGTTTGGTTGAATGATTGCTGAGTGCAGCAATGCTCGGCACTGACTGTCCTAGACTAAATTCTCTCCGGGAACAATAAAGTTTATTTTGAATTTGATTTGATTTTAAATAAATATGTACAGGTTGGAAACGTCTGAATGTAAAGATATATGATGTGTAGTATAGTGTATTTAAAGCAATCAACTTCCAGTTACTGAATAAACATAAAACGTGCTTCGTGCAACTTCCTCTTCTTCTTCTTGATTGATTGATTGATTGATTGATTGATTGATTGATTGATTGATTGATTGATTGATTGATTGATTGATTGATTGATTGATTGATTGATTGATTGACCGACCTCCTCCCATTCAAACCTTCATTGTTTTCCTCTACTTCTGCTTGTTTTTTCCTGTCTCTGTATTCACTAAGCCTAAATCTCCACTGACTTTAGCTCGAACATCAGTTTAGTTTAATAACGAAAGTGACAAAGTGGATCAGATGTAGGTCTTTGGGATTTTTACTTTGTGTTGTCGGCCCACAAAGACTTTACGATCAAGTTGCTCAACAGTTGTTACCTATTTACTGGATCAATTAAACTAAAAGTTAACTGACCCTGCTCCTCTTGTGTTTCTAATATAACTGTCAGCGCTCTATCTCTCGCCCACAGTGTCTTTGCCAGTTTCAGAATGACACAGTTACAATCTTCCCTACCAGCGCTTACCTTGTGTAAAGAGCAAATAAAAGGAGGTGTGGTCAGAAGCACTGTTGGACCATTGTTATCTTGAGGCAACGGAAAATGATTGACCAACAAAAAAAAAAGTTTCTTTGTTATTTATGAATGCGTTATCAAGAGAGTAATACTCTTCCACTCCGTTAGGCACAAGCAGAAGTGTTGTGAAAATGTGCTTCAGATGTCGGGAGGTGGAACATAACAACACATCACGGCCTGAGAAAGTCAGAGCGCTGTTTTGTGTTGTGTCATATTGTGTTGTGTAACAATACCATTCATCAGCACTGTACGCAGATTTGTTTCATCATGAGGCGAAGATTTATTCACCAGTTCCACCTGTGTGCGGAGCATTGATTCATTCAGACTTTCACCTCTGACAAATAAAACTTGTTTTAAAAATCGTAAAATAAAACAACAACAAAAAGTGAAACATATGAGTCATTTTTTCAATCTCTTGTGGGATGTTTTTTTTGTGAAGTACCAGATAAATCGGCCAAGTTATCTAATATTTTATAAAAAACAGGCCTCAAACTGTTGAAATAACACATGTGAGAGGCAGCAGGAGGCTCAGCTCTTCACTGATATTTAATATGGAAAAGTTTAAGAACCACTGGTTTGATCTGCAGTAATGTAAAGAAACATACTCAAAGTTTAAGTCCTAAATTGGAAGTGTATAGTGACATGACCTGTTCATGCACACTCCTCACTCCCTTCTGTTGCTCAATCCACAGAAATGTTGTGTAACTGTCTGAGTCCCCTCCCTCCTGCTCTATGTCAATTTAAGAAAACAAAAAGCGTGATAACACACATGCACACTTGCACACACACACTCACGCACTCCAGCACTCACTAATGCACAACATATCTTGAGTAAACCATGTTTACGTAGGGAGTGAGTGCAGGGAAAGTGGTGAGTCACAGCCACTTACTCTGGTCAGCAGCTGCGGTGAAGACCCTCCGTCATGTCGGCCAGCTGCCAACACGGGGGAACCACATCAGCGTGGGAGGGGGTCGGGAGGTAGTGGCAGTTCTTTTTTAAAGGGGAAGACCTCTGCATCAGCTGGGATGTAATTGGAAATAAAGACTGAAATACTGGATGTTTTACATACAGCAAATCTTAAAATCTTGAATCTTATTTTGAGTCTGATTATGTAAAACCAGAGGAAGTTGGTAGTTAAGATTGTTTTTAAAGAACTACAATGACAGAAGAAAAGATGGAAGGTCCACTATTCATGTTAATAAAACCTTTCACGTGTTGTTCAGTTAAGTATCACGATGCAGAATGTGATTCCTGGGTCAATTTATGGGATGGGTCTGTATCCATAGTTACCCTACGCAGATGATGCACAACTCTACATGACAGCATCAGCACGTAACCACTGTACCTTACACATAGGTTATTGTGTCACTGATAATATCATTATCTGATTTTAAACACACTACCTGGACTAGGAGCTATCAACCTGGTGCTGTTTCTGGTCAATATAAAGTTTAAAGACCTTTTGAATTATCATTGTAATAGCATTTAAATGACCTGAAGATATACCGGTAATAAAAAAAATCTGATATGAATGTGTATTACAAAAGTCCAAGTGCATTTATAGGAGACTGTTTACTTTTGATAACCTGTTGTTAGGGTAAATAGAAACATATTTAATGTCATTAAAAACTGTGATATTGATTATTATTGAGCTATTGTTATCTCAGAAAACTGCATTTTACAGGAAACACTATTGAAAAGCTTCTTTCTGAAACCAGAGCAGTTCTGTAAACAAAGAATGTCCATGTATAATAGACAGACAAAGATTAAGAGGAGCTCACTTAACTGTGTGCAAACACTTTCACTTTTATATTAACAAACTTAAACTGTGGTTTCACTGCTTGTTTCAGGCATGTGTTGAATTCTTCCTTTTGATTTTCCAATGAAATACGCAATACATTTTGGCATATTCTTGAGCAGGAAAATCATCAACATGTAGCAATGCACTTGTGTTGAGTGTCTGATACAATATCCAGGGCGCATGGCGTCTCTACGACTTCCTATTTCTCCAACCTCCCATTTCTCCGACTCTAGTAACTCTAACCCTAAACCTAACCATAACCCTCTAGAATAAGTTGGATTAATGGGTAGTCAAAGAAATGGGCGATCAGACTTTTGGGTGGTCAGACTGATGTAGTCTCCCCCCAATATCCAGTGTGGAAGCTGCACAACTCTTTGTTAGCTGAAAGAAAGGGCACTGGTATGCACGTGCATGGCGTAGCTAAAAGGCACAATGATTAGAAAAACTCTATAGTACATGTCACAGAGAAAGGTTTATGATACTGAAGGGAAAAGTTCTCCACTGTCTTCAACAGCAAAGCAAAGTTACACAAGTGCAACAAAGCAAACACTGGCCCTTTTAAAGAAAGAATGCTGATTGTACCCGATTCCTTTGCTCGTCTGTCACTCAGTTCTAAGAGTAATGCTTTGCTTTGCTTTGCTTTTGGCTCTTAGTGTCCTCTCACTTCTTGGGCTGCTATTTAACTGGAGTGGAGCAGGCAGGATTTGATTGAAGTAGGCTAAATGCTAAGGAGCTAACAAAGTCCTCAAGTCAACGAACTCTTCAACCATGTGAGGCAGGACGAAGGAGGGTTTGAACCCTAGTCTCCAAGGTTAGAGTCAGGCATGCTTGTGTGGCAAAGGGACATCCCCTTGCCAAGTAGCCAGGGCACATGATCAACTGGAGACTCCTGGGTAACAGTCATGCACGCTAACAATTCGGCCAGAGGGACATCCCCTTGACCAAGTAGCCAGGACACATGATCAACTGGAGATATAGTGACAGGATGGTCAACTGTCACACATGGACCTCTTGATTCGTTCCATTGGTCTGGATCGGGTTAGGGTTGGTAACTCTAACCCTAATGTCTCTAAATGTGCCTAAACATGGTCACAGTTCATGAGTATGGTTGCTGGGTTCACTGTTTGGACAGGTTCTGGTGTGATTGATTGTCACAGGATCCATAGACAGTCACAACTGGTTGGTGCAAAGAACATTCATGAATAACCCAATTAAATCTTAAAATAATTCAAGGTGAAATCCTGCAATGTATAGCCAAAGCCCACTGCTCACAATTCACATGCTCGCACTATATGGTCAGATTTTCAACCACGCCCTGAGTGAAGACAGATAGTTTGTACGGCAACAATGCCAACAAGGCAGAAGGAGCAGTAGCATGCTGCTTGGACCATTTGTGCAGTCCTTAGTGCTAAAACCTCCAAAAACCTTCATGTAGGTCATAGCAGGGGGAGAAGGAAACATCAAACAGGCAGCAGCTGTTGCCACAAGGCGACCAATCTGGTTTCCATATTTTCTGCTCAGCATTGTGAAATTTATTGAACGCTCAAGAGCTATTTGGGAGCAGATGATCCTCGATCCCCCTGGTTCAATGAACAATGAATGATGCCCAAAAACTAAATTGCAGTCGTGTGGCCTCAAAAATGGTCTAAAATCGTACAGTCTATGCCGACCTTCACCAACAGTCAGCAGATGACTGTCGAATAGGAAGACATTGGTTTAGTCTGCACATGGGACCGCCTGCAAGTGAAGAGCTAGAGTCACAGAGTTAGAGTCACAGTCAAATGCTTAATGCTCAGATTCTTTGCGAGCCGTCTGCTGTGTTTCTGAGCTGAAGAAAAATGTGGTCCTCCTACACAGCCCTGGCTCTGTGAATGGGAAACAAACAAAGTGGTTTTTTTGGACAGAGTAACACAACACTTTTTTCCAGCCAATCAGCAACAGGGGGTGTTTGAGCTCAAACACAGGACAAAGGAGCGAAGAAGAGGGGAGCAAGAGATGGTAAATCAGGCTCATGCCAATTTAAGGATTACCCGGGGAAGGAGACGTCGGAGGGGTCTACCACACCATCGCCACTGGACCGTGGTGGGCCTTTTGAATGGGATTGACTGAAAGGGCTTCAGACAGAGACAGAAAGAGACAGAAGCAGTGGCCATGTTAGCATGACTACAGTGAAGAAATATCTACCAGCTGCAGTGTGTGGTCCATAAAATTCCTTTAAGAAGATGTGATGGCTGAGAAACGATCACAGACGAGGAGGTCATGAGAACAGAAACTGTAAAACTATAAAAGAAATGATCCATTAAGGCAACGGCGAGGATCGAGTCATATGGCTGGAAAGACGATTGGTAGTCGCAAGGTACAGTAAGTAGATTTCTGTTCGTTAACAACCCAATTTACTTGTACGTAGGTACAGCCACAGTTTGCTGTCTTGTTGTTTGCTTTATACAACACATTAAGGGTTTTGTAGCTGTAAATTTACAGAAACACCATTTTGCACAGTGGATTTATTGGGCTTGATGCAGAATTTAAAATGCTATCCTAGCTACCGTTAGTTTCCTTTGCAGGCTACAAACCTTCAGGCCTCTCCCCTTTGTTGTTACGAATAAATTCAAACTAAAGTTCCCAAACACAGTGTCATTAATCTTTAGTCGGAGAGTTGCATCAAGGCCCTTTTTCTGGTGTTCAGGAAGCAGTGACAATGTTCACTCTCTTACAATAATGGATATCCCTGTACGACATGGCAGTACAATCTGTGTCTCATGTTGCTCCAGCAGGCCTCTCCGAACATCAACACACTATAAACCGGAGCAGATGTATGTGTGCTTCATATCCATGCTGGCTCGACTTGAGGCACTGAAGTTTTTCTTCCACTCCTGACTGATTGTCATTTATCTACTCAATGGAAATGAAAAAGTTGTGATCTCTGTTTTGAGTTTGTAAAAAACACTTTTAGTCTTTTTTTTTGTTTGTTTTCCTCTAGTTTTGTTTTCCTGTCTTTTGCCTGACAACACATCCACTCCCAATGAGCACATGGAGGTGAGTCCATACATACGCACATTAACCCATAAGCTGAAACACACATGTAAATGCCTCGTTGCTTCCTCAGCAGGCTTCATAAAGTCCCCAGGTGTGAAAACATCCTGATTCCCAGAGTTTCAGCACCAGCTGTCCCCAGAGACACGGGGGCCGCACGGCACAGATGGATGCACCAAGACAACCCCTCCCCTTTACCCCCTTTACCTCCACCCTTTACATCCCGAATCCATCCTACAGATGGCCCGCTAAGTCTCCCCCATGCTGGGTCCTCGTATGAACCTGTACCATAGAAGATGATCACAAGCTTCATTATTGTCAGAGCCATTTTACAAGTTGGAGTCATATCTGACGAAACACACTGGGACAGGAAGTAAAGCCTCTAAAATTGGTCAAGGTCAAGGTAACTTTATTTGTACTTGTAAGTACATTCAGTTTGTTTGGCTGTATTACTATGACTCTATTTCCCTCATGGTTGCAGGAACACAGCGGTCTCTATATTGCTTTGTTTTGCAGGCTCGTACTTTATACAGTACGTGACAGTT